>JARYHS010009186.1:37311559-37718025 GCA_031002005.1 Vandiemenella viatica | reverse complement strand
ACCTGGTGGGCAAACCACGTTACAATTATCTTTCATACCTTTATGATTAATAATTGTGGATTTTTAATTTTAATTTTTTTTATGAAGGAGTGGAAATTATTTAATTTTGCAAGAATCTCGACGTTAGTTGGAATTTAGGAAAAATTGTCACAATATGACATTTATTTTCTTATCACTGGCGATTACAAGTCTGAGCGAATTTACCGTTAACCTTAACACAAATTGGCAAAATCATAAAAGCAACGCTCAGAGTTACAATTAGCCGTCATGAGCAAGCAAACAATTGTATATTTACTTTTAAATATATCTCAGAATCAAAATGCAAGAAACAATGACAAATGGAAACAATAAAAATACAAGTTATGATTACCTCAGACAAAGGTATCATGATACTGTGACTTTACAGTTAAAAAGGAAAATCATGGGCGCCAGAATGAACAATATATCATTCGAAAATAACTAGTTCTGGCAAATTATGCCGCTAGCTCAGGGGTTTTTACAATTACAAAGTGAGAACATGGACCTATCCTCTCAAAGTCGCTTACGGGTTCTGTTTCACGGAATGCACAATCACATGGCTTGGTCGTAATCAATTACCATTGTAGTTCTGCGTCTGATGTCTGTGATGAGTGTAGCGGACCCACGATATGTGAGATTATCTCACAAGTCGGCTATAGGCATCTCTGGTCTGGCAATGCGCATCATCGCATTACCGGCTGTGTTGCGGTGATACGCTCGCTCCAGCAAGGCAAGCTGCAGTTAGCGAAAGAAGTCAACTTTCCAAGTCAACCTCAGACTGGTGCGATCGAAGTTAGAATGTCCAGCTCCTCGCTCTTCGGTCCACGAGGAAATTTCTCGCTCCGCCCATTTGTAGTCTCGAAGCTCACGTACAACAAAAATTCCCAGGATTTTGAGTTATACGCTCATTTTGATTGGACCTTCAGGTCGGCACCTAATGTCACGTGATATCCTCGATATGTGATTTGGCCAAAGAATCCAACAGAGGTCGGACATATTCGGCTAAGTTCGCCGGGGCGAGAGAACATTCGGGTTTCGGACGGCAGGCTTTTCCCGCTCGGTGAGTAACCCATCCCCAGGGAGCAGTGTGTGTGGTCCGGCAAAAACCCAAATCCGCGACGTCCCGTCGCCATGATTTGGAAAGACCAAGATTAGCTTCAAGCCTACATAGCTCAATAACTCTTTAATATTCGCTTTGCTACGATACACTGTATAAGTTCACCATTTCATTACAGTCCTCACTTGGAATCTTGCGTACTTTATAAAATTACAACAAAAATCTATTCACGTGGTCGCCCAAGATTTATGTAAATTACTCTTATATTATTACATATATAATAAAAAATGCACCTTGTAACGTGGCGACAGCGCGGCTCGTTACACAGTGTATCATTATATTTTCAATCAACAGTACCAAAAACTCTCTGCTTAAAGTACTTAATATAGCGCAAAACATGCATATACTTACAGCAATACCACACGCCTGATAGTGCTTATATTAGTCCTCAGAATGGAGATGCGGGATTTGGATGTCGTGGTTAAAACAAAGTGAAAGAGCAATGTGCACACCTCACTAAAGCCACGTTATCACATTCCAAGCCAAGCTTATTGCAACATAGGCTTATACGTAGGTGCAGCAAATTGATAGTAAATCACAGAGCAAAGTTTCATTATGAATTAACGATCATGTACCTTCACTTGTGGTCTGCACATTGCAGTCTTACAGAATCAGTAATCCTTCTGATGTAGATCTTATATTGCCTAAAGAAGTAAACAACAAGAGGTTGGCAATATTTTGTTGTTCTTGGTGGCAATATCTTCAGCATAAAATCTTTGTTTGGAAAAGTTGCTTCTATGAGGGTAGGATCTGTATGACCTGACAAGGAATCTCACAACAATAGGCTCTGTTCAAGGCTGTTTAATGGCGCTAGCAGACAAGTACGGAGTTCTGCATGGAAATGACACACACCACTATTTTGTTATTCTAAACATGTTTTCGTGCGGTTCCGAGCGTTGTCATGCTGCAAACATCCCACCGGTAATCAATTTCTCCTCACGTTCGTTGCAACAAATCTGGTGTAACTTATGCAACGGCAGCGTAGATTCGATTTTTCAGGTCGGCCAAATTGTTTGATAGGGGATGCATATACATATGATCTTTAGTGAAACCCCAGAGAAAGAAATCCACCGACATGGGAAGCGATTATCGAGAAAATCTAGAAACTTCCGTGAAGAAATGAGGTGGTGCACCGTGTTGCTGGTAGTAAATCATCCCATCTCGGTCATCTTCATCGATCTGTGGAGTTAAAAAGTTTTGAAGCATATCCGGATACACAATAGCAGTAACAGTTTTCTCCATGAAGAAGAAAGGGACGTACTCTTTCAATTTGCTAAGGGCACAAAACACATTAACTTTGAGGCTGTCACGAACGTGTTCTAGGGCTGCATGTGGATTTCCACTGCCCCATATTCTGCAATTATGGGTATTTTTTTTTTTTTTTTATGGCATTCGGCTACTAGGCCATACAGACAGCTCAATGTGATTTGTTGCTATCAAGTATTGACACAAGGACACTACAACACGGACAAGACATTCACAGACACAATACTAAACACCCATGCCCTCGGCCGGACTCGAACCGGCGACCTTCGGTATGCGGAGCTAGCACTCTAGCCCCTACGATACCGAGGCCGGCCAATTGTGGGTATTCACGATGCCACTGATATGAAATGTTGACTCATCGCTGTAGATTATTCTGTTCAGGAATATCTCGTCATCCTCTATCCGATGCAACATTTCCGCATAAAATTTCCCTCGAGCAACCTTATCTGCATCAGTAATGAGTTGTGCCATTGTGAATCTGTATGGATTCTAGTGTAAAAGTCTACGCAGTACTAGGCTAATAGATTTTTTCGTGGAATGTCAGTCTCTCGAGACGCACGTCGCGTTGATTTTTGTGGACTGCGGGCAGAGCTCTCCCTAACCTGTCCGACTTAATCATCATCACGCGGGCGACCTGTTGATTCAGTGATTCATGTCGCAGTGAACACCCCATCTCAACAAAGTTCTTTTGCCAAGAGTAAATTGTAGGCCTGCTTGGAGGTTCTTTAGCGTATTCCGTGTGAAATTTAAGCCGAACAGTTGTAACAGAATGTAAAACGTAAAACGTGTTCGATAATGAGATACAGAAATCTTGTAAATTATAGGAAATACTTATTTTCTTTGACTATAACGAGATTTATATTTTAATTTTTCTTGCGGGAGAATATAATGGTTCAACTGAAAACAACAATTAAACATAATAGATTTGATCATTTTACCGGAAAGCCAAATTATGCAAGGGGCAATCCAAAAGTTAACAACTATTTCCAAAAATAAGATTTTTTATACAACATAGCTTATTAATATATCGATACCGAAATCGATTAAGGTTATCAGTAATCAACTGTTGTTAGTTATAAATCATGGCAACTGTTACAGCTATTAAAAACCCGTGCTTTAATCCAATGGCAAAATAGAGGGTTCAGAATAAATTAAAGAAGTTTCAACAACTTAAGATTCGCTGATGATACAGTTTTCTTCTCAAACAGACTACAAGAGCTAAAGGAACTGATAAATGAACTAAGCCTTAAAATAAACCTATTAAAAAGAAAAATCATGCAAAACAAATAGGTAGAAAAGACAAGGCAGACACGAAAGAAGCTGGTATTGAGTCCGTAGAACAGTACATCTATCTTGGCAAAGTGATCAACAGGAATGGCGACTCAAAGCCTGAGATCTACAGATGCATGAAGCTGGGCTGGAGAGCATATGGAAGACATTCCAATTTTTAAATCAAACATACCAGTACATCTTAAAATAAAAAAATAGGTATTTGAACAATGTGTACGAGGGTGGTATGAAAAGTTTCCGACCTAACAAAGATACAAGACATTTTTCTGATTTTTTATTTTATTTTTCAACATAATCTCCTTGTAACTCTACACACTTCTCCCAGCGATGCTACCATCTCTGTAACCCATTAAATAGTACTCGACGTTTTTCTCTGCAAAATAATTGTTCACGAAAGAAATTGCCTCTTCATTTGACGAAAATCCCTGTCCTCCGAACGCAATTTTTAAATGAGGGCCGTCTCTAAAGACCTCGATGTTGAGAGACGTAAATACAAGAAAAAAAAAAAAAAAAAAAAAAAATTAAATGAGGGAACAAAAAGAAGTCTCTTGGGGCTAGATCTGGTGAGTAAGGCGGATGGTCAAGCAGTTCAAACCGTAATTCGTGAATTTTCGTCATGGCAACCGCTGAGGTGTGAGACGGTGCGTTGTCTTGGTGAAACAGGTTTTTTTTGTTTTCTGCAAATGTGGCCGTTTTTCCGCAAGTTCTGCCTTCAACATGTCAAGTAATGATGCGTAGTATGCTCCTGTAATGTTTTTTCCTTTTTGAAGGTAATCGATTAAAATAACTCCATGACTATCCCAAAAACTGAGTAACGGTCAACAGATAAACAACGAAATTCACTAGTTTTTTTACGAGTGCTGCCACCTTCACGTTGAGGCCGGAAACTTTTCAGACCACCCTCGTATTACGGGTCTTTACGCGCCTGCCAGACTTGGACCCTAAACAGTCACATGAAGAAAAAACTGAGAACTCCCAGCGAAGTATGAAAAGAGCAATGCTAGGATTTGCAATAAGAGACAATGGGCCGTCCACATTCATTCAATAACAAAAGTGACAGCATCTTAGAAAGAGTCACTAAATAGAAATGGCAATAGGCTGATCATGTTGCTCGAAAAAGAGACGACAGATGGACTACGGCAGTTCTGGATTGGACACTAAGAAACCTGAAAAGAGCAAGAGGAAGATCCCCGGATCGTTGGGATAGAGACATACGACAAGTAACAGGCGTGAACCGGAAGAGAGTTGCTCAAGATCAATCAGCCTGGAAGGAACTACAACGAAACTATGTAGAATTAAATTGAAATATATAGCTCATCTGGCTTAAAGAGGCTGCATCCTGAAACAAGGATTCATAAAATATATGTACGAAAGTAATTTAATTGAGCTTCTCTGTATTGTCTCAGCGTGAACTGTATTATCTCTACGTTTTGCTCTAGCTGGGATGATGCAGAAACTGTTATCTCGTCTGTTCCTGGAAGAGCGCGCTCTGTGAAAGACGCCGCTAACAAGGTGTCCTCAGAAGACTCCGCCAGTCCTCGTGACAGGGAAAGTCACGAGGCTGGAGACACTCGTTATGCACAGTAGCATCTCAAAGTCGATAAATAAAGCCACCCTCCAGCTGCGACTACCCACAAAAGGGGTCGTTTCTTTTAAGCCAATTTCCACGAGAATACCAATAATCGTTAACAGTTACAGAGAGAAAATTGCACAGAATATCTAGCTGTGGAGGTCTAGATGAAATGAAGATATATTCCAATAAGAATCAGGTATTTAGGCAAAAGTTATTTCAGTCAACAACCCAAAGGCTGGTCGTATCCTCCCGAAGGAGGTGGCGTACAAACCTAGTGTGTTGTAGACGGTACGGGCAGTTATTGAACCTACAAATTAACAAGGAATCCGAACCACGCAGCGTTCAGGGCTATCTCATATGGACAAAGCAAAGCCCGTAAAAATTCCTGTCTCTACCAGTAATGAACACCGAGACCGTCAATTATTTAGATGAAGGACTTATCCACGGAGATTCTACACAGGTAGTAAAATACGGATTATCCATGAAAACGTAATACAGTGTGAATTGATATCATTTCTTAGTAAGCTGAGTTCGGTAGTACACACTGAGGTGGTGATAGGGCAATATTTGGAAATTTTGCAACTATTGGAGTGAACAATAACGAGCTGCACCCGAAAGTAAGGGAACTGGGCTACAGTAGTTTCATGAGAAACTTTATAATTGGACCACCATCATGGATATAAAATACAGCAGCTGGTAGAAAACCGAAATCTGGAAGGTCGGGCGGGGTTTTGAACCCGCTTCCTCACGAATACCAGACTGGAGCGATATCACTCACCTGCCACGCTCGGTCGGTTCAATAAACATGCCACCTCGGTCTTCGTAACCTGACTGACATTCAACACCAGACTCCAAAACAGCTATTTTGTTTGCGAATACTTCCTTTCATTGTAGTTTTTTTATCGTGTAGACGTTCATTAATACACTGACACACCAACGAAGAATGTTTTTGTTTATTTCGCCATAGTAATAAACACAGAGTAGTTCCGCCGGTGCGTTTGGCCTAACTTTCTGCCTTCCTTAGGTAGTAGAAAAGGTGAAGACTAGAGCAAAGTCAGGGGCGCACGCGCCTGTGTGGCCTTGGTTGGGGAGGTACAACGGGACAATGTTCGAGTCACGGACCCGCGTACCGGCCGTCCTCAATGTGCCAGTCACCAAGGCGAAAGCTGGGTCGGTCCCCAATGTGGGTCTCACAAACTACACCTTTCACAAAGAAAAATACACTATCACACACATACAACGTAGTTACACGTTTCAGAGACAGATGGCGCAACACCTTCCCTCCATGGCAGGTGTCAGCCTCACCTCCGAGCGTGGTGTGCGAGTGGTAACGCTCTGATTTCGCATTCGGGAGGACGCCGGTTCGAAACCCCATCCAGATTTCTGTTTTCCATGGTTTCACTAAATCACTCCAGGCCAATGCCGGGATGCTTCCTACAAAAGGCCATTGCCGAATTCCTTTCCGTTCCTTGTCCCCAGTCCCATTGTAAGGTTTTATTTTAGAAAATATGAAAAATGTACTTTGTCCACTTAAATATAATACTTTTCCTTATGTGTTCAGCGTCGGATCTTTATCTACCCCTCTATGTCCGTCGCTGGTTTTCTTTCGATACCATCGCTGAAATAACAATAATATTAAAAAATTAAACCGAATGACTGTAAAGAATCAACTCCATATTCTTTATTATAACTTCAATTTCAAAAGTCTTCTATTTTTCAAATGATAATCAATTACCAATTACAAACTTTCATGTTTCATTAACTTTATCATTATACTATTCTTCTGCCCTCGGGCTTAAATTCTCCATTACAAATCCCGCCAGGATTTTTTCAGATTCTCCATTAGGTTTTTCTCATCCACACCTTCTCTCATTCAATTTTCTCTTCAACTACTTTTATTCTTCAAGTGTTCTTTTTTTACCAAGGATCTCGTATACCTCTCTTGATGTTCTGCGACCTTTGAAACTCAATGTTAGTATTTAAAATCATAACTACTAAATTAAAAAACTTTTACTAATATTTTTTAAAAAATCACAAATAGTTAGGTTGTGTACCTCGCACCATCCTGCCTCTAATGACCTCGACATCGACGAGGCGTAAAGCCATAAGTAAAAAAAAAAAGTCAGCCTCACCGAAAAGGCGGCCAAACCTTAACACGTCGCAACCTGAAAAAGTCGATCCCGAAAAAGTCGATCCTGCAACAGCGGCATAAGTACAAGGAAGAGAAAAAAATCGTCAAGTACTTAGATGAGGCTTCTGTGAGAAAACTGCAGACAAATTCCAGACGGTTTTAACAGAGGATAACGTGTGGGACACTTTGATTACAGCTTCCCTTTAGACTTTTCGATTTCTCTTGAACTGCGTTAAAGAACTGGTTTTGGCTGTTGCGTTGTCTTAATTACAGGTTGGACTAGCTAGTCTTGTCAGTAAGATCGTTCTCAACTCCACGCTACGTTCGTAACAAAGTGAAACTCAACGTGATCCACAATTAAACTCTAAACGTGAAAGTAAATATACACTAGCGACTTAGGCGTCACTTTTTGTTGTATAAGCCAGTAACCAGTTTCCCATGTTACGTACCACTGCTCTAGTTATTGAACTGAAACACTGTTCAACGTTTGAACATAGAAAATAATGATGGCGAGTGTTCTGCAGTAATGCGGAAAGAAACCGTTCATGAATCTCGGACGACGGATATTACTGTTAGCCCTTAACAGGCATGTCTAATGTGAATTCTGCTTACTTACTAATAATGATTATACTGTATATGTTGTATATACTTTTTGTAATTGACGCATACGCCAGCTTTGAATTTATATGGAAAAAATAATAATCTGCCAAGTGCGATTTACCCTCGCGCTTTGAGTGTCTGTGAAGACAATGTTTATTAAACCGAATTCACTAAATTACTAACATGTTTTTTTAAGTTATCTTTTTATATAATTCATTTTGTGATTTTATTTTTTTTATTTTTTTTAAAAAAGATATAAAAAATGCAAAAATCTATTTAAAAATTTATGTCTTAGAAAAACGATGAAATTTTGTAGAAAAGAATTACTTCATGTTTATCATACGATACAGGAATTCTCTAGTGAATCATTTATATACTTTTTTAAGTACCTTATGAGCAACTGAATTTGTTAAAATCAGTCATTTAATTTTTTTGCGAATACTATAAACTCCAGAATACTCGCACGGAGGTCGATTTGGCTTTTGCCTCTACACACCATCCCCCCCCCCCCTCCTGCGTAGCCCCTAGTTTTTATCCCTATTGATTCCAGAAGACATTTAGTACTTTCTTCTCTTGTCGTAAATTATATACGGAAATAATCAAATGACGTAAATAAATATTCACATACTGTTGTGTGTTCTGTTATCTTATTTTAACTGTGACAAATAACGTGAATGGGAAGCTACGTGGCCTATGGCCTGGTTACGAACAACCCCCCTCCCCCCCCTACGTAGCCCAGCGTAGCTTTCCGGCCAACCCCCCACCCCTAGACCGAAGCCACGCAGTTTATGGACGCTCCCCTAGACACATTGAAAGAAGCATGTCTTACCGTTTAATCGCATTGATGCCTTTTAAAATGAAAAGAAATATTTAACTTTCACTGATCTAAACTTTTGACTACAGAACGTTCTAATTAGAGACTGCCATATTATTGAAAATATCATCTGTAGAGTATTCATGATTCACAGCTTTCATGTTAAGCCGTTTCAGGTCACAGACGCCTTCCCGACCCATCTGTTGTGAACGTCCCTTAGTCAAAACTCTGGAAAACGTCATCTAGTAACGGTTGTTGAGTCGCGTCTACCATTCAGTCATAGTTGTTTTCTACTACCAAGACTTTTCAGACACATTGTGAAGGTAACTGACGTTGTTCTTGGCCATCAGTAAGACCAGGTGTTCTGTAGAGACAACAGGAATACGAAATGATCGTAACTACACCGTAGTATTGTCAAGCGCTTTTTCACCACTTAAGGGCATATTTTCTGTTTCTCAATTAATATAATCAGTATTGCCGCCTTTATTCGAAGTGGTCTCCCAAGTCGTGTCCAAACGCGATGGAGGCGGTTACCAGTAGCAGTTAATGGTTGTCAAATACTGGTCGCCGCTTGGAGTGTTTGCTGTACAGACAGACTGTTGGCTGTTGTCTCTTTCCTTTGCACTCACAGTCTCTGGTATGCCGCGCACCTGCACGCAAGATCCCGATCTTTTTGTCGGCACGTTCACTTCTGCTGCTGCGAACTCAAATAAGGAGCCACCAGAAACAGCTCATCAGGCCCTGTTAACGTAACTGACCACCACAAGTTCTGACAGTTCAGGTGCTTTACAGTACGTATTTACTGTTCACATTCCTTATTTGTAACAACTCCACGACAGTCTTCTTGTGCCTTCAAACCAAGACTTTAAACGTGAGGACAGGAAACGACATCGATTTTGCATCAGATATTTTCTTTTATTGATTTCTCGACTAATTTGATGTAAGCCTGCGTCTCTACTCCAAACTTCTACAACCTCTACAACCTTCGTCTTCATTTATCTATATCATACGTATCTATGTTCGATTGGGACATCTAGGACCACGTTAATCCCTTAGCTTGAATTTGGCTGTGGATGAGTGTTACAACTAGGAGACCTACGGTTTAAGGTGAAATCCGAATCACGGAAGCGTTCTATCGTACTTCACATTATACAGCAAGCCTGGTTAAGTGACAGTGAAAATCGCCGCCGACACAGGGATTAGAATCGGGGACCTTTCGATCTCCAGTCAGATGTCATAATCACTAAGGCACCAGGTCGCTTATCTGCATCATATTTTATAATTTTGTCTTTCTCAGGCATTTATTTCAAGACCTCGCATTTGAAAAGACACGGGTTCGAATCTCTCTCAGGCCATCCAGACTATAGTTTTTCGTAGCCTCCCGAAATCAGTCCACGCGAATGATGAGATGATTCCTTCAAAAACCCATTGCCGAATTCCTTCCCATTCCTTGGCTCCAGTTCTTTCCTGCCTCAACCAAAAAATATCTTCAGCTGTTCGTTCTAGTAATAGAATGACCAATCTCGCAAGTCTTAAAAAGTGACCCTTGTTCCATGATACAATGCCACAAACTTGATTCCTCGCCCATCATTTCCAAAGCACGTACAATTTGTACTTAATTTTCCACGTACTTATACAACTCCAGGTTTTAAAAGTTCGATTTTCTTTTTCTTGAATAATTGAAGGAAGAGGAAGGATGAAACCCTGTGTTGTTCCATTCAGGCCTACTCTTCCGAACTACGTCTTTGGGCCATCATTTGTAACGTCCCCATCTGTTAGACGAATCAACAGTGTCGTATGCTCTCACTCCACAATTCCTGCGGAGTAGTATGGGATTTAACCAGAACTTTGGTGCGCAATATGATGATTAGGAACTGTGCACGCCCACCTCTCCTACATACTGCATATGTCGAACCAGCTAATCCCGTATCAAGCGCCAGGCAAAATCACGGTGCAGCAAACAACTGGACCAACTGTTCATCACCTCCTCCGATAGTTTAACCCAGTCTCTGCTGGCTCTTGATAGGAACTTTCAATTTCCTTATGCCTGCAATCAAGAACTAATTTATGGGAATCGTCATACACCAGAATCCTGGAACACTTCCTCCCCCAAACGAACATTCGTGTTGTATTTGACTCCATGCAGTTACATCCCAAACGCAAACGTAAATTACCTGCACATCTACTCAACTGACAGAAAATGTGAGCGAGGTAAACAAATTCCGAAGCGCGCGACTTTTTTTACTAGTAAACATGCGGGTATATAAAGAGGACAGGTCGTCATCATTTCACAGTTTCAGTATCTTAACACGCCACGTCTGATATTTATTCCGATTTGTTCTCGAGACGACATATCACTACCAGAAACAAGATAAGAGTTTTGTGTGAAATCCGGTAAATACCCTGTATGAGCCAACTGTACATTTTTTTTCTTTTTGTTTAATGCTTTATACCTCGTCAACGTCGGCGTTAATAAATTCGGGAGAAGATGGTAGGAAGGAACGAGAAAGAATTCAACCATGGCCTTATGAAGGAGCCATCCCCATCGATTTCCTGGAGTAATTTTGGAAAATTGTGCAATAATGAAATCTGGATTGCCGACGGGGATATGAACCCAAGACCGAGCAAAAAAAAAAAAAAAAAAAAAAAGAATTGCATATGTCATTGGTTTTCTTGCCATGGAAATCGTAAACAGCTAACTAGGCATTTTCACTTTTAATGGATGAAAATCAATACGTTACCATGTAGGTCTAGCAGTGAGAATGGATACATAAAATCTTAGATTCGGAAATTTAAGTAAAACATCTGGGCATGGTTGTATCAGGCATGATCTAAATAGCATTGTGGTTGAACTGTATAAAAAGCTGCCTAACAAACATTCTATCCTTTGGGAGAACAAGGGTCTGAATCTCCGTCCGACCAAACAGATTTGGATTTTCCATGGTTTCGGCAATTCATTCCAGCGAATGCCAGGATGGTTCTTTAGAAAGGTCATGGGCGAAATCCTTCGCGTTCCTAGCACCCAGTTCTTCCCGCCTCTAATGACCTCGACGACAAGGAGGCATAAAGCTATCAGCAAAAATGGAACTATACAACTCTCTGGTGGCATTCTTATTTGAAGAAGAATGTTAACCGAGGTTCGTAACATAGATCCAGCCAGTTTACTCTGCCTCGTATTATATCCACTGGAGTAACCTAACGAAGTAGCGTGGAGTGTGTACGAATACAATTGACCTCAATTGTGCATAATGACGTCCGCGCTGTGAAGTACGCACAACAGCTGCAGACAACATGCATAACATATTACGAAACTCTAAACCTGGAGAACTCGGCGCTGACATTATGAACGGAGTACACGTCCCTAAACTCAAGTAGAATATCGCTGACTCGTCATCATCATCGGAGACCACCTCCTGGTACTATTTCGTGGTTTATGTGACTCTTCATCTGTTTCGACTTACGTAGATCTTCCACCTAAATTCTTTCTGTTCCTCCAGTTGCCACATTTTCCTTCATTTTTATTTGAGGCTAATTTCAGTTCTTTTCAACATGTATTGCTTCATGAAAGATATGCATAAGTTCTGCGAATGTTAGTTTCCTCACCTGTTAGTCATTTCACGTCTTCCTGCTGTCGCAACCATAATGAAGATAATGCAGAAGAGAAAATTATGGATAATAGGCATCACTGCGCGAAGCACTTCCAGGAATTTTAAGTAAAATGTTGATATAAATACGAGATCTAGTTTAATACTACACGTACATAACCCTGTTAACCACCGTTTCCGATTGATCTGTTTATTCACGCATCACCTAATAACTACCAAACCAATTCGGATGTGACTTTTAGAGTTCGAAAACTTAGGTCCTAACTTGTGACTCCACGTGAACGGTTAACCGAGCGATAAATGATAACCTATTCTTAAATTGAACTGATAGGGGAGCGTGCATAAACCTCGTAGCTCCATTTTGGCCTCCTGTGAACCCCCCCTCCCCCCCACGTAGCCCTACGTGGTTTTTGCATCTACCCCCCCCCCCCCCCCCCCACGTAGCACGTAGCTTTTTTTCTTTTTGATTCCAGAAGACATTTTGTACTGTTTTCTCTTGTCAGACTATTGTAAATTACGTGCGGAGATAATAAACTGAGGGAAATAAATATACACATGCTGTTGTGAGTTCTGTTCCTCATTTTAACTGTGAAAAATGTTACGAAAGGAAAGCTACGTGGCCTGGCTCGGAACCCCCCCTCCCCCCACGTAGCCCAACGTAGCCTTCCAGCCAACCCCTCCCCCCCCCCCCCTGGCCCGAGCCACGTAGTTTGTGCACAGTCCCTAGGTGCCAAAATAACAGGACACCAAAGACGAACACTCTTCTTGCAACATAACCATATAGGCTCGAAGGATCACGCCACATCAAAGGAAACAAAAACTCTTCCGATTAACATTGTTGTTGATTACGTAATTTTGGTTACTTAGCAACATGGCAATCGTGATGGAAGTTTAACTTATTAAAAAATTCACCGTGCCTTATGCACGAACCAGTTAAGCAAATAGATTTTTTTTTTTGTAACTGCTTAACGTCTCTTAACAGCGAGGTCTTTACAGACGGGAAAGGATGGGGGGCAAGGAATGGGAAGAAATTCGGCCATGGGCTTTTGAAGGAAGCATCCCGGCATTTGCCTGGAGTGATTTGGAAAACCATGGAAAACCCCAATCTGGATGCCCGGAGGGGAATTCGAACCGCCGTCCTCCCAAATACGAGGCCAGAACGCTAACCGTTACACCACCACGCTCGGTAAGCAAATAGAGTTTTTTATGTATGCGAAATGCGAGTCCTGGGAAATGCAAGTTATATGAAGAAAATTATAGAAAATTTGGTTCTCAAGCTGAAGATAATACTTATTTGCGGAAGGAAACTGCAGCCGAGGTTGAGAATCTGGGAAATGTTTTCCATGGCAGAAAACTGAATTAATCAGGTACTGAGGGCCTTTTCAACAGCTAAATGGGGTAAACGGAAAACCAGCGATATCGATTAACAAATATTAACTAGCCGACCCCGGCAGCGTAGGGGTAGCCATGGAGGAAGGAAATATATGGAGGAGAAGTGACGTTAAATCGGTGAAGCAGGCTCTAAGCTCTCCCGCATGGCGGCAGCAGCGGTATTGCGCTTCCAAACATTGCGATGTTCCCAGTATATCCCGAAAACTAAGCAAGATATCGAAAAATTTTATTCTTTATTTTCGATTTGTCTCGTCGTGTTACATAAGAATCGATCATTAAATTTGACTTTTGTGAAATTTTTCTTCTCCATTTCAACTCAAGAAACCTCACTTTTGATACAGTATATCTCTAGGACTAGGTGAGATATCGAAAATTTTTATTCTTTATTTTTCATTTGTCTCGTCTTTTTAAATAAGAATCCATCATCAAATTTGACTTTAACCAATTTTTTTCTTCTGAATTTCAACCAAAACCATTTCACATTTGGGACAGAATACCTCGAAAACTAAGCAGAATATCAAAAAATTTTATTCTTCATTTTTTATTTGTCATATCGAGTTACATAATAATCCATCATCAGATATCAGCGTCACCTTTATCCTAGAGTCCCCTTGAGGTTTTTGTACATATTCCCCGTGTCTGTATGGAGGCGGCCACGCCCCCTCAACTCCGGCCATGCTCCCCCACTCCTCCTCCGCCCTGCTTCACTTCAATGCGTGGTGAAGGTCTCTTGCGTCGTCTCCATATATTTCCTTCCTCCATGGGGGAAGCGTGCTTGCTTCTCGTTGCAGGGGTCGCCGGTTCGAGTCCGACCTAGGGCATGGGTGGTTTTAATTGAGTGTTGTGTTCATCTTGTGTCGTCCTTACACATTAGAGAAAATAATCATACTTATAAGAAATCTGTACATTGTAAGAGAAACAAACACATTGAGCTGGCTTAATGGCTAACACGGCCGAATGCCATTTTAACAAAAAAAAAAATATTAACTAAAGAGCAAACAAATAACTACCAAAATCAATTATTGTTGGAATGGGGAGAGCTGAAATCTTAAAAGTCGATTTAATGAGAAGAAACAAATAGATAATAGGTAGGCAATCTTTTTCTGGTGAAAGCCAAAATTATCCTCTTCTTTAGGGAATGAATTTTTTTGTGGTTTAAAAATAAAAAGAGAAAGAAACACTATTTGCCACCACCTCATTATTTTTAAGTGGAAGAAAAGAGTTATACAGGGCGTTCGCCGGAAAACGCTACCCTCCCAGTCTGTTGCCGTCGGCAACTTGCTCGGTCAGTGGGCCAGCAGTTTCCGCCACACGGGACCGTGAATCACCGCACTGTTTAACACCTCCGCTGCCCCAACAGTGCAGTGCAGTGACCCTTACATTGTTAAGAACGGTTTCTTTGCATTGTAGATAGTTTGTGACTTCAGTCTCTTATTAATCAGTGTTGTGAATAAACGTTTCTTTGCGGTTTGGCTGGTTTGGGGATTCATACTCTTATTAATCTGTACCGTGTTTGAGTGTGAGTAAAATTATTGTACGTTACAGTTTGCAACAAAGAATATTTCTCTACGATACATATGTGAAGAAGAAGTCGTTTAAAAAGTGTCGCAGTAAATTTCGTCGCGAATTTCCTGGCGCTTTACTGCCAGCTAAATCAACAATTCTGCGTCTGGTTAAAAAAGTAAGAGAAACGGGTTCATTTTTTAACAAAAAGAGACTGTCGGTCAACCGTATTCTCACAGAGGAGAAAATTGACGATATCGCTTTTCGACTAGAACAGTCACCCAAAAAATCATTATGTCAGTTAGGGCAGCGTGTGTCTCGAAATATGTTCAGAAGATGTGAAATGTGCATTACACAAGAGGGTCAACACTTCCAGCATCTTTTATAAGGTAAGCTAATGAATTACGTCACATTTAAATGCTTAGCACACAAGTTTATGAAGTTTATGAAGCGTAATTATTATGAAATAGTCCGCGGCCGACGGTCGAACAATGCCGGAAACTGAGCGCTCGCTCGCCGGGAGCAGTTTCTTCCTTGTAGCGCTAACAGTGGGTTGCGTTTCCCGGCGAACGCCCTGTATAATTACCATTTGCGGAATATAATAGGCGTGCTCCTATTATCAGAAAAAAAATCAGTAAAATTTTCAATAAAAAATGGTTTGCGGGTTGGTTGTATGCTGTGGAGTGTCAACGCTGGATCACACGAAGAAAAAGCAGAGGAGGAAAACGAAGGTGAAGAAAAATGTCAAAGCACGGCAGCATGTTATGAACGTCTCATATAAATGAAAGAAAGAAAAATACTGTCAAGAGTGTAGAATTGTAAACCTCTTATAAGAGGACATTTTACAGTGTAAAAAAGAACAAATATAATTAGGTCCGACTTCAATAATTCCTGCTTTGTTACCACAACCATCTGATAGTTTAACTTTAAAAATAAACTTATATTTGACACCTGGGTGATGACACCTAAGGTCGTGTAGGAAGTGGCTCATACCCTATCTCAGCAGCAGGACGTCTGATTCAAACAATGTCGCATACCTGCAAAGACGACGAGATAAGTTACGATAGTGCTCAGTGCGTGTACGAAACAGGTCAACGCGGTTAAAATGTAGATGTGTTTTATTAATAGGGTCGTATTGACTTCTAACTGGAAGCTAAAGAAATGTTTTACTTGCAGATAATGTATGCAGTGAATTCATGAATACTAATTTTGTGACGATTTCGAAATGGATTCTGGATCTTTTAGAAATAAAGCTTCGTAATTAAGAGGAACGGCTGAAAAGGAGCCAATATATTGCCACACGTTCATGGAAAGCCTTTCTGGTTTGTGTGTTCCCTGTGAAAAATGAAAGCAACACCTCAAAGCGTAATCAGGTCCTCTTTGGTTAATTAATTAAACCCATTTATGGAGAGCGGGACTCCACAAGATAAAGCTTAGAACTACTGCGCAACGAAGCAGTCTTCAACAGTGAAGGGACAAATAATTCTTCAGATTTCCGCAAAGATGCAGATGAAATGGGCTCAGTTTTTTAAGCCACATACCTTAGCAATCAGCTACTGGAAACGTAAGTTTCAGAAAAAATTTCGATACTCATTTTTATTGTTGCTGTCTGGTAGTTAATATCGTTCGACAGTGGACAACAGCTCAAACATATGGGCCCGCTTTTTGTCCTTACGTGTAATTTTAATGCAAGTGACCAGGCAACTGAACTGTATTAACGTTCTAACATCTATGCTCCGACCGAAAGATATTTAAGTCATGACTTCATTTTATTTGGGATTCTTTTATTTTTCTGTCATCAGTCTCTCAATTAGTATGATGCAATGCTCCATCCCTTCCTATCTTGCGCTAAACCTCATCTCAAGATACTTCTTACCACCTACGTCCTCAAATATCTGCTTCATATAATTCTTACTTGATTCTTACCGGGTGTTTAAAAAATGACCGATATATTTCAAAAATCAATAAAAACGTAAACGGGCAGCGATAGAAATACACCGTTTGTTGCAATATGCTTGGGACAACAGTAAATTTTCAGGCAGACAAACTTTCGAAATTAGTTACAATTTTCAACAACAGATGGCGCTGCAGTCTGGAAAAATCTAAAATTCTAAGGAAAAACCATTTTTTTCACAGCAAACTTGCAATCTGTGAACAGCACACGCTTACAGCAGAAAGACGACTTACAGAATGGCGAACTCACAGACTGCGTTTACGGCTATATCTTAGAAATCGCCTGCAGCGCCATCTGTTGTTGAAAATTGTAACTAATCTCGAAAGTTTGTCTGCCTGAAAATTTACTGTTGTCCAAAGCATATTGCAACAAACGGTGTATTTCTATCGCTGCCCGTTTAGTTTTTATTGATTTTTCAAATATACCGGTCATTTTTGAAACACCCTGTATATACATTGTAAGGTATTCCTCTATCTCGATACTTCAGACCTGATTTCTTTAAAATTTTGAACATCTTGTCCCATCTAATATTATCAAAAGCTTTTTCTAAATCAACAAATGCCATAAAATTATCTTTGTTTTTCTTGAAACGCCGTTCAACTGTTAATCTTAAAACCAGAATTGTTTCCCTTGTATTGCGGTGTTTCCTAATCTCACACTGATCTTCGCCTGCTATCTCTTCTACTACCCTTTCTATTCTTCTGTGTAGTATCGTAGTCATTAATTACGAAGCATGTGATGCTAGACTTTTTTTTTTTTTTTAATGGCATTCGGCAACGGAGGCCATACAGCCAGCTCAATGTGTATTTTTTCCAATGTATGGACGCCACAGGACGGACAGGACATTCACACAGACACACAACACTTAAACATCCATGCCCGCGGCCGGATTCGAACCGGCGGCCTTCGGCACGTGGAGCTAGCACTCTAGCCCCTACGCTACCGAGGCCGGCTGATGCTAGACTTAGGATCCGGTAATTCTCACATTTGTCAGCTTGTGCCTTCTTCGGAAGTGTAAAGACGATAATTCTATTACCGAGCGTGGTGGGTGAGCGTTAGCGTTCTGGCCTCGCATTATGGAGGACGTGGGTTCGAATCCCCGTCCGGGCATCCAGATTTGGGTTATGCATGGTTTCCGAAATAATTCCAGGTGAATGCCGGGACACTTTCTTCAAAAGGCCATGATCGAAGTCCTTCCTTACCCCCCATCCTTTCTCGCCTCTAATGACCTCAACGACAACGAATCGTAAAGCAATAAAAAAAAAACTTCTATTGAAATCAGATGGACTCTTTCCTGTTTCCTAACTGTTTGATATCAGTCTGAATAATGTTTGGATTTCAGAAATTTTACAAGAATATCATCAACTCCTCATTAACGTTGAACTCATTACAGGCGGAGAGGATTTGGGGCGATGAACGGGAAGGAATTCGGTAGTAACCTTCTGACAAAATCATACCGGCAACCGGCTGGATAGATTTCTGTAAAACATGGATAACCGAAATGTAGATGGCGGTACACACACACACACACACACACACACACACTACACGACGACATACGAGGACGATAAACTATCCGGACAACCTAGAAATTATAGCCTCTGAAGTATAGCCGCCGTTTCCTGTGAGAGAGTGTATGACATGACTTGTCTCCAGAACGGCGGATACTGTTTCATTATTCCGAAATGTACGCTCTGCGAGACAGGATTGCAGCCGGAGTTAGCGCCATACTTCAGGCCCTGCCTGCTATATGATGGCTTTTGGTCAGTTAACCCAGTGCTCCGATGCGCCTGATAAGCTCGTTATTGGTTTGTTTGTCGCTTTGGTCGAGCCTACCAATTGAATTCGGTTGTGTGGAGGGGCTATTTACTTACGCCGGAATTCGATATGCCCACATCTCTCAGTCAACACAGTTTCCCAGTCACTGCCTAAAGGCAATTCGTCACTAACCACTCAGCACAGCTTCCATCTATGTAGCACCGTCCGATCAACCACCCTTCACAACACCCGCAAAATATTAAGAACAAGTAGTTTGTCTTCCCCACTTAAATCGCGCGCCGTACACGACCCCTACGATGAACTCAGATCTAACAACAAACATGTTAACTTCTATTTGGCCGAGGCAGCAAGATAATGGTTCGGCGAAGGGCATGGCCATTTTTAATGAACTACTAGCGGAGTTTCCGGCGTTGCCCGGTATAGTTGGCGTAGATTTAACCGTACCGTATTTTTATTCCCGCAATGAGAAACATTGTACAAAGTTTCGTAAAATTCGCGCCAACTTTTTTCGAAATTAAAGCAAACCTAGATTCACCCGCCCCCTACCAACAAACGGGTGGGTTGAAGTTTATTTGCACGTACACTATTTTCATTTGTCCGAAAAGATTCATGTATATAAAACTTCATTAATCTGGTTAAGAAATTGCATTACTACATTACTGAACAACGCTAGATTATGTTAGAAACTTACATTTGATTCTATTGCGAAGTGAATGGATATACTTTTTGCTCGAGACGCCAGATACTTTAACTCCGCAGATTAAGCCTTTTATACAAATATCAAAAGTGAATAGTATTATCGTAAACAGAAGACAGATGACCAGAGACATTGTCCAGAGATCATTCTTAAAGGAAATCTGTTGTTTTACGGCTATCTATGACGTTTAAAAATGGAATATCCCAAATTAAAGGAAAGAATACTCCAAGTTACAGCTATCTATGGCGTTTAAAAATTGAATATCCTGATTTAAAGGAAAGAATACTTCAAGTTTTGTTTAGTGTGCAAATAGTTATTAATTTAAAGTTATCTTATTGCTTTCATCAAAGGCTATGGTCAGAGACATTGTAGTTGTGTGTTTGATGCGAAGTAAGCAACATATAATCCTTCCATCTTTGGGATTTGTCATCATACGTTCAGAATTTGATTTAATGCTCCTGCATTATTTAACTTTCAAACGTAAGACATGCCAAACAACTGAATTGAGATTCTAAGCTTTAAAACGGTGAAAACTCCATCGAAATCTGCTCCGTAGTTTCCGAGTTTTTGTAAGACAAATTTATCCGGTTTTCGTTTTATATATAAAGAGTTATGTTAGTCTTGTGTTTTCCTTGCTCTAGTGGGCAGCAATATACAGCTGAAAAATAAGTTCCTGAGATCAAACAGGGCAACAAGCTGAAACATTTTTTTTTTTTTATATATCTGTTTACCATGTAGGGAGAGTTTTGAAGGTGGTATATTCAAGAATATGATGACGGGGTGTAGTTAAGCCGTCGCTTAAGTATGATGGTATAATGTTGGAAGCACATCTTTGGTATCAAATAAAGGGGATGGAAGGGGTGCAAAGGAGAATAGCGGATATGATGGCAGTCACTAGGCGACGGAAGGCAGGTGAAGGAAGTGGTGGGTATTGAAAAGGCTACAATGACCATGAGATATGGATCAATACTGGAAGGAGCATTAAGAATAGAAGGCAGTAACTGAGCTAATCAGCTTTGTAAGCTGATATTCTCAAGGTGGAAAGCAGATCTAAACTTACGTCTGGCCTCACGCTTAGTTCTGCAGATGCAAAATATGCCTGAGGAGCTCTGCACATGCAAGATGTCGGACTGAACGAAATGACTAGAATAATTCCCGGTTTGTATGACACGAATAGAAATTTATAAACTCTGCTAACATCCGAAAGAATATAACAACTGACACCGAACTGACAAACATGTGTAAGGCATCTATTATACTGAAGTGAAACTATCAGATTGAGGTTCAAATCCAGGAACGTATTCCAGATTACGAAGAACCTAACAGTACGTACGAGATTGAGGAGATAGAAAGAGGAAGCCCAAGGACACGTCGAAACCTGGAACATGAAGGAGGGACTATCTCCCCTACAACCACTAAACTGGATGACGTCAAGAATAATTTGCAAGAAAGAAAATCTTGTAAATTGGGGTCTCACCAACGACCAAGTTCATTACTGGGATAAAATACAAGAAGAGAAACTTATTTTTAATTGTAAACCAAGTATTTAAAAAAAATATAATGACGACCAGTTTAGAGCAGGCAAAAGTCCTTTGTACAGTTTTTACGATGAAAAGGCATTTGATGATTTGATTCAAGAAGAATAACTCGTCAAGTTCTTCGCCGTTTGTTCGATGTTCTTTCCACTGTCTCTTTAAAACCCGAAAAGTCCCAGGCGCAGACACTGTTAATTCGGCTGCAAGAACAGTGGCAACAGCCATTGTTTCCAGCGGGTTGGCTGCCAGTTTTTGGCTCTTGAGTTGGCCGGACACGACTCGCCAAGTGCGGCTAGAAGTACACCCGTGACCACCACGAAATAGTGACGCAGCCGACCTTGGGACCGGACCTGCCATTTGTGGTCGCGAACGAACGGGACCGGAATACCTAACGTAGAGGACATTACGGACGAAGCTTCCTCAGGTGTCCTTATGTCATTCCACCCACGTCCGCTCCACCCATGCGAAGCCCGCACCCGCTGTTCGTGACGTCTGTCTAGTAGTTTCGGCAGAAATCGTATTCACTCTTCAGCACCATGCCAGCCGTTTCGCATTTGCCTTCCCAACGCGCTGTCCTGGAGTTATGGACGATACACAATCAAATCCCCGTTCGGCCATTCAATTTCCAGTTTCCCGAAATAACTCGAAAAAATGCCAGAAAGATTCCTTCAAAAGACCATTGCCGAATTCCTTTCCATTCTTTGTAGCCAGTCTCTTTGTGTCCCTACGATCTGCAAAGCCCTAAGCCCTAAGCAAACAAATACGTGGTACACAAATTTCACGTAAGTGGGTGATCTAACCTAGTTGTGAGAAGAGGTTTAGTGGAGCATCTGAAAGACGTGGGACTGGAGACTTTCCCGGAGTACTGTGCAATAAAATCCTTTCGGATGTCTAGCCAGATGATTATGTATAAACACGACGTTTCGGCAGCTAGCTCTGCTGTCTTCATCAGGTGTCAGGTCTCTTCTAGCTGTCGTAAGCTGACTGTCACCACCTAGACTGGCTTAGTCTCCTATCGAACTTCCTTTATACAATCAGGAATGCCACGCAAAATCTTGGGCTCACTACGACGCCATTCCTGAAGGTGTAAAGGAAGTTCGATAGGAGGCTAAGCTAGTCTAGGTGGTGACAGTCAGATTGCGACAGCTAGAAGAGACTTGACACCTGATGAAGACAGCAGAGCTAGGTGTCGAAACGTCGTGTTTATACAACACCATCCAGCTGTACACACGAGAGGATTTTATTGCAACTAAAAGTGGAGTATTGTTTTAGGAATAACCTCAGTCCATTAATCGAGGATTAGCTGGAAGGAAGCGTAGTGAGCCAATGTAAGGACCGGCAGTGGAATCCTAATCACGGAGCGTCCTGGCATAAGTCAGCAAAGCATATCCCGGAAGAACTCATAGCCGCGCGGGGATTGGAAGACGGGACATTGGATTCTGTCTCTTCTCCACCCAGACAAGAACAAATGATAGGAATAAAAGCTTCTAAGGTGTAGTGTTAACTAAGAAAACTATGGAAATCAAAGAAAAATTACTGATTATAGTGGAATAAAAATAGTAAAACATGGCCGAAGCCGAGGAGCAGATTTTTTTTGTGCTCATGGCACCATAATCACCTTTTGTAGAGGTACTAACGAATTTTAATTGAATTCCACCATCGGTCATCTAGGGAAAAAATAGAGGGATCGGCTGTTTCACCAAAAAGACTCTTTTTTGACACATACACACACACACACACACACACACACACACACACACACACACACAATTCATATTAGTACCAACCATATAATTTTTTCCTTCAGCATTTACGGCTCGTCGACATCGAGGTCATTAGTGCCAGGGGTAGACTGGAGCAACGAACGGAAAAAAATCGCCCTGGGCATTTTGAAAGAACCATCGCCTGGAGTGATTTCTGGAAATAATGGAATACCGTTTGTTGTTGTTTTAACTGCTTAACGTCTCTTAACAGCGAGGTCTTTAGAGACGGTAAAGGATGTGGGGCAAGGAATGGGAAGGAATTCAGCCATGGCCTTTTTAAAGGAAGCATCCCGGCATTTGCCTGGAGTGATTTGGGAAACCATGGATAACCCAAATCTTGGTGCCCGGATGGGTATTCCAACCGCCGTCCTCCCGAATGCGAAGCCAGAACGCTATCCGTTACACCACCACGCTCGGTAATGGAAAACCAAAATCTGGATGAGCACGTGAGAATCTGAAGCTGCGTACTGCCGAATTCCAGGCCCGAGCGTCCAAGAAGCCCCAACGAATGCTATATATTGCAGAATTTTACGGTAAGCGGATGGCGTACAGGTGTGCTGGCCGATGTAGTATCAAAGTTGAGGTGGACTTGTGAGATTCTGATTGGTGCTAGATTCGAATTAGATCAATTTTGTTTCTCACAATTCCTTAACTGTTTCAGCACCGCAGGAAATAGTTTTCGTACCTAACATATTTATCTAGAATTGCATTGCCCTTAATCCGGTAGGCGTACTTCTTCCCGTTTCGTGTGCAAGACCTTGGTCTATCAGAATATAAGAATTCCCGATAGCTTATTTCCGATTTGTATGTAGCCTAAAATTCTGTTTTACCTTTTTACCTCAAGGTCTTTGAATTGAATATCAGACATAATTTTACTGTAACAAGATATTGTGAGAGCTCGAAATTATTAATTTTATTCAAAGTTGAATTCATGAAGCGAGGTGCAGGCCGGGCTGCTGACCGCTCGCCGGTTGTTTGCGGCTGCGGAATTCGCTGACGCGAATCGGCAATTTTCGAACTTCGCTGACGCGAATCCGATGTTGCGAGGCCGGTCGGCGTGGTTCGCGAGCTCTCTTGCCTCGGAAACATCGTAGGATTCACATCGGCTCTCGCACAGTTCCCCCGCTGCCTAACTTGAACTTTGTCGTCTGCATGGGGAAATTATCATTACTTGGAAGCGAAGTGGACCCGCTCCTCGGCCATATCTTCTGTAACATTGTAGCCAAGAAATAGAAGTTAAATGTTCACGGCGTTAATTCTTTTCTGCAAGATTTCCTCGTATTCCAACCAGTTCTGCGACTGGTAGATTAAATCGCAGTGGTGTCAGGAAGTTTATAAGTAATAACAGCAGAAGATTGTAAGGAGCTGCAGAAGAATCCCGAGAACAGCAGAGGACGTCGTGGTAACGATTCGCTGCAGGTTGGTGGAACCCATGCCCACGAGCCAAGTCATCCGGACTCCTTGACAATATGTCTCGTGTCTGTAAAAGTTAATGCGGTTTCGTGATTGACTGCGGCGTATGTTTTTGGATACATTGAGCTCCTTGGATCACATGACATACACATTTTTTGTAATAAAGCAAAAATTCTACTCAACGAAATAGTAAGAACACTGCACTGAATTTTTATAAATCTTTGTATGCCTCATAATGTTAAGTGTGTGTGTGTGTGTGTGTGTGTGTGTGTGTGTGTGTGTGTGAATCAGTATATATGTTTATGAGATGGCTATTTAATAACTAATCAAATTGCAGTTAAAAAAATCTTGATCATTAAAGAGAAACTAACATAAGCAGGGTAGTTAATACTGCCATAACCCACGCCGTGGCACAATTGGTTGCGGCGCTGACACGGGGTCAGTTGGTTCCAGTCCTGCTGCTGGGAGGAATATCCATCATCAGTGCTAGTCCGTCAGGTTAGGAGAGGTAATGGTGCACAATACCTGATCACCAAGATGTGTACCAAAGTTTCCGATTAAATCCAATAACCTCTAAGCAGTGTATGGAGTGAGGTCATTTTACTTTACGGAATGGGACGTTAAGCTTGGCGGCATGTGGTCTCCATCAGAAGATTAGGTCTGAATGGGCCAACATCGTGTTTCACCCTTCCTTCTTTCATTCACAGCACAACATGCAATGAGCATACACACGTCACAGAAAAAAAAAAAAAAAAAAAAAAAACCTCTATCAATGCGAAGGAAAGGGAAAACTACGCCTGTTTTAATTTCCAAATAAAATATACCCACTAAGGTTTGTGTGTATATATGTATGTTCGTTTAAGTTAAGACTTAGTTTAGCTTGAATTTGCTTTGGACTGTGTATGTGTACATATTCATGCTGCAATAATGGTTGTTAGTCTTGTAGGAGACCAACAGTTTAGTGTGGAATACGAACCATGGAAGGTTTCTAGAGTTTCACATTACACAGCAAGCTTTGCCAGAGGTGAACGTGAGGTTAAGGACCTTTGAAAAACAGCTCCGAGACAGGAATATGAACTAGGGACCCTCCGATCTTCAATCAGACGCCACCAGACCTGAGCCTCCAGACCGTAAGCTTTGCGCTAATGTGTTTTGTGTTATTCTATATGTGTTTTTACGTGGAAAATGTCGACTGCAAAGCATTCGCATAACACATCAAAAACTTAATAAGCATGATTGTTAGGGCGGTTTGGCGTTTGAACGCGGATCCGACGGTTTAAGCATTAACGGAAGTGGAATGTGCGCCCAGTTGGAACCCTGTCACATTTAAGACCATTTTACCGCCACCGTAACAAGCTGCCCGAGATAGGAACTTTCCTGTATTTGGTATCCTTTCACCCTCATTCTGAGAATCAGGGTTATCCTCGTGATCGTTCAGGTGATTTCCATTACGATCGAAGTGTCATACCTGAACGTCCCCGGGACAACAAGGCCAGGACATTGGTAAGGCAGACACGCGCACGGGATCCGACACGCATGGCTGTGATGGCACTCTCAAATCTCCCGACCACGCTACCGCAGTCACGGAAAATCTGAACTCGTCCCGTTAGGCGTCCTCTCCAGGTACAACCAGGAGGATCGCACTGCCACGATACTCAAGATCATACGACATTGATATTATTATTTTGCTTATGGCTTTACGTCTAGTATCGACGTCGAGGTCATTAGAGGTGGGCAACGAACGGGAAGGAATTCGTAAATGGCCTTTTGGAGGAACCATCCCGGCATTAGTATTGAGAGATTTGGGGAAACCATGGAAAATCCAAATCTGGATGCCCGTACGGGGATTTGAACCCAAGTTCTCCCGAATGCAAGATCAGAACGTTACCGCTCACCTGCCGCGTTCGGTACTGCAGTTAAGATCGTTTCCATTACCTTATATATCTCCGTTAGCTAGTAAATGTTTTGATTTTCCGTTTGATGTCTCGTTGATTTGTTCTATGGTCATCCAACTTAGTAATCGATTGACTTTATGTCAGGGCTCTAAAACAGGGCGTCTAGTAACAGGTTATCCACATCTTAACCAAGTTTTGTTTACGGAGACCTAAATCAATATGTTCATCATCATTATCGTTGGGGACCATTTCCAGTTACCCGGGTGTGGTTTACGAGCCTTGGTTGTCGTAGACAATCGTTTTCCACTGTCTCCTATCCAGAAAAGTTTCTCTGTCCGTGATATATTCCCAGTACCAGCCTCTTCTCTTTATGTCCTCCTTCAGTTGGTCTGTCCATCTTCTTCTTGGTCTTCCCACTGGTCTTTTGCCCACTATTCTTTTTTCCAAATAAGTTTTTGGTAGTCTTGTACTAGTCATTCTCTTCACATGCCCAAACCACTTAAATATTGATGATCTAAGTCGCTCTTCCATAGATTCCCCTAACTCAAGGTTTGATCTAATCTCATCATTCTTTATATGGTCTAGTTTTCTGGAGGGCCGTTCTAAGAAACTTCATTTCACATGCTTGGATCTTGCTAAGGTCCCTTGATGTTAGTGAGCATGTTTCCAAAACATATGTAAGGACAGGAATGAGATATGATTTGTACAAGACAATTTTTGTTCTTCTGGGAACCTTCATGTCCCATAGTAATCCCCGCACGTTACTGTGGAAGTTGGCTCCTTTGGTTACTCTATTCATTATTTCTAACTCAGTACTACCGTTACTAGCTATTATGCTCCCCAGGTAGCTAAATTGGTCAACAACTTCAACTTGGTGGTCTTGTAATTTCATATGACAGTCTGTATTCTTTCGGCTTATTATTAGTGCTACAGTTTTTTTTTTTTTTAAATTCGATTTCAGTCCATATTCTTCAAACTTATTATTCCACATTTTCAGTTTGTCTTGTATTCCTTCTTCGGTTTCATCCCATACTGCCACATCATCCGCAAACACCAATGCCTGTAGATCTCTATTGATTATTATCTTTAGTTCTTTTAAGATGCTATTTATTTTTATTTATTTATTTTCCATATGCAACTTAGCCCAGCACCTAGTATCTAATCTGGGCCCTTATTTCCACTCATTTACATTTACATATGTTTGTATCTTATGTATATATATATATAAAACATATTAACAAATAAACAATGAATGAAAGAAAATTTTGATTCAATTTCCAATAACTACTACATCTACTGTTATTAAACAGAATGGGTACCACACCACTACTAAATCTACTACTACTGTCACTAATATTACTGCTAACATTACTACTGCTACTACTAAAACCATTACTAATACTACTAATTCTACTATTACCACCACCAATTGTCACAGCCGCACTTCGGTCCAGTATTGTTCATTTTTCTTGGTGTTGTGTGCGCTCCAAAGGCAGAGTCCCCTGGAACCGGCAGCAAAGTCAGCCGCCCAGGCCATCAAGAGTTGACCTCCTGGAATACCAAGACGGCCCCAGTTGTCGCTCAGAAGACGGCCTCTCTGGAGCACACTGAAGTTCCTCCGACGATTGATGCTGCTCATTGTCGTGGGATATCTTCCGTCAATCCGGTGTAATTGGGTTCTCCTCTTCTGCTATCTGTGGCCTTTGATTTCGCTCGGCATTTTTATAAATTTCTCCTTCCAAAATTTTGAGGCTAGATCAGCTGCCTCGTCCAGCAAATGCCACAAACTTCGTCGCGCAGAATGTCAAATATGCTCCTACCTTGCAGCCGAGCTTGTTGGTGTTCTCTCAAACTGGCTGTTATTTCACACTCCCATACCACGTGCTCCGGCGTACTCTCTTCACCACATTCGCACCTGTCCGAGTCCACAATATTTCGACTTCGGAGCCAGCTATTGTATGGCCCGTGACCTGTAATGTAGTGTACCAATCCGGGAGAGGGTTGAAGGTACTTCAACTTTAGCCTCTCCTCTACGGATGGGAACATATCGTATGCTCTTCGACCTGTTTCACTGTTGTTCCATTCTTGTTGCCATTCCGCCAATAGAAGCTTCCGAATGTGCGTCTCCGATGTTACTTCGCTGCCTACAATTTCTGCTACCTTATCTTGTTTCCCTTTTCTGAGCCAGTATATGGCACCCCGTTTCCTTACTTCAAGGTCCAGTGGCCATACACCAATGGCAACGGTTAATGAATTTGTTGCCACGGTTCTGTACGCTCCTGTCAATCTTAAAAGTATTCCTCGTTGGACACGTCTGACTCGCTGTTTTAGTTTTACTTTTCTTAGATGCTTTGCCCACACACTTGCTGAGTAGCCCACTAAAGAGGATAAAATTGCGTCATGGTATAGTCTTATTGTTTGGACTGGAACAGTAAATTTTCGTTGGCCAATATTAATGATTTTATTCATGACCGCCACTGCTCTTGCTATTGTCATCTCTAAGTGGGATTCGAAGTTTAAACGTTCATCCAATTGAATGCCTAAGTACCTGCACACTGGGTTTCTACGAATTGATTTACCGTCGATTCTTATAGTTGGTTTTCGAGTCAGCTTGCCCTTGAGCAACATAAATGTTGTTTTATGTGGTGCTAAACTCAGTTTGACTTTACTGCACCATTGGCTAAGTCAGTTAAGTACTAGATTACTATTGTACTCAATTTCTGCTCTTGTTGCTCCTTCCACGAGTAGTAAAATGTCATCAGCAAAAGCTATTAGACCTAGAAGTTCAGGTATTCTTTGTAATAGTTCAATCACTGGTTCCATCCCTATATCCCAGAATATGGGACCGCAAACGGAACCTTGCGGGCATCCTTTAGTAAGTATCTTCGTGATGAACGAGTTCTGGCATCTCAAGGAAGCAGTTCTAAATCTTCAATAGTCCCTGAAGGTGTAAAATAATCTTCTTGGACAACCAATCTCCCTCAGCCGTTCAAACAGAGCGGGCCACCATAAATTGTCGAAGGCTCCCGAAATATCAATAAATAAGCCTACTACGTAGTTTTTTGTACTGCTACAAATTATTTCCATCGACCGATTTATGGCATCCTCTGTCGACTTCCCGGTTCTAAATCCATATTGACTAGGATTCATTCCCTGAACCTCCCGGTGGCTTTGTAATTTTTTGCATAGAATCTTCTCTTGAACTTTGCCAAGCACATTCAATAAACAAATCGGCCGGTATGATTTCGGTTGTAGAGGATCCTTGTCGTCTCCTTTCTTCAGAATTACCACCTCGCTTTTCTTCCATATTCCCGGAACTCTACCCTGATATGGACATTCGTTCAGGAGCCTGCATAGGACGGGGGTTAATTTTATGATTAGCTCCTGCAGGACCTCGGCTGGAATTCCATCTGGACCGGGAGCCTTTCCTTTTTTCATTTTGTTTATCGCAGTTATTACTTCTTCGGGTGTAATATTATTTCCTTCCTCTTGACTCCAGCAGGGCTGCCACATGTTCCTTCGTAGTGTAGCTTGTTCTACTGTTTCTTCTTCCGGGTTGTCATCAGGAAGCAAAACTTTTAATAACTCCTCCGCTGAGTCTCTCCAATTCGTGGTTAATCGTCCATCTGTTCTTTTTACTGTGGATAATATTGTGGGAGGCCTGATTTTACCTGCAGCTATTTTGTAAGGAATACCCCATGGAATGTTCATGAGGTTTTCCCTCACAAAGACTTCCCAGCATTTTTGTTTTGTCTCTCTCATCGCGTCTTTGAAAATCTGCCTCTTCTGCCTGTAGTTTTCAAGGAGGAAACTTCTATCTGCTGCCACCATGCTTTGTTGATACATTCTCCTAGCTCTTCTCATGTTTAGTCGTAGTTTTTTAAGTTTTTCTGTCCATATTTTGTCAGTGGGATCTACTATCTTTTTTAGTGGTATCGCCCGTTTCATGGCACTTTGTATTGCAGTTGTCAGCTCTCTTGCGGCTTTGTCTACATCGAAGTGGTTTTCTGGCAAATCCGGTGGAATGAACACATTCCTTAATTTTCCCCATGCAGCTTTCTTGATGTTATATACTGTTTTAATGTTTCTGTTGCCACTGTTTTCTTCTGTCTGCATTCTGCCCAGTTCAAAGACAATCAAATTGTGATCACTTGTTGTCATGTTGTCAAGCACTCTCCAACCCCAAAGCAAATTCCCCGCATGAATGTTTGTAATTGTTACGTCGATATTTGTTCTTGCGCCAACACTGTTACAGAAAGTAGGAGGATTATGTGCTTGGTTTCTAACCTCTAGACCCAATTCGCTTAACAGTTCTTCTAGAAGTTGCCCTCTCCTGTCAGTCTTCTTGCTGTGCCAAAGAGCAGACTTTGCATTGACGTCCGCTGCAATAACTAGTGGATAATTTCCCAGAGCTGCATCTATCTGCCGTATTCTATCTAAGTATGGGAAGATCTCGTCACTGTACTGGAAATACATGCTTACCATTATGAAGCTTCCCCATGCTGCTCCTATCTCAGCACATACTGTGTGTTCATCACATAACTGCGTAATTTTTGTAACTGTTATCTGTTTATTTAAAACGATTATTGCTGCCATTGGGTTATTGCCCTCTGTGATTATTCGTGATGTTACAGGCATGTGCGGGATTTTGCTTTGCCAGGAGTACGGTTCTTGTAGACAAATAATATCTGATCTCAATTCCTCAGCCACCTTTCTGATTTCATGTAGAACCATGGCGTTTCCTTTAGTATTCAGCTGAGTAACTTTTAACACAGAATTTACGGGTGTCTTGTGTGCACATTGCACTGGGGCCAAGGTAGTCTTGTATCTAGCAGAATGCGTCCATGGGTCATGACAAACTGCTTGTATGTTTCCTCAGGATCAAATATTTCTCCTCTTCTCTCAAAAATCTTGTGAACTAGTGTCAGGAGCTGAGATGGATCTGTTGGAAAATTTAGTGACCTCAGTTGTATTCTGTCGATTGCCGAAGGTTGCGGGAACGTTATGTTTTTACCGCCAGGATGGAGGACTCTTGTCAAATGTCGGAGGGCAAGTGTAAGTGTATGCACTTCTTCGAGTCTAGTTAGCCGAAGTGTATCCTCAAAATCGGCATACAATACCGCTGGATCTGCAGTAATGGCATTCGGTTGACTTTTCACAAAGTTCGGGTGTTTTATTTGGTTGGTACGCATACTTGGTTTGCGAAGATGATATTCATTTTCTTTTGAATATCCGAGCCCACCGCCTCTAACAAAACGCTGGCAATAATACGAGTCAGAGGTGGAGGAAATTTCGTCTATTTGCTCGTCTATTAACAGCTGCCGATCTGTTTGCACGCCGGCGCTTACCATCATTTTCTGCATTTCCATCGCCTTCTTCTTCCTAAATGTTTCGGCTCTTGCAGCATTTCTTCGTCTACGAGATGGGGGGTCGCCTCTCTTCTTTTGATTTTTCATTCCCACTTTTAAGATGCTATCCATATGTTAATCACAGCATAGATTTCTCAGTAATAACATAATAGTAAACTAATAAATTTATAAGTGGATGCTGTGCGTCATGCCTCTCGCTTAAATTACTGTTACGGCTTCTCTCCACGTTTTACTTGGCCTCGCAGGATAATATGTTACCTCCGACGTTGTTATGGAGCATTTGCGGTGCTAAAGAAAAAAAGGAAAGAACGAAAATAGTGAATGGCCACTACTTTTGTATCAAGTACGCTTTTATCAATTTTGTTAATACTCTGAAATTACTTTATCTGTACTGATGGGTTACTTTTTTGTCATTTTATACGTCGTATTTGATCTAGTAACGGATTTTCTGTGGTTCTATAGAAACTTCACCTCGATTGTAGAATATATTACGAACATATGACCGGAGCTGGTAATCACCATGCGGGGAGATATCCCCTTCCATCGCATCTCCTGGAAACATCGACTGAGTTGTTTCTCTTTTCTTTCAACAGACTTCTGATGATCTATATGATCATCGTATAATTCGTCTGAACTGTTAGTTTGTTAGGAAATGTAAATTGTAGTGGTTTCCACTTGCCCTCCCCAAAGATTGAAGTTTAGTCACCTGTTTTTGTTGCTTTGTGTTGATACCTGATGCGTATATGTTCAGTGTTCTGTTATGAATGAGTGGACGATGGAAGACGGTAGAAGGTGGAACCCGCTCGCAGTTTATACGGACTTAATTCTCCAAAACACACCGAGGGGGGCGACGAGCTTAACTTCCCCCTTCGACTGACGAATCACCAGCAACAGTGCCGTGTGCCGTCAACCCACAGACACTGCGGAGTGGTTTAACCCAGTACTGGTGGTCAGGAATTGCTCACCACCACCTCTACTACCCTCCACAATGAAAACTTTTTCCACAGCAGGACTCGAATCAGCTAGCCCCGTGTTAGGTGCCGAGCACCAGAACAGTGGCGCAACCAGCTGAGCCTGCGGTATATGTGGACTATATTTGTGGACGTGGTGTTCATGTTCTTTGTGCTGTGTTTAAGAGGGCAGAAAGTAAGGTGGTGTAACCCAAAGATGAGCTAAAAAGGCCTACGCTTCCGAAAGATACCGCAGTGGTATCAAGTTTAACGTTCCCATCCCCATGGATGAAAAAGCATAAACAGTATAGAATGATGTCACTATATAAGTTCGCTATTAGCCTTAGTGATAGCCTGCACGAGGTGGTTCAAAGATCTCATAAAGACGCATATACTCCAATGTACACTCATAGACAGTAATACAGTAATAAATGTCACTCAACGACAGGATTTTTACTCTTGGTACTGAACATCACAGGACAGAATATCTTTTAGTGAGCTTAGGTTTCTGCATGCGTTGACAGACTTGCCTGTGATCGGGGTAGTATATCTGACTGTTAGTTTCTACTTAAATATACTCACTTGCTGCCCAAAGGATTGATGAAGCGAAGCCTATTTCAAGACACATTACAGGTCATTAGCGTAAGCTGTCTCTAGGGACAGGCCTCTGACCCACTTGCATTCTGCCAATAGGCGTCTCGAAGTGCAGAGAAGACAGATAGGCCTGGCGACTCGGTGGTTAAGAAGCCTGGCTGGAGATCGGAAGGTCCCCGGTAGGAATCCCCGTCTCAGCGGGTATTTTGAAAGGCCATTAACCCCGCCACCGCCTGTGTCATGAGAACTACGCCAGAACGCTTCTTTGGTTCGGATTCCACGTTAAACTGAAGGTACCCTCAACCATAACCAAGCACTTACTATAGAGTGCATGTTCAGATTTTCCCGGCTTGTCCTCGCGATGTAGTCTTCACGCGTTTGCAGCCAGATGGAGTTATAAAAACACAACGTTTCGAAGACGTGCTTTGTAGTCTTCTTCGAGATTGTATTTGCTGTTCAAAAAGTCCAGAGGTGCACTATAACCGCCCCGAGTGGGCTTATTTAACTTCCTGGATCTGTGGCAGAATCGCGATTCTAGTACTCAAACACTTCTGGAAGTACCAGAATTGTACTCTTCCGTCAGATCTGCCACAGATCACCCCCTATCCTGCTTTACAGCAAGCCACCGTTCTCCACGTTCTGTGATGTGGCGTGGGTGTCCACCACATTGTCGCCTACTTGTGGTTTCACCGTCCTTCAAACACTTTCCATAGATTCTCACTACAGTAGCACGCGAACAGCCGACCAGCCTCTTCGTTTCCAAGATGCTCGTTCCGAGCGCAGCGCCCACAAGCCGCTGGACAGTAATTTAAGGGAATTTTGTGACCTGTGCGTCGAAATTTGGAGTTAGATACCTCTGGAAGTCTACCAAGGCCTTGTAGAATCCATACTACGCCAAACCGCTGCTGTATTGCGTTCGAAAGGTGGACCAATATACTAGTATAAACAGACGGTCACAATGTTTTGGCTGATCAGTGTAATTTCACTAAAGTATTGCATAATTTTTACACACTTTTACAATCGCATTCGGTGGGGAGCCGTTAAGGGAGCGTCCATAAATTACGTGAGGTGAAATAGGAGGGGGAGGATCCGGCGAAATCTCACCAAGGGAAAAGGGGGGGGAGGGGTCAACGGAAATCTCACGTGAGGTTTTTGAAATTTTAGGTGGGCTTTAGAGCTAAAAAAATTTTAAAAAAGGTCTACAAATGACGCGAAAATCTATGTTTATCTTTCTGCAACACTCGCGCCCAGCTGCGTGGTTTTTACATCTGTTGACAGCCTCCTATGCCCTAGCTATGTAATAACGCTCGTGTGACTCAGGTCTAGACATTTACTGTTCTCCTAAGAGGGTAAGTAGCGTTGATAACAGTCATGCGTAATACAGATTTTTTTTTCTCCAGAAAACATGGTTGTTAAATTTCGGTCACTATGATATCTCTTCACCTGTCCAACCATTAGTTGTGTAATAGGTTCAGATTTCAAATAGAATTGTGTTGCCAGAAAGGCCTTTCCATACATCCAGACAGCCCCTCCGGGATCCATTTTTTAGGCCCATTATACTATCTTGCAGCCGAACTACTGTGAACAGAGGTGTGTTTTTAAGAGAGCGCTGGTACCTAAACGTTATCTCCATCCCCAAAGAGGCTCTCGTGTCTCCACATCACTCAGAAGTCAACAACACGACAACAGAATCTTGCTGCTTTCTTGCATTCCTCTTACATCACATTTCTGCGTATAAAAATATACGAAACTATTGCGAAATATAACTGATATAACTGAAAAAATTGATAATAGTTGAGTAAGTTTCTTAAGATCTTGGGACCAAAAAAAGTGGCAGGAAGCGAATGTAATTTCCGTTTGAGATCGAACCAAGAGTTACATAAAAAGTTTTAAAAGGTCTCAAATACACGAGTGAGTGGAGACATTCTCGGCGTATTGATGAAAAGAAGCCCTCTCTCGTGTCCAGCTGGATGGTGTTGTATAAACACGACGTTTCGACAGCTAGCTCTGCCGTCATCTTCAGGTCTCTTCTAGCTGTCGCAAGCTGGCTGTCACCGTCTAGACAACACCATCCGGCTGGACACCCGAGAGAATTATATTGGGCTCGAATACAATTAACAAAAATAGATTAGCTTTTTATAGCATTCAAGAGAATGAAACCAGGAAGAACGGTAAAAAAAAATCCTCAACCTTCAGAGAACATTACCATGGGTGAAAGAAGTTCGTCATGGTATGAAAAGGCGTGGAATCAAGGCGGAAGACATCGAAGAAAGGGAAGGGTTCAGAAGAATAACTGCAGAGGTAAAAGATCAGTCCGAAGAAAAATGAATCAGGAGAAGAATGATATTCTTAGAAGAACAAAAGTAAGAGTGTGCAGAGAATGAAGGAGTACTGGTGACGGAGAACGAAACTCAGAAGAATAAATGAGGTTGATGATCACAGTCCATAGACGGCTAAAACGAGAAGGAAAAAAAGTTGATGTATTAAATAATTTTCTGCATTATCCAACCAGTAATTGGTAGTTTAACACTTTCAAATAAACTATCTGCAGCTTGTAAACCAGTTTTAGTAAGTTCAAAATTTTTCAGTATGAACGTTCCCTTCCAGAACTATTCTTTCTCTTATTTGATCCGAGAAGCCACCACTAAACCTCGCCTAACACACGGCTTATGCAATCTGCTTCAACCTCTCATCACCTGAAGTTTTCAGGAAGCACTCCGGAATTCATCTTTAGTGATCATAAATCATAACGGTTTATCACTAGTTTCCTTGACCGAACCAACATTTGAGTATATTCTTCAGTTGTGAAATGCGATGGTGACGCACTGAGCACGGTAAATAAGTAGAAGGGCAACTGTGAAAGTTACCTGCCAGCGCAACAGACCTACCTCAGTTCAAGATTACGAGCGTGTGTAACTACAAGAAGTGATGAATACTGCAGGCCACGAAACTGCATTGCACTCATTCTTTTGGTTGTGCTACTTTGTTTTTTTATGTCACCAGTGTGAAATAAATTTTGCTGAAAAACTAGGTTTATAGCTTGCTCCTGTAGCTGCAGACTTTCACTTTGCACACATGTGTTGGAAACTACTATAAAACTTTATATCACAGTGTTTTCTTCCTTTTAGATACATAACCTCATTTCTATTTGGCACTTTCGCTCTATTTTCTCAAGAGGACGAAAGTTACTGATAGGTGACCTCACGGACAAACATTACGAATGAAGTTCCTCTGAAACTTGCCACAGCTTTATGAGAAGTTGCGTAAACCACGGATCTGAACTTCAAGAAGTGCATAATTTGTGCAGAAATACAGGTGGAAAGTCAAAACCTACGAACACTTTTATTCCGGCGTTAATGAACTAACAAGAAGTAGACAGTTGTTTTTGCTTTATTCTCTAAAGTTTTGGCTCTTTTAGGTCAATGCCTTTACCTCGGAATAGCTCCTGGGATAGTTGATCTATTGTCCTTTGTCGTTCTACATTTACCTGTTCGAAGGTTTTATCCAGATTATCTCCATATCATTGAACAAATTGAGCGAAGTATTGTAAGATTCGCTGGTTTCAAATGGAGGAGAGGGCTTGATTTTCTTTTAGTTCTTGCAGAACCGATTAGCTGTTTTTTTCTGTTAATGATATTCTGAGTATCCCTCTACAAGTCCTCTTCTCGAATGCGTCAATTCCTCTCTTCTGCCTTGATGGTGCATACACGAGTATCAACTTCCTTACCGCACGTTCCTCCCCGCTCTCAATCGCCTACTTTTTCAAGTTCTATGCTTTCGGATTACACAGTAGGTAGGACTTCCACGTGAGGTTATGTGGACATTGCGGTGACGGGAGTTTAGCATAGTAAACTCTGTTGGCGTATTTAACTCCCCCGAGCGGCTATTTCGTGTGCCCAGTTGATTCCAATTGTCTCTGTATCTCCTAGAAACAAATGTTAGTCAATAGCTTACGATATCCAGTTTCAGTATTAAGTTACGGAGACGGGAACAATAAGCATTTAACATTACTTTGTGGAGATCTAATCAAATCATCAATTATCAAACTAAGAATGACCAGAATCACAAAAATCAATTCGGTCTGCATCACAAGATGCCGAATGCAAATATGTTACACAGAATTTGGCAGGGTAGCTTCAAACGGTTGGAGGCGAGAAACAAGACCATTTTCATAAATGAATACAATTTTTCTCGTCGTTGTTTATTTATGAACATTTCTCGGGAAACAAACCGAGTAATATTATTATTAATACACAACATTTCGGCGACTTTATACTCCGTCGCCGTCTTCAGGTGTAGTTGTAAGTCTTGAAGTCTGCCTTGAAGTCAGCCTTTGGGGCACACGGTGTATAGGAAGCCAACGCACACGGACCTGTACCTAAACGCGCACAGTCATCATCATCCGGCACAGCGCAAGACAGTACTAACTACTCTTGTCCACAGAGCGCGGGCAATATGTGATAAAGACAGCCTTCCTAGTGAGTTAAAACATCTACGTGATACCTTCAGAAAGAATGGGTACAATGAACATCAGATACAGTTGGCATTCCGGGAAATGAAACGCAGGTCTAATAAACACGATAATGGTCCACACGATAAATTAGCCTTCTTGCCGTACTCTGGCGCCACAACATCTAGGGTCGGAAGAGTCCTGGCAAGAAATGGCATTAAGACCATTTTCCAACCACCACCAAAATTGATAAACATTTTGCGCTCTCCAAAAGATGACCTTGCTCTTCGTACACCCGGAGTTTACAGCATCCCGTGTGAATGTGGAAAGAAATACATCGGCCAGACCATACGGTGCGTACAACAACGTTGTTTGGAACACGCCCGACATGTTCGCCTGGGGAAAAAAGACAAATCAGCAGTGGCAGAACATAGTTTGACAGAAGGATATGGTTTCGATTTCGAAGCGACTAAGGTGCTGACACATGCGAATTTCTTCTGGGACAGCGTCATTAAAGAAGCATTTGAAATTCCTCTCGCGTCTGATTTGGTTAACGGGGATTGTGGATTCCAGATAAGTGATGCATGGATTCCTGTTATTGAGGCTGCTCATCACCAACGCTCTGCTTTTTGTGTTCTGCGGGCGTCTAATGACATCTGAGATGCAGCACAGCACCAATTACTGCCTTGTCTTTGGAGGCAGATGGAGGTGGAGGATATTGTCCGAAGACATTGCCTTCACTGTTGGTGTGGCTTCACGGTGGTGTATATTATTTGATTAGATTTAATGGTCTCTTATGACGATCAATGGTTGTGTCATAGCGACCGATATTGTGGACTTCTGGGTTTTTGCTTCTATGTGTACTTTTGTAGAAAACTTCGGCTAGTTGTTTGAACCTGTCATGAAGATATGGAACTCCAGTGGCTTCATGGAGTGCGTAGGTTGGAAATCTGGTTGGAAGATGTAGAGCTCTCTTTAGTGCCCTGTTTTGTATTGTTTGTAATCTGAGTATATGTTTGTCAGCAGCGTATGCCCACACTGGACAGGCGTACTCTATAATTGGTCTTACTAGGGTGGTGTATATCTTAATGCCAGTGCTTGGGGCTAGATTATTGTTTTTGTTAAGAAGCGAGTATAGGCTGTGAAGCCTCATGCTTGCTTTCCTGCGGATGTCATTAATATGAGCTTGCCAGGTTAGTCTCCTGTCTAGCAACACTCCTAGATAGCGTGCAGTAGCTGACCAGGGTATGTCATTACCATAAAGGTGAAGAACGGGGTCCGGTTGATGTAGTTGACGGGGCCCTAGTCTTTTGCTGATCATTATTGCCTGAGTCTTGGCTGGGTTAATATCAATCCTCCATCTCCGGGCCCAGGCCTCCGTTACCTGGAGGACTTCCTGAAGACGGCGAATTGCTAAAATTTTGCTGCGGCTGGCTGCGAGGTAAGCTGTATCGTCAGCGTATGTTGCGACCAAAACATCATTGGATGTGGGGACATCAGCAGTATATAATGAGTATAAAGTCGGGCCCAGAAGCTGAGCCTTGGGAACACCAGCTTTCACTATTCTTACACTTGAGAAGGCTCTGTCGACTCGAACACTGAAAGTGCGATCTGTCAGATATGATCTTATTAATTTCACGTATGGTCCCGGGATACCCTGCTCATATAACTTAAGTAGGAGGCCCGAGTGCCATACGGAATCAAATGCGCGTGAGATGTCGAGCATCACCATGGCACAGTATTGTTTGTGGTTGAATGCTTTTGTGACAGCTTCTGTTACTCTCATCAGCTGCTGAGTAGTTGAGTGGTCGCGCCGAAATCCTAGCTGGTGATTTGGTAAGGCATTTGTGTCCTCAATATGAGTGGACAGTCGTTTTAGCAGTAGCCTTTCGAATACCTTGCTGATGGCTGGTAGAAGGCTAATAGGTCTGTAGTTTTGCGGTTGATGTGCGTCCTTCCCACTCTTGTGTATTCCCACAACCACTGCATGTTTCCATCTGTTAGGGAACTGTTGTCGGCGGAGAATGGTGTTGAAGATTTCTGCGAGGTAGACTGAGGCCTCAGGAGGCAGGTGCTTCAACGTTCTGTTACAGATCTCGTCACGACCAGGAGCTTTGCGAGGGTGGAGATTCTGCAGGCTGCTGATAACCTCTTCAGGGGGTAATATCGTCCATTTGAAATTCATCTTCTGCTTGCAGGTATACCCTCAGCCGACGGTTGACTTCGGCGAGGTGTATGGGGTCTGCGTTTGTTTGCGACAGGCCGAAAATTTGTTTCAAAGACATCGGCGAGGGCATTCGCCTTGTCTTCAGGAGTGACAGCTAACCCATGGTTGCCATTGAGAGGAGGAAGGCGCTGTCTTCGTCTGGTAAGCTTTCTTGTTTGTAGCCAGAGTGACCCGTCCTCTGGACTGAGCATGGATACTCTTGCATCCCACTCTCTATTTCGGTGCTGCAGCAGGGAAGCTTTTTATTTCCCTCTGTAGTCTGTTGAGCAGCCTTCTCGTTGCTTGGTTTCTCGTCAGCTTCCATTCTTTTGCAACCCTGTTTTTGTATCGTATTTCAGCCATCAGTTGAGGGGGAAGCTGTGGAGTGGGAGCTGACCGAGGTGTCCTAATGGGTGTTGAAGCGTCAGTGGCCTCTTTGACTGCTGTCTCGAAGAGTTCGAGTGCATTGTCGATGTTCGTAATTTCAGGTTGGTTCGAAAGTTTGTTTTGGAGGATTTCTTGGAAAAGCCTCCAATTTGTATTTTTGTAATCCAAAGTAGAGTGCTTCAGGGTCTGCCATGGTCCGATCTCAATTTCCGCTGTAACCGGGCAGTGATCGGAGGATAGCCGGTTTAAGGCTGCAGTGGCGACATAGCCCTGAATGTCCTTACTAATGAAGATGTCTAAAACATCTGGCCGTTGGCCGTTGCTTGGATAATGAGTGGGTACATCTGGTGCCCACACCCCCATATTAAGTCTGTTGGTCAGTCTTCTCAGGGTTACTCCCGCAGCATTAGAGTATCTGCTGTTCCAGTCGGTGTGTTTGGCATTTATATCTCCACCAATCAGGAGCTTACCGCCGATGGAGGCTAAGGCCGTGAAGTCATCCTCGTTGAGCTGACGCCGTGGAGGACGGTAGCAGGAGATGATCGTTAATTTTCCGTTGGAGGTCGTCACTTCAACACCGACGGCTTCCATCTGTTGGAGTGTGGGTATGACGATCTCGTGATGAGGGATGTTTCGTTTGATGTATAGGGCTACTCCTCCGGCGGCGGTAGGCCTATCCCAGCGATAGCAGTTGTAGTTCGGCACAGATGCTCGCAGACCGGGCTTAAGAAAGGTCTCGGAGACAAGGCATACGTCCACATCCTGGTCTCGTAAAAACTGACGAAATTCTGGTAATTGACTATAAATGCTGTTGGCATTCCAGGCGCAGAAAGATAAAGAGTGTATCAGTGGTCTAGCCATGGTGGTTGCAGTGGGAGCACTTTGGGGAAGCCAGGGCTTTCGTCACGGCGCTGGTCATCTTCTCCAGCTGCTCTGTAAGGTTGGAGACCATTTTTAGTGCAGACTCTAGCATCCTGGTTAGCCTGTCGATACTCTCCTGTGCTTCGCTGGTTACGCCTTGATTCTGTCTCTGTTGGAAGGCGCCTTGTAGGTTTGCATGTGGGTCCTTTCTCGGCTGTAGCGAGGCATTCTCGGGTGAGCCCATTTCGGGGAAACCACCTGATAGGGCAGATTGATCCTCAAGGGGCCTCTCCTCCACTCCCCTTGGAGGATGACTTCCCTGGTTCGCGCTGTGGCCCAGCCTTATTTTTGGGTCTTTTGCGCGGCTTGGATTTCTTCTTCCCATGGTTAGTGAGAGTCTGTTCTTTTTCTGTGACAGCGGTACCATTTTTCTCTATGGCAGTAGTGCTTTTTTGTGGTGGCACTGCTGTTGGTGGTTGTTTCTTGTCTGGTGGCCTTTCTTGCTCACTTGTTGTTCCTCTTTGCCTATCACGAGCCCTTTTGAATGCTGGGCAGCCCTTATAGCTGGCTACGTGCCCAGCCCCGCAGTTTGAGCATTTGGCCTCGTCCTTCTGCCTTTCTGAGATGTACATTGGGTAGACTCATGCTGTCCGGCACATTTTACACAGACTGGTGGCATTCTGCAGTTTTTGGCTACATGTCCAAACAGTTGGCAATTGTAGCACTGAGGAGGACCAGTTGAAGCCCGTAGCTTTTCCACCTGGACCTTAAGATGGCAAATCGTTTCTACGCCAAAGATAGCCCTGTTTTCCTGGCAGTCGATTAGGGTTACCAGGAATAGTGGCATGATGACGTTGGTGCCTGGTCTTCGAAGTTGTGCCACAGACTGGATGATGAACCCCATGTCAGTAAGCTCATTTTTTAATTCACTTGTTGGTAGAGTTCTTGGGATACCCCTGAAAACTACATTCAGAAGAGGAGCTGCTCCAACAGGGAATATATAGTACGGCGTCCCTCTTTCCTGTAACATCCCTGTGGCGGCAGTGTAATCTTCTACTGTGCTGAAGGTGAACTTTATTTTGTCACCGCCGGCGGACTTGGCAGCAAAAGAACTCTTCACCACTGCTTCTATTCTGTCATGCAGGGTCTTATAGTTTTCCTCAAATTGGACTAAATCGGTGGGATGTGCGCCGATCTCGGTTCAGTTCGTGCTGGTGTGGCTTCTGTTGGTGAAGGATCTGTCTGTAGTGGTTTAAACTTGTTGGCTGTTTCAACCACTGAGAGATTCTGAGCTGATGTAGCGGCTTTTGCTGTACGCCGCGGGAGCTCGAAGCCATCATCAATTGGTTGGTTTGACAGTGGAGGTTTTGCTGCTCATCATCAATATCAGTTCCGGTCATCTCGGTGGCACCAGTGTGCTCGGCTATAGGACGTCTCTGAGTTGGGGAAATTTGTGATTGAACTGCATTGACCAGTGTAGTCCAACCTCTAGACTTCTTGGATGTCTCTTTTGGGAGCCGTGTAGACATCTTTCTCATACAGGCTTTAACCATCCTCTTCGTGTGGGCTTTGCCTGTAGTAGGAGTTACTGCACTGCGTTTTGAGGATGTTATCCCAGCGTTGATGTCTTCGTGGTCTTCTTCGGAGGAGTTGTGAAGACAACTTCCTGGTGCTGAGTCCTGTGGTTCGTCTGTAACTGGTGAGGGCGAGCGTGGAGAGTCAGTGACGTCAGCCGCAGTAGTAGTGCGGAGAAAGTCTGCCGCTGAAGACATACCCTACTGTTGAGGTAACTAACAAGGAGGGATATTGCTCTGGACCCTTGTTGTCACCGTTAGGTTTGCCAGGCCCAGGAGCAATCCTAACTCTTGCGCCAGGGGGTTCCACTCCCGCAGGAGTGGGCCGTGTGGCGGTAAATCCCTAGTAAGCTTAGGGAAGGGAGGGCAAAGGATGTCCCCAAAGAAGAAGAAGAAACCGCTCACTATATTCTCCGCTGAAGCAAACAGTGCCCGCATACGCGAGAAAAGAGTTGATAACCTCGATTCACTCGTATGCGAACCGCTGCGTGCCGTGAGTGAGTGAGTGAGTAGTGAGTGCTGCTAGGCAACATAACAACGTCTGTCGTTGCCATGCCATTTTACAAACAACACGCTCAAGGCTGACTTCAAGGCTTACAACTGCACCTGAAGATGGCGACGGAGAATAAGTCGCCGAAATATTGTGCATCAACAATGATATTACTCGGTTTGTTTCCCGAGAAACGTTTATAAAAAAAACGACCATTTTTATAATTTATTTGGCACTTGGCAGGTTGCCATACTGCCATATCACATACACTTCATACATTTTGACATATTTAGATAAACACATACAGACAAAGTCAAAATGTGTTGTTCCTCTGTGTTTCTATCAGCGTCACCAGTGCCTGGATTTGTTTAGGGCCTGTATACTTTTATATTCTTGAAGAGTTTGTATTGATTTTGGTAGTTGATAGCCTTCCCTTAACATGGCCTGGCCGCAGTATATTTACCGCAGTCAACATGTAGTTTGTCTCGAGTTTCTTCTTCAATGCAGCCGCATTCGCAACTTGGATTGTATTCAGTCGACGATGTTGTCGCCAGCGCCCGTGATTGTTACTAGCTATTTGGAGCATTGACGTTCGCCGAACCACTGTTGTGTTGCTGTACTGCTTCGTAGTGCCTTCATTTCTTTCTGAGAGTCTGCCTTCAATTCTCACTGCTAAGAAATAATCAGTTTCTTTTTACATTGGCTGAAGTAATCAAGATAATGTATTTCGGATTGTAGGTCATCACCTTAAAATGCTTCTTCCTCAGTTAAAGCATTAACTTTTTGGTTTCCCGCTGCTCCAAGGTGCGGTTTAATCCAGGCTATTGAGATTGACTGACCCCTGTCCCCTAACATTAGTTTCTAATGCAGAGAGGCAGAAGGATGGAATTATTATTATTACTCTCGAATCATAAACATCAAGTACACAGTTAAAACATTGTGCAAATTAACAACTTAAAACAAATTTCGCACAGTACTTCGCAACCTCAAGTGCATTCGGCGTTGCTTGAAACAGATCATCTTTGTTGTAGAATGATGGGCACATAGGGCACTCGAGCATATGATTCATGGTTTGGTGTTGATACAGGTAGCATCAGTATAACCCCATTTCACTAAGTTTTCCTTGGATCTGCCCAATCCTGTTCGCAATCGATTTAAGGACTGCCAGACGTTCCAACCCTCTGCGTGACTAGGTGGCAAGCGCTCTGCAACTGTCAGTGGTCCCGAGATGTTAGGGACCTTCATTTTTCCTCTTCAGGTGACCCAGTTAGTTCCCGCGATGTTCTCAGGAAGCTTTTCCTGGACTCGAGTCTCTGGGCTGGTGGTGTATGGCCGTGCAGTGGATGAGCGTTTTCCCGTTCTACTTTTGTCCTCTCCTTGCTCGCAGCGACTTCTCTCCGGATACTGGGTGATGCAATCCCCGAAAGCTGGTAAAGCCTGTCAACAGGGGTAGGCTTTGGGACCCTGTCAGCAGCCTACGGGTGTTATTGTGGGCTACATCCACCTGTTTGGTATGAGATGATGAGTACCAAAGTGGGCATGCATATTCTGCAACAGTGTAACAAAGGGTCACTGCTGATGTACGTAAGTTTGTGGTTGTCTGTCCCACTGCGATCCAACTAGTTTGCGTAGTAAGTTGTTTCTTGTAGAGATGTTCATTTTGCAATTCATGCAGTGCTTCTTGTATGTGAGAGTTATGTCGAGTGTCTCTCCCAGATAGTTTGAGGTGTTACATGTCTGCAGTTCGATACCTGACCACATTACGCTGATGATGGATGGAATTCCCGGTGGTGATATGATTCTTTAGAAGCTATTCACGTATAATACCTATGGTCAACTGTACGAACACAACCATGCCCAGTGTTTTTTAATTCAACAAGGCTTTTAAAAGCTCACAAGACACAGAAGAGGTTGTTCCATGTTGTCTGTTCGTAAGCAGGGATTGTGGTTCCAGATGACCAGCGCCGTGCTGGCTGGAGACACGACCTTGGCGTCGTCCTTATAAGGCATAAGCCGCAGCCTCGCCTGCGCTGGGCCGCCGCCTTGTTTGGCCGGGGTTCGTACTTCCGCCATATCTTCAGAGACGTCAAGCGACCGGTACAACTTTCGCCCGTCAGTCGGACCGCTCAGAAAAAGTGACCTCCAGAGCAAATACTCGTGGAGAGAGAAAGCATTCTCGTCTCAAGATGCAAGACTGCAACAGTGAGTAAACAATCGTGCTCCCGAGCTATGTACTTGTCCCATTTTTTTTCCCTACTTTCCCTTCCACAGGTAACATATAAATTGTTGAATTCCTCTGAGGTAACGGAATAGACTGCAAAGTCAGCGAATCCTTAGCTGAATGTTGGGCGGAGGTAAATATTAATTTTTCCCCCAATCCGGTCACCTAAAGACCATGTTCCACCAGCCCGCTGTTTGTACAGGCAGCCAGTGTGAATCATTTGACGGGGAAAGGAACTTTGTCCTATCCAAATTCAAACCGGGTCTGTTACACACGGCGTACTTAACCTGTGTGATACGTGTAACTTTGAGTGTTCTGTATTTAAGTGTATCTTTGTTCGTGAAATGTGTAGTTTATGGGGATGAGATTGGGGACAGTCGCTGCATTCTCCTGGATGATTGCCTTAAAAACGCAATCAGCACGGCCGGTACGCTAGGAACAGGAATCGAACCTGTCTACTGTGCGTATCCTTGGCGGGTGTAAGTATCCCTTTATTTGTTTCTTTCAGTTGCTGCGTATTACTCGTTATAGCTGGAGAGGACTGGCTGCAAAAAAAAAAAAAAAAAATATCTATACTAATATTATAAATGCGAAAGTAACTCTGTCCATCTGTCTGTTACGTTTCTTGGGCTAAACGGCTAATCTGATCGTGATGAAATTTCACAAGGGGATGCGATTTGGCATTAGGATGGATATAGGGTACTTTTTCTGGTTAAATAATACATATTGTCATATAATGACTGAACGGCGATAGACAGACGCATAGGATGTGTACTTCTCTGTAGTTGCTTTTTGTATAGCGGGTTGGTAGCTCAGAGGTTAATGCACTTGGTGACTGATGTTTGGAGCGTGGTCTCCTGTTAAAATCGCGGTGGAAGCAAAGATTTATAAGAATTGTTTTTGATCGTATGAGCCACAGCTGGACGGTCAGTTGTTCGGATTCCATGTAGATACCACGGATTTATGGATGCAATGCTTGGTAAATCGTAGGCAGTTTAATAATGCCGTACTTCTACACTTTTCTAATCTATATTGATCCCTCAGGTGTTGTTTCTCACGCAGTAACTGTGTGTGTGTGTGTGTGTGTGTGTGTGTGTGTGTGTGTGTGTGAGTGATCTGTACAAATAATATTATAAATCCGAAGGTAAGTTTCTGTCTTTATGTTACGTTTTGACGACTAAACGACTATACCGATATTACTGGAATTTGCCAAGGAAATACTTTGTATCTATAAGAAGAACCCAGGACATTTTTTTCGTATGAATAACAATTTTAGTCACGAAGTTTTGAGAACTTATCGAATAGTGACGGACAGACGCATGCGTGTGTTTATCTGTATTGATACGTCGATAGCTCAATCTGTGCTTCTAGCGCAATCTGTTAGTGTATGATTTCTTACTAAATTTCGTTTAGAGATAAAAGTTATTATTCAGTATAGATGTCGATTTGCTATGCAGTGTACTATTACTTTGTGTCGGTCTAAAAGTTTCTTGCACCAACTTGTTTCGTCTCCTTTTTTGACATGCCTTGCGGACGTAAAACTGGCCTAAAGTGTACCTCTAGAAGAGGACGAGCCGCTACAGTTATTAGAACCCAAGAATCTGATGCTTATACTAACGAAAGAAGAAAAGACCAAGCTGAAATAAAGCTGCTCTCAGTTAAACCCCCCACATCTCCACACCTTCGTTTGTTTTACTGTTTTTAAATATGATGGAAATTAATGCTCTTCAAGAAAAAGGTTTGGCGGTAGAATGATGGCTTTCCTTTCATATTATGCCGAGTCTGTGTTGGTTGGGACCAATCATACGTTACTAACAGTTTTCTATATTCAATTCTAGCAATTAAATTCTAAGCCCACGCGTACGGAGTAACAATTTATATATAATACCAAAAGTAGTAGGACTGATTTTTTTTAAAAAAAAAAAAGTTATTGAAGATATGTTTACTATTCCTTAATCCTCTTCGAAATAGCACGCTTGGGCAGCTACACACTTAGAATTACGGTGCTGCCATTGGCCGTACGCCTTCTGGAAGTCAGATTCGGGGACGCTGTTGAGAGCCCTCGTCGATGCTGCTTAAACGTCCTGGATCGAATGAAACCGCTGTTCCTTCAGCTGCCTTTTCATCCGTGTGAGTAAAAAAAGTCAGATGGAGCCAAATCAGGACTGTAGGCGGGGTGCAGCAACGCGGCAATGTCAATTCGGGCCAACAGTTGCCTTGGCACGGCGCATTGTCGTGATGCAGAGTCCAGTTGGCAGAAATGACTGGTCGGACGCGATTCACTCGGTCTCACAGGCGGGCTGGCACTTGAACATAAAAGTTCGAATTGACAGTTTCCCCAGGGGAAACGAACTCCTTATGAATCACCCCGCAACGGTCAAAAAACACGATCAGCATTGTCTTGATCTTTGATTAGCTCATGCGAGCCTTCGTTGGACGGGAGGATGTGGAAGGCAACTGTTGGCCCGATTCGGCGTTGCCACGTTGCTGCACCCCGCCTACAGTCCCAATCTGGCTCCAACTGACTTTTTTTTTTATTCCCACTGATTAAAAGGCAGTTGAAGGGACAACGGTTTGACTCGATTCAGGGCCTTCCAGCAGCATCGACGAGGGCTCTCAACAGCGTCCCCGAATCAGACTTCCAGAAGGCGTACGGCCAATGGCAGCAGCTTCATTCTAGGTGAGTAGCTGCCCAAGGGTGCTATTTCGAAGAGGATTAAGGAATTGTAAAGATATCTTCAACATTTTTTTTAAAAAAATCAGTCCTACTACTTTTGACATACACCATGTATAAGTAATAAAATAAAACAAGGAACCATCCTAGCATTCATCTGATGTGATCTCTGGGAACCAAGTAAAACGGAATCCTGCATGACCGGAGTGGGGCTTTCTCGGCGTAGAATATGAATAGCAAGACAAATGAACCCATCGATAAGACACGATGTTTAGGTGCTCTTAAACTATGCCGCCACTGTCAAGTACGGCGTAACATCAGATTATCGTAGGCAACAACCGAAGTCCATGTGTTAACGAACGTTTATCGCTGGAATATAATCATCGTGCGTTCGTTAACAGATGAATTGGAAACACGAGTGTCCTTACTTCTGTGCAACTGCCTGAGAACGACATTGAAGTTCTGGATGCTACGGCCAGGTTACGAGACCTAAGGAGGTCAAAAGGTCACGTTGTCCTTCCACATTATCCGGTAGTGGCCCCGCGAAGGTCATACTCCACCAAAGTCTCATTACAGCGGTTATGGTACTGTGATACAACGTGAGACGAGAAAAAACGTAATTATGTTCCAAATACTATTATTATGACAAGGTAACTTACATACTTATCAACACAATGCTAACAGTTGAAGAACCATATAACGTATAACACAGCATCAGTTTAAGGGAAATTCCGACAAAGAACGCTATTCGATACGGGAACCACTCAACCCCAAGTAGGTAGCCGAGTCTGGAAGTTGGCTAAGCGGTGTAGCCGTGTGAGAGGCGGACAGTGTGAATGAAGTGGCGCCTACGCCGCCTCCAGCCTGTCTTGACCATAAGAGGACCCGCCTGATCGCCGCGTCCACTGGTCACTAATTACGACCGCCCACTGCCGGCAGACCCACCTAGAGATGAGACCAGGGCTGCAGCTGGCGATTCCATTCACTAACAACCAACACACGTACTGCATAAACTACATCTTATGTACGTATTCGATTGAAATCATCCTCCTATCACCCTCTCCCCCATTTGAATTTGGCACACGTGAGTCATTCTTCAGCCATGTTCGATCGCAGTTTGCTTTAACCACGCAGAAAAGACTCATTACAAGATCACAGTTTTTGGCAGTTTATGTACAATAAAGAGTCAAAGAAACTGGTACAACTGCCTAATATCGTGCAGGGCTCCCGCGATAACGCAGAAGTGTCTCAACACGACGTGTCATGGACTCGAATAATGTCTGAAGTAGTGCTGGAGGGAACTGACACCATGCTTCCTGCAGGACTGTACATAAATCCGTGAGAGTACGAGGGGGTGAAGTTCTCTTCTGCACGGCACGATGCAAGGCATCCCAGATATGATCAATAATGTTCATGTCTGTGGAGTTTGGTGGCCAGCGGAGATATTTAACCTCAGAAGAGTGTTCCTGGAGCCACTCTGTAGCAATTCTGGACGTGTGGGATGTCGCATTGTCCTGCTGGAATTGCCCAAGTCCATCGGAATGCACCATGGACATGAATGGATGCAGGTGATCAGCCAGGATGCGTACGTACGTGTCACGTGTCAGAGTAGTATCTAGACGTATCAGGGGTCCCATGTCACTCTAACTGCACACGCCCCACACCATTACAGAACCTCCACCAGCTTGAACTGTCCCCTGCTGACATGCAGGGTCAATGAATTCATGAGGTTGTCTCCATACCTCTACACGTCCATCCGCTCGATACAATTGGAAACGAGACTCGTCAGACCATGCAACATGTTTCCAATGATCAACAGTCCAATGTCGGTGTTGGCGGGCCCAGTCGAGGTGTAAAGCTTTGTGTCGTGCATTCAACAAGGATACACGAGTGGCACTTCGGCTCCGGACGCCCATATCGATGATGTTTCGTTTAATGGTTCACACACTGACACTTGTTGATTTCGCAGCATTGAAATCTTCAGCAATTTGCGGAAGGGTTGCACTTCTGTTACGTTGAACGATTCTCTTCAGTCGTCGTTGGTCCCGTTATTGCAGGATCTTTTTCCGGTCGCAGCGATGTCAGAGATTTGATGTTTTACCGGATTCCCGATATTCACGGTGCACACGTCATACGGGAAAATCCCCACCTCATCGCTACCTCGGAGATGCTGTGTCCCATCTCTCGTGCGCCGACTATAACACCACTTTCAAACTCTTTTTTTTGTTTTTTTTTTTTTTGTTTGTTTGCTTATTGCTTTACGCCCCGTCGACAGCTAAGGTCATTAGAGGCGGGATGGGACTGGGGAAAAGGAACGGGGAGGATTTCGGCCATGTCCTTTTTGAAGGAAGCATCGCGGAATTCGCCTGGAGTGATTTGGGTAAACCATGGAAAACCGAAATCTGGATGCCCGGACGGGGATTCGAACCTGCGTCCTCCCGAATGCGAGGCCAGAACGTTAACCGTTCACCCACCACTCTCAGTCGCGTTCAAACTCACTTAAATCGTGATAACCTGCCATTGTAGCAGCAGTAACTGATGTAGCGCCTGCGCCATACACCTGTTGTTTTATATAAGCGTTGCCGACCGCAGCGCCGTACTCTGAGTGTTTACATATCTCTTTGTTTGCATACTCATGCCTATACCAGTTTCTGTGGCTCTTCACTGTATACAACGATACTAAAGAAAATGAAACAGCTTTTGGGCAGTATAAATGACAAAAGATTGGGAAAATGAACCAATCACTCAATAAAATTGAAGATAGGATTGCGGCTACGGACACAGTGTGGATTACGTAGAGTTACTTGTTTGTGCAGACTGTGTGAACGAAGACGGGAACCAGATTTGGTATATCTGGAGCGGGCCCCTTCTATCGCGTGTTGAAGGATCCCAGAGTTCTTAGCGAATTGAAGACGGCCATGCTAGTGGCGAGTGATCGCGGGAACTTCGAAACCCTCGTACAGTCATATAACAAATCACTGCAAAATTTGAAACTTTTATGCTGTTAAGGGTCTTTGCTTGCTCAACGAAGATAAAATGGCAAATCACAGGCTAATTACTGAAATTCAACTGACTATATTACCTTTTTGGACTTGTAAACTGTCCCGGCGTATTTTAGCTAACCACTCACTCAATTTATTCTTATCTCGGAGCGGAAACCTGTATCGAACGAAAATATTAAACCTGTGACCAACACGTCGGAACATAACATCCACCTGTTACGATAGACGATTCGGAACTTATTTAAATGCATACTTACTTGTGAAACGATAAATTTGTGCCTTTTGTAGCACGGTAGCAAACACTTCTAATAAAAAAGAAAATACGAGCACTCGATCACTTCGGCACGTCTCAACTGTACAGAACCACACACTCAAACCAACAGTTTGCCATCAGTATGGCGGCGCGCGCATCGTTCAATTTGCGAAGGAACACTAGCGCTGTTGCTCCTTCTAGTGTATAATATTCAAACTTCTTTGATGTGGAGCGATCGACCTAAGGGAGAAAAGTTTGTGTGGCCATATGTCTACGAAACGTGTAACTTGTGTTCTGCATGAAAAGTCTATTTTCTTATGTGAACTGTGCAGCTTATGAGGCGAACATTGGAGACGGTTTCAACATTCGCTTGAGCTATAGCGAGAAACTACAGTCAGCACGGCTGTACCCGGGGTCTATGGCTCGAACCTCGTCCTGTCGTACCTCCAGGACTCAGCCACACTGGTCGGTTGTTCTCGTGTGGTTCAGGGGGTATGAATGGATGGAAAGCGCGAATCCAGTCCCGTGCAATCCACTACCACTTCTCCGAAAGGTACTAAGGTAACCGCTGAGCTTAACATCCCCATAGCATCAAACGATTCATCAACAGTGTCATATGCCCTCAATTCAATTACTTTTCGGTGAGGCTTCTGATTCGAGCGAATTGCTTGGTAGAACATCTGGTGACAAGGCGACGTGCGTCATCACCTCTTACACGCTGTTCGTCAAGTTCTGAAAATGGTTCTTTCACCTCTAGGACTCGACCCAGCTGCCACATAACTATGGCCCTCCAAAACTACTACCCGATTATGTGAATGCAATAGAATCAAATGCCGCAGATCTGGAACTTATATCACTACTGCACAACAATCAAAGAAAAAGTGTACACTGTTCTGTTACAAAATATTTTAAGCTCAGTAAAGAATAAAAAAAGTCAGGGTTATAAAAGTTTGTTGCATCTTCTAACTCGCGGTAAGTAATGGGACGTGTTTGGCGGAACAAAGCCTCAACAAATTCGCTTCGGCGAAGGAAACTGTCTGAAAGGAATGCCAATGAGGAATCAGCTTCCCGCGTCCTGAGGTTATTTCCTTACTGTCTGACGCGTTACCCGCAACTGGCATGCGGCGGGACACCAAGATTAAAACTCAAACCGAAGAGAAAATATTTTCACGGAGAAAATGTTGTACAGGAGAGAGCAAAATTTAGTAAAAAGTAATCTAACGAATGAGTTACTTGGCTTTTATATCATATGCTTTTAGCTGCTTCTCAGTATGGCAACTGTTGTTAAAATGATTAGCTGTCCTAAGTAAACAGTCGGAATTTAACAATCACTCAAGGTGTCCGCATCATGCTGTAAACACGATTTTTTCCTCTCCTGCGAACATTACTTAAGTTAATAAGTTGCAAAAATTGAATACGACTCTCTACTACTGTGATAACCAAATGGAGGACGGTTAAACCTTCTCCCTACTCTGGGCAAAGCTAATACCGTGACAAGAGTCACAGGCAGTCACTATGCATTAGCGATCGCGGTCTCGAGGGGCGTAAACAACGTAACAGCCCACCCGATTTCACCGGTAACTACAACATCTGCAAGAATCCTCGAAATCGATCATTACAAAGTCTGGCAGTCTCCTTGTAACGGTGCAGCCTACGTGACGCCTAAGTTGCGTTGATTAAATATTGATTTATTTGTGGAGACAGTGTTAGTGGCGAAAAATCGGAACTGTCCCGGCGTTGGAAAATCGCCCAAAAATAGAATTCTGATTGGCCAGTATGTGTTGCGAGAGGATTCAACCTGACCTTTCTGTTGTTTCGCTAGTCTAGAATGGGAATGCTGAGAGGATTCAACCTGACCTTTCTGTTGTTTCGCTAGTCCGGAATGGGAACGCTGAGAGGATTCAACCTGACCTTTCTGTTGTTTCGCTAGTCCAGAATGGGAACGCTGAGAAGATTCAACCTGACCTTTCTGTTGTTTCGCTAGTCCAGAATGGGAACGCTGAGAGGATTCAACCTGACCTTTTGTTGTTTCGCTAGTCCAGAATGGGAACGCTGAGAGGATTCAACCTGACCTTTCTGTTGTTTCGCTAGTCCAGAATGGGAACGCTGAGAGGATTCAACCTGAATTTTTGTTGTTTCGCTAGTCCAGAATGGGAACGCTATTCATATTACCGGATCGCATTTTTTTTTTTCGCTTACCAGTTATGGATAGGTGCCGTTAGAGAAGGGAAGAAGGGAGTAGCCAATGAGCGATTGGCTATATTAACAAAGTTTCACCGTGCCTGGTTAGTACAATTTAGGAAATCGTTAGTGAAGCGACATCTGGGTGGGAGGATCTGGAATCACAGCCTGGTGTTTTAGCTCACTCAGCTAGCTGTGCAGATGAGAGGTATGGCCACCCAGCGAGCCACGTGCCGCGCCTGCGAGGCACGCGAAACAGCTGATAAGCCCGACACACCGCCGCTGCGGCGCGCTGAAGGCCGCCTCTGTGCCGCGCGGTCACGTTACATGGTGACGTCACTCCCGCTGGGCGGACGATGGCTGCTTCACCCGCACCGACTTCGGTGTGCGCAGTAACGCCTTTTGTTTTTCTTGAAGTTGCAATGTTCAAACGTTTTTAATGTAGTATATTTGGAACCTTAAGTGTAAATTAAATTCCACTATTGCGTTATGTTAGTTGCGAGTTGCTTAATTGGGATATGATTGCTTATCGTGATCCCAATTACACTGCAAGCCGCACAGCTCTTACTTTCAATTACCAGCACTTAATTAATACCGTGCTAGCAGTCACACTCCCAATTATAAGGATTTCTTAATTAGAGTATATCGTCGAGAAATCATAACAGTTCCATTAATTCTGACCAATAGTTTAATACTACTGAATCGCAATGTCAACATTACAAACATTATATTCTCAACAAAAAAATACAATCTCGCGGAGCCCATATGCGACACTTCCCGCGCAAACACGCGACCAGAACACTCAGCCAAAGAATACTTATTACAAAGCTTAACAACTAAGATATTGTTACTACCCCGTTCACTATACATGCCAAAATCTGTGGAACCCTATTTACATTTTATTACAATTAATTATGTTAATTTTTTTTTAAACTACTTAACGTGTCTTAACAGAGAAGTCTTTAGAGACGGGAAAGGATGGGGGCAAGGAATGGGAAGGAATACGGCCATGGCTTTTTGAAGGAAGCATCCCGGCATTTGCCTGGAGTGATTTGGGAAACCATGGAAAAGCCAAATCTGGATGCCAGGACGGGGATTCGAACCGGCGTCCTCCCGAATGCGAGGCCAGTAAGCTAACTGATACAGCACCACGCTCGGTGTGTTAATTGTAATCAGAACTTTGTTTACATATATGCTTATTATCAAATTAATTAGTTAATAAGAAAAGAAGAAGAAAAACATAAGATACTGTACAGAAGGGTTAGACCTAAATGTCACAGATTTTAATCTTTGTATGTTGAAATGGAACGCCTTGTTGCGTAGGCTGTGTTGTAGCGAGGTGTATTCGCGAAATTAATGATATGTGAACCATATGTTGGGATCGGAAGCAGTTTTGAACAATGCTATTTTACAACGGAGAACTTTTACTTATTTCGGTTGTGAACTCTGAAACTAATTCCCCGCTGTGGTGGCAGACACGCCACGAAACGCTATGGTTTTCTATTTATATCTCGAAAAGCAGTGGGCGAAATTTGATGCGGTTTTCACTTTTATTTAGCACCTACGTCGAGGAAAGTTTTATGTTCACTAAACACTAATAAATTGCGAACGGATGCTCAGCGGTAACAATCTCATTGAGTCAGGTATGCAAAACTTCGGCATGAGCCTAATCCATTAATAATACAACAATACTATGTAAGTAAGCACAACGAGTTCAAGAAAACAATTCGCGTCACTATAATCTAACTTTACAGGTAAGTCTCCGCGATATAAATTTGTACTAAAAACTAAGCGTGAAAAGTATAACATTTCTATTCTTTTAATTACTTAAATTGTACAAAAATAAATTAATTAGTTATATCCGTTTTTAACCTAGATGAGATTGAAAAATGAGATTTATGGATTTACGGTATGAAATTTGCATCTATGAAGACAGGCGAGCGTGGTACTGACCAGAGATGAGCATGTGTTGCGGGTCAGTCGGTTTACGGACACTACTTTACTGTTTCGTGTATTGACATCATAAGCGTTATGTCCGATGTTGGACAAACTTGTCAATATATCTTCCTGCCCACAGGCCGTAGTGTGTTGTTGAAAATTGCCATTTAACTCAAGTTAATCCACGATTTCTCCACATTCACACCGATCGTGTGTTGTCAGATCCCAAATGTACATGTAAACTTTTACGGAAGCCACTTCTTTTCTTATACGGCTGTGGGTTGTCCATTTTACCCAGTCCAATTTCATGCTAGAAGGTTCTTCCTCAAAGACTGGGCACCAGTTTTCGAGGATCAAAGGTGAAGCGTTTGGTATCCTAAACATGCCTATCATCGAACGTTTCCTTGGATCACTCTCTATACTCATGTGGGTACAGCCGGTTTTCGGTTCACCAAAACCAGATGCCATACAGCAGGTGTACTGGGGCTGGTTTCATGCAGCCAGTTCCAATCTGTCAGTCTTATTCCGGGCAACATCTTTCTTTGAGTGTGAGGATTGGTTTCAATTTAACTTGTATACTCTGCAGTGTGTAGCGGTACCACTTTGTGTTTGAAAGTAGCGCTGGTTTGTGACGTCATCGGCACCATGTCCGTGGCCACGGAAGGGTGAGCCCCGGGGGCGGCATGGTGGGCAGTCGGTCGCAGGACGTGGAGAAGTGTGGTTGGTGTTAAGTTGGAAGTTGTAAACGTGTGAATGTGCGTAAAAGGTGTAAAAAATAGCCGTTCTACTTTAACTGGATCTGCAACTTTGGAGTGAGAAGTCCGATAAGTTTATAACATTGGTGGTGTTGGAAAAATGAAGGCAATGAATTAAAATTAGTTTTGTGAAATAACTGTTTATTCATTCAGTACCTAGTCTTTAAATTTTCTCAGTTGGATACTGAGTGGCGGCCGGTCAAGAGAATCTGTATCTTTAGAAGGAAGAAGTAAGAGTTAGACTATGCACATTATATTTCAGTGAGCGAGATTGAAAATAAAACATCGAGGTAGCGGATTTTGAGCGGACGACCTACGAAACCGCAACAAGTGGAGTAAAAAGTGTGCTTTAACAGAAGTACACAGTACCACCGAGTTTACTCGCCATTTACTAAATATAGCAACTACAGCAATAATGTAAGAACGAAGACTTTCCCGGCGTACGAGTAGATTGAAGTCTTCACGGGTGTACCGCCGGATTGTGTTGTGAATCTGTGGGTCAGCCGACCAGTGCAGATGTCTCCACACCTGATGAAGACGGTGGAGATAGCTGCCTAAATACCGTGTTTCCACAACACTATCCGGCGGTACACCCGTGAAGACTTAATTACAGCAATAATCTTTTTCACCACATTTTGGCAACACCCTGGGGTCGGTTGCCATCGATGAGTTTTGGTCTTGGTGCGCATGGTCAGATGGACTATTGTTTTACAGTCGCATGTCCTTGCTGACGCCAGCCAATTAATGCCTGCTGCCACGTCGTACAGGCGGAACTCAAGTGCTGCCATCTGTTTGTGGAAGGTGTAACTATGATCAGCTTGAGATAAGTATATATATATATATATATATATATATATATATATATATATATATATATATTTTGCTCTGGCCTCGCATTCGGGAGGATACCGGTTCGAATCCCCGTCCGGGCATCGAGATTTGGGTTATCCATGGTTTCCCCAAATCACTCGAGGTGATGGTCGAATTACTTCCCGTTCCTTGTCCTCAGCGTCATCCCGACTCTAATGATCTCGACGTCGACGAGGCGTAAAGTCATAAGTAAGTATTTTTTGTTTGTGAAATGTGTAGTTTATGAGGCGGGAATTGGGGACCGTCCTGGTATTCGTAGTGGTGACTGCAGATATGCGGGTACCTGGGTTCGTGTCTGGTCCATTGTACCTCGCCGATCCAATGTGTGGCGCTCGGCCGGTAAATATAACAATGTCTCCAAATATTTAAAGTTCATACAACATTACCAACATCCTAAATCTCTCATGTTTTCACTTTCTAACGTGATCATTTAGTCTCTTTCTCTGCCACGAGTCCTAGAAAGTCTGGAAAATTGAGTAATACGTCTGTTAGCAAGGTAGTAATGCGACGTATGCTGTTCCCTAGCAGTTGGAAGCAGTATCGAGATAAAACATTTACAGAAGAACAAAATATTTAGCTACCAAAAACTAAACCGAGAGCTAACTGAGCACTTCTGTACTGTCTATGACTGAAAATGTTGTTTCAGTGAAAAGTATTCTCACGCAATGAACATCTTCCTGGAAACGCTGCTACACAACTCCTGAAGCTTTCATGCTGCTATGACCAGTGCATAGTGAGTGGGGGAGCGGCTTAAGTTCTGGTCTGGCATTCAGGAAGATCCTGGTTCGAAGTACGCTCCTACCATTCAGACTACGGTTTTCATCATTTTCCGATATTATGCCAGGAGAATACTAGGATGTTTCCTTCATAAGTCAGTGACCGAATTCCTTGCCGTTTCTTCTCTCTGTCCTCTAAAGACGATTCGTAAAGCCGTACCCAAAAATACTTGAGTACTCCAATATGGTTGGAAAATAGACGTGACTCTGGAGAGAGTCGTACCAGCAGAACAGGTAGAGGCAAGCCGTCGAGGTCAACGCAACAGGTGTGCCGACAGCACCAGGTGGATGACTGCCGTCAACCTGTTAGCGGCAGACAAACGGCTCTCTTAAAAGCTGTTGTATGAGAAATACTTGCCGGCTCTTCTGGCCGTCTTCGATTTTCTACGTTGTTTTGCCCTGTAGGCTCTATCTCAAATGATCGATGAAACTATGCGACTAATGACAGTCGTTAAGAAAGAGAATCCAGTCAGCTTCTATCATATCCGCGTCCGTCGACTATAGCTGACAGGGAAAACAGATCGTGTTTTGTTGAAATGGAACGGTAAGGCGAGGCAGTTAACTTGCTGGAGAATATTTGTTTCGGGCTGTACGCCCCGTCGACGTCGAGGTCATTAGAGGCGGCAGAAGATTGGGAGCAAGGAAGGTGATAAAATGCGTTGAACCGAGAGGCTGGACGTCAACGCGATAACTCGCAAACATTCGGCGAGTTCGATGATACCCGAACGGTTGGTTACACCACAGCGCTGTTTAGCTAAACAGGAAAATTCAAATGAATAACTGTACTGACTTCATTGTACTTACATTGTTAAAAAGGAAGTGTAAATCTACTATGTAATTTCGTAAGATCACTCATTCACTCACCTCGACAGCTATTGGCTGGAAAACGGTGTCACGTGTCAGCATTCGATCGCAAAACAGCGACCGGAGATACTATTAGAAAAAATTCTTGGCTATGTCCACAATTCAATAGCTATGCAGCTGCTACCAAATTAATTGCCATAATACATTCATGAAGATTGTTTTTCGTAGCATTTCATAGTTAAAAAAATATCGATAAACTTTACGTCTGAAAAAACGTGGATCTGCATTTCAGTAACGTGTTGTTAATGAAAGCAACATATAAAAAATTAAATTACTCATGGTCTCTGCTGTAACCATGAATCCCAATTGTCATTCCGGGTTAGGATAAATTTCAGTTTAATCAAAACTTTCACTAATGTTGTTGCTTGACTAAAGTTTATGCATTACGGTTTATTTCCTTTTTAGGTATTTTACTGACAACTTTCGTTAATGGTCTTTCTTCATGTTCAATGTACGTGAGTTATTAGGTTATTTTAAGTGGACATCAGACCAAATATGTTACCGAATCAACTATTCCGGCAATTCATTTCTTCGGAGTTGCTCAACTGTTTCATAATATGGAATGTGTATTAAGTTCTCTGGCCGTTACAGATACTATGACCAATGATTACATTATGAGTGTTTGCTCAGTCTCAATAAAAAACAACATGATGCTTTCGCAGCAAACAGGAATTTTTAAAAATTTTGCAGAGTGAACTTTAAGGGTCAAGTACAAGTTTGTATCTAAGCAATTATACTATTGCGCTATCGTCCCTGTTCGTGTTTAGTACCTACCGCTATTAATGCTTCTGAGTTCTTCAAGCTCAAGAGATTTTATTCACCCTGAAACACAAGTCAAGTTTATGTTTGGTCAAATCAGATCAACCTGTCATAATCTTTCATCCTAAAAACTGGAACTATTCCAGACCCGTGACGATACGCACAAAAACGGTTACGGGCTTACACTAGTAAGAAATATATAATTAAAATTGATTTTTTTTTTTGCAATTATATAGTTTAAAGCAAGAGTAACTGTGATGTCAGTTATCTGTTCTGGAAGTAAATCCACAAAAATACGATGGACAGAGATAGAGATTAAAAAAAAAAAATACAATATGAGGAAGATATTAAAAAAGTTACACATGCTGCTTTTTGTTTATCTACAACGACTAGATGCAGAAATTCGTGTAAGGAGAAGAACATTCGATACTTGCGCTGTATTTTCTATAGTAATTCCTTTGATAAATTTTACTTTGCTTAGAAACTTTTTTATAACATAAATTTCCTTCATATAAAGTCAAATGCAGTTATTTGAAAACATCAAAGTGAAATACTCCGAGAACTTAGACAATTTACTCATATCACTAATAATATCAGGAGGCAGCGAATCTCAAGCGGTAGAGCGCCTGACTAAGGCTCGGAAGACCGAGGTTCGATCCCCGACGAAACCGAGGATCTTTCCTCGTAGCTTGTATCGTTCCCTTATTTTGTACAGAACACATGTGAGTGTTACTTTATCATACTTGCAAAATAATACTATTTGCTTATATTTCCTGCACCAGACCAGTACATAAGGATTTCCTTAATCCCTCTTTGTCCGTTGCTGGTTTTATTTCGATACTGACGCTGTAAATGAAATTATTACTAATCAAATTCTTACCATACAAACTTTAAATCAACTCCATTGTCCTATATTTCAATCTAAATACCAAATAAAACACTTTCTACTTATCTCATAATTCCTACATTTTTCATTAAACAAAACAATTATCATTTCCAAAGCTCACATTCCATTATCTTTATCTAAAACCCTAAACCTTCTGCCCTCAGGATAATATTTTCCTCTTCTTCTTAATCCGGCCAGGATTCTTCGTGTCTTCCATCTAGCCATTCTGTTTCATCTCCTTTCAAATCTTTTTTTTTTTTTTTTTTCAACTCTATCTCGACAGTTCTTTATTTTCCAGAGATCTCATTATATTCATCTTGACATACTTTGACCTTGGAACTTAAAAATCAGAGTTAGTATATACAATTACAATTATTAAATAAAAAAATAGCTTTATTAATCTCAAAATCACAAAATGTGCGGTTGTGTACCTCACAAGCCGAACGTCCGGAATGGCTCCCCAAGTCCACTCAGCCTGCTGTCCAATGTGTACCGAGGAGAAAACTCCGCGGGAAGGTAAAGAACAACCGGTGCGTGGCGCTGACCCCATCACTTCCACTCTAGTGCCGAAGGTTGTACAGGGAGTGCGGAGCTCTACCTCCGAGAATCCTACGGGAGGCGGCAGGAGCAGTCGGAACCCCGTCACCTTTACCTTTTTTTACGAATAATATCAGTGAAAAGATCATTATTCGTTTTCCTTAGAAGTTTTTCCAGAACAAATTCCCACTACCATCACAGGTGATACCCATAATTTTTGCCTGGTGCTTAGATTGATAAATAAATAAAAAGCAACTGATAACTATCATGTTATTTAGACGCAATACATACTTTTCTTTCAGTGATATGGCAAGTCATTTCTTCGTTAACGCTTAGCTAACTGGAATCGTTACTAAGCAACGTTCACATATATAGTTGGAGGAAAAACGTAAGTGCGATGTTGAAGGAGTTAGGTTGGGAAGACCTGGAACACCGAAGGCGTTGCTCTCGACGGAAGCTAATTGAAAAATTCACGACAGACGTATTTCGGAATGACAGCCAGCAAATATTGCTACCAGCAACATTCATATCTCGAAATGACCGTGAAAATAAGATAAGATAAATCAGGGCCAGAACCGATTCATTTCTGTACTCATTTTTCCCACGAGCGATTAGGGAATGGAATAGAAAGGATTTACCTGGCGAGTAAACTTAAAATCCGATAGGAGTAGCTTTCGATAAAGCACTCCAGCCATCCTGATCTGGGTTTTCCATGGTTTTCCCAGATCACTCCACGCGAATGCGGGGATGGTTCCTCACAATAGCCCATGGGCGCCTCCTGCCATATCCCTTATATCCCTTCCAAACCATAACCCTTTTCGATAGGTGCAATGCACCCTCCGCCACACACTTTTAGTGAATCGCGGAGTAATAGTAATAATAATAATAACCTCGATTTGGGTGAAAGGGGATCTTCTGCACCATCCCAAAACTGGTACTGACCTGTTGAAATTTGGATTAACTGCTTCCTTATAATGTCCTCTTCAAGATTTGCACTCTCCTCCTTCCGAAAAGTCGCCACGAATTAAATTGAAAATGTGAGACGTTCCACAACCGCGAAATGTCAGTAGCACTTCAAAAATAATACAAAAATTATCGGCACAGGGGTCATATCAACCTAAACAGGTTCGTTTTGTCGTAGTGATCGTGGTTACGTTGAAATTCAACCTGGGCCTAGAGTAAAAAGTTTACGGGAAATTCGTTCTGCGGCATCCATCTGGAAACGGCGCATTTGTTTACACCGGAAGCAATTGATTGTCTCTGACTGCTTGTATCGATTCTAAGATGGCGAGCCTTATTGTACTGAATTTCGGATTAATATTTTGTTTCTGTTAATTTCATGCGACGTTTTACAACGGAGTGAAGTCAAAACGGCAAGAAAATATTACACCAAAGTATTAAACCAACATTTGAAAAGATTATTATTGATTTCGCAGCGTCGGCGGCTTCTACTAGCTGTTCTTCAATGTCATATTTCAGCATTTTTAATTTAATTCGTAGCGACTTTTCCGAAAAAGGAGAGTGCAAAACGTGAAGAGGACATTATATAGAAGTTAATCCAAATTGCAACAGGTCAGTACCAGTTTTGGGGTGGTGGAGAAGATCCCCTCCCACCCCTCGACTTGTAGTAACATCTCTGGTAGCCGGTAACGCAGGCCGGGCGCATGACGTCAGCGGCACGGACACGACGACGAAAGGAGCGCTTTATTAGTAATGATGATGATGATTAATAGTTGACTGTTTTATCATTGTCTCAGTGGGGTTCTTTACAGTTAGCCTTCCTTTGATATCACCATTGTATGGATACATAAAAGAGGATTTGGCTTTTGAGGAACGCTATTATTTTAGAGACGAGTTAACTTTAAAAAAAAAATGTCCTAATAGCAGTTGCGTTCAAAGAAAATATCTAACATATTTGGCAATCGCATTAAACATTCTCCTGCATAGTGACAGAATTCTTTATTGCGTTAGAGTTCAGGGGGAGAAGAACGTTCAGACTGGAATATAAAACTGACAGAAAACTATAAAACAAAATGGATGACGCTTTAAAGCCTTTAAGCCTTACGAGAGGTAATTTAGCACTTCTGCTGTACCGTAAATACTGGTATCTTCGTGAATAACTTTCCACCTTGCGTAGCTGCTGCAGGGAGCAGGTCCAGCGATCACTAGTTTTACGACGTCATTACCTAAAGGCCCACCTTCCTGAAACCTCGGCGCACGCCGTTGCAGGCCACAGGAATGTTGACTCTGAATTTATAATTTAACTCTGGTTTAGTAACAACTTATTTTTCCTCCTAAATGCGGTTTTTGTATCGGCTTAAAAAGTACAAATCGGATGTGACAATGTCAAATGGACGATAGTCATACATACATGTATGCACTTTATTTTTCGTGAAGGTAACTGTCGACCAACTACTGCCAAATTCAGCAGTAGGACGTGTTTGTAAGACACTGATACAAGTGCGATTTGAACTCCGAAACATATCTGCAATTCTCCTTATAGAACAACAATCGCATTTACACTAATTTCAGAAAACTTCGAAAACCAAAATAGGGATACAGTCTAACAGGTATCACAAACATACCAGTCGTCTAGAAATTATGACGAACCATACCGCAACTCAAACTGGTGACTGTAAGCATTCCTAAATCATACGTATCTATGCTATCAAGTCAAACAGATTTAATAGAAACACACAATTAAGCTTAGGGAACCATTGAAAGAGTAGTTAAACTAAAATGGACAAAACCATTCGTGTAGTTAAACGATTTTTATCGTGGATCGGTTCAGCATTAAAAAAAATCTTGTATGAAGGCGTATATTTTGGGGAAAAAAATAAGATTTTATGGACATGACAAATCGCTACGGAATCTGATGGAATAGTTTAATTTAAAAAAAAAAATGGCAGCACTGGGGACTACCTACATAGGCCCCCCTAAGTGAAATCTTGAAACTATTAGTATCATACGCGAAAAACATGGTACTTCTAGCTGTAAATATAGTCGATAATAATAATTCCTTGTGGTCGTAATGATCTGCTGACAGGATTTCTACTGGCTGCTCATTCCGCTGCTGTCTTATTTAGGGGGCATCCACAAATTACGTTAGGTGTTTTTCCGGATTTCTGGACCCCCTCCTCCCCCCTGGTGAGATTTCGTGAGATCTGGCAGGAGCCCCCCCCCCTCTGGTGAGATCTGATCCGTGAACCCCCCCCCCCTCCAAATCGCCCTGGAAACTTTTGTAGACCTTTTGTAGACTTTGGCGCAAATTGAAAACTTTTTTTTTTGGCTCTACTGTCCCCAAATTTTGCGCGAAATCTGACGTGACATTTCCGTAGACCCTCCCCTCCCCCCCTGGTGAGATCTGGTGATATTTCGCCGGACCCCTCCCCCTATTTCACCTCACGTAATTAATGGATGTCCTCTAAACCGCCTTAACCTAACCCGGTAGTGCTACTAGTTACAAGGGACCTACAGTTTAACGAACGTTGAATCTGAAACACGGGAGCGTTCTGGCGTACTTTACGTTACACAGCAAGCTATGCCAAATGTGATGTTCGGGTTAGGGCCTTCGAAAAATCCCCGCCGAGACATGGTTTCGAACCGGGGACCTTTCGGTTGTTGGTCAGACACCTAAACCACTGAGCCACCAGACCGGAACAGATATACTACTAATATTAAAATTTCGGTAATGAGAACTTTAAGATTTTACCCATTCAAAAATCGTCTAATGCACCTAAAGAAGTTTTCACTTCAAAATATAAAAATGTAACTTAGTTCACAACCCGACTTTTCGTCGAATCTTCCCTAAGGAGATGTACCAAGCTATTGTACCAGAGGCAAGAAGGCTAATTCCTTTATACAGGGGCCTGCGACGGAACGTCCCGACGTAGTTCATATTATCAAATACGTCTCCTAGAAGTTCCTACCCACAGCGCGATTTGAACCCGCGACTCGGAATGAGACCTTTCGCAAGTAAGCGTCTTAAACGCTGAGCTACCAGACCGCCTTGTTTTGAAGTATACGTGTGCTAACTTCTATCACAATCGAATAAAATCTATGGTTTTGCATGAAAAACGATGACAGAAATAAGGTTGGGGGGGGGGGGGGGGAAAGGAGGAGATGGTTTAAGTTTCTGTAAATCAAAATTGATTAAAAACAGTGTGTGTGTGTGTGTGTGTGTGTGTGTGTGTGTGTGTGTGTGTGTGTGTGTGTGTGTGTATGTGTGTATAAAGATTTTGCAAAAATCGTCCAGCGCGCATATCATACGCACAACAGGTGAACTAACAGATTTACCCCCGTCCAAACATAGCGTGCCGCGACTATTTTTTTTTTTTTTAAATCATTCGTATCTGTGATTTCTGTAGAGCGATAGTTTTTCCATTTTGAGCTGGAACCTTGATCACCTCGAAGGCAACATCAGTATGGTTACTCTAAAAGTGTAACAGCGTCCGAATGAAAAATCAATCGCTGCCGGCCTCAAATCCGGGTATTTTCTTATCGTTTTTCAAATTTTTTGTATAAAGTTTTCTTACTTTTCTTCAACATTTATCGCTTTCATCAAACCTTTACCGATCTTTCTGGTTATTCTAATTTCATGTCATTTGAGATACGACGTTGCTTCTTCATTTTTCCTTGTTATATGGCTTACAAGGTCAGCGTAATATTGCCTCGCAAAGATTTAACATTTTTCAGGAAACCTAGACGCATAACCCCCCCCCCCCCCCCAAAAAAAAAAAAAAAACCATAACTTTCGCTGTGGTAGGAAGGAACAGTCTGACCTCCTTTCTGAGGGGGACGTAGCGTGCTGACACTGCATCAACTGTTACTTTGATTCTGGGGTAATATCATTGAACTATGTCTCACCAGTAGGTACAAATCGTTCTAAAAACCAACTGGATTCGTTTCTTCGAATGCCTGACATCTCTTTTTTTTATGGCTATACGTCTCGTCAATGATGAGGTCATCAGATACGGGTAAGTATTACGGTCAAGGAATAGGAAGGAATCTGGCAATAGTTTTTTGATGGAACCATCCCTACATTCACCAGCAGAGATTTCGGAAAACATGGAAACCCGAAATCTGGACGGCCGGACTGGAATTCGATCATGCGTCCTCCCAAATGCGAGGCCAGTCACTCTGTCTGTCATCACCGACTGATGCACCTTGTCAACATTTTCTTGAGTGTCTGCACTGGTTTTCCAACACGATAAATCTCCACTGTTTAAATATAATCTCTGTTTGCAGACGAGAGCACCTTGCACTAATGCTATAATGCGAACACACCGAGCGTGGTGGTGTAACGGATAGCGTTCTGGCCTCGCATTCGGGAGGACGGCGGTTCGAATCCCCGTCCGGGCATCCAGATTTGGGTTTTCCATGGTTTCCCCAAATCACTCCAGGTGAATGCCGGGATGCTTCCTTCAAAAGGCCATGGCCGAATTCCTTCCCAATCCTTGCCCCCATCCTTTCCCGTCTCTAAAGACCACGTTGTTAAAAAGGGACGTTAAACTGTTAAAAAAAAATGCGAACACAAATAAATAATCATTGCACGGATTTGTTTCTCCTCCATTCCAGATGAATCACTCGCCTTGTTGGATGAGGTCGCTGGGACACCATAATGGTTTGTGTCTGCCGCATACCAAGAGGTGAGCGAATCCCGTTTATGGAAAGAATTTTTATCATTTGAGCAAGATAAGAAACTTGATGGAGTAAGATTCGTAATCAACAGATTGTGTGTCAAACGCTTGGGTTAAGGGGAGTAGGATGGTTGTTTGCGTCAAAATTTATGATTTTTTTTGCACTTTTCTTCTTACGCATATATTTGGGTTTAAAAAGATACCAAATTTATTCATTTATGTTGAGTGGTTTCAGTTTTAGAAGCGTTTTAGTAAAACCCTGCAACGCACACTTTTCATTACTCCACCTTCTTCATACTCGCTAGTGACTACTTGTTGTAGTACAGCTGTTAGAAAGCTTGATTGGCTACACATGAAATACTGTTGGCAACACTGATGACCTGGAATGATGAACAAGATTCGAATCCGAACCACGGAAACATTTTGGCGTAATTCACGTTACCCAGCAATCTATGGCAGAGGTGAAGGTCGGATTAAGGACCTTTGAAAATCCCCACCGAAATAGGTATTCGAACCGGGGACGTTTCAATCTCCAGTCAGATACCTTAACCACCAAGTCTCCAGACCGCTAACTACATGTTTTTATTTGTCGTATGTTGACGGCAATATGTTTGTTTTTCAGAGTTAGGAATTACAATTGTAAAGATTGTTAACGTGATCTACAGTGACATTCTGAGTATTCCTTAGTATTTTCCTGTTCACAAATTACGTAGAGATACTCAACTTGCTCACGGTGTGAAAACAAATCTTATCTGGTGGCTCATAAAGCATGAAGTGTGTCAACCAAGGCGGCGTATCTCTAACCGCCTTGAACTCGGAGAGACAATCATCAAGTTGAACTTTTATTGTTGTGTTTGTTTTCTAGCATTTAACCCCGTAAATCGACGGATTTTTTTTTTTTAACTCAAATTCTCTTCATTGTGGTATGCTGCCGATTAACACAAGACACAAATATCAGTACCGAATCTTAATTCTTGAATGGGAGCATCCATAAAATACGTAGCTCCATTTTGGCCGCCTGTGAGTCACCCCTCCCCCCCGTATCTTTTGCCTCTACCCCCCCCCCTCTCCCGCCAAGTAGCACGTAGTTTTTTCCCCTATTGATTTCAAAAGACATTTTTTCACTGTTATTTCTTATCAGACTATCGTAAATTACAAACGGAGATAATTAAATGACGAAAATAAATATTCACATGCTCTTGTGTGTTCTGTACCTCATTTTAACTGTGACAAATAATATGAATAGAAAAGCTACGTAGAGTGGCTCGGAATCCCTCTCCCCCCCCCTCCACCCTTCCAAGTAGCCCAGCGTAGCTTTATAGTCAACCCTCCCCCCCCCCCCCTAGACCAAGTTTATGGTCGCTCCTTAAAGCACTGGTAACACTATTAAACTCGGGAAACGACAATGCACCAAAACAGTGTTATTTTACCTTCTTTCCCTTCTATCGGGCCATTTAAGTACCGCGTGCCATCGGCCCCTATTGTACACAGGTGGTCAATGTGAATCATAAGAGGAGGGAAAGGACTCAAGTGCTGGCCAAATTCAAAACGAATTTGTTAAGCCCGGCGAAGTCAAAACATAGAAGAAATGCTACGTATCCATCTGTCTGCGAAAGTTTGTGTGTTCTGTATGATGAATGTATTTTTTGTTTCGCGAAATGTTTGATAGGTAGAGATTGGGGACCGTCCCATTCTTCGCCCAGATGGGACGGCCGGCACGCGGGAACCAAGACTCGTAGCTGGTCTCGTTGTACCTCCCAGATCCACTGTGCGATCTTAACGCACTAAGTCACACCAGCTGGTATTTCACCACTATATTTATTCCCTGTGGATGACATTTCTGTTTAGGATATTTCTTATATTTGCACAGTAATTTCTTTAATTTCTGATAGTATTTGCAATGAACTACTCTATTTTAGACTATATGCACTAAGAATATATTTTTCTGGAATGTTCGACAGACATGGTTATTGGTATTGACTAGATTTTTCACTGGCTCAGCGTTCTTTTGAAGGCTTGATAGCGAACTGCTTTCCACCAAGGACCGCGATATTCAGGTCCCCTAGGCTGCTACAACGACAATGAAGGTTTTGCTATTTTCAGTACGGAACCATAGAATTACCATACTTCCTACTGCGATCACCCCACACAAAATGTTATGGCATTCGGGAGGAAGTTGGCTCTAATCCCTCTCATGCCATATTTAGGTCTTCTATGGTTTCCAGAAATCACTGCAGGTGAATGCCGGAATGTTTCCTTCAAAAGCCCATGGACAAATTACTTCCCGTCCCCTGTCTCCATTCTCTCTCGATTTTATTGATCTCGACGTCAACGAGTCGTAAAACCCGAAAAAATAATAACAGTTTCCATGTCATTTAGGAGGATGGAAAGCACTCATTACTTAAGAATGAGAGCTTAATAACCATAATTGCATGGGGTACTTTTTCGTTTTATTGCGGCTTCACAGCTCATTATCGTGAGGTAATTAGAACCGGTGCATGCTATCCCACCGGAAAGATGAGGCTGAGATAGTACCCGAGTTTTCACTCACCAAATTCTACCTTTTTTATATTATTATTATTCACTGCCTCAACGGCGTTATACAGCCCCGTTACGATTTGTAGCTTTATCTGTGGTTTCATTGACGGTGATGGATTTTGTTTTCACGAATTGTACACTTTGGGGGAAAACCGGCTTTGACCGTAGTGATTACGGCCTGTGTGGAAACCCTTTTGATATTCTTATTGTTTAATAGCTAACTGGTTTCAAGTGGTCAGTTGGGGATTATTGCCGCAATCAGTTGTGTTAACAACTCGACAATTTTCCCCAGCTGATTTGCTCTTCTAGGCTCTTTTTTGCAGCATTGGTGCCCGTGTTGGTCATTTGAGTTGGTCGGCGGATGATTATTGAAGTTGCTTGATGACCATCTCTAAGGTCCTTCCGGTCTACCGATTTGTTGGGAGTGACTTGGTTGGCGCTGGCGTTGACGGCCTCTGATGGCTGCTTGAAGCTTTCTTCTTATGGGGCATCCCCCATAACTGGCGGCGTGGTCAGAGCCACAGTTTGCACACGTCGGCGTTGCGTCACGCTGACGTGTGCAAACCAGGTTGTTCCACCCGACCGCACCTTGCTACCCAGCAGCCGCCCCTGCCGCGGGATTAGGCCATCTGAAGAATTACGCGCCATTACAGCGGGGGTGCTGAGGCGCGTTACTCCACCCACTAAGGGTGCTCGCGGGAAGCAGCGCCCGCCACGAACCAGGCCGAAGACCCTCCAAAACCTGGCCTTTAAGCTTAAGCCTCTCTGGTAATACCACGCGCGCTCGGACCCACCTGCCCCCCTCACGGAGACAAGGCGAGAGAGCAAAGCGCGGGCCTGCCCTTGGCGCACGTACCCTCGCACCCAACCGGCAGCTAGAAGCGTGTGGACAAGGAACACGAAGGAAATCGGGCATGGACATTATGAAGAAACCACCTTGGCATTTGCTTGGAGCGATTTCGAGAAACTGTGATCACTTAAATCGCCGTTACCGTAATAGGGATTGACCCCGCTTCGTCTAAAGTATAGATTCCCAACATGGGCGTCACTCCCCTCCCCCAGGGGGCGCGAAGATGCGTCAAGGATGTCGCGGGGTGAGAGGTAGCTTCGCCACTCTTACACTATTTAATATGTCTTCTTTACCGCCTCTTGGAGTCGAAACCCTTAATTTTAACAATACATACTTAATGAGTTTCCTCTGGGTCCTCAAAAGTGGGTTTTTGCCTTCTTAATTATAAGATTGTGGGGGAGGGGGGGGGGGAGGGAGGAAGGGAACGCGGTTAAAAAAAAATAATAACTTTGGGAACCCCTAATCTAGAACGTCTAGCAGATTTGGTTGCACTGTTTGTATGGTATTATGCACGCTGGCCCATTGAAAATAAATAAATAAAACAAAGGTATAATGTGATACAAAGAATGATTGGTTTTAAGGAGAGTATTAACTATTAATGTCGCCTCTGATCGCTGGATTAGTCATGTTCGCTTTGATACCATGTGTACAAGGTGTGGAGCGGAACGTAAAATATTAAAACCTACTGATTACATAGCATATCAAAAGTAAAATCAATGTCTCGTATTAACTACAAACAGGTAACATCACACGTTAGTTATTATATTTGAGTGCATTTTCCACAAGGTTTTACTAACTGCTACATTTGTAAACAGTTTTATTTTTATTATCAACATCATTGATTGTGAATATTTTTGTTACCGTACCATCCCACACTCCAGAACATACATTATGTTCCAGTCATCATTAGTTGGAAAATTTCAGGAAGAAAATTCAATAACAAACTAAAATGGCCGTGAAGTGAAAACTCTTTGAAGTTGGTTTTATTATTATTATTATTCCGAATAACCCATTTGGAGGGTACGATAAATCAAATTTTGCTATGTTTCTTTGTATTTAATTTTATTTGCCTTCCAAACTTCCTTCATTCTTTGAGAGTGTTGTTCCTTTTGTTCCTGGGTCCATTTCCTTCCCTTTATGTATTTCTGTCTCTTCTGAAAACCTGCCTTGTGAATTACTTCTCTAAAAAGTGTTATGTTTTCTATTATATCTGCTTTCACTACAGCATTTTCATGTCCTTTTCAGTTTCAGTGAACCATGTGAGTTTGGACTTGTATTTTTTCAGTAAGGTGAAGATCTGTTTTGTTAGTCTATTACTATCCATTCTGTATATGTGCCCGTAAGATGTCAGTCTTCTTTTCCTCATTATAACTGTTAATTTTTCTATTTTCGAATATAGTTCTCGGTTTGGTCTTAATTTGTTGTATTCAGCATTACTATTAGGTTTGGGTCCCAGTATTTTTCTCAATTCTTCTTTCTACTATTTACAATTTTTCAAGATCCCCATATCTTGTTAGCTTAAGCGTTTCTGCCGAATGCAGCGTTTCTGGTCTAACCACTGCTTGATAGTGCCTTAGTTTTGTGTTCCATGATAAGGATTTTTTGTTATATACGTTCTTTCTATTTTATGTATTCTAGTTTCTATTGCAGTCTTTTCTTTTGTGTCACACGTTATCCATTCTCCTAAATATTTAAAACAATTTTTTTAGCTATTGTTCCATTGCGAAGTTTAAGATTTTGAGGAGCAGGGCCGGATCTGGGGGGGGGGGGGGGGGGGAGCTAGGGGGCTCAAGCCCCCCTCCCCCCCAAAGTATCTTGCTCTATGGATTTGACGCCCGAGAAGGCTATAAAGACTACCCTAAAGGCCGACTCAAGCCAAGCCCCCCCCCCCCCAAAACCAAAATCCACTGAAGGCAAGCCCTCTGAACCAAATTTCATTCAAGCCACGCCCCCTCCCCCCAAACCAAAATCCTGGATCCGCCCCTGTTGAGGAGCATGAACTGTGTTGGTTTTATAGTATATAACTTTTTATTTCTTGTCTCAGCATATTATATAAAGACGTTCCAAAGAATATAAGATTCCTGCACAATTTTTTGAGGATGATATATTGATTGCTCCTACTATAATTAATGTACGTGAGCATAGAGACTAAAGTAATCAGGATTTACTATTAACTAATTTAGTTTTTTATTCTATTTAATTGCAATTTCTTTGCAAACTAATTTTTCGACTTTCTTGTACCGTCAAATTTTGCCCTCTACGAATGTTAATTTATAATTCTTTCAGCGTTTTTGGTAAATTATTCATCAGTTCCGTTGGTAATTTATTCCAATCCCTGATCCCCTTACCAATGAAAGAAAATTTTCCTACACCCTTATGCCTGAAATCGAGTGCCAGCTTGAGATTATGGTCATCTTTACCCTTCCCTACACCTCCCTTAAGTCTTCCACCAATATCCCTTAAAACCTCATCACCAATATACACACCCACAATTCTCGTCGCCCTCCTCCTGTTTTATCATATCAGTGACTGATTGAATTCTGCAGTAATTTACAGGGACAAATCCAGTATGCATTCCTTGCACCCGCTCCAACTCCTGTATTTGAAACCCAACAAAATACAGTACTAGATCTATATCTACATCTATACTCAGCAAATCACAAATACTGTGGGTGGCAGAGGGTGCTAAGCACCAATCCTAATTCTGCACATTCCAATCCCGAACAGATCGAGGAAAGAATGAATACCTAAATGAATCAGTACGGCATCTTATTTCTCTAATCTTATCCCTCCTGTCATTGCGACCTAAATAGGTTGGCGGAAGAAGTATTTCGTTGCACTCGTAACTTAAAGATTTTCACATATCCTCCAGCAAATTCAAACGGGAACGACGTCGTCTGTCCACCAAACAATCCCAGCCCAACCCACGAATCAGCTCTGTGACACTTACGTAAGGACTGTAACTAGCAGTCACGAATCGAGCGGCTCTTCTCTGTACTTTCTCTAATGTGTCAATCCATCCCTTGCGTTACGGATCCCAAATTCCACAACAGTATTCCAAGTGCGGACGCACTAGAGTTTTTTACGCTATTTCCTTTGTGTGAGCATTAAAATTTCTCACAATACGTCCTATGAATCGTAGTTTGGAATTAGCTTTGCCTACAACGGAAGTTATGTGCAAATCCCATTTCATGTTGCTTTGTACTGTTACGCCTAGATACTTCAGGGAATCCACAGTGTCAACAACTGAATTGTTAACTTTGTACTCCTGAGCAAGCGGGGTCTTTTTATTACTTATGTGCATTGCCTTGCACTTTTTACAGTTAAGTGTAAGCTGCCATTTACGGCACCATTCCGAAATAACATCCAGATCGCGCTGAATTTCTAAACAATCGTCGGAGCACCTCACTTCCCTATAAATTTGTGCATCAACAGCAAAAAATCGCATCCTGTAATTATCGTTGTCACCGAGATCGTTTATAAAAATTAAGAAAAGAAGTGGTCCTATTACAGTTCCTTGAGGAACGCCCGAAGTAACATCTAGTTTAGAAGAGACTTCCCCGTCTATAACGACATAGTGTGACCGACCAGTTAGAAAATCGCGTATCCATTCGCAAATCTGATCAGATATACCGTACGCTCGGATCTTCGCTAAAAGTCGGTTGTGTGGTACAGAGTCAAAAGCTTTCTGAAAATCCAAGAAAATAGCATCAACTTGTGATCCTGCATCAATAACTTTCATTACATCATGCGAAAATAGAGCCAGTTGCGTTTCACATGATCGGTTCTTCCGAAATCCGTGTTGGTATGCTGAAAGTAACTCGTTTTCATCTAGAAACTTCATAACGTTAGAGCATATGACATGCTCCAGAATTCTACTGCAAACAGATGTTAGCGATATCGCTCGATAATTCCTAGGATATCTCCGATCTCATTTCTTGAAAACGGGAATCACCTGCGCAATTTTCCAGTCAGAAGTTACTTTTCTTTCCTCTAAAGATTTACGAAATATATCTGACAGAAATGGTTCTATTTCTTCCGCGTATTCCGAAAATGCCCTTACTGGTATACCATCGGGACCCGGCGCTTTCCCCCACTTCAGGAGCTTTAATTGATTTATGATACCTACACTATCAATTTGTACTGGATCCATCTCAAATTCAACATGCCGTGGAAAAACGGGAATGTTTTCCATGTTTTCGTCAGTGAAGGAATTTTTAAATTCGGCGTTAAGTACGGTAGCCTTGTCGCGGCTGTCTTCAACTTCCCGACCGTCTTATAGTTTGAAATGTTTAACAAACAATATAAATGTGTGATAGAGCGGTGATGTTTGAGGAGTGTACGCAGTGGACAGCTGTGTGCCGTCTGAGATATTAGCCGGTATGCAGACTTGATGGGAAACCCCCGTTGTCTGCCTGTGGCTAGACCTGAGTCATTCCAGTGTGCCGGAAGTTGATGAGCTGTCCTCCCAGGACGCAGTCACGAGTACTGCTACCTGGGCAGTAACAGCTCACAACCACCTGTCGCAACATGGTGACAGAATGCGACAGACACACCGAGTAAACGAAAGACCTGCATCAAATGTAACCCTCTCCTGATCTTATCGATTTCATCTAGTATGCATCCTGTCTCGCTGATCATAGTTGCCGAATCACCATGACGGGGTCTGGAGCACACCACGGGGTTAGCTGCTTCCAGCCAGTTTAATCGTACAGGACATCTTCGGTAGCGTAGGAGAGTAGGAAATGCGCGATTCCAATGTTCAGTCTGCGTACCGAAAATCCTGGGTTAAATTTCAAACCTCTCCGCATTAAATGTGGAGTGAGAACATCCCAGGAACGTCCGATGTAGTCTGAACTGGAAAATAAATCGTGAATACAGGCGAAAATTATAAAATTCGTTAATCTTCTGTAGAATATTGAACAAAATTACCGTATGCTGGTACGAACTTTTATTTCGGTAGCAAGTGGGTTGTAGGCCTACGTTCAGTCTGGAAAAGAAACAAATTAACGTTATGATTAAAGATTTACAGCATTCACAAACACGGCTGATGTACTGTGCAAGTGAATCGGATCGCGTTCGCAATTTTAATTTGGTGCAAAGGGTTCGGTTTCTGCAGGACAGAGCATTTTGACACAAAAACCGTATCACTACGGTATGGCGCGTGGATCGTTACGTTGACTGCGGTTCGCTGATGTGGCCTGCAGGCAATCATGCTGGATATTGATTGAGGTGGTTCAAACATGATGCAGGTTCACCCAGCGTGGTAATGCTCTGGCCTCTCAATTGGTAGAAGGTGGGTTTGAATCCCTGTCCAGTCGTCCCGATTTCGGTTTTCGATAGATTCCCGAAATCACTCCAGACGAATGACGGCATGGTTGCTTCAAAAGACCATGCAGAATTCCTTTCAGTTACTTGCCCTCTGTATCTTTCAGCCTCTAATGACCTCTAAGTCCACGAAGCATAAAGCTCTTTTTTTTGTTTTTTTTTTGTTTTTTGCTGTCGTCAGTCTTTAGACTGATTTGATGCAATCCTCCATCCTTTCCTATTCTGTGCTAACCTCTTCATTTCTACATACCCCTTACAACCCACGTCCTCAATTATCTGCTTCATATATTCTAATCTCTGTCTACCTCTACAGTTCTTACCTTCGACTGTTCCCTCCAATAACAAATTAATCAATCCAGCATGTCTCAAAATATTACCTACCAGCCTGTCTCTTCTTCCTGTAAGCTTCTTCCATAAACTTGTTTTCTCACCCATCATTTCCAAAACTCGTTCATTTCTTACTTTGTCTGTCCACTTAATTTTCAGCATTCTTCTGTAGCACCACATTTCAAATGCTTCAAGTTTCTTTCTTTCCCGTATTCCTAAAGTCCATGTTTCACTACCGTAAAGTGCTGTGCTCCACACATAGAGTTTTAAAAAGTTCTTTCTAATTCCTATATCAATATTTGAAACTAAAAGGTTTCTCTTTTTCATGAAGGCTCTTTTTGCTAGTGCTATTCTGCTTTTAACATCATTCCTGCTTCGGCCATCGGTTGTAATTTTGCTTCCCAAGTAACAGAACTCACTTACTTCTCCTATTGTATCCGATCCAATTTTTATATTTAATCTGCTAGTATTGGTATCATTTCTGCTACATTTCATAACTTTTGTCTTACTTTGATTTATATTCAGTCCAAATCTTCCTTCAGTATTTTGTTCATGCCATTCAATAACTTCTCAATATCCTCAGCCCTCTCTGCTAACAAGACAATGTCATCAGCAAATCGTAGCATACTGATTTTTTCTCCCTGAAAACTTATGCCACATGGAAATTTTTCTTTGACCTTCTTCATTGCTTCTTCTACATACAAGTTGAATATATATATATAAAAAAATCTGTTTTAAATTCGGCTGAATCTCTACCAAGTATCTGGCACGTACACGTAATCACAACCTGCTTAAGGTTTCCAGTGACCTGCTCAATTCTCACCTGTATAATGCAGACTGTGTTGAGAGGGCAGAACGATGATCCGCTTGCTAATACTTGTAATGTTTTTTGTTCGCATTACTTGTTTGTCAACAGGCTGAGAGAAATAACTATGTCTGATTAGCGTTTTAATCAGATACTATTTTTAGATTCTCTTTGAAACGAAGCACTGTTTGGAAATCCTGAAACTTTTCTATTGTTAAATGCCAAAATTTTAATAACAACTCTCGTACCCAAGAATCGAGCCACCGAATGATATTTATCTTCTGTTGTAATGGCAAATTTATTTTCAAATACCAATTGTTTTAAAAACAATTTTTGTATTCTCTAATCGAGCCGAAGACGCATTGATATGTTCAAAAAATACGCTATCTAAGATTATTCGGTATTAATCCTCATTCGATGCAATTAGATAAAAAGAGTATCGTATATTGCTCTGTTCGTATATTGCTCTGTTAATATTGTTTTGCAGTGCTGGATTTCCCATTAGGCTGTATAGGCACCAGCCTACCTAGGGGCGGCAGCGTTTTAGGGCAGCAAATTTCCTAGGGTGCCCGCTTTAGTAAGCCGTCAAATTTGTGTGTGATTATAAACATAACAGAAAAACGTCTACTATAAATTTTCATTTAAGTGGTTACATCTAGTAGTGAAGTGACAAACTCGGAACAATTAATAGGAAAGAAAAATACGTTTACTATCAATTTTCATTTATGTAAGTGGTGACAGCGAACAATTAGCTAAATTATTAATTTAATTCTTCATTAGTTTCCTGACTTTCTATCTTGTTCATATAGTAAAAATACTTAAGTATTTCTAAGATTTCATTAATTGAGTATCTGGATGTTGAAAGTCCCCGAGCGCTCGAAAGTCCTGATTTTACTGAAAAATGATTTTTGAAACTTACCTCGTCATTTCTCAGCTAATAATTAATTAAATTTCTTTAAATTTTTAAGGAACATGCATTTAACTATGCCGAAACCGGTATTCAGATTGAAATTAGTATAAATTATAATTGTTTAATAATGATTGATCACAAATCAGAGCGTACGTCTTAACGTGTTTTCTGTTCTTTGCCGATAAAAAGTGTGTTACGAAGTTTGTCGTATGGAAAACTGTCAGTGAGAAAATTGTTCCTCTATGTTCGCCAATCTAAAATCCCGTAGAAAACTATAATTATGTATTACATTTTTTATTTTCTTGTTTGTATTCTTGTTTCATAATAAAAGTTCACTTTTCTTGTTTCTATTTTATGACTAAATCTGAATACTTTCAAGTAATGAAGTCACTCTTATTCTATATCCATTCACATATACATATAATCGTTTGCTACCTAATAAAGGTAATACAAATTAGTGATTAGTATAAGTATGAAGGATGAAAGGGCGGCACAAAATGAACAGCTTACACTAAAAAAAAGTTTAAATCCGGCCCTGTTGTTTTGCTTCGCGATATTTGGCTACAGGAAGCGAAGTACCTGTTTAAATCCTAATTGCCATCACAGGGAGAAAAGCTGGAGTTCGATTCCAACGTAAGAGATTGACAATCTCAACGACACACAGGTATGCCAACCTAAAGTGAGAACGAATTACAATTTTTTTAATCCCCGGCATGTCTAAAGCTAAATATTTTAGGCGCATCCTGCAAGAACGTATTTGAGGAAAAAAAAATAAAAAAATAGAGCTCTCCGGCCATACGTATTTCGGTTTGTCATGGTATCCCGAAATCACTCCACGTGAATGCCGGGATAATTCATTCTAATGGCCAAGACCGAATGCTTTCCCGTTCCTTGTTCTCAATTTTCTCCCGGTTATAACAAAGTCGCAGAGCTTTAAACCCCAAGAAAGGGGAAAAAAGTTAATATGTTCTTGTTCGTGCGGAAGAAGTTTGATTTTAAATAAGCAATATTGGCGGAGGTTGTAGTTGGGTTGAACTGTAACTTGGACCAGAACTGAATTGTGATGTAGCGCCTGCTTTGGTGGTCACTTCTTTGGCCATCTATGTGAATCCCTAGTAGCAATGGTAGTTAAAATACGGTGGACCATCATAACACGAGAATATTCAGATATTACTTCTAATCTACGTTATTTTACAGACCATGTTTCTGACGTCAATTAAATCATTTGGATATAAAAAGTTTATCGCGATCCATTATCAAAAGCTTTTATAGTGGATGCCTCCTGCTAGGGAACAAACAAACAAACAAAAACTTCAGCAGAAACAAAATTGTTCCTATACGTATAGAAATAATTTTTCCTCCTACATTATCGCGGAAAATAATGAAAAAAGACCAGTAATGAGCTTTTTTCCTTTAATTTGTAGTTTTATCAAATGAAAAGTATTTATTACATTTACTGTTGTTCCTCGGGTAATTTTTAACACTGAAATAAAACCGATAAAAAATGATTTGTTTTTCTACACCCTCTATATGCTACTGCTAGAGCTACCTGTTAATTTCACAGGGCAGCTTATCTCGCAGGCACTACATACAGTATAAGTACCTTTCCACACCAATTATTATATGAATATTATTGATCCATGTATAAACTTCTGTTCGACTAGATAAAGCAGATTTTCGTTTATTAATGTGAAGAAAGTGCTTCAAATGACGTACTTGCAATTTGCTATGTGAAGACGGTAGTACCTCGGTATGGCGAATCACGAAAGAATCCAGCGAATGCCTACTATTCTAATCGGTATATCTAAAAACGTTGACTGTTCAATAGCCAGATACTTTACTGCTGGTTAATTGCGATCGTTTGTATCCTTAGTAACTAGTTAAGCGAACTGTAGTGTTTGGGTATTTTTTTTTTTTTTTTATCTATTTCTTTACGCCTCGTCGACGGCTAAGGTCATTAGAGGCGCGATGGGACTGGGGACAAGGAACGGGAAGGAATTCGGCCATGGCCTTTTTAAGGAAGCATCTCGGCATTCGCCTGGAGTGATTTGGGGAAACCATGGAAAACCAAAATCTGGATGCCCGGACGGGGATTCGAACCCGCGTCCTCCCGAATGCGAGGCCATAACGTTAACCGTTCAACCACTACAAGCTCAGTCGGAATAAACAAATTGTACTTCAATGTATGCTTCCATTTGTATGAACTTCCGGACAAAAATACGGGTCATCTGTAATTTGAATTGTTTGTTCGTACCACGTTTCTTGTCTGGAATCGTTCACATTAAAACGAAAAGGTCATATGTAATGTTACATACTTTTAAAAGATCATTGCAAATATCCTTTTATCTTGCAAGGCCACAGGGCTTTCTAGTCTGACGGTATGTACGATAGTATACAGCAAACTGTATGTTAGAATTCGATAAACGCTCAAATGAAAACATTTTGTATGGTATTACAGCTGAAGACAAGAATCAGGTCTAATATTTTTAAACAATTCGCCATTTTTCAAGCATCAGAAAGATTCGCTTTTGCATCTTATAGTCAGTCAATAGTGTCTCATTTTAATACGTCAGCTAACAGCCTTCGACAAGGCGGAAGCCACTGCCGACCTTGAACTAAAAAACGTTATTTAATTGCAAACCGAACGTATTACGCAATCCGTCCTTGATTGAGTTACAACCTGTCCGATACTGGCTGCAACCGATATGACGTCATTATTGTTAGCAATAACAACAGTATGACAGCCACGTTGCATGTTTTGTAATAATAAGCCAATGATCACGAATTTGTAAGAAAAACCAAAGATAACTAACTTTTGTGCACCGTTCTGGAAGCTGTACGAAGCACGCGTGGTTATTTACAATCAGAGAAAAATTACCTTGGTGTGTGAGTTCGTATTGGCGGGCGGAAATGCCTCTGTAAACATTGTACATTTTTTCAGTCATGAAGGGAGAACAATATACCAATAACTAGTTTTCATTCAGGATATGAGACGAAAGCGTTACCACAAGCAGCTTCATTTACTGATTTATATTACGACGCTAAGTATGCGATTTGACTTTTTATTGAAGTGTGTGTGATAATTAATGCTAACGCGAAATTGTTATCCCGATATATTACATGAAGCGTAATTAGCAATGCATTTAATATGTTAACAACGTGTACTATTTGCGTTATTAAAGATGTCGGTGCTTCTAAGACAATGTTGTTTGGTACGTTAGTACTAGCCGAACCAGCAGTTTTTTAAAACAGTTTTTTGATGGTTACTTAAATAAAACACTGTTCACTTCCAAAGAAAATGTTATTTTATACTTAAACAACGATGACAATTTACAACAGGACTTAAACTGACTGTTTAGCGACGTCGAAAGTCGACGATGTATGCGATCTTAACCTCTCTTACCCAAGGCATATTCCGCGTTTTCGCAATTACTTGCGTCATTGGTACAGGGATCATACCAGCCTAACCTGTTCAATAAAACCTACAGCGGTTGCGGTTAGATTAAAATGCAGCATGCGCGGGTCAATTGGAGATCGCGATTCCGGTACAACATTAAATAATATCGTTGTAATACTGATGTAGACAGTCGCATGACGTATTATTATAACGCAGTAATTCCGTTGTAATACAGCCTGGAAAATTATTTTCAACTAGAAAGTAGGTTGTAATACAGCCTGGACCAGCATGAAACTGTTAAATGTACTTCGGAAATAATTTCTAGCTGAGTCTTGCGTTTGATCACTTCAGTATTATGATGCCAACTCCTGGCCGAATCGCAATCTCCAGCAATCCCGCATGCGGCTGGAGAAAAAAATAACATTCGGAAAAAAGTGAGTTCCGGTTAATACCAAAGTACATAATGTTTTCAAAGAACAGATGGTATTTTATGTAGATTTTGCGATATGTGATGTCATTGCTTATACGCTGATATTCAATTTGTAAGACTTTATTTCATTTTCGCGGGCCTATTTGGTATTCCTCGAAATTAGGAAGCATATATTGGTGTCATCTGTGGGCAGAATTCGCTAGAACTTTGTGTGACCAGTAGCGTTACCCCCGAGAATGCGATATGCGTCACTTACTCTGGCTGCGTTTCTTCTTGAGCTTGCTGCCGCTCTTGCCCATGGTGGCTGGAAGGTGCTGTCAACACTGTCACATGCCGTCACACTACACACGCGACACGCCACTAGCAGCTCCGCGCGCCTCGGCGGCCCGACGCAGACTGAGTGTTGCCCAGCGTCGGCCGACTCCCCGCCACCTCCACGTGCTGTCTGCTCGCCTGCTCGGCGGACGCATCGCTACACCCGAAAACACTGCACTGTGCAGCAAATAGGCTTCATTGTATGTAGCACAGGCAGCTAACAAAATTAAGCGGTCTGGTAGCCCTAGCGCTCGGGTTCTACATTCAACGTCCCAGGTTCGAATCCCGCTGTGGCCCGGCTGTTGTTTGTCTGGGTGTATGTATAGATAACAAATTGAACTGGTAACAGCATATTCAACAACTTCTAAAAAAACTGAGTTCTGCAACATTTTCACTTAGGGTAATGTCTAGAATAGCTAATATAGAAACCAGAAAGTTAGTATATTTTGCATATTTTCATTCCCTGCTCACTTATGGCATCTCATTCTGGGGAAACTTGTCACAAGCACAGAGGGTATTTAAACTGCAAAAACGTGCTATAAGAACTATTTGTGGATCAAGCCCACAGACGTCGTGCAGAAATCTATTTAAAAACCTGGCTGTACTAACAATGCCAGCACAGTATGTATACTCCGTACTATCATTTGTAGTGGAAAATCCCGAACACTTCAATCTTAATGCTGACATACATAGCCATAATACTAGGAATAAATATAATATTCACAAGGATTACAAATCACTGTCAATTGTACAGAAAGGGTTAATATTTACTGGAGCTTCCTTATTCAATGTCTTACCAACAGAAATTAAATGTTATCTACAAAAACCCAACTACTTTAAGTCCAAACTGAAAGAGTTTCTGCTTCAGAATCCATTTTACTCTGTGAAAGAATTTTCTTCTTGGAATTTGGTAACTAAGAATGACTGATAATATAGTATATATGGTGTACTTACAGGTTTTTAGGTAATTGACTGCTTATGAGTTGTGGTAACTGGTCGGTAAGAAAATAACTGGTTGTTAGATGCTGGTAACAAGTGTATACACTGTTCCACATAATAAGTATTCATTAACTCGGGATTGTATTTGTAAATTACAGGAAATATTGGTTATACTAATGGGTCGTAACTAACTTGTTGTCAATATATAATAATATTATCAATTATATAGTAATATTGACATTACAAATAAGTGTATGTACTGTTTCACATCGCCGAGATTATTCTCACATGGGATCAAAGTGAACATATCTATCTATCTATGAGTCAAGTCACTGCGATAACCTGTTGTAAGCTCATGAATTACCTCTGACACAGTGGCTTAGTACCCCTTCGTCTCGGGGATCCCACCAACCTTCGGGTTGTGAACTAAGGTCTAAATCAAGTGGTCGAAATCGACCTATCAGATGGTACACACTTTATCATTATTCTTGGCCATCGTTGAAAAATTCTATCACTCTTATCTTGCACGATCCTACACCAATGTCATCCTACGAAACAGTAACGCAGTACTGGCTCGTCAGTATTGCGTTACTGTTTCCTGGGATGACATGGATGTAGGATTGTGCAAGATAAGAGTGATAGAATTTTTCAGTGGCGGCCGAGAATAATGATAAAGTGTGTACATGTCAACAACAAAGAACTTTGCTGGTCCACGAGATGTAAATGTGGATCCAAGCACAGAGAGTCATCGTCGGCTCAGTCGTCGTTTCTTAAAGTAATTTAAAAGCTTTTTCACTTGCGTTTTCTACATTCGCGGCTCAGAATATCATTAATTTCCGGTCAGAAACAAACGATACCATATTTTTTCCTAGAAATTTTTAATAAGTATAAAATGTTAATATGCTCTATTTGTTGTAAAAACAATAAAAATAAGAACTTCAATTTGATCGTTTTAATGAACGTACGAATAAACATTGTAAGTACTTTCCTTGTTTGTGTGTGTTTTTTAACAACAGTCTAGGGAATCGCCCTATCGAAGTGAGATATGATGTGTCAGCTGTGAAGACCCATTTGGCGTTTTATAAAGTTATGAAAACTCAATATTAGGGTGAGGGATCTACGGCAAAAAAGTAATTCGACAAGTGGTTTACGGGACAAAAAAGATTGGGGACCTCTGGTCTACATGAGACGAACATAATTTCCAAGAACAATTGATTAACTTATCAGATACACAGATAAAAAAGAAGGTTTCATACGATTATATACTGGAGGAGGGGATTGCTTTGGCAATCATTTGATAGCAAACTCACTTGATCAGGACACATTCCCCAGACATTTTAAAATGATACATGCGTATTAAAGGGCGATTGGAGGATGGGCCAACGATTTTAAGAAGTTAGAGCTTAAATTAAGTATGGTGGGGTACGTTATGGATATCAAATACAGGTGTTGCAGAGGGTGTAAATGAGGGCAGCCAGATTTGATTGCGGAAATTAACGTTATACACTACTGTGGTCTGTTTTTCTCTTTATCAACTTTCTGTGCTTGTTAAACGCTTCTGCCACGACTAATAGAAGAAAGAAATAACTGTACCGTACAGTCAGTAACTGCTAAGATAAAGGAGTTGCGTCGGGTCTCATAGAAAACTGAGACAAATAATTTATGAAATAAAGGGGAAAACAGATTATGGGTTTTCCCTCAAAAACTCTAACAAATAGTAATAAGATTATTAACATATTCAGAGTTTAGTCGTCATTATGATTGCCTAAACAATTTTTTTCCATTCAATTCCACCTTCAGGAATATATATATATATATATATATATATATATATATATATATATATATATATATATATATATATATATATATATATATATATATTTTCGGTATCATCTTTCAAAACAGAACTTTTAAGCTAGGTTTGTGCTAGTAAGAACTAAGCTAGCTCGTGTTATAATTGTTTTAAGTAAAAGAATTAGGAGGTTATAAGGGTGTGACAGACTGACATGTGGGGTAACGAGTAATTCCAAAGAACTTCATCTTTATTGCAGAGGATAACAAAACTTATAAGAATTGAGCATCTGCTTCATATCAGGCGATAAAAGTAATAAATGCCAAGAGTCAAAAACTTATCAAATATATAAATGTGACAGAAAAATGAGTCTAGTAAACAAAAAAGTAGAATTACTGCCGACGAGTAACAAGGAAAGGTAAGAAAAAATGATAAAGAAAACCCTTCATCATGGCCCTCAAAAACCTGGAAACAAGCGCGACAAACAAGAAAGATAAATCTCATTGTTGTATAACCAAATGCAAGACCAGAATGCTTTTAGTACGAAAAAAAATGATAATGTTATCAATCACTCTTATTACTCTGATAAAATAAACTCAATAACTTCCAATGATTAAAGAAAAAGTTCGGGCTGTAAAACAATCAAACAAATAACTTTTAACTGGCCTCGTAATTTGAAACGAGTGTAACATTCAGGAGACAAAGATTTATTAAACGCGCAAATATGATACAACGATTAGTCTAGAAAAAATATTATGAATGTAATCAGTCAAATCTCTTTAAACTGATAAAGAGTTAGCTCGAACAATCTTCGGACCAAATTAAATTCCATGTGACGTATATACTTCCTCGAGTAGCTGCAAAAAACATGGTATGAAGGTAAATGCAAAGAACAGTCAGCTAATTAGGTACACAGATAAAAAAAAATGTTTATTATGGTTATAAGGTGGGGAACGAAATGCTTGTTTAGGACTTGAAATGTTAATACCTTGGCATAACATTTGATAACAAAAACAATTGGGCAGGAAAAATTGAACGGAGAACATGAAAATGTTTCAAAATCCTTGGTTTATTGGAGAGAGTAATGAGGGGATGTATCAAAGAATATTATTTCAGCACTAGTAAAATTCTTAAAGTAATAGACAGCATATTTTCTAAAAGAAATTCTTACGATACACTTTATTCGACCATCATAATAAGTAATGCCCATGGCCTCGTATTAGTAAACATCCAATTCATGAGCATTTGAGCTTCTTCTGAATATTGCGGTTTATCTTCATATTTGGGATAGTGTTAAGCCGCCTTCCCACGATCTCTTGTAACAGAGGCGAGATGGGTCGGGACGGGACGAATACTCAACAACACGCCATGGGAAAAGGGCCGCCTCTGCTGGCGGAGATGAGACGCAGCTACCCACTCTGTATCGGTAAACATCACACGCGTGTGTAGTGGTGCGCTGTTGTCATCGGTTTGCAGCAGCGGTGCGCACCCCTTCTGTTGCTGTAAAGTGCTCTGTGCCAAACTACACTAGGCAAAGTGGTGGGGAGGTGGCGGCGAGGTAAGCGAGGGCTAACCTGCGGCGCGCGCTCGTCCCTACACTTAGGCTAATGAGGTGCCATCCCGTCCTGTCTCACCTTCGTTACAAGAGATCGTGGGATCGCGGCTTTAGACTGGCCTCATTGTCAGTACGCGGGTTGCATCTGTCCAGGCGTCACACAACAACTAACGAACCGATTTTGATGAGGTTTTCACAGTTTGAATGCTTATGTTCTAGCTTAACATCCGCAATATGTCTTATGACTGTACGCAACAGGGGAACGCAGCATGAAATGGTTAGTTCGTACAGGGAACAGATAAGCGCCACAGATGACACTGCATCATAAATGAACACTCCTATACCCACCAAAGATCACGTTAACTCTCTGTGTATTCTCTTTTTTTCTTTACGTTAAAACCTTAGTTACTTTCTTCTTCAGATTCCTGAGCTCTAATACGTTAGAATACACAGTATACTGTGATCAAGCCTCTGCAACGAAGATTAACATTGCAATAGGTGAAACGAAATTGTGGAATTTAATTTGCGGTTAGAAGGTACTTCATTACAAAAGTTAATGTTTTGCAACTAGAAGAAAAACAAAGGGTAAATGTGTGACTATGTACACCATAGTTCACACTGGCGAAGCAGCGAGAAAACGACAATACACCCTAAAGCGGTATTTCTGCGTTGTATCCTTTTACAGGGCGAGTTTGTCGGACAGAAACATTGTCCCAGATACAATCAAAATAACACCTACGTGGCCTTATTTGCAGCATTGGAAATTGTTTTCAAGCTGCTTCGCGGAAGTATATCACTGGTCGAACCGCATATCTGAATAAAACTTTCTTTTTTTTTTTTTTCTATAGCGACTGAAATAGTAACCACAACAAGGAATGGACGCTATTACAGAATTTAAAACCGTTACCGAGCATAGTGGGTGAGTGGTACTCGGGAGGACTTTAGTTCAAATCCCCTTCCGGCCATCCAGATTTCGGTTTTCATGGTTTCCCGAAATTACTCCAGGCTAATACCCGGATGGTTCCTTCAAAAGGCCATGATTGAATTCCTACCGAATCCTTGTCCACAACTCTCTCCACCCTCTAATGGCATAATAATACTTCAGGTTTATGGACTACGTTTTCTGCCATTTTTTATCTATGGTACACTACTCGTATTTATTCGAACGTGATATTAAAAGAAATGCCACATTGTCTTGTGTTAGCAAACTATGAACAGCCAATTGCTGGACATTTTTCCACTATCACTGTTTGTCTTTACGATTTAGTGCTTAGGACGATCTTGTATATTACAATCAACTAAATTTTATTTCATCAGTGTACAGTGCCCATAAGAAAAAGAATCAGACTAAAGTTATGATACCGAACACGGCTGAAGACCGCACCACCGCCTTCTATAGTTTACGTTCGTAACGCGTTACCACTACGACCGCAGACGGTAGCGCCACGGCTCACGAATCACTATCGACGTCAACCGCATGCTGATAAAACGTGCTCTACTGACTCCGGACAGAATTCGATAAAATCTGTGGCCAAAACTCCAGTTACTGTTGACGCAGGTGGTTTAATTTAGTAGTGATTAAGTCGACTAAGAAATTAAACTTTTATTTAAACGACAATAAATCCTGTATATGGTTTCATCAATTATGTTGTCAGCACTGATTAACTTTATCCTTTTGCTTCTTCTTTTCCTGGTGGAATGTAATAGCTAAACGTCATTACCTTCCTCTAACAGATGTTCTTTAATTACTGCGATAACATCAGACATCTTAGTTCCCACGTGCTACCAGGTGCCGCTTCAACGTACTAAATGTTTCTGACGCGTATGAAATACCTCCTAATGCAGCTTTGTTAATGTTTTTACGCCTTGTCGATGTAATTAGAGGCGGGAAACGATTTGCCATGGTTTATAACAGGGATGACACAATGTAATGAACTTTGCAGGTATTGACAAAAAAATATTATTTTTTTAAATCTGATATTGTGATCGCAAATTGTCTCTTTGTAATTTAGTATGAAATTAAAGACCAGGAAGAAAAATATTTTTTTTCTGCTTTATGTTTCGTCGACGTCGAGGTAGGAACAGGCGGGGGAGCAAGAAACTAAAAAGAATTCGGCCACGGCCTTTTCAATGATGATTTTGTTCTCAATTATATTTCTGCATCCATTTCACTGCATTTCCTGAACCTTCCTCAGCGATTTTTGCTTACACGTTGCTTGTGAAATTGGTCTCAGAAAGATTCTTGAAGATGCTTCAGGGAATAGAGTGAAATGCGTACGTAAAAATAAACAACCGTAAAACAAATTATACTGGTGTGTTTTATCACTATACTTAAAAGCTGATTAACTGCTATTGAACTAAATATTCCTTTAAACCACGGGAGCTGGAAAGAATGGGAATACTGCATTTAAGTATCATAAAAGGAAGACACTGCAAGTTTAGTTCCGCGCGATTAACAAAATTATTAAAATTCTTTCCACTGCTCACACAGTCGTCCCGTCTCACCTCGCCTACAAGGGATCGTGGGAATGTGCCTTTAGACGATCAGACAAAACATAATACTACGCAATTCAAGTTCTGATTGACTCTGATTGCCATCACTGATAAAAAAAGTCAAACCTGACAAAATTTTGTTATTCTGCAAAAACTGTTAATAAATATCTTATTTTATTTATTAACTAACTATTATGTCCAACAAAAATAACACTTTCAATAACAAACTTATTGCTGTATTTCGTGATATTTACAGAAGTATTTCGTGATAACCTTCGTTTCATGTAAACTTTCTTTCATTATTTAATAAACTTGCTTTCTTCTTACCCTCTGCCCAAAAATGGCTATTTTGCTAATCTTAAGTGCCAGTGGCGGATCCAGGATTTTGTTTTGGAGTGCTAGGATTTGGTTTGGGGGGGGGGGGGCTGGACTCGGGGGATGTGGGGTTCGCCGACAGAAAAAAAGATAATAATAATAATAAAAAAATAAATGTCCTCAAAATCCATGTCGTCAGGGGTAACCTTGGTGCTTTTGGGGGGGGGCTTCAGCCCCCTAGCCCCCCCCCCCCTGGATACGCCACTGTTAATTGCCATCCAACTAAAGTATTTAAAATGAGATGTTACAGAAGAATGTTGACAATTAGGCAGACAGAGAACATACGAAATGAATGTGTTTTGGAAATGATGGACGAGGAAAGCAGTTTGTGGAACAGTTTCACAGACAGATGAGACAGGATGGTTGGTTTAATACAAGCACGACTGGTTAATTTGAAAGTGATCGGAACATTTGAAGGAGAGAACTGTAGGGATATAAAAAGATTAGTATATTTGAAATAGATAACTGAGGATGTAGCTTGCAAGCTGGAGGGGGCAAACTGAGACGAAGATATTAGCTCCAGAAAAAAAAAATATGGTGGACTGCATCAAACCAGTCGAGAGACAATGGAAAAAAAAGTAGCTGTTAACTTTTGGAATTACTTACCCATATCTCAGTGTCAATGTTATCAGGAGAGGTAGAGGGCGGGACCTGGCATAGGACTCGCTTGCTCCCCAGTGCTGTGTCCGAACGCGCCACGCTTGACCGTAGCTCGTCCGTGTAAAGGCGCGTCCATAAACTACGTAGCTCCATGTTTGCCTCCTGTGAACCCCCCCCCCCTTACCCCCAACGTAGCCCGAAGTGGCTTTGCCTCTACCCCCCTCCCCCTACGTACCACGTAGCTTTTTCCCCTATTGATTCCTGAAGACATTTTATACCGTTTTCTATTGTCAGACTATCGTAAATCACATACGGAGATAATTAAATGACGGAAATAAATATTCACATGCTGTTGTGTGTTCTGTACCTCATTTTAACTGTGAGAAATAGTATTAATTAAAAGCTACGTGGCCTGGCTCGGAAACACCCCCCCCCCCCACCTCCCACATAGCCCAGCGTAGCTTTCCAGCCAACCCCTTCCCTCCCCCCCCCCCAGACAGAGCCACGTAGTTTATGGACGCTCCACAATGACGCAGTCTTCTTTAACGTTTTAAGATGGTTGTTACGAGGAATCACTGTTAAAAATTTCCCTAAAAGTGAGTTGGGAATACAGCTAAGGCACCACCCGAATTTTATACTTTATTTTACGTTGGTCTTACTACGAGAATAATGAAGTAACCTCTGTTAGAATACTTTTTCATGACTCACGTTATCATCTCACTGGTTGATCTTTTACGTAAAAAAAAAATGGTATCCCAATGCAGTCTTTGGTACACTGTAATGGACTGAAAGATTCTCGCGTTTCTAAACGCAATCAGATCATCACACATGAAGTCTTTGTTTTGTTTTAGGTTACTTTCGATTCACTCGATATATTATGTTGATAAAGGATGAGATTATTATATATTTTAATTTAAATATAGATTGTAAACCTGCTGTATAACAATAATGATTTCATGTGGGTCTCAAAAACCTAGTCATAGAGTTTCTTACCAGCTACGCATTGCACCTCTATCGTAGCTCACTCGGTAATCCTACCAGGTAAAGGAGATCTACAGTTTAACGTGGAGCGTCCTAGAATCTTCTCATTAACAGATCAGATGTGAAGGTCAATTTTAAGTCCCGTAAAAATGGCAGTCGAGACCGGGGAATTTCCGCACCTCAATCACACGTTGTAGCCGTCTGAGACATCAGATCAAATCTAGAAGAAATGAAAAATGTGTATTTGAACATAATAAAATAAACGTATTATTTCTCTATATAATGTTTTTCATTTTTGTTATACCAAAACAAGCGCACTTTTATTGTTAAAGAAAAGTGGCAACCGTAATCACAGCATCTGATGGATGACGAAACGAAATTTTACGAATGTCTTAGAAAGACGCAATCTACATTTTACGGTCATCGGGTGAGCCTGAAAGTGAGGTTGAAAATAAAGAAAATTTTTAAGGCAATTAATAACAGGAAAACAACATTTGGTCGTAAAGGACGGGAAATTTCCGAATTACCTTTATACGATTCTCCACATCCACAAGACCGACACCGCACCGTCAAAAAGTAAATGATACTACTGTAAATGCCATCTAAATATTTTCCTTCTTCCAGTTATTACTTTGGATTCGGTTCTCATACTAATGTCTGAATGTTTTTTTTTTCCACTTATATTTTTACGCAATACAATTTATGAAAGATTAGGAATTAAAGCTATGTGATAAATTATCCATATTAATACGTATAATTGATTATTGCTTATTAGTATTGTCCTAAATATCAAGGAATTAGTTTGTTAAATACTGGATATAAAATATATGCAAAAATAACAGGCTCAAGGTAACAACAGATGATCTTCTACTACGACAAATGCGGGTATATGAAAGGTCGTAATATATGTATAACATATATTGTGCCTCAAGCAGATACTGGTGAAGGGAATTTAAATTAAATATTTAAATTGCTTTTGTGATTTATGAAAAGGCGTTCGATAAAGTAAGTAGGAAGCAACTATGGAAAACAAGGCAAAAGAACTGATATCCAAAACATTTAATGCAAGTTACCCAGGTTATGTATGAAAGGACACAAACCGTAGTACATCTGGGATATAAATTAATGGAAGAGATGACAATTAACCAAGGAGTGCGACAAGGCTGTAAATAAATAAAATAAGTAATAGCACATAAACACTGTACTATTTGCAGATGTTCAGTTTATCCTACAAGAAAATGAAGATTGATTCAAAAAAATCAGTACATATATTAAACATTATTCTTAAAGATTAAAATTTGCAGTTGTCTCATACGAAAACAATAGTTAGGATATTTCCCTTGCCATGCCATATCAGAGTTAAAATAGAGGTTGACAATCCACCAATAGAACAAGTCTCAAGCTTTACCTACCTCACTTGTGAACTATCTTTGAATGAAGATAATGAAGTGAAGAAGAAACTTCACCGATTTCAATAAATATGTGGAACAATTCGAGGAACATTGAAAGGTAATGCACGGGAGGAGACTCAGCTCATGTTTTAAAAACAATGGCAGTACCGACTCTGCTGTATTGCAGTGAAACATGGGTAAACAAAATACAATACAAAAATAAAATTCAATTATCCGAAACGAAATTTCTAAGGTCAGTAAAAGGATATTTCATGAATGATAGAAGTAGAAATAAGAGAACAACTGAAAATTTCCTCTCTGAATGATATTTTGTTTATTTTAATGTATAACATTTTAGGAAAATGAATAAATAAATAACCGAAGTCAGAAAATAAAACAGAATACAAAGAATAAAGTGATCTGCTGTATTTGTTGAAAACAGTGCTCATCCCAAATGCAGAGTGATCCGTGGCGCATATCTGTCGCATCTCGAAATTATTATTGTCTCTTTCTTGTTCTATTTCACGGTACACACAGTCATAATATCATACCACTTGTTAACCATAATAACAACCCCTCCTACAGGTCGTACTGGAAACAGCATCCCGTGAAACGAGAGACTGGGTATTTTTCAGATCTGCTAGGTTTAGTCTGCAGAGCAACTGGTCGTGGCGGTGCCGGTCACCATAGCAACGCTAATCAAATGCCCACCACTCCCGCCGTGGGCACGTGTTATTGCATGCAGGGCACTCCGCCTAATAGAAAGTTCAGACCCCGCGTATCGGATCTGTCAAAAACGTTACACAACTCTATTAATTTCGCGCTACATACGTGACCCATTTAAACGATTTTTTTTCCCAAGTGTTGGTTCATTTATTCATTACATGCACCGCGATTTTCCATTTATTTTAGGTCGGCGCATTTCAGTACTTCTATGTGTCTCCTGTACACATAAAATGTGGCATTTGTGTTGATTGCATAGGTCTTGTAGCAATTCTTCCTTGGCTGTTGACATGCCTTCAATGTTGATGGAGACAAGCTTTAACTGTGGCCCTGACAAGGGCTCGCTTATTGATGTTTCTGGTGTGAAAGGTTTGGCCGGAATTATACCGTTGCCCAGGGATCGCCCGATTGCTTCTGATAACGTTTTCTAAAACGCCTCAACAATGATGCATCGAAGACCACTGGACATTCCAATATAAACGCAAACCAAATTGCACATCAGCTACTCATGAACGGGAAGGAGACTCATAAAAGTGGACAATCTAAAAAACAAAGAAAAACGAACAGAAACAGTCAGGAAGATATGAACAACCTCACTGAGCCCTTTAGTATGTCAGAGTTGGAAAAGATTATTCATGAGTGCAAAACAGGAAAGTCGGCAGGCCTCGATGACATACGATCAGAACAAATTAAGAACTTCGGATATAAAACCAAAGAATGGGTTCTACAGCTTTTTAACAAATGTATGAGCTCATATCAAATTCCGAAGGTGTGGCGGAAGACGAGAGTCATTGCGCTGCTGAACCCTGGAAAAGAAGGAAATAATCCTAAAGATTTTAGACCTATAGCACTCTTGTGTCATCTCTACAAAATATTTGAACGATTAATTCTGAATCGTATCCAGCCTGTGGTTGATCCAAAACTTATTCCACAACAAGCTGGCTCTCGTCCTGGCAAAAGTTGTACTGGGCAACTACTGAACCTAACACAGTTTATAGAGGATGGATTTCAGACCCATAAAGCCACGGGTGTGGTCTTTGTGGACCTGTCAGCAGCATACGATACTGTTAACCACCAACTATTACTTGACAAGGTCTACAGTCTGACAAAGGTCACCGGATTAACCAAACTCATCGCTACTCTTCGTCAGAATCGTAGGTTTTTCGTTGACTTTCAAGGACAGCGCAGTCGATGGAGGGTACAAAAGAATGGCCTACCTCAAGGTAGTGTACTGGCCCCAATACTTTTCAACATTTATACAAACGATCAGCCATTACATCCAGCTACCAGGAGCTTCGTGTACGCTGATGACCTAGCTCTAGCCTCACAGAGCACAAAACTTGAAGTTGTAGAAAGAAATTTGTCTGCTGCTCTTGAAGGCCTATCAAGCTATTATAAGGAAAACCACTTAAGACCTAACCCTTCAAAAACTGAAGTGTGTGCCTTTCACCTTAAAAATTGGAAAGCTTAGCGTAAGTTAAAAGTAATGTGGTCAGGTATCGAACTGCAGACATGTAACACCCCAAAATATCTGGGAGTGACACTCGATAGAACCCTCACATATAAGAAGCACTGCATGAATTGCAAAATGAAGATCTCTACAAGAAATAACTTACTGTGCAAATTAGTTGGATCACAGTGGGGCAGTCAACCACAAACTATACGTACATCGGCAATGGCCCTTTGTTATTCTGTTGCAGAATATGCATGCCCAGTTTGGTACTCATCATCTCATACCAAACAGGTGGATGTAGCCCTCAATAACACCTGTAGGCTAGTGACAGGTTGTTTAAAGCCTACCTCAGTTGATAGGCTTTACCAGCTTTCGGGCATTGCACCACCCAGTATCCGGAGAGAAGTGGCTGCGAACAAGGAGAGGACCAAAGTAGAACGGGAAAGCGCTCATCCACTGCACGGCCATATACCACGCGCCCAGAGACTCAAATCCAGGAAAAGGTTCCTCAGAACATCACGGGAACTAATTGGGTCACCTGAAAAGGCAAGAGTACAATTATGAAAAATGAGGGTTCCCAACATCTCGGAACCACTGACAGTTGCAGAGCGCTTGCCACCTGGTCATGAAGAAGACTGGAACGTCTGGCGGTCTTTAAATCGATTGCGAACAGGAGTGGGCAGGTCCAAGGAAAATCTAATGAGATGGGGTTATACTGATACTACCAGTATTAAATGTGAATGTGGAGAAGACCAAACTATTAATCATATGCTCGAGTGCCCTATGTGCCCATCATCCTGCAACAACGAAGACCTGTTTCAAGCAACTCAAATGCGAGTGAGGTTGCAAAGTACTGGGCCAAGTGTGTTTAAAGTTGTTGATTTACAAAATGTATTTAACTGTGTATTTTGATGTTTTTGATACGAGAATAATAAAAACCGCGATTTTCAACCGTACTGAATTCGAAAACAAATTTTTTTGATTAACTAAAAAATATGCTTTCGATGATTCTGATTCTGCCTGCTCACAAGGATCTTATAATTTTTTAATTGTAATAAGCATTTTATCTGTATGCAAGAAGGAAATCAAAAGAATAACACGACAATGAATATCACCCATGTAAAGGATAGGAATCGAATCGGCGACACCTCGACACTAGGCTATCAAGAGCGGTGGATGCGTAGTTTTGATCAAATCGGTGTGAAGCAATTTTATGTTCTTCGACGAAAAAATATTGTTCATTAAATTTATGTGACAAACAGGATGAACTCAGAGTTAAGTTACATCAAAGAGTGCTTTAAACTAGTCGACCTTAAGAAACAACTCAAACTAAATCGCCATGAAGAATGCAGTGATAAGCACATATGATGCCTTTAAAAACTAATTACCTCTAGGCTGTATAATGATAGAAAACCATTGATTTCCTAATTTGGAAATTACTTTTCAATTTCTTTATTAATTTTTATCTTTCTTTGAGTGTAGCATCGCCACCCACCCATTTATGCCCTTTATGAATTATAGTTTTAAATCTTTTCCTTTTTTTGCGGTATGTTCTTCAACATTTCTCTTGTTCAATTACTGCCAGAGGTTTCCAACGTTTTATGTAGCAAGTCCCCCTTCTGTCAAAAGAATTTTTCCCGTGACCCTCCCTCCAGGCATAATTTTACTACTGATATGGTAAGTGCATACTTTTAAATAATAACAATGACGTCAGAGGAAACTCACTAAGTATGTGACGTTAGAACAGAGGTTTTTAACTCTAAGATACGCGCGAGGAGGTATAGTAGTCTACTTGTCTACTTTTGACGGAGTGGAGCTAGGGTAACGTCCGTATAGCTACCTCGTACCCCCCCCCCCCCTCCCTCACGCTCGCTAATTATTCCAATCTCTCGCTCCCTTTCCCAAGATGTGTATTTGATATTATATTTTACTAAAAGTATTTCATCTACCTAGCGTCTTCCCGCTGGGTTCACTTTTATTGTATACATCATAGTGTCGCGGGTATGACACCATTTTAATCATGAACGCGAACATTATGAAACATTATTTGTGTATGCTCTATGAACAGTGTGGAGTTTTGCCACGGACACAGCCTGCAAATTCGCTTCGTTGGGGTTAGACGTCCGGAAATTCACCGGCAGGTGGACCTCAGCCGGTTCACACAGATAAACAAGTTCGTGCTGCATAAGTGAACTGTAGGCATTTTGGCGCCCAAGGGATAAGTCGTCTACTGCGTCCCACAAGTCTATCTTATCCGATGGACCCATGTAAACGGGCGGACGCCTGGAATACATCACAATCCCCTTCCTGTGATTACCTATAGATTTACTAACTTAATGGATGTGCAGAAGCGAGAAGTAGATAACAGGAGCCGAAATGCTTAGAGGAGCGGGTTTTGGGTGCAACCCCCCCCCCCCCAAAAAAAGAAAACCACAAGTCCGCAAAAGCCGTCAGATATCTCAATTTATTTAGCGTGAAAATCACGCATCCACACTGGTCTGGTCAACCTTTCATATGTTAGTTTGTGGAATTGGTGAATAAGGACAATAGAGCCAAAATCCGAGGGAATGTAAGGGATTCACTGTTTGATTGGTTTTACTGTGCAGACTTCAAGGTCCGTGCTATACTTTTCGACACGTTCCTCCACATCTGAACGATTCGTATTGCAAGTTCATGTTAGTTACAGCCGAGTAAAGTGACACAGTTATCATGCATCAACACGGCCGTAACGGGGGCATTACTGGAGCCCATCTCCAATGTACGATATTTCTACATCTGCGTCTTGCGAGACAATAGCTATGCGCAGTACTGCGTCTGATATGCTGTAACAAAGACTGCCGAAAGGAATTCCGATACTTCAAAAGCTGCTGCTGTTGCGACGTGTTGTGTGACATACTGTGGGCCTGCCGTAGACGTCTACATACGTAGTCCACGACGACGCTACCACAGAATACAACCAGCGGACAAGCATGACATTCGTCGATTCAGTTAATATCCTCGCAAGATCGTTAGTGCCTACCATTGGGCTTTTGTGTTCCGCTATGAACTCTTACGTCCAATAAGGAACATTCTGACCTACCACAACCTTGAGAATAGCTTCTGTAACGAGTGTCTTAGCCAGACACTTACGATTTAATTGGAACACTTGCCATCCATAACGGAACAAGTAAATTTTAATGTTGATTTTTTCAACTTGTCTACATGGTGTGTTCAGTGCTTAATAAACATTCTCGATCGCAGTCAAACATGGCACGGAACTTATTTTGTTGCATTTACACTTTACATTGGCACCCCTAACTGGTGTCCGACGCTCCCACTGGGTTAGCTGGTTCGAGTGCTAATGGTAGAAGAAATTTTCAGGTTTAGGACGTGGCCGGAAGTGTAGAAGAAGTGGTGGTGGTAGTGCACAATTCCTAATCACCATACTGTGTAACAAATCCGAAACCACCCCGCAGTGCGTGTGAAGTGAAGGCAAACGACATTGTCGATGGTGATCCGTCCGTAGAAAGAAGACCTTAATCCTGGCGACCCTCTCGGTGTCTTTCGGAATTGTAGGCCTAACCGAGTCGGCATGGGTTTCATCCTTTCCCTTCTTTCACCTCACAAGTACAACACAAAACACACTCTACACTCAAAACATACACATGCTATCACAGACATAAACACTCACCACTACATTTCAAACACTGTTACACTGGCGAAAGAAAAAGGTATCAAACCTAGTTCATCTGTTGCCACGGAGGGGTAAACACCCCCGATTATAACCGCCCACGCTCAACACGGGCAAGGCGCTCATAAGAATAAGAACTCTCACATTAATGATAGTTGTTCATAATAAATATTACCAAGTGCAACAAGATGCAAAAACTGTGAGTGCCTGCCGGCTGGTTGCACACTCAGCCGCTGATGGGTTGTGGCAACTCAACTTTGTGTCAGTGAATCTTATGCTCTTTGTGGTAAGTGTTTGTTATATTTATGCGGTAGCAACTGGGATTCCTGTGCCTATGTTGTTACGCGTAGTAGATTATTTTTGCGCTGTGTTTATATTGAACAGAGAGAAGGGAGGATAAAACACGATGTCGGCGAATTCGAGCCTACTCTTCCGGAACCACCAACAGACCACCGAGTTCAGTGTCCCCACCCGACGATGAACCACCATCTTGTACTGTGTATTCGCTCACCCCATACGCACCGAGGACAGGTTAGGAAATGACCTCAGGACTCTGTTACTCAGTCTGCTGATCAGGAAACGCGCACCACCGCCTCTCCTATCCTGCTAGTACTCCCGAGGCTACAACTATTTCCACTACTTATTGCCTCAGAATAACGTGAGAAGTCGGGTCTCATATGGTGCATACCTACTTGTTACTATTTATTCAGTGCTTCGGTCTAGACATTATATAGTATTGCCAGTCCATGTCATGTAAACTGTTTTAAAACAATCGTGTTACTGAATATAAGCAAGGCTTACATAACGCTTGTAGCGTTCTGTATGAGCCTTTGTATCTGAATTAAGTATGCAAGACCTCGTTGGTACACTGAATGATGTTATGCAACCTATTGCCCACATTCCTTTAACAGTGAATAACATATCGCCGTTGTTCTTTTTGTGTGGAATTACTTGAACAATGATTTGGATCGTATTAATCACAGCATTCGGGAAGTAATTCGGCCGTGGTAATTTAAAGGATACGTTCCGGCATTCACCTGCGCGAGGTCAGGTTTCCCTCCGAAAACAGCAGATGCTAGATTAACCGTAAAGTAGAACCAACATCATCTATCTATATCTATAAAACGATAACCGGATATATTGGTCTAATAAAAACTCGGAAACTACGTAGCAGATTTCGATGGGGATTTCACCGTTTTATAGCTTAAATCTTAATTCAGTTGTTTGGCATGTCTTATGTTTCAACGTTAAATATCGCAGGAACATTAAATGAAATTCTGAACGTATGATGACAAATTCCAATGATGGATGGATTAGATGTTGCATACTTCGCAGTAAATACACAACTGACCATAGCCTTTAATGAAAGCAATAAGATTACAATAATAACTATTTTGCTCATTAAACAAAACTTGAAGTATTCTTTACTTTAATTCGGGATATTCAATTTTCAAACGCCATAGATATCCGTAAAAACAACAGAGATTTTCTTTAAGCATGATCTCTGGACAACGTCTTTGACCATCAGCATTATTCTTCTGTTTACGATAATATTATTCCGGATTCACTTTTGATATTTGTATTAAAGGATGAATCTGCGGAGTTGAAGTATATGGCGTTTCGAGCAAAAAGTATATCCATTCACTTCGCAATTGAGTAAAACGTGAGTTTCTAACATAATCTAGCGTTGTTCAGTAATGTAGTCATGCAATTTCTTAACCAAATTAACGAAGCTTGATATACATGATTTTTTTCGGAAGAATGAAAATAGTGTTCGTGCAAAAAAACTTCAACCCACCCGTTTCTTGGTAGGGGGCGAGTGAATCTAGGTTTGCTTTAATTCCGAAAAAGGTTGGCGCGAATTTTATGAAACTTTGTACATATGTTTTTCACTGCAGGAATAAAGTAGGGTACGGGTAAATTTACGCCACCTATACTAGATCGAGAAAGAATTGCGCAGTTTTGTTCAATATACATTTTGCAGTGTACTCGACCATTTATTATTACGCCCAATCTCGTTAGCCTCTGCCATAAACCAGATGTCCCTGCATATGGGAAAATTAATTGATTCAAATAACAAAACAACCGAACTGCAGCAATTAAAATATTAACTGCACACAATCTCTGCCTCGTTGACGATTTTAATGACGTTTGTCCTGCTTTAATATTTCGTTTATCCAATTGGCTATAAAAAACGTAGTAAAGAAATATCAAAGAATCTGATGTGAGGCTCAGTCCGCTTGCAGCAATGTGGATGTCAGGTATGTCACTAGCCTCAAAGCCCGGAAAAAATGAAGGGTTTAACGGATTGTTCTGGCAGTTAATTTCTTTTCAGTTGCTTAACTAAATAGAATTGTTATAAAATAAAGCTCAATGTAATTTCTCGTCTCTTGTGATGTAGCAAAAAGTTTCAGTTGACCCCTTGTTCCAGAATGAATTTCAGCTTAACCACAATATTCGCTAATTTTGCCACCATAGAATCAAAACTTCGATCACACGCGAATTAATAAATTCCATGTATCGCATGTCATTGTCGCCATGCATCGCGATATAAATTTGTTCCAAAATCTTCACGGGATCTTAGGTTTTTCTTTTTTGTTATCTGTGATGCATATCTATATGTTAACGGCTGACACATCTTACATGCGGCTGAAATAATGACCCCGGTGAAAATGAAGGATGCTAAAAATGAATCTTAACAACTTATGTCATGCCACGTAATATTAGTTTTCAATGACGGATGAAAGGAATGTTCTGGCAGTTCGTTTCTCTGCTTTTGCCTAAATAAACAGAACTGTCGTTATTTAATGCTCATATACTTATTTTTTAATTTGCACATATTTTGGTTGTTGTTTACTCAGTGATACAGATGGAACATCTATTGAATTAATGATGTCAGAATTAGGGAACCAATGATAATAAATAAGAAATCCCAATACCTTATGCTATAGCGCGTGAAATTGGTTTTATTACTGTTCCAGGTTTCATTCAGCTTGATAACTAACAAAAAGAATCCGATTGTTCAGAAATACGAGTTAAACAATACAGTTATTCTATTAAATATTTGGGAGTATACAAAGGAACATGAAATGGGACATACACATTAATTCTTTAGTAGGTAGAGCAAATTCTAGGCTGCGATTCATAGGTAGAATCTTGAAAAATTGTAATGAACAAACAAAGGAGATAGCGTACAAATCTCTTGTGCGTCCACATTTGGATTATTGTTGTGCCATTTGGGACCCGTTTCGTAAGGGATTGATCGAAAGTATAGAGAAAGTACAGAGAAGAGCCGCTCGATTCGTGACCGCTTGCTACAGTCCTTATGAAAGCGTCACAGAACTGATTAGTAGATTAGGTTGGGAGTCTCTGGTAGATAGACGACACACGTTTCGTTTAAACTTATTGGAAAACATGCGTACTCCCACTTTCACTCATGAGTGTAGTGAAATACTTCTTCCACCAACCTATTTGAGTCGGAAGGACAGGAAAGATAAAATTAGAGAAATAAGGTGCAGGACTGATTCTTAGATGAATTCTTTTTTCCCTCGTACCATTAGGGATTGGAATGCACAGCAAAGAGATTAGCTTTGGTGCTGAGCACCCTCTGCCACCCACAATTTTGTGAATTGCAGAGTATATATGTAGATGTAGATGTAGATAAATATGGAACTATTTCCATGAATACAAATATAACTTCAGTAACTTGGAGCTTATGAAAGCAGCTTAAATTATTTTAAAAACTAAATTTATTGTGAGCTATAAGGCAAAAAAAAAAAGTGTCAGTTGTCATTTTAGTCCTGTCTGTATTTCAACATAACTACAACTTCTACTAATAATCCTGTTCAAAATTCATAAATTCTGTTACCCTATTACGAGTACATTCACTGTATTATGATCTAAATTTCTTCGAATATAACAGTGGCTTAAAATGTCTACATCGAATATAAATATCTTTCAAGCCCGTCATTTTTGACGCGCTTGAACGCAGTATTTTAGCAATTCGTTTCTTCCCAAACTAAGAACAATTTTCATCAAATAACGCTCATAATATTGGAAATGATTTAATATAGATATTTCTTGGCTCACTGTGACAACAGTATCGCTGTACAGAGAGTATTAGAAAAATCTACATCAAACGAATTTTAATTAAGAAAAAGCAACTAATAATTAGGCTAATGTCAATTTTTACGAAATACATACTTTTCTTTTAGTGTGCTGGCAGCCGTAGCGAGATGAAGAGTATGGGTCATCTCCTACATATCTGAAATAATTAATATGATTTTTTTTTAGTAGAGATATTCTTTGCCCACGATTTCTTTGACCATGAGCTTTAGTATTTGTCTCTGATATCAATCTTAGTGTTCTGTTAATAATAAAAACAATTATTTACGATAATAATTTTCTAGATAAATTGCGTTCATACAGGTAATTAATTCCTACGCTGATGGTTTTTTTTTATCATTTGAAGTTTGTATCCAACCTTTAGTGTTAGGAATAATAACGGCATCAGGTGTTTGGAGCTGATAGATTCATTCCGTTCGCAGTAATTAATAAGTACGCTGATGTTTTTTTTATCAATAGAAGTTTGTATTAAATCTTTAGTGTTGAGAATAATAACGGCATAGGACAACTGAACATTTTTTGGTATTAGGCTACAATTCTGCGCTGTACAGGCGTGTTTCTGACGTAATTTAGCTTTTATTTATTTTATATTTTATAGCGTTGTTTAGTAATGCAATGGTTTTTTACATAAACAGAAGTTTATTTTATGTCCATACTGTTGGAAAGTAACCTATTATGACAACTGAACGTTTTTGGCATTACAATCTGCGCTATACACTTGAGTTTCTGACATAATCTAACTTTAATTAATTTCATAATTTATTGAATTGTTTAGTAATGTAGGTTTCACGTCAACCGTTGTGCCGCAATTTGATGAGAATTATTATATAACTCAATGAGACAGATAGAAAGTAAAAAGATACACATCTCGCTTAGCTCTCGAGATATCGGTCAAAAATTATTTATAGATATAGTTTCTTTTCCTTTTGACAACGATTTTCTTCTGCTTCAAACTGCATTTCAACTTGACCACAATCGCTAGAAAGAAAACAAAACCCCCATTGTACATGTCCACTTTGTAGTACCTTATGACTGGATTTTTTTTGGGTCCAGGTTGTATTTCAAACTATTAATCTCAATTTAGAGACACAATATCCCAAGGAAAAAGCAATATTTTACATTTCACCTTCAATGTGTTTCATCAAGTTAGATAATAATCCATCGTCTGGTTTAACGAGAAGTGTAAACGAGATATATAGATAAAATCTTCAATTTTGATTTCTCTTGTGGTGTTACATAAGAATACATCATCCAATTGCAACGCCACAGTTAAAAGATTTTTCATAAAAGAGTATCCACATGTTACTGGGTTGGACGAATACTGTTATAGTAGTAAATCGACATGGATTTCTGTTTCCTTGTGAAAAAAGTTTAAATTTGTTCTTACGATCCACGATGGTAATTTCAAGATTTCTGAGATACAAAAACTTAACTCAAACGTCAAAAATACTCTGTTAGGCGAAAAAGGGGGTGTAGAGAAATTGCTGCAGGGGCGTGTGCTCTATCGCAATTAAATCAAACTGTAAAGCGAGCTTGATGGGTGAACGGTAGCGCTCAGGCCTTGCACTCGAGAACACCTGTATTCAAATCCCCGTCCGCCATCCGCCCATCCAGTTTTCTGTTTTACATGGTTTCACAAGCAAAATACTCAGGATGTGATGCATACCTCTTGGGCCCGGAACTCAACATTAAATTTTTCCTCACTCAAAAGCTTATATAAATTATCACCAAACCTATATAATGAAAACCTGATAAATTTGTCTTTAACATACAACTACAACGTCTCTCACCATAGTCTTTAATGAAAGCAATAAGATAACTTTACAATAATAACTATTTTGCACACTAATCAAAACTGGAAGTATTCTTTCCTTTATTTCGAGATATTCAATTTTTAAACGCCAAAGATAGCTGAAGAAACAACAGATCTTTTTTAAGCACGATCTTTGGACAATGACTTTGGCTATCGTCAACAGTATTCTGTTTACAATGATACTATTTTGGATTCACTTTCGATATTTGTATAAAAGGATGAATCTGCTGAGTTAAAGTATCTGGCGTTTCGAGCAAAAAGTATATTCAATTTGCAATTGAATCAAATGTGAGTTTCCAACATAATCTAGCATTTTTCAGTAATCTAATAATGCAACTTCTTAACCAAATTAATGAAGCTTGATATACATGAATCTTTTCAAACGAATGAAAATAGTGTACGTGCAAATAAACTTCAATCCACCCGCTTCTCGGTAGGGGGTGGATGAATCTAGGTTTGCTTTAATTACGAAAAAAGTTGGTACGAATTTTATGAAACATTGAGCAAATGTTTCTCATTGCGGGAATAAAAATAGGGCACGGGTAAATCTACGCCAACTATACCGGGCAACGCCGGGAACTCCGTTAGTAAGAGATTATAGACATGTTTGCTCGTCCTCGTAAACAAGGTTCAAAGAGAATTCTTTCGGTATATACACTACTGCAACGCGCTGAAAAATAAATTGTCAAATTTTGATACTGTCTCGTATTAGCTGACCACCGAATATATGAATCACTCTTTCTATTAATTCGATATGACTTTAAATAAAAGTCAATCTCACTAGCAATTACGTTTTCTTCTTTAGCGTGAGTTCCAAAACGTGTCGTGAGCTTCGTGACTCACAGTTGATTCTGTCTCTTTCCTTCCTTTAATAGCCATTGAGGATGAACTGCTACTGGTCTATAAGTACCGTGCGCTAACCGATTGCGTAAATCCAAGGTGCGATGTGTCCGCTGTGGTGAAGGGCACAGAGTCCTAATCTGCTCACGCTCATGTGAAGATATACCGACCTGTGCTAACTGCGGCGGTGACCACGCCGCATGCTACGGTGCTTGCCCTGTCAGAAAGAAGATCCAGTCTTCCTACAATAGGAGTCATCCTCCAACTACAAACAATCACCCAGCAGAAGAAAAGAATCATCATTGGAAACGAACACCGGCTCATCTGTACCATATAGCCCACTTGAAATATCAGTCATCTACCGTTGAAGATCACCATGGCAACCTCAGGACAGGTTTAACAGCAAAGCGGTTATCAACTCAACGATGCTGCAAACATGACTGCCGAGAGGAGCTGCACCGTGAAGACCAGTTGAGTAACATCGCCCAATTACTGACGCAGCTGATCTCGAAGTTGACATCTTGCAGCTAGTTAGAGCATCATCACAAACTTGGTTGAGGCGCTGATCATTCCTGTGGACAAGCGGCGTCAGGATCCATACCTTGAAGATACCATAAGAACAGCCAAACAGATGACACACCTAGAGCGAAGTTATGCCACATCGTACTGATTTTGGAGTAAATGTCCACCAACAAAAACTCCAATAAACTCTGCTCAATGGAGCAGATATTGGCTGTGGCTGCTGCTGCTACTGGTGAAAGATTCCTAGCAATACATTTTTATAAATTCCAATAGAATCTTCTGAGAAGCTTCAGCAAACCCCAGATAATTTGTATTGAATATTGGCTCTAGGAAGGTCGCAAACAAGTAGTGTGAACCTTCACTTAAGGAGCCGAATCGACTTTTTAATTCAGTTTTCAAATAGGTTCTAATGTATGGTAAATCAGTAGATTTATGTGCTTTCTCATCGTTATTTAAATATTTTTTTTAGTGCAGAATCTTGTGATATTACTTCGGATTTGCGGTAAGGACCAGAACTTGTTACTTTTGTTATTTCTTCAAAGGAATTCAGTAGCTTAAGGCACTTTACCATGAAACACCACTGTCGAAGTTTCAAATTAGTGTGCATTCCGCGATCAGCCACATATAGCGATATAGCCACTTTTTGTTCCAACAGGAACTCTGTAATATAAAAGGCAGAATTCCATCTTGATCTGATAATTGGCACCAGCTGACGGTCAGGTAAATTTTTCTTTTTGAATCGACTACAATTTTTCTTGAGCTAAGTACGAACGATTAAAGTGCGTAATGAGACGTTTATCAGTAAAAATCACTCCTATCACTTCAGGCTGGATATTCAATGGCTCAGTTAAAATTGTATGAAGCAAATGGATGAAATATCTAGCAGAATAATACTCAACCACGCGTACACCCTTCACCATGTAGTCGCCTCTTTCATGAAAGAGTAAATGTATTTTGTTTTAGTCAATAGTTCAACGATTTGTGATACTGTTCTCTTGCTATATTTTCTCCAGTGTGAGAACCAGGTAAATGTTTCTAGTTTGACTTCAGAAGATACCCATGAGCTGTGAAATTCATGAAATCGTTTACATCCCAAAGTGATTTCGGATGTTTCATTTTCAAATGGTTTATCATGGTAGAGGTATCTGGTCGAAGACAGAAAAAAATCCGTCATTACGTATACTTTAAATCCACTTGATAAAAAATATTGTTTCAAACTTCTCGTCAAAACATGCCTCACGAAAAGTAATTCAAAATTTAAAACTTATTGTCATTATATATATCAAAATATTCACAAATAGGCGATCCTTTCTTTACTGATGACATTTTTATTTTTCGTAACTCAAATAACAACGTCCAGCCGGATATTCGGCTACCGAATATCTGACTATCCCGTTTGTAGGATGGCCGGATAACCGGTGTCCGGCCAAACAACTATCCGTTTCATCTCTAGTTTTAAACAAGACGCTATCGCTAAAATTACTTGAGGTTCGTGTATCTCTATTAGGTTTGCAAACTCCATTCCTTCGTTCACTATACTTCTACAGTTTACAAGTAACACTCTTATCGCTAACTTTGTGATATTTGCAGTACTAACTTCCTCCTTCCCAGATCTTCCCCCTCTTTGTTATTGTTTCAAAAGCTTCATCTATTTCTTTTGCATTAGTTATTTGTCTAACTATGGATCAACACTCAGAATTTCTAATCACTCCTGAATACAGAAGCATAAGTAGCTTTTCTTCAAAAATCTTATTTCTGATTTGACAATGGGGTGATTAAAACTTATAGTGGCATTCAGACCCAGCCTTGGATGAAATTTTTGTTTTAAAGCTGGGAGTTGAGTAAATATGGTTTTGTATTTTTTCTTACAATTAATTGTGAATTTGTTTAAATGAACATTGTTTTATGGAAAGAAACTATGTGAATACTATTAAATATGTTCAAGGACAGATACATTGATTAAAAGTTTGTATTTCTAAGTACTGATTTTATCTATGATGTTTAGAAGACAATTTGCGACGGTATCGACTGGTTTATGTGTGTGTAAATGTCTTTATTTTTCATTTTTGTGCGTTTGATAATGATTGTGAATGATCTTATATTAATTCTGATTGTTTTTAACGTGATTTTAATTGTTTAAGTATTGTTAGAATTCTAGTAACATCGATCCGAAGTCTTTGAATTATTCTGGAATTTTTTGCAACGCCTATATAAGCGATTGGCAGAGAGGAGTTAGTTACTTTTAGTTTTGAGAACTTTGGTTTTAAAGATGTTGCAAGTTATAATCGCTGAAACATTTGTTTATATTTGAACGTAGTATCTTTGTATGAAGTCCGATATCTTTGAAAAAAAAATTAAACACACTTGAAAGTGATTCTTTTTGAACTTATTATTTAATTCAAAACGAGATACCTATCAAACTGACTTACCGTGAATTTGTCTTACCGTGAATTTACTTATCTGACGTTTTATTTGGTGGCTTTAACTGTTAGGTGGGATTTGTACTCTGTGCTGTTTGTTCCATTGTTTATATATGAAATTAACTAACTCGTAGCATTATGATTCCGTTGGTGAATGCAGTAATGGAAAACGAAAATGAAATATTTATTCTTCAAAAATATAAAATGCATTTTGTACTATTTATCATACCCAATTCCTAATTACATTTGAAAGAATGAAACAATCGTGTGTGCTACGAATTGTACCTATCTGAAATTCATATCGTTAGTACTTTTCACATAGTAGAATTATTTTGATAACAATCAACTGAGTGAAATGATTTACTTTCTTGCCAGGTAGCGGTAGCCGTGGTGGAGCCATGATGCCAATGTTCATTATTCTGCTATCAACTCAGGTACGAAAAATCAGGTTTATCTCTTTCGGGTCATATTTGGTTTATTATTTTTTCATAGCTTTCTAAGTTGGTGGAACAAAGGAGTAAGTTATTTAAAAAGAAAACATTTATGTAATCGTAAGTTTCCCGACGAATCTGATGCTTGAAAATCTCTCGGGCATGCGGCCGGGTCAGTTGATCATAGATGAACGAATTTTCGACGGCGTAACGTGCCATCATCTTCAGGTTGCGTCACAGCTGAAGGCCGCTGGAGAGTGATAGCTCTTTTCGGCCTTTGGTTTACATTTTATTTTTAATTTAACTTTATTTCACTCATTTTACTACAATTTTTTTTATATATATTTAAGAGAAAGAATTACAATATTTATATTTCGCAGACGTAATGTCTTGAGGTTCTGTGGACAGTGTCCTTAGTTTGGTGATCTTGGTTCCCTTTAGGAGATGAGTGTTGAAATTAATTTGGAGAGCAGCTCGACGATTTGGGTCTTTTGCAGTTGGCTGGCACCGCGGCATTGACAGTGAGGTTCTTGGCCTTCTGCACTACAGCTTTCATGTTCTTGATGGGTGCGTCTGTTGTCTTGGCGATTCCTCGTAGGCGGCCTCCAGTTTTGTTCTGGTGGCTTCCAGCGACGTATGACAGGCTGGCCGTATTCAGAGGGACGGTTGATGGTCCAGCTGCCATGACTCTGCCTGCAGTAAGTTGCTTCTTGTTTGTCCTCCTTGATGTTTGGTGTTTTTAGAGGAGAAACCATTACTATCAGACTACATATAAAAAATAATGGGCGCTCGTTATAACGAGAAGCATCAACCGCACAAAGCTGTGTGCCGTGAACCAACAGTGAAACGATTACCACCTGAGAACGTGCACTTCCTACAGTCGTTAGGCTATACCGTAAAAAAACATGGATGACGTACTTCCAGTGTGGAATTTGACGCAAACAATGTTTCAACCATCAGCCACATACGCCAGGCACATGTAAGAACAATGATGAAATTGGGATACCTATTCAGAACAAAGATACAAATACACTGCCATGGGAAAGTTACTCGCATATTGAAGGAAGATTCCTCAAATCAGAAGAGTCTGGAGCTACAAATTCAATTGTCATATCCATGCATTCGCGTTTCTGTTTGAGGAAATTCGGTACGAACTTAATGGAGCCGGAATTGACCGGAATAGAAACGTAGGTATTACAAGCGCATTGAAAACGCTTATTTCTACTGATCCTCAACAAGCTGGTGTGTTGAACAATGCAGGATGGGGGCAACGCAATCTTTAATGTATGTATACCGTTGAGTATGCTCTTGGGATTTTGCGAAGACTTTAAAAGGATACTTGCAAATGTAAAACAAGAACTGATACTGATTCGATCTAGGGACGACGTAAATTCATACGTACAAGCCAATTCACATCCCAAGAAAAGTAAATTTACCATCAGTAAACTCGCATGGGTATTGCCTCATCTGCAAGTAGGCGAGAGAGAAAAACTAGCGCTGCTTAAGATCGCAGACAGTGGGAAGCCACTTCGAATTAATTTCAGAAGCTGGTATCTATTGGAGAACCCGTTGCTTCCTATAAGAAAGACTCAAATTTTGTCTTTGAAAACATCAACACAGTCTAGCTGTTGCGCTCATAGCGAGCACTTCCGTGTTCCGGAGCTAGTCAGTCTCGTAAACAGTCAAGTGAACTTAGAATCCGTCAGTGCAGTGAAGTGTGTATAAAATTTGAATTGCCTGAAGATATACTAAACCAGGCTTCAATTCTTAGCATCTACTGAAAGCATGGGCCGTGCCCTAACATGGAAGAGCCCCCAGACACGGGGCAAATAATCAACGCGGCACTGCAGCCGTGTTATTTTCCAGAAACAGCCTCTTCAGCCCCGCCGAAGATGCACTTCCAACAAGGTATCCAGCCATAGCCATCTCATTTTCATCCGCTCAGCTACCCAGGTAACGACGCTGCTTCTACAAGCTGCCCCTCGATCGCAGTGCTGAACAATGTAAACTCGGAAGAAAGAATTGTTAAACGGTCTCGCATAGAGGGAAACCCTACTGAGCTACTGTAGTGGGTGCTTTGGTGCGCAAACTACGTTACAATTATCTTTCATACCTTTATGATTAATAATTGTGGATTTTTAATTTTAATTTTTATGAAGGAGTGAAAATTTATTAATTTTGCAAGAATCTCGACGTTAGTTGGAATTTAGGAAAAATTGTCACAATATGACATTTATTTTCTTATCACTGGCGATTACAAGTCTGAGCGAATTTACCGTTAACATTAACACTAATTGGCAAAATCATAAAAGCAACGCTCAGAGGTACAATTAGCAGTCATGAGCAAGCAAACAATTGTATATTTACTTTTAAATATATCTCAGAATCAAAATGCAAGAAATAATGACAATTGGATACAATGAAAAATACAAGTTATGACGACCTCAGACAAAGGTATCATAATACTGTGACTTTACAGTAAGAAAAGAAAATCATGGGCGCCACGAATGAACAATATATCATTCGAAAATAACTAGTTCTGGCAAATTATGCCGCTAGCTCAGGGGTTTTTACAATTACAAAGTGAGAACATGGATCTATCCTCTCAAAGTCGTTTAAGGGTTCTGTTTCACGGAATGCACAATCAGATGGCTTGGTAGTAATAAGTTACCATTGTAGTTCCGCGTCTGATGTCTGCGGTGATTAGAGCGGACCCCCGGTATGTGAGACCATCTCACAAGTCGGCTACAGGCATCTCTGGTCTGACAATGCGCGTCATCGCATTACCGGCTGTGTTGCCGTGATAAGCTTGCTCCATCAAGCCAGCAACCAGAAGTCGTATAGCAGCAGTTGGCGAAAGAAGTCAACTTTCCAAGTCAACCTCAGACTAGACTCACATAGCATGGACTCGAAGATCGAAGTGCAGCTCGTCGCTCTTCTCTCTCGTGAGGAAACTTCTCGCTCCGCCCCTTGTAGTCTCGAAGCTCACATATAACAGAAATTCCCAGGATTTTAAGTTATACGCTCGTTTGGATTGGATCTTCAGGTCGGCACCTAATGTCACGTGATATCCCCGATATCTGATTTGCCCGCTCATATCACAGAGGTCGGACATATTCGGCTGCGTTCGGGGACGACTCTGTGTTCGGGCGGCAGGCATTTCCCGCCCGGTGAGTAACCTTGTTGACCGCCTATCCCTAGGGAGCAGAGTGTGTGGTCCGGCAAACCCCAAATCCGCGACTTCTTGTCGCCAAGGTTCGGGAAGACGAGATTAGCTTGAAGCCTACATAGCTCAATAATTCTTTAATATTCGCTTTACCAAGATACATTGTATGTTCACCATTTCATTACAGTCCTCACTTGGAATCTTGTGTACTTTATAAAATTACAACAAAAATCTATTTAGGTGGTCGCCCAAGATTTATGTAAATTACTCTAACATTATGACATATATAATAAAAATGCACCTTGTAACGTGGCGACAGCGCGTCATGCTACACTACCGAACGAGGAAATGTCCACTGAAACGTTAAACAATCCAGTCAGTGTGCCCCAGGAGTTAGCTTCCATGTCTTCAGCGGTGTTCTACCCAATTACTTCAGTCACAGAATTAGATCATCAATATGATAGCCGTGATCCAACCCAAAAAACATTAAACGAGGGTACGGGCATGGATATCACAAGCATTCCCGCGGATCGTGAAGGATTTCAAAGTATATTATCGATCAATCGGAACCCTACTAACCAAAATAGTATACACCAGGTGCCAAGCCCCAACTTAAATTCCAATAAATATAGAAGTAAGAATAACCGATACAGCCGCACAGACACGGGTCCATACTTCGTCTTTGTAGAAAGTGTGGATAAAAATATTGGTGGACTTCACCCCATGTCAATAGGGAAACTTCTTTATACACATAGCCCAGCATATAAGCATGACATCATCAATATCATAGCGGCCGGGAGGAATAGGTTAAAAATAGAAAACAATTCAGCAGCCTCTGCTTACTTGTTGGTTCAATCTACAGTTTTCAAGGATGGAAACCTAGAAGCATTCATTCCAAATTTTTGATAAACAAACAAGGTATCATCAGGGACGTAGACACCTTCCTGTCAGAAGAAGAAACCCTACATGCGATAGAAAACCCCTATCCTGTTATCGCAGTTTAAACGGTTTACCAAGAAGAACTCATACCAAAATAATGATGGGATAATACCGATACCAATATGCATGATCACCTTTAGATCACAATCCCTTCCGGACCACATAGCAATCTTTGGAGCAAGTTGTCCAGTCGAACCTCATGTCCCACAAATTCTCGTCGTTGCAATAAGTGCGGAGGCCCACATACTATGGAGACGTGTGCCAGCACAGCTGATCCACAATGTGTGCATTGTCACGGTCCTCATTTATCCAATGACAGAATATGTCCCGTAATTGTTCAACAACAAAAAGCACGTGAGGCAGCGGCCCATAATAAAGCCTCTCCGACGCCGAACTGGTATCCCACCCATCGTCATACATATTCGCAGGCAGCCAGCGCCGCTCCCCTGTATTACGACGAAAAGCAATTTCTCCCGCTCTCTCCAATGGCAGTGCAGCCATCCAGTTTAGCCTCAACAAGTGCATTCCAAAACTGTCCTATAATCCCTAACCAACAAAATCAAGAGTCACGTCACCAAAATAAAACGCTCTCTCCAAACCAACCGATATATACTACTACTACCGTAGGCCGCAACAAGCAAAAGCCAGCAACCCCAAAAGCACAAAAGTCCCATTTCCCTCCTGTTTATCAAAGAATGTACGAGTATGTACCCCATCATATACCAATAACACCTATCACACAGAATCCCTATCCTCAACCCAAGGATAAGGAAAAGTCCCCCTCACCCGAACAAGTAGCACTCATAGAGAAGATATTGCAAATGATTTTGAAGATGACTCAAGAATGTCAAGCAGCTCAATCTGATACTTCCCAACTCGACCCACTTCGTCACTTTCTTACCAACCTAGTAGGAACAAACTAATGAACCGAATATTCTCTCTAAAACTAGTTAATTGTAAGGATTCTACTCATTGTAATGTCGAAAAAAAAAAACAATTATAAGGAACTAACAATAATGTATATTTCACTGTATCATTTGTAATTATGTCTGAGAAATTGTATTTAAACATAATGTGTCAAACCCCTTTAGGGGATAAACAAAAATGTTCCTTTCTGATTAATCAGTTTACCTTGTTGTATCCTTAATATTTTACTAATCATGTCAAGTCTTGCTCTCTTACCTATATGTAAAATGTTTATATATGTATGTACAATTGGATGATGGTTGTATAGTACCTAGGCGCTTAAAGCCAAATAAAAATTAATAATAATAATAAACATCAAAACAACTGGAGAGACCTCGGTTCGTGGTTCTAGGATTTCAAACAAACAGGAAACGCAATGAGGAATTAAGTACAGCGCTGTTTGACCACTGCAATCACGCCAATGTCAAACTGTTCCTAAATAATGTGGCGTATCCGTACGAACACATTAACCTAGACTTTAAGAAAAACCGAACCACAGTGTTGTATGACATGTATGCAAGATTCCAACAGTCTTACTACAAACGAGATCATCCTTTGCCGCTATTGAACCGTGAAGACTTTATCGCAACTGCGCCTATCGCCGTAATTGAATATTCACATCAAAATGAGTCTGTTAAAACAGGAACTGTAGACATTAGTATGGAGTTTGATAGCAGTGAGAATTTTCCTGCCTATACCGCTGCATACTGCCTTATCTTGCACGATCGTGTTGTAGAATACGTACCTCTAACCAGTGTTGTGCATAAGCTGACATAAAACGTAGTAGCACCAGGTATTCCCACTCGTTACCATGCCGACGATCATCCTGGACGCACAGGGATTCACGAAGAAGGATGGTATGTTTATTTTCGAAGAAGTTGCTTTATGCATAGTGCGCGGAGACAAAATTATCGCTACACATTGTACAAGTATATCCTCACCATCACGTGGAGGTAATGAACTATAAGTTAGATGGGCTAATATATAATTACAATGGAATACCTTGGAACGCTGATGGCGTTTCTTTCAGCAATATGTGATTTATACTACATCGAATAACCAATGAAGATGATTCGATCTTTTATGTTAAAGGACGGGAGAAGGCTAGATGGTTCCAGAAAATTATCAGGAAGCAAGTATGCTACAACATAGAAGGTTTAGGATGTCCACCCCTGCTAGAACTAGAGAAAAATAATTTGAGAAAACTTTGCAACTTAAATATATTTTGTAATGATATGTGTACAATTGAAAATGTATTTTTAATCGCCAATTGGTTGGCGAAATAAAAGATTTTTTAAAAAAAATATATACTATCTTATTATTTAATTAGGGTAGGTGAAATGACAAAAGAAAAATCTGGTAAAATGATTTTAGTCACTCACATCGAATTCTCTGCTTACAATTTTGTTGACATCATTAAGTACAAGAAAATTTATGTATGCTTTGATTTCTTTTTTTAGTTGCACAAAGTCAATTGTAGAACTGTAAGACACATGACTAGGGTGAACGCTGTCGATGTGCACTTCAATTAACTTTGGCACTGATGCCATATAGTAGTAGTCACTCAGCACCGACACATCGTAGCGGACTGAGGGATGGCTGGCGTCACTAATAATTACCGCATACGTCATCACCCCCTCTGCTAAATACATCAGTTCCTTTTAAATCTTGTTCAACTTTGCGCTTAACATCATCATACACTAACAGTTTTTTATATGCCTTGTTTTCTAACTTTAAACGTTCATAGACTAGTGTTGAACAGGGGCTGTATGACATTTCATTGACACGTACACTATCAAAATGCAAATTTATAAGACCTTTCATAGAACAACGGGGGTATTCACGAACCACTTTCACTGATAATGTATTCACAAACTCGTTGTAGCACTTGGTAACTTCATAACTCCAGTGCTTGATGGTGTTGAACACTGCAGGCAAGTCGTCGACCATGTTGTCCCATGTTGATTCGCCGAGAAACACACCATAGGCAGGCACAGCATTGTTGTAAAACCACATAGTTTTCGCTCCAGCCACTGCTTGGGACGAGATAGTGTGGGTCACTCGTTCGCAGATACCCAGTGTTGTTGAAAAAGCCACCAACTGTATAGACCAGCTGTTTCAGTACATTCCACTCTTCATGTGTGAGAGTGACTTTATTGTGACTTTATTTTTTCGAGTACCACTACTAGATTAAATTCCACTTTTGGTGACAAACCCACAGTGAGCCGCTTGGTGTCACTGCTGTTTAACTTGAAGCATGTTGAAAAGAGGAGCACCTCACTAGCCATACTAAACTGCACTAGACGAGCGCTGGTCGGGAACTGATGGTGAACTGGCTCGTGTGATGGCCTTTATACCGCGGCCGCGACGTCAACACGTTCTTCTATAGTTAGCTTGACATCTGTACCAAACACTATTCATCTTAGAGGAAGTGGATTCAGGACATCATGGAGACCATCATACCCGATTTCCCGATGTATAGATGAACTAATCCTCCATTTTCTACTTAAACCAATGGATCCATTTAAACTCCTCGAAGATAAACTTCAATGATATTTAAGGTGCTCGGTAAAGGTGGAACTGGTATACGCAATACACGTCTCATTGTAGAATTATCACTAGGAACTAAACTGATAGACGAATCCATAGTTTTGTAGGCAGGCTAGCAAACTACTTAAGACTACTGACGCCAGGGCAAGCGTGTCGATACACGACAGCCTAAGGCTACTGCATACCAGAGCGTATTTAGGTAGGCACGCATTCCAGGAATAACCTATCGCGCCCGGGACGATGTTAGCTTTCTCTCTCGTGGAGTGGAATGTCTGCGCGCAAAAAAATTAAGCGCTCGGGAAGTGCTGCCATCTCACGACAATTTTGCGGCAGGCGACCGTCCGTGTCCACACCTGTGTAACCAGGCCCGGGGCGTGGAATTCCCCAGTGTTAGACAAGGATAGAAGAACTAGCTTTCTCTCTTGTGGCGAAAAGGAATATCTTTGGCTGGCACATGCGCAGACCTATTTATCCGTGGATCGAGCCAGCATGTGCTGCCATCTAACGGTGTGACGTCTTATGAATTTGGCCGCCATTCGTCCATTCGAATTTCCCGCCATGCAAAGAACTTAAAACTGTTACGACGCAGACGATTCAGGCCTACTCTTCCGAAAGATACCGACAGGCTTAACGTCCCTATCCAAGGTAGTTTACTAGAATTCGGTCAGTTTAGTGTTCCGTGATAAGTGAATAATAACTCGTATGGCAGCCCGTTCAGGTCTACTCTTCCGAGAGATACCGCAAGGTTTAACGTCCCCATCCAAGGTAGTTTACTAGAATTCGATGAGTTTTGTTTTGTGCGATACGTGGACATATTGAACGAGAAGGAATTCGGCCATTGCCTTTTGAAGGAAGCATCCCGGCATTCGCCTGGAGTGATTTCGGGAAACCATGGAAAACCCAAATCTGGATGCTCGGATTGAGATTCGAACCCGCGTCCTCCCAAATGTGAGGCAATTTTTTTTTTTATTTTTTTTTTTTTTTTTTTTTTTTTTTTTTTTATTTAGCACACATTTTTTACAGCCTAGTATCTAGAAACTAAAATAGGCCTTAATTTAACACAACAGTTTTACATTTGATATTTCAACAGATAATTTCACAATGAATTATTTCAGTTTTTGTTATGTATGGCTTTGGCAATATCTGTACAGTCTTTTCTTGTTGGCACGATACATACAATTGTTTCGCTGTTAACATATATTACAACTTTCTAAACTTGCTGCATTTTGTCATAATTGATTTATTATAGTTTTCTAGTTTTGTGTGGTGTCTGCAGTTTCCTGTCCACTTTATGGTTAGAATTTTTAATATTTCACTATGTCACTTCGTACGTCTACCACTACTACTATTACTAAACTATTACTACTATCTACTACTCTACCATCTAAGAAAGCATTTTCCAGCATTGGTATCGGTGCGGTAATCCGAATTCCAAATCTCCCGGAATAGCGCACGTTCTCAGTCTCTCTGGCAGCCAGAGTGACCGAGAAGGCCGCCCATCGGGAGACTGGCCACCTCCAACACTGGTTGTGAGAACTAATTTTCAATGATATATATCTAATTGCAGAAGTAAGGAGTCTTTAATATCCGGCTAGTAGGTTGTTCGTTTCACAGGTGAACTAGATTAGTTTAACATCTACTGCCGGTATTTGTTATTTTCAATATTTGAACAAATTCCTATTTTAAGATTATTGGCTACATAATTTACAACTTTTACTCTTAACTAACTATTAACATTTTTACATATTTTAAGAGATAACAATGTTTTACTTCAGAAGCGGCTCGAGACTGCAACTATTATCTATTATTTGTGTTATTGCAATGTCAGACCACATTTTATGCATCGGACTATAGTTCATGTGAGCACTAGTAAAGAACTTATACATTCACTATAAACTTTTATACGTGTTGCTTCAGCAAGTTCTTGTTTGTAGGTAGAATCTCCAGTGGTGTTGCTGCGAAACGGTCCATTTAAAGTCTTTAATATGGTTTAAGCACTCCTCTCCGCAGATCAGCTGGTTGCGTTTTCAGCACGATATATGACTCGCTGATCGAGCGCTTAGACACGCATTCGCTTGTGGCTGCTCTCGGGTGTTACTCTGTGACGTCATAGTCGGCTTGACTTGGCCTTCCTCTTGCTGTCGCTAAACTTTGCATGAATCTCTCCTTTTGCAGTTTGGATATATTTTGCGTCACTTCGTCTAGTTTGCGCCAAAGTTGCTCATTTTTTAGTATGTCTTCCGTTTTCATGTTTCTTAGTTCATGAAATCCTTCGTTTCTGGCTTCTGCCATTTGTGTGCAATCCCAGACGATGTGTTCGGGTGTACCCTCTTCCCCGCACTCACACAAGCTTGTGTCTTTTAGTCCTCTTTTATGTAGTAGGCTGGGATATGGCCCGTGTCCAGTGATGTAATGAACAAGTCCGGTTGACGGATCCAGGTGACGAAGGTTTAATCTCTCTTGAATTGTTGGCCAAATATTGTAGGTTCTCCTGCCAGTCGTACTACGCGACCACTGTTGTTGCCATTCTTCCATCAAGACTGTTTTTATCTCCCGTGCTTCTGTAACCGGTCTTCCTAAAATTTGTTCTACTTTTTCGGCGTCACCGGTTCGTAGCCAATAGTGTGCCCCTCTCTTTCTAACTTCTAGGTCAAGTGGCCAAACGCCCAACGCAACCAGCAGAGAGTCGGTCGCTGTTGTGCTATATGCACCACTTAATCTTATCAGTATGCTTCTTTGTACGCTTCTTAGTGCCTGGCGAGGTTTAACTTGTCGTAACTTATGCGCCCAACTGCTAGCAGCATATCCCACAATCGAGGATAATATACTGTCGTGATACCTCCTTATTATGGACGTTGGAAGATGAAATCTTCTTTGCCCAATACTGATCAGTTTGTTCATCACTATTTTGGCACGACTGCACACCTCCGTTATATGGTCAGTAAAATTTAGTCGCTCGTCTAGCGTGACTCCCAGGTATTTACAAGTTCTAACTCTTTTTATGGAGACGTCGTTAACTTTTATTATTGGATTTCGCTTGGGGCGGCCACTGAGAACCATGAATTGAGTCTTGTGAGGTGCAAGGGTTAATTTCACTTTGGAGCACCAGTTTTGTAAATGTCTTAATGCCATTCTGCTTCTAGCCTCTACTTCGTCCCTTGTTCCGCCTTGTATCAGCAGTAGAAGGTCATCCGCGAAGGCAACAAGCCCCAGGAGTCCTTCTTGCCCAATCATGCTTTCTATGGCCATTTCGAATGTTACGTCCCAGAACACTGGTCCACACACCGATCCTTGCGGACAGCCTTTAGTTAATTTTTTCTCTATTTTCACTCGTGGACATCTCAGTTTGGCAAATCGGTTTTTACAGTAGTCGCGGAACGTTCCATAGAGGTTACTAGGAATTCCTATTTCTCGCAGGCGGCTAAAAAGAGCCGGCCACCATAAGTTATCGAATGCTCCAGCAATGTCGACGGCGATAGCTATTACATACTTGCTATTACTACTTTTCACTAGATGCACGGCCTTATTTATGGCATCGTCGGTCGACCTACCCGCTCTGAAACCAAACTGATGTACACTCATACCATACTTTTTCCTGTGTTCCTGTAGTTTCCATACTAAAATTTTTTCCTGCACTTTTCCAAGCACATTTAGTAGACAGATCGGCCGATAGGATTTAGGATTTAATGGATCCTTGTCGTTCCCCTTCTTTAGGATCACCACTTCACTCTGCTTCCAGATATTTGGAACCCTGCCTTGCTGAAGGCATTTATTAAACAGTATGCAGAGTGGTGAAGCCAACTGGACCACTAATGCCTGGAGCACTTCAGCAGCGATTCCGTCCGGTCCAGGTGTCTTTTTCCGCGACATGGCGTTAATCGCTTTAATTACTTCGTCTGGTGTCACATCATCCGCTAAAGTAGCTGAGGTATAAATTTCATTGTGACCTTTACGGAGATTTTCTTGCTCTAAACTTTCACCTACTGCCTCATCGTCGGGTAATAGTACTTTTAACAGTTCCTCAGCTGTTGCGCTCCAATTGGCCGTCATGGTCCCGTCTGCCCTTCTTACGGTTGATAGTGTAGTCGGTGGTCTCAATTTGCTAGCTGCGATCTTGTAGGGGACGCCCCAGGGATCTGACTTTAAATTAGCGTTTACATAAGCCTCCCAACTCTGCTGCTTTGTTTTTATTAGCAGCTCTTTAAAGGCAGTCTTCCTCTCCCTGTATCTATCGAGAAGCAAGCACCTATCGGCAGCAATCATGCACCGTTGGTACTCTTTTCTCGCCTTCCTCATCTCCGATCGTAGTTTTTGCAGTCGGTCGCTCCACGGTATGTCTGTAGTATTCGCTGGTCTTTTGAGGGGAATGGCTATTTTCATTACGCGCTGAATTTCACGCGTGATCCCTCTTGCTATGACATCTACATCATTACCTTCCAATAGATCCACTGGTAGACGGAATTCATCTCTTAGTCTTGCCCAATCTGCCCTACGTAAGTTATATTTTTTCCTTGTGTCGTTAATTTCATTGATTTGCAACCTACCTTTGGCCAGATCAAACAGAATCAAGTTGTGGTCACTTGTAGTTTCGTTTTCAACCACCCTCCAGTTTCTGGCTAGGTTTCCTGCCAGCTGGTTGGTCAGCGTTACATCGATATTCGATTTTGCACCGGCTCTATTACTAAACGTTGGAGCATTATTAGGGCAGTTCCTGACTTCCAGGCATAACTCATTTAACAGTTCCTCTACCATTAAGCCTCGTTCATCCGTTGTATCACTGTACCAGAGCGGGGAGTGTGCATTTATATCTGCTGTTATAATTATCCTTTGATCTTGTAACTCAGTGCAAATTTTTCTTATTTTATTTAGATAAGCATCTATAGGGTCCTTATATTGGCAGTACATCGATACCAAAGTAACGCTACACCACCCGGTATCGATCTCTGCACATGCTGTGTGCTCATCACAGTATTGCGATATTTTGGTTACAGTTAGTTCTTTGTTTAGTACAATGATTCCTGCCATAGGTTTAGGTCCACTTACTATGGTTTGTGAGGATACTGGCATGTGTGGTATTTGTCCGCCCTTAGAGTAAGGCTCTTGCACACAGATAACATCCCAGTCATGTTGCGCAGCAAGATTCCTTAGCTCATGCAGGACCATATTTGTCCGTCTTGCATTAATTTGTGCAACTTTGATTGTACCTTTCATCTATGGGTGTTTAGTGTAAACATTACTCTGAGGCCATGGAAGTTTCGCGTCGAAAACTATCCTTCCATGAGTCATCACAAATTGTTTATATATTTGGTCCGGGTCAAAAATCTCATTTCTGTTGTTGAATAATTTTTTAACTAGCGTCAACAACTGGGCTGGATCCGTGGGTAAGTTGCTGGTCTTGAGTTGTATTCTGTCCACTGCTTCAAGTTGAGGAAAGGTGACTGTTTTTCCTGCTGGGTGCAGCATCCTAGTGAGGTGCCTAAGTGCCATTGCCAACACATGCTCTTGTTCTAATCTGCTAATTTTTACCGTGTTCTCAAGGTCTATGTATATTTTTGTGGGATCTAACGCAGCTCTTTTTTCAAACTTTGTTTGCAGTGATATTTTAGGGTGTGTAGATTGCGCTGCCGTCGGGCTTGCATCGACCAAGTTAGGCCCTTTACACCAACCAAGTCCTGCCCTTCTTCCTGGGTAAGGAGGGGTGGTAACAGTTTGTGTGATTGTATCCTTCAGTCTGGTTTTTATTTTTGCGTATTCTTCGGTCTGAACTGCAGTGTCTTTCGCTATGTGTTTCGTCTCTACGTATTCTTCAGTCTGAACTGTAGCATCTTTCGTTGTGTTTTGTGTCTCTGCGACTTCTTCCGTCTGTACTGCTGAGTCTATCATTTTTGGTGCTAAGTCTCGGCCTTGTTTTTTACTTCTAAAGTTTGCCGCTCGTTCTGCATCCCTGCGCTTCCGTGACGGATTTTTATTTTTTCTCTTGTTTGTTATTACTATCCCATGTTTATTATACATAAGGGTTTTTTCAATCCCTTTTGCTGTTTTAACTGGCTTATCCATAATCTATTCGGCTGATCATACGCTGAAGGAGCATCTGATAGGTTAGACACTCCTTCCCTTTCTTTTTGCACGTTTTACCTCTCTTCGCACATGGGATGCATACAGGAGCAATGTTTTTCTTTTCGCATTGGTCTTTCTTGTGTCCAGTCACACCGCAGTGGCCGCATGTTGAGTCAGCTTGCTGACAGTGCTTGCTGACATGACCCCAATCACAGCACCTTACACAGTTCGGTACTGTAATGTAATCCTTAGCCGTCACAGCTGAAAATTCAATGAATATTTTTTTCTGTTCCAACAACATAGTTCTAACTTTTCCACTAACTTCCACTACATGATGGACGGTAGCCTTATTTCTCGGACCTGTTTTAAATCTTGGTTTGAAACCTTCTACGAAATCAGTTCTGACTACTTTGTCTTCAAAATTTTGCTCATAAACAATATCTCTCAATTTCTCTGTATCGATGGAGACTGGTATATCATATAGAATAACTAACGGCTTCCGCTTCCTGGGTAATTCGCATCTCATGTCAGTATTAAGTGTCTGGTTATCGAGAATTTTCTTTGCATCCTGCGCGGTATTTGTCTCAACAATTACAGCTTGCTTTGTTGTCCTGACTCTGTTTATTTTTATTTTATCTTTCTGCGGCCTTAGTATCGTAGTGACCTTCTCCGCCACTTGTTTGGGCGTCTCCCCTTTTTTAGAAGAAATGAACACTGCACAAGTCGCTGTTGGGGTTATCATACTTTTTGGTGTGTGCCTTCCACCAGTAGCTGCGACAGCAGCATAGCTATGTGTGGGCTGCACACCCCCGTTTTCCTTAATTTCTTGTCTTAGTCTATTATTTTCGTTGATTAACTCCTTCAGTCTTCCCTCCATATGAGATACAGCGACTGCCCAGGACGCAAACTTATCCTTTAGCTCTCTTAGTTTTTGCTCTGATAATTTTTGGCCATGGATCTCATTTAGGTATTTAACTAGCTCCTCGTACCTCTCTCCAAATGCAAAAGGAATTGCATTTGAGCGCAGTCACTAGTATCGCTTGTCGTATTCATTCCGTTACTGAGCTCCATCTGCGACTCCTAATATGTGGGTTCATCACAAACTAAATCCATTTTGTTATCCTGCAGGCCAATTCTCAAGTCCGAAGCCTCGCTGGATCTATCTCACAATATAGCAATTATTCACAGTACCTGTACAATGCTGAAGCTGCAATGGCAGGCGTATCCGGACACTGGTAGAAACACAGAATCCACAAAACCCAAAACCAACACTGCAACAACACTACATACACTGCTAAGTCGGAGCGCACAGCACGACACGTCCGCTCACTCCGAGCGTCAAGTACGTTAACACCCAACACGCTTGGTGTAGTATGCTAAGTATGCATCATAGTATGCTCGATTGCACATACATACCCAAATTTCTGGCGGCATAAAATATGCTAGGCTTAAGAAGGTTTTAAAATAGACTACTAGCCACAATATTCCTTTAGTACTGATTCGAAGTGGGGGGTTACCCTTGAAAACCAGGATTTTCCAACTCATTCTTCTCATGTGGGAAACTCGGGAGGTGCCTCAGGACATGAAGGATAGTCACCATCTTAAAAAAATGGGATCGAAGTATCTGCAACAATTATCGTGGTATCTCTCTTCTATCTATAGCAGGAAAGACTTTTGCTAGGATCCTGCTGAATCGCCTTAAAATTATGTCAGAGATCTGCAATGTGGATGGTATTAAGACGATTTGGATGCCCTGAACATTTTTTGGGATTGATTAGAGCACTCCACGATGGTATGGTTGGTCAAGTCCTTTATGAGAACGACGCCTCTGAAATGTTCCCTATCACAAATGGTCTGAAACAAGGTTGTGTACTTGCACCAATACTTTTTGCCCTATATTTGGCAGCAATGCTCTACGAAACGTCATCTACCCCCAACACACGCGTGGAGATCAGATACCGGTTTGACGGAGGACTATTTAATCCAGCAAGACTCCGCTCATCAAGATTAACTTTCCTCACCCAGGTAACAGAACTGCAGTATGCAGATGACAACACCTCTCCAGAACATACTCCTCAGCAGATACAACAGTCCGTAAACTACTTCAAGGACGCATATGACCGTTTTAGCCTGACCATCAACACCCGAAAAACTAAATTGCTAGCGCAACCTGCCCCTGGAGCTACACTCCCAGACTTTGATGTTACCATCTCCGGCACAGCCCTTGAGCAAGTAGATAGCTTCTCCTACCTTGGAAGCATTCTCTCTACACAGTGCACAGCAGAGAAGGATGTAGAAAACCGAATTCGTGCAGCACACATAGCCTTTGGACGACTTACTCGGCGAGTGTTTCTAAACAAAGATCTTAATTTAAGCACCAAGCTGATGGTCTACCAAGCTGTAGTTGTCTCCACGTTGCTGTATGGGTGTGAGACATGGACTCTCTATCGGTGAGATATTAAGAAAATGGAGCGATTTCACCAGCTAAAACTTCGCTCTATAATGAACATTAAATGGGACGACTATGTGTCCAACATTAGAGTCTTGGAAAGAGCTCAAATGTATAGCATTCAAGTCCTCATCATCAGCCACCAACTTAGATGGGTTGGACACGTTCAGCGTATGAGCAACAGTAGACTCCCTCGCCAACTTTTATACGGTGAGCTCAGCACTGGCAGCAGACCTAAGAAACGCTACAAAGATCAGTTCAAGAAGACCCTGAAGAAAACAAATATAGACCTTACCACCTGGGACAACCTCACAAAAGACCGCATTCTATGGCGCAAAACTACCTCCGGAGCAGTGGCACGTTTCGAAGAGGAGCAGCTAAGTCTGGCAGCTGAATCCCGTTTAAGGCGGAAAGCCCGACAAACCCTACCGCGCCAGCCACCCACATTTGGGTGCAGTGTGTGCGGACGACTGTTCTATGCAAGAATCGGCCTGACCAGCCACCAGCGCACACACAAATAAACACGCAAGAGAGTAACATAAACTCGGAAACGAGTATGGCCAACGACGACTAGCCACGTACTAAAATTTTAAAAGGAACAAAAAAAAAACAACTTAAATCTGGATGGTCGCTTCCCAAATGCGATGCCCGAATGTTATCGCTCGCCCACCAGAAATCGTCCATCCTCTTACGCATCCCGCCTCATAAATTCCCGAAATGTTATGAAAACTCCAAAAGATAGTGAACACAGGTAAAAAAATCACCAAAATTATGTAATATTCTCTCCACGAAATAAGTCATCGATTGACATGGTTAGAAGGTGACTGAGGATGTATCAGTTTCATTAAAAATTCGAAATTCCTAAGTTTAGATGCCCTAAGTTACTTTATATGGACACAGATAGCTTAGCAGGTAGAGACCCATACTGAAAAGGTGGTCTGTGTTATGAAGAACAAGGCGAATTGCACTCTGATTGTAGAGTTTGCTGGGTTACGGGCAAAAATCTGCGCATTCTGCCTCGAGACCAACCAAACCTGTAACATTTTTTTTAAATTTGTTGAATACTAGATAACCCGTGGAGATGCTACATTTTGTGTTTAGGAGCATCTCTTGTGGTATAAACTCGTAGCCTTTCTCCAAAGCAGAGCCTTCGTGGGTGGATCCTCAAAAAATCAGGGCATACTTTAGGTATGTTTTCAACCGGAGTGAGAAACATCCACTTCATTCATAAATGGTTACAAGTGCTATCCATTCAACCCACATGCATAGAAAACCCTAATCCGTATGCCAAGATCGGGATTCACACCGGTATTCTTCTGAATGAGAGGCCAACAGTCTTGATGAAATTATAGGTGACAAAATTATAAGTGTTTGATTTTTCACGAAAAACGTCTTATACCCGTTGGGTTTGACAAAATAGTCTTTATTTATAATGAAAACCTATATACCTCGTGTTGTTAAGTTCGCTCCACGCACGGTTATACTAGCATCAGAAGCCAGATTGGTGAACTAGGGGACAAGCGGTCGTCCACAAACAGGATTTCACTGGTTTGCCTCTACCACCACTAGACCTTGTTTAACGCCCAACCGGCCTGCTACCGACAAAAATACAAGAAACAAATTGATCAAAAGAAACAGTTTCGATTTGTGGAGCGCTCCGTCTATATAAACACAGGATTTCACATGTTTACACCCACCACCACCACTTCCCCCACAGCACGTGTCGTTAACAGATTGATGGATTGTGGAACAGGTGTTCGCCACATATAACAGGCTTACCCCCACCATCACCACCTCCACCACAGTACGTGTCCTTCCATGGACATGTCTGAACAGGTTTACCCTCACCACCATTAGACTCTATTTAACGCCCAACCCACCTGCTAGCGCCAGTGTTCAGAGATGGCCCACCCGATACTATTGTTCTCGTCGGTGTATCAGCTCAACGCTGGTGATTCAATACGTTTGACGATAGGTTTATCGTCGAAGCACGAATTTGACCCAGTAGTGGTGCTCGATAAAGTGGGACACAGTTCCAAAGTTCTATTCATGTTTGAATAATGGAGAGTGCTGACTGAAGTATTGGATGTAGTGTTCATTTTGTTCAACACAGACAGCTCCCACACAGACGTACCGCTTGGCGTACACTCCGTCTCCTTCCGAATGGTGGCTGGGATAAAAATGTATGTGTTTATCGCAATTCCTATCCTGCCAACAGCGTGTTCTTTGTAGAATCGTCATGGCAAAGCCTCTTTGACGTGCAGCCTGCAGTGACTGGAGCCTTGACCATCAAGAATACGTGTTGCCCCAAGTTCCAAGATATTACATGGAGTTTGTGACCATTTTAGCCAATAAACTGCTATGTAACTATTGGATGGCTACTGTCCAAAAACTTATAAGTGTGTATATTAATAATGTTTATGTGACTCAAGTGATATACAGTCCCATTTCATCATTGGACTATACACTGCTTAGAAATAAAATTATTGCATATAAAAATTTAATAGTATTGGATGATGTTAATAACATAGTAAATAAGATTTATGGTTGAATATCACTTGAGTCACAAACATTATTGCCCGTAACCCAGCAAACTTCACAATCAGAGTGCAATTTGCCTTGTTCTTCATAACACCGAACACCTTTTCATTATGGGACTCTACCTGCTAAGCTATCTGTGTCCATATAAAGTAACTTAGGGCATCTAAACTGAGGAATGGCGAATTCTTAATGAAACTGATACGTCCTCAGTCACCTTCTAACCATGTCAATCGATGATTTCTTTCGTGGAGAGAATATTACATAATTTTGGTGATTTTTTTACCTGTGTTCACTATCTTTTGGGGTTTTCATAACATTTCGGGAATTTAATAGGCGGGGTGCGTAAGAGGATTGACGATTACTGGTGGGCGAGCGATAACATTCGCGCATCGCATTTGGGAAGCGATTTTCCAGATTTTAGGTTTTTTTTTTTTTTTGTACCTTTTAAAATTTTAGTACGTGGCTAGTAGTCTATTTTAAAACCTTCTTAAGCCAAGCATATTTTATGTCGCCAGAAATTTGGGTATGTATGTGAAATTGAGCATACTATGATGCATACTTTACAAACTACACCAAGTGTGTTGGGTGTTAACGTACATGCCTCACATTCGGGAGGACGCGGGTTCGAATCTCAATCCGACCATCCAGATTTGGTTTTTCCATGGTTTCCAAAAATCACTCCAGGTGAATGCCGGGATGCTTCCTTCAATAGGGAATAGCCGAATTCCTTCTCGTTCAATGTATCCACACATCGCACAAAACTAAACTCATTGAATTCTAGTAAACTACCTTAAATGGGAACGTTAAGCCTGGTTGTATCTTTCAGAAGAGTAGGCCTGAATGTACCGGCACCAGGTCTCGTCCCTTCTTCAACTTGCAGAATTCCTTTCCGCTTTATTAAACCAAAGGGGTTTTGAACCGTTGACCACACTATATGAAAATATGCTAATTATTTCAATAGTTACTATGAATTTGCGAATAGTTATTATTTTATGACCACTATATAGACAAGCGGAGGAAAATCTATTAGACTGCATTTCACTAAAAAATTAGCGATTAATACCTACTTTTGACAAAATCAGTGAAATTGTGAATAATTACTATTTTAAGACCATCGTATAGTAAAATGAAGGAAAAAAATGTGAATATTATACTGCATTTCAGTAAAAAATCTTAATTAATCAATATTTTTTTTGTACTGTTGTTAGTGGCCTACACCAGGCTCCAGACGAAAAGGGGGGAGGGAAGACCCCAGCGTTCTCCGGTCCGGAATTTTGATTATTATTCGCTTATCACGGAAAACTAAACTGATTGGCCCGAAGCAATCTTCTGAGACCCGTTTATTTTCCGGCGATCTTAAATTTTAATTGAAAAGCCGCAGGGAGGAGAATCAATCTTCGAATGGCCGTTTATTATTCGACTATCAGAAATTCTGGGCCACGGGGAGTTTAACAATCTTCTCAGGTAGCAAACCATTAATTGTCGCAGGTAATAGGCCGGAAAGGCAGTTTATTTTCCCTCTGCCAGAAATTTTAATTAAAAAGGCAACAGGGGATGTTAAGCAATCTTCTCAGGTAGCCAAACAATTATTCCCGCCGGATGACAAATAAAAGGCCGTTTATTACCCGGCTGTCAGAAATTTTAATTAAATTTTAAGTTAGAGAGCTGCGGGGGAGGGGATGCGTAGGTGGCAGCACCTTTGAAGGCAGGTGGCTGCAGGAGGTGAGGGAGGGGCGGGGGTGGCGGTGGCATCCTTTGTTTGAATTCGTAACCGCCTTTATATACTACTCTCAGGATCTGCTGGCGTCTGAAATGACACACATACAGTAGACTCATCAGAAATATGAAACAAAAAGAGTTTCTGCTACAGTAACACTGAGTTTGTGACAAATAAGGTCTGGTTTGAATACACTGTCCGAAAGTAATAATTTCAAAACATTCGTTAAGTTTGAAAAATAATATCTAAAGTAAATAACGTACGATGGATAAGATATGCTTGAAACTTGTATTCAGCAATGAATTACACTTCTCTTCCGTTCTCAATAACAATTTTCATTTGACCCTCTATGGTAGAGAAATACGTTATTTGCTGCCGCAGGTGCAGATACAACATTAAAGTGCCCAGGATTAAAAGTTAATAAAGTGAAAAAACAAGAATGTATCATCGCGCGTTGATGCCTTCATTTGATATACAGAATAAGGTGATTAGAAATTAATTGTGTGAATATCAATAGTTTATCTTCACCAAAACCGTTTTTTTGTTGCAGTTGTTCATCACGTTCGCATGGGACATCAAACCAGACGGCCAGCACACTCAGGAGAAGTCAAGGGTTCCAAAGAAATCAGAGAATGAACTTATCTCTAGGCTGAAAAGGGGAATCAGGAAGATTAGTACAGCTTTTAGATTTCCAAGACAGAAAGCAATAACATGTAATAGCAACTTATGTGATGAGGTGGTAAAGGAAAAAGCTAGGAGGTTTGGGATTACTGTTGTAGCCCTTTTTGTGGAATTAGGGGCTCTTGCATATAAAAAAGGGGTCGACGAATTAGAACAGACGAATATACACACATAAAAAAAAGTTAATTGTAAATAAACGGTTTCTCTGTAAATAAACATTGAAGTGACTAAAAGGTTGTCAAGGCGTTTATCTGTTTCTTATCCTGTGAGTTGGTAAAACGGCGTTCAGTGAGTGCATTCATGATAAAAAATTCCAGCTTGGTACTACCATGCTCATATGTATCCGAACGACCTGAATCGTGATGTGCTGAAATTTCTCCTGTAGCTTATTCAACCCGTTATACACAGCTACGAAGAGAGTACTATATGTTGTAGGTGGTATAGTCAGGTGATTATCCCAAGTTGGCACTGATACAACTCAAAAAATACTTACTTTTTCAGGTGATTCGTTTTACAAATTAGGTGGTTATATTGCGGTATTAAAATGATTCGCAAAATGGAATGCACGTCTTTTCACATTTCTAAAACATACGAAAGTCCCAATACACAGCATGAAAGATAACATGTTTACACAAAATATTTATTTGGAACAATTCAACTGTTATATACAAATTCAACAGTATAGAATAATAAAAAATACAAGAAAAAATAATTGTTTGCATTATATTACGGATTATTACAAATCGCGAAACTAATACCCAACTATCCAAATTAATTGATTTGACATTGCTGGTAAAACATTTTTAGCGCCATTGCCGCGCTTCTTTTGGATTCTCAACGTACTTCTATTTGGTGGGAACTCATAGCACGGAAAAGAAAAATCGGTAACTTAAAAAAATATCAACGCAATATGCGACGTCCAAAAAAAAATATTGAATTAGTACCTTAATTAAATTTAGCATCACCTAACTTATTTTCACTCACCAGTTATAAGATCAACTGCATGAAGCATACGGAACATAATTGATCTTTTTTTAATAAAAATAAAAAAAGAAGTACGAAACAACATTGTTGATGAGCTCCAAATCTCTCTGTAGTACTTCATACAAGGCAGTTCTTTTGTGTGGTTTGAAACGGGATTTAAAAGCACGCTATAATCTTGCCCCCATCTCATTTAAGGCAACATCTACAGGTAAAGTGTTTGAATCCTGTGCCAAAAATACGATATGCATTTGTCATAAAAGTCATTTATTTTAAATGGGATCAAACGTTTCTAAGTAGGTGTTCCGTATTAATGGAAGTTCAAGATTTGAATTAACAACTAAACAAAACAAATCAAAATGCTTACTGAACGAAAACGACGTTATTGATACATTTCGCAAAGTGTGCGTTATTCATGGTATGGAAATACATTTGTGGACCAACATCTTATCCTTTCTTTTCCATGAGCTCTGTAATCTAAATTTTACAAAGAATATGCTAATTAGTAAGCGATAGAATTCTTTTGCAATCACATTCTAAACTAGAACAATATATTTAAAAAAATACATTAAAACCGAAATACGGATATTAGTAGGGGTTTGGGAGAGACTATACTAGTCTTTTCCAACCAAATGTCAACCTCTCCTTCACGTGGTGCACCCTGTTTGCACGGACGAGGCTCTGGCGACTGAAAGATTCCCGGTATAAGGAATCACCCACTGCTTGCCAACGGCCTCCGAAAGGAGGGCGGAAGAGCAGGGAGCGGTTCGGGTGCACCCTATTGCCCTTGGGGTTGGAAATGGCCCCTAAAGGCGGATGAATCACAAATGATCAACGGCATGGGGATGCAGAAGGCAACGGGAAACTACTGCATTAATAACGCAAAGGGTATCCCGAGGACATGTAATCCTCTCAAATTACATATATCATGATGGCTTCTTCCTGGGTAAAATATTCCGGAGGTAAAATAGTCCCCAATCGGATCTCCGGGTGGGGACTGCTCAGGGAGGAGTCATCAGAATGGATAGAAACATTCTACGAGTCGGAGCGTGGAATATTAGAAGTCTGAATAGGTCAGGAAGGTTAGAAAACTTAAAAAGGGAGATGGAACATCTTAAGTTAGATGTTTTTGAGATTAAATGGAAGGACGCACAGGATTTCTGTTCTCGGGAACACAGGATAATTAGCACATAAGCTGTCAATGGAGTCACTGGAGTAGGATTTGTAATGAACAAGAAAGTAGGGAAACGGGTGAGTTATTATGAACAGTTCAGTGACAGGATTATCTTGATGAGGTTAGAAACTAAGCCCGTCCCAACCACATTAGTATAAGTGTATATGCCAACATCACAGGAAGATGACGAAGAAATAGAAAAAATATACGCTGAAATTGAAGAATTAATCCAAAATGTGAAGGGGGAGAAAAATCTAATAATCATGGGTGATTGGAATGCAATAGTGGGAGAAGGAAAAGAGGGGAATACTGTAGGAAGTTTTGTCTAGGAGAAAGAAATGAGCGAGGAAGCAGGTTGCTAGAATTTTGTGAAAGATATAAGCTGGTAGTGGCAAACACACTGTGTAAAAACCATGCAAGAAGAATATACACCTGGAAACCTCCTGGGGATACAGGCAGATATCAGCAAGATTATATCATGGTCAAACAGAGATTCAGGAATCAAGTTCTAGGCTGTAAAGCGTACCGAGGAGCAGACATAGATTCTGACCATAATTTCATAATAATGGAGTGTAGGCTGAAATTTAAGTGAATACGGAAGCAGTATAAGCAGAACAGACTGGAAGTAAATAAATTGAAACAATGTATCACCAGAGAAAAATTTGCAGAAATGGTAGACTTGGGTCTAAAAAGTAAATCTGAAAGGAGCTCAACCGAGGACGATTGGAATGCATTAAAGACCGATATAATGAAAACTGGTAAAGAAACATTAGGCTTTAGGAAACAAGCTGCCCGAAAACCTTGGATCACAGAAGAAATTTTGGAGCTGATGGATCAGAGGAGAAGGTACAAAAATGCTCAGTATGAAGGAGGAAGAGATCAGTTTAGGCAATTTAGAAATCAAATAAATAGGAAATTCAAAATAGCATAAGAAAAATGGCTACAAGCAAAGTGTGAAGAAGTAGAAAAGGAAATGGTCGTAGGTAAAGTAGATGTTGCCTACAGAAAGATCAAACAGAATTTTGGAGACATAAAGAAAAGAGGTATGAACTTTAAAGCTGCCGATGGGAAGCCTCTTATAAGATCAGAAGATAGAGCTAACAGATGGAAGGAATACATTGAGAAACTGTATGTTGGGGACGACTTGAACAATAGTGTAATGGAAATGGAAGGTGACGTCGACATTGTTGACTTAGGAGATCCTGTTTTGAGGACATAATTTAATAAAGCTCTGAATGACTTGAAACCAAATGAGGCAGTTGGAATTAATGAGATTCCTGCAGAACTCCTTAAATCCCTAGGAGAGGAAGGAATCGAAGGATTATTCAAGCTGCTATCAGAAACTTATGAAACAGGAGAAATTCCAACTGATTTTAATAAAAATATCATCTTCACACTTCCAAAGAAAGCACAAGTCGACAAATGTGAGATTTAACGCACCATTAGTCTAACATCACATGCTTCAAAATTACTGACCAGAATAATATACAGAAAGATGGAAAGGGTAGTAGGTGAAGATCAGTTTGGGTTTAGGAAAAATCGCGGAACAAGGGAAGCAATTCTGTCTTTGAGATTAATACTTGAAGGGCGGATCAAGAAAAACAAAGATACTTTTATGGCATTTGTTGATTTAGAAAAAACTTTTGATAATGTTAGGTGGGACAAGATGTTCAAAATTTTAAAGAAGTCAGGTCTAAAGTATCGAGATAGGAGAATACTCTATAAACTATATAAGAATCAAGTGGCTATAATAAAAGTAGAGAATCACGACAGACATACATCAGTTAAAAAGGGTGTGAGACAAGGTTGTAGTCTATCCCCGTTAATCTTCAAGTTGTATGTAGAAGAAGCAATGAAAAAAGTCAAAGAGAAATTTCCATGTGGCATAAGTTTTCAGGGAGAAAAAAATCAGTATGCTCCGATTTGCTGATGACTTTGTCTTGTTAGCAGAGAGGGCTGATGATACTGAGAAGTTACTAAATGGCATGAACAAAATACTAAAGGAAGATTTTGGACTGAATATAAATCAAAGCAAGACAAAAGTGACTAAATGTAGCAGAAATTATACCAATACTAGTAGATTAAGTATAAAAATAGGATCGGATGCAATAGGAGAAGTAAGTGAATTCTGTTACTTGGGAAGTAAAATTACAACCTATGGACGAAGCAGGAATGAGGTTAAAAACAGAATAGCACTAGCGAAAAGAGCCTTCATGGAAAGGAGAAATCTTTTAGTATCAAATATTTATCTAGGAATTAGAAAGAACTTTTTAAAACTCTTTGTGTGGAGCACAGCACTTTATGGTAGCCAAACATGGACTTTAGGAATACCGGAAATAAAGAAAATTGAAGCATTTGAAATGTGGTGCTACAGAGGAATGCTGAAAATTAGGTGGACAGACAAAGTAAGAAATGAACGAGTTTTGGAAATGATGGGTGAGAAAAGAAGTTTGTGGAAGAAGCTTACAGGAAGAAGAGACAGGCTGGTAGGTCATATTTTGAGACATGCTGGATTGGTTAATTTGTTAGTGGAGGGAACAGTTGAAGGTAAGAACTGTAGAGGACGACAGAGATTAGAATATATGAAGCAGATATTTGTGGAAGTGGGCTGTATGGGGTATGTAGAAATGAAGAGGTTAGCACAGGTTAGGAAAGGATGGAGGATTACATCAAACCAGTCGAAAGACAGACGACAGCAAAAAAAAAACAAAAAAACAAAAAAACAAAAAACCCAAAAAAAAACCGGATATTAACCTAACTGTTTCTAAAGCAAACTATTATTCAAGCCCATTTTTTTCATTATTGGGTAGTGCAATCTGTAAAAATTAAACTTCGAAACAATAAACAGGAAATTTATGAATGCTGAAATCTAATGCTGTGCAGCCAAATGTGTGGATGTTAGTTGCCATCATCGGACATGAGTGATTTTAATAGTGTTATTATATTCTTGGTATATAATGCAAACATATTTTTTTTTCTCTCTTGAAAATAAAATTCTCGTTTGCCTAAACATGAAATTAATCTGGGTACTCTACCTAATGAAATTGCCCAACGTTACCAGTCATTATATGATTTCAGTTCTTCATTCATTTTCGTATTTGTTCCATGATGGAAGAAAACCACCAGACGGATCAGTGCAAGAAAAGATCTCAACAACAAGAAGAGCAAAGAGAGTCGTAACTACCAATTATTCCTACAACGAGCTGTAAACAGCGCTGATTATGGATAGTTTACTACAAAGAATAGATATGGGAAACGACATATACTCTCAAATGGCAAATGTAATTAGGAAAATGGTTGAGGATGTAATTGGACAGCATGCTACAAAAAAGGAAAGGAAAACCTCCTTCAAGACAAAAAAAGAAATGCAAAAAGGGCTGCCTACTTCAGAGAGGAACTAAAAATGGAGAAGAACTGTAGACTGACGACCATTCATTACAGATTAACGAAATTTCTTCGAGTTTTGTCAATCATCTCCGGAACCCTTATGTCAAGAGGAATGGGCTAGGTTGGAATGTAGACAGACCAATTGTGGTTGATCAATACTCACGACCTGTAACGTCCAAAATTGATGTAACAACCGCTGAATTTTTGAAACATACGTAGTTCTATAAACCGCAAAGCAACATACAGCGATTTTGAAGTAATCTCAATGTGGCGCTGAGGAATCTGTAAACTGGAATAGCACATCCAGTCGGTAAATAAGTAACCTTCCCCCAGCTACAAGCCATATACATACATCTAATACATCTAAAATCCATAAATCTCCATACAGAATCTTCTCAGCTTCTCTCTACTTTGCGTAAGGTCTTCGAAATAAGGAATGAAACTTTTGATCCCGATAAAATATATATACAGTACGTATTAACTCATGGGCGTATAGTTTTCGATTCAAAACACCCGTGGTCACAGTGCAATGTCCACACCAGACATCCATGAATCACAAAATGTCTTGTAAGCTTCGAATTTCACAACTAAACGCCAGGAGAAGCAAGTTGGTTTAGCACGAAGTGATGAAGTTGTCAGAGGAACATTAACGGGATGTCATTTGCTTTCAGAAGACACTTGAATGCTTCGGGAAGATTCCTTACATGCCGTTATCGTCACAGATAATCTAAACCTGTAAAAACCCTATGACAGCAATAGTAGTGCTATCCAGACAAGTTACTGTACCTACGATAGTGCAGTTCTGTGATGAACATACGACATGTGTGGAGCTCATGGCTGACTGGGGTAGTGTAACCTTCGTCAACAAGTATTTTCAATATAGTGTCCCATTGAACCATACATTGGAAAAATAAGAGAAATGTGCACTGCCCTAGTAAACAGACCAATAGTAATAATGACTGACGCCAATGCTAAATCCGAACTCTGGTAGGGCGGAGTGATAGTTACGAGAGGCGAGCTTTTAGTGGAGCTATTAGTGAACTGAATCTAGAAGTAAGAAATCTACCCCATAAACCCTACACATATAACAACCGAGTAGGAGCTCGGTCAAACATCGATGTAACATTGACCAATCTGCGATCTGTGAACTTATAGAGGATTTGGAACGTTTTAGAATTTTTAACCAGCATTGATCATAATGTTATTATTTTTGAGTTGGTTAGTGGGCGGAAAGATTTTGACACAGCGGGGGCGCAGATTTCCAAGGTGCATTACAACAGCGGACGAGACGAATGGAATAGTCTGAGGGAAAGTTTTGTACAACAGGAAACCCTATTAAATGATAATGATGTAGATCAAGCCACAAGAGACCTTACCCGGGCACTCCAAATATCAATGAGAACATCAATACCTCTACAGAGAAACATTGGCACAGTGGACAGACCTTGGACTAATAGACTGCAAAGACTACGACAAAGGATGCATAAAGAAAAGATTACAGACGTAGCCTCATCTCCAATATTAGAGGACAGTTGCTGGAAAGATATAGACAAATTAAAAGAGAATTCCGATAACTGTTAATACTAACCAACCAAATAAGTTGGGAAACATTTGTGAAAACAAACTTGCGTACAGACCCCTGGGACCCAGCAGGAAAAGTAAAGCCTACAACTACACTGACTACTGTGCAGAAACAAGATGGAACCATGACTACAGGTTGGAAAACTACTGCAGTATTACTTCAAGAACTCCTTCCAGATGATAAACTGGAGGACGAAGAGATGGAGCACAGAGTACTCCGTCTTGAAATGGACCAACATAGGCAAAATATCACTCACACTCCAGATATTAGCATCTTGGACGGTGTACAAGCAATAAATGCCATGTCCAGGAACAAAGCTCCGGGTCCGAATGGTATTCTAGCTGAAGTTGTACTAGAACTGGTAGTGCCAGTATCCCCAACTTTGTGTAAGCTCTATAAAGAATTAATGAATGACTGCATCATGGAAGAGTACAGAACATCTAGATGTAGAGTGAGATATTAATGATCAAGAAGGGAGATGTAAATGATCCAAAATTGCCCAAATCCTTTCGATCCATCTGCTTGCTAAACGTGCTGGGCAAAGTACAAGAAAAGGTGTGGTGCAAGAGGTTACAAGAAGGAAGGAATGAATCCAAACCAACATGAATTCGGAGCGGGTATATCTACAGAGGAAGCTATCAACTGGACAATGAATCTGATACAGAACTCCAAATCAGAATTACGTGATAGGGATTCTTGTCGATATATCTGGGGCATTTGATAATCTATAGTAACCTGAACTTTTTGCACGGCTTAAGGCAAAGAACTTTTATATTACCTTCAAAGATTACTTTAAGAACAGATATGTCAAACTTAAGTGTCCTGGAGTATCCATTGATGAAAAGCTAACAAAGGGTTGCCCACAGGGATCTATTTGTGGACCGATACTTTAGAACTTTGGTCTTGAACCGGGAATGGCAAGGCTGCAAAGAATACTGGAACTCCTGAAACTTGTTGCCTTTTCTGATGAACTATTCTTAATTATAGAGGGTAAAAACAGAGCCGAAATTGAGGGTAAAAGCGCAAAAGTTCTGCGTGAACTCAATTGATAGTGCAGACAAGTCAAACTAAGATTAGCACCTCAAAAAACCTATTATATGTTACTGAAAAGCAGATTTCAGAGCAATTAAACCATACAAATAGACGAAGTTACGATAAGAAATAGTCCTTTCAGCAGATACCTTAGTGTGAAATTAGATTTAAATTGTGCGGTCCTTATGGAGGAAGCATGTGGGAGAGTCATGAATAAATTAATCAGTATGGGGCAAAGGCGTTACCAACATTCACCGCTTGCTATTCGAATATACCACACTACAATATTAACGTCGATTGTAGGGTATACAGCCACCGTCTGGGCGATACACCTCAAAAGTAAAACCCAGCAAACTTTTGAGGAGGACACAGCGAAGTATTCTACTCAGGCTGAGTGGTGCTTACATAACAAAGGCAATTGATGCCCTTACCGTGGATCTTGGAATGTGGCCACTGGAATTTGATGTTCGCAAGTGGGGAGCATTATATTTGGTCAGGAAAGGGAATCTGGAACAGCTAGAAAAAATCACGGGAGCACCAGCAACAACAGCTGCAGAGATAAACAAACTGTTATTGGAAGAATGGAAGCAAAGGTGGAATGTTAGAAGTGTCTGTGAAAGGCTCAAAATGTCGCATCTTCTCCGATCGCCTGGACTGGTACATTACATAACGGGTCATGGCCCTTACAACAGTGGGCTGCAAAGAGTAGGAATAGTGATCAGTGGTAGCTGTGACTGCGGAAACAAGGGCACTCCGGAACATGTTGTATGGGAATATGTTTCAACAGCGGAAATCGTTTAATTAAGTTTTAAGGTAGAGAGCTGCAGAAGGCGGAGGAGTGGGTTGGGCGGGGCGGGTGGTGGCGCCTTGGAAGGCAGGTGGCAGCAGGAGGTGAGGGAGGGGGCGGGGGTGGCGGTGGCATCCTTTGTTTGAATTCGAAACCACCTTTATATACTACTCTCAGGATCTGTTGGCGTCTGAAATGACACACATACAGTAGACTCATCAGAAATATGAAACAAAAAGAGTTTCTGCTACAGTAACACTGAGTTTGTGGTCTGGTTTGAATACACTGTCCGAAAGTAATAATTTCAAAACATTCGTTAAGTTTGAAAAATAATATCTAAATAACGTACGATGGATAAGATATGCTTGAAACTTGTATTCAGCAATGAATTACACTTCTCTTCCGTTCTCAATAACAATTTTCATTTGACCCTCTATGGTAGAGAAATACGTTATTTGCTGCCGCAGGTGCAGATACAACATTAAAGTGCCCAGGATTGAAAGTTAATAAAGTGAAAAAACAAGAATGTATCATCGCGCGTTGATACCTTCATTTGCAATACAGAATAAGGTGATTAGAAATTGATTGAGTGAATATCAATTGCTTATCTACACCAAAACCGTTTTTTTTTGTTGCAGTTGTTCATCACGTTCGCATGGGACATCGAACCAGGCGGCCAGCACACTCAGGAGAAATCAAGGGTTCCAAAGAAATCAGAGAATGAACTTATCTCTAGGCTTAAAAGGGGAATCAGGAAGATTAGTACAGCTTTCAGATTTCCAAGACAGAAAGCAATAACATGTAATAGCAACTTATGTGATGAGGTGGTAAAGGAAAAAAGCTAGGAGGTTTGGGATTACTGTTGTAGCCCTTTTTGTGGAATTAGGGGCTCTTGTATATAAGAAAGGGATCGATGAATTTCAACAGACGAAGATACACACATCAAAAAAAAAGTTAATTGTAACTAAACTCTGTTTCTCTGCAAAATAAACATTGGAGTGACTAAAAGGTAGTCAAGGAGTTTATCTGTTTCTTATCCTGTGAGTTGGCAAAACTGCGTTCAGTGAGTGCATTCATGATAAAAAATATCCATCTTGGTACTACCATGCTCATATGTATCCGAACGACCTGAATGGTGATGCGCTGAAATTTCTCCTGTAGCTTATTCAACCCGTTATACACAGCTACGAAGAGAGTACTATATGTTGTAGGTGGTATAGTCAGGTGATTAGCCCAAGTTGGCACTGATACAACTCAAAAAATACTTACTTTTTCAGGTGATTCGTTTTACAAATTCAGGTGGTTATATTGCGGTATTAAAATGATTCGCAAACATGGAATGCACGTCTTTTCACATTTCAAAAATATACGAAAGTCCCAATACACAGCAAGAAAGATAACATATTTACACAAAATATTAATTTGGAACAATTCAACTGTTATATACAAATTCAACAGTATAGAATAATAAAAAATACAAGAAAAACTAATTGTTTGCATTATATTACGGATTATTACAGATTGCGAAACTGATACGCAACTATCCAAATTAATTGATATAACATTGCTGGTAAAACATTTTTAACGCCATTGCCGCGGTTGTTGTGGTATCTCAAGTTACATCTATTTGGTGGGAACTCATAGCACGGAAAAGAAAAGAATTGTTACTATACTGCTATCGGTAACTTAAAAAAATATCAACGCAATCTGCGACAGTCAAAAAATATGGAAGTAGTAACATAATTAAATTTAGCATCACCTAACTTATTTTCACGCACCACTAATAAGATCAACTGCTTGAAGCATACGGGACATAATTGATCTTTCTTTTTTTTTTTTTAAAATAAGTACGAAACAACACTGTTGATGAGTTTGAAATCTCTCTCTAGGCAGTCTTTTGTGTGGTTTGAAACGGGATTTAAAAGCACGCTATAATGTTGCCCCCATCTCATTTAAGGCAACATCTACATTTGAAATGTTTGAGTCGTGTGCCAAAAATACGATATGCATTTGCCATAAAAGTCATTTATTTTAAATGGGATCAAACGTTTCTAATTAGGTGTTCCGTATTAACGGAAGTTGAAGATTTGAATTAACAACTCAACCAAACAAATCAAAATGCTTGCTGAACGAAAACGACGTTATTGATACATTTCGCAAAGTGTGCGTTATTCATGGTATGGAAATACATTTGTGGACCAACATCTTATCCTTTCTTTACCATGAGCTCTGTAATCTGAATTTCACAGAGGATATGCTAATTAGTAAGCAATAAAATTCTTTTGAAGTCATAATTTAAACTGGAACAATACATTTAAAAAAATACATTAAAACCGGAATACGGATATTAAGCTAACTGTTTCTAAAGCAAACTATTATTCATGCCCATTTTTTCCATTACTGGGTACTGCAGTCTCTAAAAATTAAAATTCGAAACAATAAACAGGAAATTTATGAATGAGGAAATCTAATACTGTGCAGCCATATGTTTGGATTTTAGTTGCCATCATCGGACATGGGTGATTTTGATATAGTGTTATTTTATTTTTGGTATATAACGCAAACATAATTTTTTGTTCTTTTTTTTCCCTCTTGAAAATAAAATTCTCGGTTGCCTAAACATGAAATTAAACTGTGTATCCTACCTAATGAAATTGCCCAACGTTACCAGTTCTTTGATTTCAATTCTTCATTCATTTTCGTATTTGATCTATGATGGAAGAAAACCACCAGACGGATCAGTGCAAGAAAAGTTCTCAACCTTCAATATGCATACCGTGCAACAGGCGGGGCAAAAGCTGCAACAAGAAGAGCAAAGAGTGTCTTAACTACCAATCATTCCTACAACGAGCTGTAAACAGCGCTGATTATGGATAGTTTACTACAAAAAATAGATATGGGAAACGACATATACTCTCAAATGGCAAATGTAATTAGGAAAATAGTTGAGGATGTAATTGGAAAGCATGCTACAAAAAGGAAAGGAAAACCCCCTTCAAGTCAAAAAAATAAATGCAAAAAGGGCTGCCTGCTTGAGACAGGAACTAAAAATGGACAAGAACCGTAAGAAACAGGATGTTGGAACGCAGACTGACGACCATTCATTACAGATTAACCAAATTTCTTTGAGTTCTGTAAATCATCCCCGGAACCCTTATGTCAAGAGGAATGGTCGGTGTTGGAATGTAGACAGACCAATTGTGGTTGATCAATACTCACGACCTGCAACGTCCAAAATTGGTGTAACAACCACTGAATTTTTAAAACATACGAAGTTCTACAAATCGCAAAGCAACATACAGCGATTTTGAAAAAAATGTAAAACTCTGTCGACTGGAGGAGGCTCCGAATCTCAATGTGGCGCTGAGGCATCTATACAGGGTGTTACAAAAAGGTACGACCAAACTTTCAGGAAACATTCCTCACACACAAACAAAGAAAATATGTTATGTGGACATGTGTCCGGAAACGCTTACTTTCCATGTTAGAGCTCATTTTAGTTTCGTTCCCATGGCCCCCACGCTCTCCTGACGTCAACCCTCTTGACTTCCGTTTATGGGGGCATTTGAAAGCCCTTGTCAACGCAACCCCGGTACCAAATGTAGAGACTCTTCGTGCTCGTATTGTGGACGGCTGTGATACAATACGCCATTCTCCAGGGCTGCATCAGCACATCAGGGAATCCATGCGACGGGGGGTGGATGCATGTATCCTCGCTAACGGAGGACATTTTGAACATTTCCTGTAACAAAGTGTTTGAAGTCACGCTGGTACGTTCTGTTGCTGTGTGTTTCCATTCCATGTTTAATGTGATTTGAAGAGAAGTAATATAATGAGCTCTAACATGGAAAGTAAGCGTTTCCGGACACATGTCCACATAACATATTTTCTTTGTTTGTGTGTGAGGAATGTTTCCTGTAAGTTTGGCCGTACCTTTTTGTAACACCCTGTATATCTTGTACATATAAAATCCATCAATGTTCCTACAGAATCTTCTCACCTTCTCTCTCTTGTGCGGAAGGTCTTCGAAAGAAGGAATGAAACTTTTGATCCCGATCAAATATATAAACAGTACGTATTAACTCATGGGCGTATAGTTTTCGATTCAAAACACCCGTGGCCACAGTGCAATTTCCACACCAGACATCCATAAATCACAAAATGTCTTGTAAGCTACGAATTGCACAACTAAACGCCAGGAGAAGCAAGTTGGTTGTGCACGAAGTGACGAAGCTGTCAGAGGAACATTAACGGGATGTCATATGCCTTCAGCAGACACTTTCATGCTTCGGGAAGATTCCGTACATGCCGTTATCGTCACAGATAATCTAAACCTGTAAAAATCCTAAGACAGCAATAGTAGTGCTATCCAGACAAGTTACTGTAACTACGATAGTGCAGTTCTGTGATGAACATACGACATGTGTGGAGATTATGGCTGACTGGGGTAGTGAAATTCTCGTCAACAAGTATTTTCAATATAGTGATCCCATTGAACCATACATTGGAAAAATAAGAGAAACGTGTACTGCTCTAGCAAACAGGTCAATAGTAATAGTGACTGACACCAATGCTAAATCCGAACTCTGGCATAACGGAATGACAGTTAAGAGAGGCGAGCTTTTAGTGGAGCTATTAGTGAACTGAATCTAGAAGTAAGAAATCTACCCCATAAACCCTACACAAATATCAACCGAGCAGGAGCTCGGTCAAACATCGATGTAACATTGACCAATCTGCGATCTGGGAATTGGAACGTTTTAGAATTTTTAACCAGCATTGATCATGATGTTATTATTTTTGAGTTGGTTAAGGCCGCCACACACGTGCGGGAAACCCACGGGATTTTGACGCAATGGTCACGGCCTTGCGGGATCCCGCCACGTGTGTGGGCACTTCCTTGAGGCCGTGGCCGCAACCCAGTGCGGCCAAATCCCCACCGAAAAACAATTCTTATTTCCTGGAAGGCTGGGAGGGAGGGTCATAACCTCAGCGTGTGTGTCCTGCGGTCAGTCGGCCTTCCAGTATTTCTTGCGAGTGCCCGCATGTGTTGCGATTTTGTTTCTAATGTTCCGTTTCTTGATGTTCCGTGTTTATAAACTAGAAGCTACCTATGCGAAGCTGGCATAAATATTGAAGGAGAATGAACCAAATGCAAAAAAATTAAAAAGAATAAATTCTAAAAAAAATCAACAACATTAAACCATCAGGAAATGAATCTTTGCGAAGTGATGTGCTGAAGAAAATTTAAAAAAAAACCGGTTGCAAGAAGATCACTTTGACGTTGTTAGCAAAACCGTTGCCATAAAATTACGTGGCCTTCCGATAAATCAAATGCTAATAGCAGAAAAAATAGTTAATGACACCCTGTTTCAAGTCGAAATGGGCTGTTTAGGAATGTCTTACAGTGAGCAACGGCTGCCTACTTCTGGCCTGTACTATTCTGCAGGCAGCAGTTCTGGATATTTTTTTATCCTGGAACCTCATCGAATAGTCACAGCCCACAACCTTTTCAAGCAACACCCGCAGGATCATTATAAACCACAAGCAGATTTTGATAAATTACCTCAAACAACGACACAGCAGCAATTGTTCTATCAAATTATAATGCAAATGATGTTATGTGATTTGAATTTGAGTTTACATCACATGATCAACTATATTAATGACAACATGATTTTAAACTAATATTATTTTAATTTAGTTTTTATGTCATTTAAACTTAATTTTATGTTGTTGATGTATTTACGAATGGGAATATATCAATTACAGTAAAAGTCCTGTTATCCGAGTTCCGATTATCCGAGCCGCCTGGTTAACAGAGCCGCCTGGTTAACCGAGGCAAATGTTTGAAATATGATAGAAAGCGTTTATGAAGATATGGAACTACAGAAAAAGCTGCTTTAAGTTTTACTAGGTAACTGTGACAGATTCAATAAAGAAAATAGTAACAGCAGCCAACGCGTGCACATCATCGGATGCTGTCATCGTGAAGCCAACTCTGAGACTGAGAAACCCTTGAGGATTTTAACGCCCCATGTGTGTGCAGCGCCACTTTGATGAAATCCCTGCGGTCCGGCCCGCGGACTGTTTCCCTGCGGCCCGGCCTCCACGTGTGTGGCTACCTTTAGAGGACGGAAAGATTTTGACACAGCGGGGGCGCAGATTTCCTAGGTGCATTACAACATACAAGATTACGAGTTGGAAAACTAGTCCAGTATTACCAGTATTACTTCAAAAACTCCTTCCAGATAATAAAGTGGAGGACGACGAGAAGGAGCACAGAGTACTCCGTCTGGAAATGGACCAACATAGGCAAAATATCACTAAAACTCCGGATATTAGCATCTTGGACGTAGTACAAGCAATAAATGCCATGTCCAGGAATAAAGCTCCGGGTCCGGATGGTATTCCAACTGAAGTTGTGCTAGAACTGGTAGTGCCAGTAGCCCCCACTTTGTGTAAGCTCTATAATGAATGGATGAATGACTGCATCAGAAAAGAGTACAGAACATCTTGAAGTAGAGTGAGATATTAATGATCAAGAAGGGAGATGTCAAAGATCCATAATTGCCTACATCCTATCGACCCATCTGCTTGCTAAACGTGCTGGGCAAAATACAAGAAAAGGTGTGGTGCAAGAGGTTACAGAAAGGAGGGAAGGAATCCAAACCAACATGAATTCGGAGCTGGTAGATCTACAGAGGATGCAATCAACCGGACAATCAATCTGATACAGGATTCAAATCAGAATTACGTGATAGGGATTCTTGTCGATATATCTATGGCATTTGATAATCTATAGTGGCCTGCACTTTTTGCACTGCTTAAGGAACTTAATTGTCCGAAGAACTTGTATAACAACTTTAAAGATTACTTAAGAAGAGATATGTCAAACTTAAGTGTCCTGGAGTATCCATTGATGAAAAGCTAACAAAGGATTACCCACAGGGATCCATTTGTGGTCAGATATTTTGGAACACTGGTCTTGAACCAGGAATGGCAAGGCTGCAAAGAATACCGGAACTCCTGAAACTTGTTGCCTTTTCTGATGAACTATTCTTAATAATGTAGAGGCTAGAGGGTGAACCGGAGCCGAAATTGAGGGTAAAAGCGCAAACGTTCTGCGTCAACTCAGTCGATGGTGCAGTCAAATCAAACTAAGATTAGCACCTCAAAAAAACTGTTATATGTTACTGAAACGCAGATTTCAGAGCAATCCAACCATACAAATAGACAATGTTACGATACCTTGGTGTGAAATTAGATTTAAATTTTACGGCCCATATGGAGGAAGCATGTGAGAGAGTCATGAATGAATAAATCAGTATGGGGCAAATGCGTTACCAACATTCACCGCTTGTTATTCGAATATACCACAATACAATATTAACATCAATTGTAGGGTATACAGCCAGCGTCTGGGCGATACACCCGTGGATCTTGGAATGCGGCCACTGGACTTGGAATTTTTCAAGCGCGGAGCATTATATTGGCTCAGGAAAGGGAAACTGGAACAGATAGAAAAAATAACGGGGCACCAGCAACAACAGATGTAACGCTTATGTGCCATGTAAATGTTTTATGGCGGTTAGCGTATATATTGATAAATAAATTAATAAGTCTGTTCAGATTGATTTACTAAACAAACAGTTGCATTCAGTTCTGAGCAGCTCTAAAACTACTGCAGATTCGGTATTGAGCGTGGTGGACCAAAAAGTTAGCCGCCACCATCACCGGATATTACTCATCTACAATTCTTCTTGTGGGGATATGTGAAAGACAAAGTGTATACAGGCCGCAAAATTCGTGATCTTCAAGAGCTTCGCGGTCGCATAAGAGATGCTACAGAAAACCTGGTAAGAACTTGAATTCAGGCTAGATGTTCTTCGTGCAACGAAAGGATCTCATATAGAGCTGTAGTGATTTTTTTAATAAAACTTGGTGAGTTACTCTTGACCGTGTATGCATTATTTTCTTTTTACACTAAGGAGTATGAAATATACAGCAATTTCAAATGTGTCGGGTTCATGATGGACACCCGGTATGTGTATTTCCTACGTGCATTTCTATCGCTAATACGAGGCGTATTTTTTAAGTATATGCCGTTGTCACACCGTGGCTGCAGCGCTACGGTTGGCAATCCGCGCATGCGCACTGGGTCCCTGCATCTCTTGCCTACGCTCTGACGCCATTACAGTCTAATTCTTCCTTGTTTACGTTGTTCACTGAGTGTTTAAGATGCCTGCGATAATCGTGAGTCCCGCCGACTGTGAAGTACGGGCTGTTATAAGATTTCTTTGTGCTAAAGGCAAAAAAACCGATTGATATTCATCGTGAGATCTGTGCAGTTTACGGACAAAACATTATGAGTGATGGAATGGTGAGAAAGTGGGTGAGAGCATTTAAAGATGGTCGCACAAATGTGCATGATGAACAACGTAGTGGGCGTCCTTCGGTCGTTAATGAAAGTCTGGTGCAGAAAGTGGATAATAAGGTGACAGAAAACAGACGCTTTACGATTTCCTCCTTGTGTGATGACTTTCCTAATGTTTCTCGTAGGGTTTTGTATGGCATTGTGACCGAGCACTTGAATTTCCGAAAATTTTGCTCGCGTTGGGTACCGAAAATGTCAACGGATGTGCACAAAACCAAACGTTTAGGCAGTGCATTGACTTTCCTTGAGCGGCACCACAACGATGGTGATGATTTCTTAAGCAAAATTGTTACGGGCGATGAGACATGGGTGGATTACGTCACACCTGAATCAAAGCAACAGTCCTTGGAATGGCGGCATTCAGAGTCACCCAAAAAAGTGAAGTTCAAGCAGACGATTACTGCCCGGAAAAATCATGTGCACAGGTTTTTGGGACAGAAAAGGAGTATGCTTGTGGAATTTCTGCCTCGTAATGAGACAATCAATGCAGCAGCTTATTGAGAGACATTGAACAATCTGCGCCGTTCAATCCAGAACAAAAGACGTGGCAAGTTGAGCAAGGGCATCGTTTTACTGCATGACAATGCCCGTCAACATTTGGCTAATCAAACCAAAGATCTCATCACATCTTTTCGATGGGAAACTCTAGATCATCCTCCGTACAGCCCTGATCTGGCGCCCAGTGACTACCATCTGTTCCTGCATTTGAAGAAACACCTGGGCGGTCAGCCTCTTGAAGACGATAACGAAGTCAAAACAGTTGTGATGCAATGGTTAACCCTTTGACTGCTGTTGACGTCTATACACGTCATGCTGCCTGCGGGCCCCGAGTGCTGATGACGGGTATAGCCGCAGCCGTCGGATTTCCCCTGAGTGCTGATGACGAGATAAGCCGCACCCGCCTGCCGCTACCTGTGTGATGATGACGAATATAGACGCGCCGCTACCCGAGTCGTACAGCGGACTTCTCGCCACATTTCTCAATAGCCTTTCGCAGTTTTGGTCGCTAGCTTATTGTACGAATGTTTGTCTGCTGGGAGCCTAGGCTTCGCTCTACAGTTCACTGTCCAACGAAAATTAAATCAGTGTTCTTTGTGTCCTGTATTTTGTAAAGAAAATTGAAAGACGTCGTGGGTGCATTGAGGAATAAATCATGGAGATTCTTACGATGAGCGACACTGAGGATGAACTACATTTTGATGGAAGTGATAGCTATTCCACAAAATCGGAAAGCTGTATTCCTAAAACATACTCGTCAGGAGGGGTGACAATGCAGTCTCATGTTTCAACAAGTTAGTTGTTCTGAAGAATCAGAAAGTGATAGTGAAACGGCTACGAAGAAATTACGTCTTGGCGATAAATCTAACTAGAAAATCATTTTCGTCCAGTTAGTCACGCATTTGATGTTACACTGTTGGGAAATGCGTGTCAAATAGGGAATGTGTCAAGTATTCTGTCAGTTTTCATGTTATTTCTTACAGAAGAACTGACGAAATATATAGCTGATGAAAAGAATCGGTTTTGTATAACCACTATGAAGAATACTCCAGAATCAGAGCTTTCTCGAATATCAAAGTGGAAAGATACTGGATATGATGAAATGTATTGTTTCAGAGCTATTTGTCTTCTGATGCCTAGCGTGAAAAAAATTAAAAATTAGGCAATATTGGACCAGAGATGTCCTTCTAAATACTCCAATTTTTAGTGAACTTACGTCCAGATACCGCTTTTTGTTACTCTGGTGAGGTTTCGTGTGATTTCGCCGCAACCACTCCCCCCTCCCCCCCTCTATTTTACATCACATAATTAATGGACAGACACTTCATAGCTTAGAAATGAAAAATCTGTTGAGTACTTATGTGGAACAAATTTCATCAAAGAAACAAAATTACGTATAATCGGGTAATTACAAAGCGCAGCAAACATTCACTCAACATCGAGATATTTTGGGTGTCTACATCTACAAAGATATTCCGGAAACCAAATTTCGGTGTGTGGTGAAGGCTGCTTGAACAATTATCATTTTAAGGTCTCTTTCTATGGTATTCGTGAATAGCGCGAGGAAAAATCGGATGGCTTTAACTCTCTGTATGAGTTCGAATATCTCTAATTCTACAGTCGTGGTCTGAACGCGGTATGTAAGTGTGGAATAGAATATTTCTAGCATTTTTTTCGAATCAACAATAACACTCTAATACAGTAAGGGACCTACAGAAACCGCCAAGAAAGAACTGTAAACTATTGACGTAAATTTAAGAATCACCACGTTTTCGACAAAAGCTGCAAAAATCGAGAGAAAAATGCAAGCAAGAAATAATTATTAGTTATGAAAAATAGGGTTAATGATTCAGTTTTATTCTGTAGTAATTTATTTGCAGAGAAACTATGTAGTGAGAGCATTTATTCTGTATCAGCCGTGAGAAGTCTCAGTGCTTCGCCAGAAACATTCAGCACAGGGCGGGTGTAGCCTCTCGGACGGCTCCGTCCCCAGGGATAATCACTTAGCGCAGGTAGCAGGCCACAGCGCGGCAGGAACACTATCCGCCGGCAGCAGTCAAAGGGTTAACAAGTCAGGCGGCAGACTTCTATGAGGAAGGTTTTCAAAAACTGGTACTACGTTATGATATGTGCCTCAATATTGAAGGGAATTATGTAGAAAAGTAGAGTAAGGTACAGGTATTCATGTTAAAAACTAATTATTGAGATATATTTGCACGTCTTTTTTTAATTTCAAAACGGTTCTTACTTAAAAAAACATGCCTCGTATTTGCTGTTAATAGGATTACAGATTCATTTTTAGTAAAATTCACTGAAATAATTGTTTTTCTTCGAAGGATTAACAAGAAAACTACACAGAAAAATGTGAGTATGACCCATATAAGTTTCACTTTACACAGTGATACAAGCACCAGTTTTTTTATTTTTTATGGTATTTCGTGCAAAATATTAAATCCAAAATTTGAGAGTAGGTGGGTTGTCATTTTTATTTTATATCTAAGGCAAATCTCTTCAGTTCCCTCCACCCTCTTCCAGTAAACCCCGTATGACTATTTAATCCCCCCCATGATTTTTCATATTTTATGTTATAGTCGTTTTAAAGTTAGTAAGAACCATGTATCGTCTAAGTCGATGTTATTAGAGACGGGAAAGGACTGGGGACAAGAAACGGGAAGGAACTAGGCCATGGAGTTTTGCGAACCATCCCGGCGTTCGCGTGGAGTCAATTAAGAAAACTGTGGAAAACCGAAATCTGGATGGCAGGATGGGGATTTGATAGGCAGTGAGGTAATAACATTCTCCCCCCCCCCCCATTTGATTCATATAAATTTGTATTATGTTGGTAATAACATTAAGTTGGTAACACTGCCGCGTTAGACTCGCTGTCCGGCGTTCCCGCACATTTGTTGCTAGAGGTGGTCAGACGAGAGGGTGAAAAAGAAAGAGGCTTGAACATGTTTACATGATAACAGGGAATATTCTCAAGTGTATTTTGAGACATAGTCGAACTGGACTGATTTAGATTTTTGTTTGCTAATGACTTTATGCATCATTGACGTCGAGGTCATTAGAGGCGGAAAAGGACTGCAGCAAGGGGCGTGAAGAAATTCGGCAACGCCATTTTGAAGAAACCATCCCAACATTCGCCTGGAGTAATTTCGAGAAACCATGGAAAATCGAAATCAGGACAGCCGGACGAGGATTTGAACCCGCGACCACCCAAAAGCGAGGTCGCTCACCGGCAACGCTCTATGGACAGAACGGTGAAGAATACTGACGGGTGGAAAAGGAGCAATGTATCTGTGTTTTGGTGAGCCACTATGTGTTGAGTAATTGAAATGAATATATACAGGGTGTTACAAAAAGTTACGGCCAAACTTTCAGGAAACATTCCTTACACACACACAAAGAAAATATGTTATGTGGACATGTGTCCGGAAACGCTTACTTTCCATGTTAGAGCTCATTTTATTACTTCTATTCAAATCACATTAAACATGGAATGGAAACACACAGCAACAGAACGTACCAGCGTGACCTCAAACACTTTGTTACAGGAAATGTTCAAAATGTCCTCTGTTAGCGAGGAAGCGAGGATACATGCATCCACCCTCCGTCGCATGGAATCCCTGATGCGCTGATGCAGCCCTGGAGAATGGCGTATTGTATCACAGCCGTCCACAATACGAGCACGAAGAGTCTCTACATTTGGTGCCGGGGTTGCGTAGACAAGGGCTTTCAAATGCCCCCATAAATGGAAGTCAAGAGGGTTGAGGTCAGGAGAGCGTGGGGGCCATGGAATTGGTCCGCCTCTACCAATCTAAAATGAGCTCTAACATGGAAAGTAAGCGTTTCCGGACACATGTCCATATAACATATTTTCTTTGTTTGTGTGTGAGGAATATTTCCTGAAAGTTTGGCCATACGTTTTAGTAACACCCTGTATATATATATTTACTTATGGCTTTACACCTCGTATCGTCGAGTTCATTAGAGGCGGGATGGTACTGGGGACAAGGAACTGGAAGGAATTCGGCCATGGCCTTTTAAAGGAAGCATCCCGGCATTCGCCTGGAATGATTTGGGGAAACCATGGAAAACCCAAATCTGGATGCCCGGACGGGGATTCGAACCGGCGTCCTCCCGAATGCGAGGCCAGAGCGTTAACCACTCACCCACCACGCATCGTAATAATTTTTACTATATCATGTGTGATTTCGTAAAAGCAATTATTGCGGGCAAACCATAACGTATTGCCCTTGTCTATAGTCTGATTCCTCTTATACTGGTTCTTCCCCTTCAAAACACTTTTGTGCAGGAAGAAGAGAGAACTAAGTTGCGTGTTATGCTGTTTTTGGACACATAAATCAAGTCATGAACAACCAACTATAGAGTATTGAAAAGCAAACGGATTAAAGTGCTGTGTCGGAGGACTCTACTACTCGAAACTGTACTGATTATTATGAGACAAGGCAGAACTCACGTAACAGTAATCTCAAAGTGGATCGTGAGCCAGCAGGGTGCAGAGTTATTCCGGGGGCCGGTGTGTGTACTCAGCACTCATGCTGGCGCCCACGCCGGAAACCTCGAGTTTGTCCTCCCAGCTCGATAACGACGGTTCGCTCGTAGCCCGACGGCATTTTGCTGATGGAACATAGGACAAACTTTTTGACTGGTTGTACAAGTCTCACAAACCAACAGCAATTTGATCTTAATTTCTTTCAACGTTATATTTTTTCTTTGGTAATTTATCTCATTTATTTTTATACGAGGGTAAGTCAAATGAAAACCTTAAATATTTTTTTAAACATTATTTACTGTGCAGAAGTGGTACAAAGATGTATCACTTTTCAACATAATCTCCCCAACGCTCAATACAAGTACTCCAGCGCTTACAAAGTGCATAAATTCCTTTAGAATTTTTTTTTTTTGGTAGTCCGCGCAACCACTCATGCACCTCTTCATCAGAACGGAACTTCTTTCCTCCCATTGCTTCTTTGAGTGACCCAGACATATGGAAATCACTTGGGGCAAGGTGTGGTGAGTATGGTGGATGAGGAAGACACTCAAAATGCAGGTCTGTGATTGTTGCAACTGTTGTACGGGCAGTGTGGGGCCTTGCATTGTCATGTTGCAAAAGGACACCTGATGACAGCAATCCACGTCGCTTTGATTTGATTGCAGGTCGAAGATGATTTTTTTAGGAGATTTGTGTATGATGCACTGGTGACAGTGGTCCCTCTAGGCATGTAATGCTCCAAAATGACGCCTTTTTCGTCCCAAAAGAGAGTGAGCATAACCTTCCCTGCTGATGGTTCTGTTCGAAACTTCTTTGGTTTTGGTGATGAGGAATGGCGCCATTCCTTGCTCGCTCTCTTCACACACAGCCACCAATCTCTGCCATTTCTTCAATTGGCAGTGTTTTTGGGAGTTATTATCTTAGGATATTTTCTCCAATTAATAAGGTTGGCCAATTCTTCTGAGTTGGTTGGTCTTTATTTTGGTGCATTAATTTATTAAACTCAATGGTCTTTTATGTCGGTCAGCTGAAACGTCGTACTGGCCGATGTTTTTGACTATTAGATTTTTTTACTTCTGGGAGCTTTTGTAGAAAGATTTTGCTAACTCGCTCTCTTCGTTTCCGGTTGGCGGAAGTGAACCCAGGTTTCGTCCCCAGTAACGATTCTTGCAAGGAAGCCATCACCTTCTCGTTCAAAAGTGCCGAAGAAGTTCTTCACAAGCATCAACACGTCGTTCTCGCATTTCAGGAGTCAGCTGCCGTGGCACCCATCTTGCAGACACCTTGTGAAACTGGAGCACATCATCTACAATGTTGTGTGCTGAACCATGACTAATCTTTAAACATGCTGCAATATCATTCAGTGTCACTCGGCGGTTTTCCGTCACTATGGCTTCAACTGCTGCAATGTTCTGTGGAGTCACAACTCGTTGTGCCTGACCTGGACGAGGAGAATCTTCCACTGAAGTCACACAATTTGCGAACTTCCTACTCCATTCGTAGACTTGCTGCTGTGACAAACATGCATGCATCACCATACTGAACCTTCATTCTTCGACGAATTTCAATAGGTTTCACACCTTCACTACTCATAAACCGAATAACCGAACGCTGTTCTTCCCTGGTGCAAGTCTCAAGTGGGGCAGCCATCTTTATACTAATACTGCGACGGTATTTGTATATCTGCAATATGTTGCCACCTACAGGCCATTCTGCACGCTGCTTGTAGCACGCTTACCAACTTACAGGATAACGGCCCGAAATTTCTATTTTTTATTACAAGTTTAAGGTTTTCATTTGATTCAACCCCTTAATTAAATTTCTCCGTCTCCAAGACTCTTATTTTCTATCTGGTACCTAATCGTTTTATTCCCAGGTAGCTGCATAAGGAACCTGGTCAATTTTTTTCTTTTTTTTTAATACTCTCTACGAGATTTGAGATCAAGTTCCATGAAAGTGTTACTACGCTCAAAGTACTCATGTATCACAAGGAAATCTCTCTTCATAACATTTGGTGAGACTGATTCTGTTTAAAGTTGGTTAGCAAATAGTGAACGTAGAAATCGCTACAAACAAAATAAGTAATCCTTCTGAAATGAAAAATGGCGATTTGATTTTGGCGAGTAACATGTTTAGGATGTTCGAGAATCATTCCTGGGAGCAGATGAAGGACGGGGAAGAGGCGAGCAATGAGACATCTTAAAGAAGTTGCAACCGGCAGTTCACATCAAACACAATCTTTGAGGCTCAAGAGACAAATAAACGATTCATGATTAATAGATTTCCGGAGTAAGTGGTGTTGTTCATTTCATAAATCTGAGCTTTCGGCTGCCTTCCTACAGCCTTCGTCAGAGATACTATTTATCTTTACATATTCCGAGCCAACGCCTATAGTGAATATGACATCAGAAGAGTTTTAGGCACTAAATAACACGTGGAAGAAGACAACTTATCGCATGATACCAAAGTGCCAAGAAAATTCGCCCATATCCCATACATACATGGTATCACTGACCGGACTGTGAAATTGCTAAAGCAGGTGGAGGTGCGAACAGTGTTTGAGGCTCACTGCAAAGTTGACCAATTATTAACCACGATAATAGACAGATTACACCAACACCAGCTTACAGGTGGTAATGAAATCCCTTCCAGCTGTGGCGGTGTTTACATCGGCGAGACAGGCCGCACTGTGGCGGAGAGACTTAAGGAACATATCCGCCACTATAAATATGTCGAATCAATCCAGGAAATATCAGGAGTCGGGTGGGTCGAATGGAGTTTTCGGTTCGAGGCAGATGGTTCAATAGCGATGGTAAGCTGTGGATATACCTCGGACAGTAGAGAGTAACTACGAGAACACAGCTGATACAAGGGTACGGTTTATTAGGCTCAGTCTACAGATAGCGGAATGATGTTGCTTCGATGGTCAGGCAGGAAGAAACCTCCGTCAGACAGACATCTGGTTGGGCACTGCCCTTAAGTACACCACTCGTAGGTCACCGCAGTCACTGTGGCATCCTAGTCGCTGCGTCTGTGGCGCCATCTAGTAGAGTAGCCCCGTACTCCGGATCCGACAAATATAACAACAGCGACAAATCCTTCGTAGTTCACCATGCCATTAACACCGGGCACGAAATAAAATTTTATGGCGTGAGGCTACTGTGGAGAGAAGACCAGTGGTGACCTCAATGAGTGAAAGAGGCGGCAGAAATTTTACGTGTTTCGCCAGAATTATTATATCAACTTTCATATACTATACAGCGTATATGTAGTTCAAAACTTTTTGTGACTTGTATATTCCAACAAAATCAACGAAGATAGCGGCCATTGACTCGGCGATGCTTGGCGTTCGTGGCTATGTCGACATAAACAGTATCTCTGACGAATGTTCAGATTATTAAATAAACTTGGCATATCCCGAAAATTTATTAATCAACAGCAAAGACGGCCGAATTGTTTCTTTGCTACTCACGCAATGTCAGTGACAATCATTCACATCAATCTAAATGACAGCACATTCATTGATAGAACAGTGTGACATTACAACAGTGTCAGACGAGGGCAACGACGCTGGCAGGTCATTCCTGTTGAGGGATGGCATTACATTGGTCTAACACTCATTCATGGCCATATCACTTCTCAGCAATAGAGAACCCACATCCTTCAATCCGTCATAGAGCCGTGTCACCATCATTCATGCGGAGATTTCATACTCATGGATGTCAATGAAGTTATCGTCAGTAATTTCCTTTATTTATGATATCACCCGAGTGGAACTGATTATGAACACTGTTCAATACGTTTGGGATAAATTGAAAGCAGTTTTTTTTTTGACCACACAATCTGCAGGACTTAGAGAGAATAGTCACTGAAGAGAGGGATAAACTGGACCAACAATGGATCAATGAGATGGTGAATGGAGTGCCTAGATGGCTCCAGCACTGTTATCAACATAACGGGATTCATTACCCCATATTGAAACTGCAGAACTTCATCTGACAAACCAGCTTTTTGTTTTCGTACAGAACTTCTTTCAGATTTACCGAGCTTGGTGGGTGAGCGGTTAACGTTCTGGCCTCGCATTTGGGAGGACGCCGGTCCGAATCCCTTTCCGGGCATTCAGATTTGGGTATTCCATGGTTTCCCCAAATGAAATCAGGTGAATGCCAGGATGCTTCCTCCAAAAAGGCCATGGCCTAATTCCTTCCCGTTCCTTCTCCCCAGTCCCATCCCGCCTCTAATGACGTCGACATCGCCGAGGCGTAAAGCAATAAGTTAAAAAAAAAAATCTTTCCGTTTTGTTATTATGAGCACCAAATGTTGCAAATAAATCAATGTTAATTGTTTCATCTCAATTATTGTGTCAACTTTCATATACTATACAGCGTATATACTATGTAGTTCCAAACTTTTTGTGGTGAGTATATAAAGAACAGCAATCTGTCCGAGTATAAGAATCTACTCTGGGTAATGTAAATGCATAAAAATTCTTCGCCGATCACACACTCTCTATCGCAATTGTCAAGTTATTACTGCCGTAAGATGAGTAGCCGTCTTACAGGTCAGGTGTGGGGGTAGGTTACATCATCCGTCCGCTGATTTTCTGCTGGCAGTAATATTTGGAGGAATGTGGAGCCGGAATTCTAGAGGCATCCCGATTCACATTCAGCAAACAAACATAGTTGCTGCATTATGGTCCCACTTAATTCCGCGGTTCACTAAACTCAACTCCACAATGTCGGTTAGCAAGGTTGTCGGAGACGCCAGTTTCAACGGCCTCTGACGTAACGCTGCCCCAGGAACCTCTAGTTCCCGCAAGTACTTTAGCCGCTTCAAATTAAACGCGAGGCTACGATCTGTAACACAGCGCAGGCGAACGTCGCATGAATGTTCCGGGAATCCTATCATCATCGATATTTAACTCCAGGGGACTGTGGACACAGCTGTTCTGGATTTATGATAACTACGTCTTTCTGTACTTGCTTCATCCGTCTAACTCGTGATCTTTTTACAGTTACAGATTTCTCAAAATATGCCTTAGATAGCCGATTTGGCGCCTTTATTATCATGTGCCTCATGCTTGTACAAAAAAAAACTCGACGGTTATTCAGGTACGTTCAGTGTCCTCTGCACAATGCATATCGGAGACTGTTTAGAACAAAGAATTATCGCTGCAATTTGAGAAGTTCCATGCCTTACAGGAGCAGTCACGTGACAGTGGGAAAAGGGAATCTGAGCGCAAAAACGTTCTACTTAATTACTTGGCTTGCTCTGCTAGTACCCTTTAAAGTATTGTTAATATTTCTGTAAATGTAAAATAGAAGGCTTTCATAGATTTGAGGAGGCAGGAGGCTCACAACTTTTATTATTATTTTAAGTAATTATTTTTAGAACAAGTAGGTGTAACATAAGCGTTTCAAACTTCTGTTTCTATTGGATTTCCATGTGTCGATTAGCTTTATTTCCCAGCAATTCCAAGTAAAGTCTTTCAACTAATCAAAACTGATAGGTGTGCCGTCGTAGACGCAAGTGTTTAGAATTAACAATAGTTAAAGACAGCAAAACAAGAGCACAGTAATTACTTAAAACCACCGATGCCTCAGGCTTGATTCAATTTTTTAATTTTTTATTTTATTTTTTTGCTTATAGTTTTACGCTTCTTCGGCGTCGAAGTAATTATAAGGGGGAAAGGACCGAAGACAAGAAACGGTTAGGAATTAGATCAAGGCCTTTTGAAGGAACCATCCCAGCGTTTGCCTGGAGTGATTTCGGAAAACCATTGAAAACCGAAATCCGGATGACCGGACGGGGATTCGAAATCGCGTCCTGTGGAATGCGAGACCAGAGCATTAACGCTCCCCCACCACACTCGATGGCTGTTTAGAACAAATGATTATCACAGCAAGTTGGGAAATGAAGCAGGAATGAACATGTTAAGCCAATAGGTAATTTCGTGTGGTTATCATGATCTAGTGACTCCAGTTTCTTAGTAATCGCCCAATCCTCCTCTACCGTAGCACCTATCCTAACTCGGTTTCCTGCAGTTCAATATCCTTTACGTCCACGAGGTGTAAATCCACAAAAAATAACCCGGTAATCCTACTAGATATAGCGGTCCCGCAGTTTAACGTGCAATCCGAACCATGGAACCGTTCTAGCGTACTTACAATACAAGCTTTTTCAGGTTAAGGCCGGTTTAAATGCCTTTGAAAATCTCAGCCGAAAGCGGTACTAACAGGGGAACTTTCAAACTCCTTAACCACTGTGATCAGCCAGTGTTGGTGAGAAATGTTTGTGAAACAATCTCACAGAAGGAAGAGGTAATACTGTATATTGTGATTCATACACTCCTGGAAATTGAAATAAGAACACATTGACGCCGGTGTGTAACACCCACCATACTTGCTCCGGACACTACGAGAGGGCTGTACAAGCAATGATCAAACGCACGGCACAGCGGACACACCAGGAACAGCAGTGTTGGCCGTCGAAGGGCGCTAGCTGCGCAGCGGTTGGGCACCGCCACAGTCAGTATCAGCCAGTTTGCCGTGGCATACGGAGCTCCATCTCAGTCTTTAACACTGGTAGCATGCCGCGACAGCATGTACGTGAACCGTATGTGCAGTTGACGGACTTTGAGCTAGGGCGTATAGTGGGCATGCGGGAGGCCGGATGGACGTACCGCCGAATTGCTCAACATGTGGGGCGCGAGGTCTCCATAGTACAACGATGTTGTCACCAGTCGGCGGAAGGTGCACGTGCCCGTCGACCTGGGTCCGGACAGCAGCGACGCACGGACGCACGCCAAGACCGTCGCAACCTACGCAGTGCCGTAGGGGACCGCACCGCCACTTCCCGGCAAATTAGGTACACTGTTGCTCCTGGGGTATCAGAGAGGACCATTCGCAACCGTCTCCATGAAGCTGGGCTACGGTCCCGCGCACCGTTAGGTCGTCTTCCCAACACGCCCCAACATCGTGCAGCCCGCCTCCAGTGGTGTCGCGACAGGCGTGTATGGAGGGACGAATGGAGACGTGTCGTCTTCAGTGATGAGAGTCGCTTCTGCCTTGGTGCCAATGATGGTCGTATGCGTGTTTGGCGCCGTGCAGGTGAGCGCCACAATCAGGACTGCATACGACCGAGGCACACAGGGCCTACACCCGGCATCATGGTGTGGGGAGCGATCTCCTACACTGGCCGTACACCTCTGGTGACCGTCGAGGGGACACTGAACAGTGCACGGTACATTCAAACCGTCATCGAACCCATCGTTCTACCATTCCTAGACCGGCAAGGGAACATGCTGTTCCAACAGGACAATGCACGTCCACATGTATCCCGTGCCACCCAACGTGCTCTAGAAGGTGTAAGTCAACTACCCTGGCCAGCGAGATCTCCGGATCTGTCCCCCATTGAGCATGTTTGGGACTGGATGAAACGTCGTCTCACGCGGTCTGCACGTCCAGCACGAACGCTGGTCCAGCTGAGGCGCCAGGTGGAAATGGCTTGGCATGCCGTTCCACAGGACTACATCCAGCACCTCTACGATCGTCTCCATGGGAGAATTGCAGCCTGCATTGCTGCAAAAGGAGGATATACAAGGTACTAGTGCCGACATTGTGCATGCTCTGTTTCCTGTGTCTATGTGCCTATGGTTCTGTCTGTGTGATCATGTGTTGTATCTGACCCCAGGAATGTGTATATAAAGTTTCCCATTCCTGGGACAATGAATTCACGGTGTTCTTATTTCAATTTCCAGGAGTGTATTAAGATATTCTGTATCGTAACAGAACTGTTAACCAAAACAAAGATTAGAATATGTGATCCGGATAGGTGAGGACATAGGTTGTAACGGCTGCATGGAGATGAAGAGATCAGTTCAGGATAGGAAGCAATGGAGTGAAAAGTCGAGAAACTAAATACAGAAAGAAGTTGTTGTTGTTTGAACGCTGCGGCTGTGTCAGTTGTAAGGATCGCCGGTGTTTGCTGTGAGGCAGGAGCTGGCGTGATGCCACTACTGGGCACGCCCGTGACACCATCAACAGAAACAAAACGCGCGCACACGAGTTCAAGGGCAGCCCAGTCAGATTCCACCGCCGCGACAAGTCACAGGATTACAACGACAGTCGAACACTAGCAGGTGCCCACGACTTCGTTCGTGTTTGTAAACAATTTTGATTGACAGCTACCGACCTGTAACCACCATAGTGCACACACAAACACCAGTGATCTGCGAAGGGTATTTATGTCTGCCAAGTGAAATGTAGGGACATACATGTCTATTCAAATCTCAGGTCCACCACTTTCAACCTTCATATCTACCACACCCCTACACCAACCGACATGCAATCAATCAGCATAGTGCACGAAGGGAGACTCCAGGCTACTACCACACACAAACACCAGTGTTCTGCCCTATGTAGTTGAGGCAGGAAAGTGAAATAGAGGGACACACACGTGTATTTATGTCTATATGTATCCGTCGGTTGCATTTTCAAGTTTCAGACACTTATCGAGCTTGGCGTACCTGTTACAGACGGTTTTACGCAGTATGCTTTAAGAATGCTAGGACGATACGCAATACTCCCGTCAGGTATTCGCAATTGGCATTGTCCGTCATACAGTCACCTACAGTACCTATGTTTTTTGTCTCAAAATTGTGATTAGAATATACATCATCAAGCTATACTTTTGAATACAATAATGAAATTAGAAAGAACTTTTAAAAACTCTTTGTGTGGAGCATAGCAGTTTATGGTAGCGAAACATGGACTTTAGGAATACCGGAAATAAAGAAAATTGAAGCATTTGAAATGTGGTGCTACAGAAGAATGCTGAAAATTAAGTGGACAGACAAAGTAAGAAATGAACGAGTTTTGGAAAAGATGGGTGAGAAAAGAAGTTTGTGGAAGAAGCTTACAGAAAGAAGAGACAGGCTGGTAGGTCATATTTTGAGACATGCAGGATTGGTTAATTTGTTAGTGGAGGGAACAGTCGAAGGTATGAACTGTAGAGGAAGACAGAGATTAGAATATATGAAGCAGATAATTGAGGACGTGTGCTGTAAGGGGTATGTAGAAATGAAGAGGTTAGCACAGGATAGGAAGGGATGGAGGATTGCCTCAAACCAGTCGAAGACTGACGACAACCAAAAAAAACAAACAATAATACATGATTTTCATATTCACATAATCAACAGCGATAAGTATATAATGCAGTTACGGGTTTATTCGTCAGAAATAAATTCAGTTTTCTTGTATTTTATCATCTGTTTTTTAGCATCGATAATTATCATAATCTACTTCACAGGAATGTTCCATTCATATCAAATATCGTACGTTCAAACCAAGGCGTCAGCCCAGAGGTATCCACCGCTGTGTTCATTTGCAGATTCTTACTTCACATCTTATTTTCATTCATTCAGAAATCACTGTAGAAGTAGTAGATGCACTATAATAACTTTTACTTGCTTCATACAACGTTCCACGAACCCCAATTAACAAACGTATTTTCCATTTCATTCATACATTTCATATTTTAGTAACCGATCCAGAGATTGATTCTCGTTGCAGAGTTTCGTATCTTCCGAGAGAAGAATGGAAGCCGTATGTATTCGCTCCATTCGTCACACCCTTACAACTCCTGAACCACCTGCCCTGACACTCGGATTGTAAAGATCGCCGACCTCGGGTAAGGGTGATTTTAATTATCTGTTGTGTCCGTTCTGTGTTTATATATATTATGTAAAATCAACATGGATACTTTGAAGGAGTCAAAATATTACACAGTTGTTGCTGGCTGGATGGCTATAAAGCAGAGTACCATTACGAAACAGATTACAGTAATAATATATCGGCCTGGAGACATTGACAAAACAGAATTTAGTCGGGCACGTAAGTATTTCTGATTTCTACAGCTTCTTAGAGCTTCGTTTTCTTTAAGACATTCCTCCTCCATCTCCAGCGTTCGCATGAACTAATTTCACGAAACCATGAAAAACCTAAATATAAATGGCCAGAGCAAGAGTCAGGCTTGATCGTTGAGCCTCCACGCTCGGTCCTCAGTTTCAATCCAGTCGCTCAATGTTCGACATAGATTGGGACTCCAGTAGTCATTCGTGTGAAGGCGCATTCCCACGATCCCTTGTAAACGGAGGCGAGACGGGACGGGACGCCATGGGAACAGGGCCGCCTCTGCTAGCGGAGACGAGACGCAGCTACCCACACTGAGTCGGTAAACATCACAGGCGTGTGTAGCGGTGCGTTGTTGCCTTCGGTTTGCAGCAGCGGTGCGCACCCCTTCTGTTGTAAAGTGCTCTGTGCCAAACGACACTAGGCAACGTGGTGGGGACAGAGCCGGCGTTAAAGGGGGTTAAGCGGGGCGAAAGTACCCGGGGCCCTGGCCACCAAAGGGGGGCCCGCCGGCGTGTGTGCCTAAATAAATAGAAATCAAACAAAAATTTTAAAATCTGCACAAATAATTTTGAATATTTTTGTATTAAAATGTTCTGAATTCATAAAAAAACAAAGTGTAAATTAAAAATATTTTTGGGGGGTGGGTGTAGGGGCCTAAGATCGCTTACCCGGGGCCCGAGAATCCTAACGCCGGGCCTGGGTGGGGAGGTCCCATCCCGTCTCACCTCACCTACGAGGGATCGTGGGAATGCGCCTTTATTGGAGTCGATCCCTCAGGTGTATTGTGGATGGAAACCCAACACATGTCGCGGATACGAGGGCGTTATTTATGTCTGTAAGCTGCAGCTTGTCGGCGGAGGAACAGTGATTGACGACCTGGCTGAGCGCGCATCAGGCTGTAAACAGGCAGCTCCATAAACACGTCCGTGTCCTGTCCTCAACAGGTGGCCACAGACTCGACGCAACTCCTCAAGTCACGTGACAACTCTGCCGGATGCAATCTAAGAGAGACAGTGAGAACATCGTACCTGTTGCTTTTTTTCAGAGATACTCTGGTTGTATTCGTACGTGACTTTGGGGTCGTCCGTTAATTACGTGAAGTGTTTTTCCGGGAATTCCGGACCCCTCCCCTCTGGCGAGGTTTGGTGAGATCTGGTCGCCCCCCCCCCCTCCTGCCAGTCAACCTCTTAGTTTTTTTGAGACTTTTTTTTAGCTCGCTTGTGGACCTTTTTTGTGATATTTGAGCGTCCACGAACTACAAAAATCCATTCTGACCTCCTATGAACCCCCCTCCCCTCCACGTAGCACGGCGTGATTTTTTCCTCCACCCCCCCCTTTCCCCCCGAGTGGGAAGTAGCTTTTTACCCTATTGATTCCAGAAGACATTTTCTACAGTTTTCTCTCGTCAGACTATTGTAGATTATATACGGAGATAATTAAATAACGAAAATAAATATTCACATACTGCTGTGTGTTCTGTACTTTATTTTAACTGCGATAAATTGTATGAATGAAAAGCTGCCTGGCTTGTCTTTGACCTTCCTTCCCCCCCCCCCCCCCACCACGTAGCCGAGCGTAGCTTTCTAGCCAAGGGCGGGTCCATTAATTACGCGAGGTGATTTTCCGGAATTCCGGATCCCCCCCCCCTCTAGTTAGATTCCGTCGGATCCGCCCCTCCCCCTGAGAATGGACCTCGAGACCTTTTTTTAGGTCTCATGCTCCCGAGGGCGGTTATAACCCCCCCCCCTAAAGTCGGTTTATACCCCCCTAAAATCGACATTCGCGTCATTTGTAGACCTCTTTTTTTTAGCTCTACCATTGTGCAAGAATTTCAAAACCTCACGTGAAATTTCCGTCGACCCACCCTTCCCCTTGGTGAGATTTCGCCGGATCCCCCCTCCCCTATTTCACCTCACGTAATTAATGGACGCCCCCAACCCGTACCCCTTTTTTCTACACTGCATCAAGTAGTGTATGAAGGGTCCCTATGTCATTTCGCGAATATAATGCTTAGCATCATACAGAATTAGAAAAATATACGAATGTTGAGGGGGGGGGGGGGGAAACTAGACTTGTCCAAAAAAAATCTGTTGTCAGTGGTAGTGAGCTGCCAGTAAGTTCATGCTCGCAAGAAAGACATGTTCACATAAACCACCAGTGTCGCCTGTAACATTCCGCAGTCACCGAAATCTCTCCATTGGAAATGTTGCTTAATGGTTCGTTCATGAAGAGTATATTCCCTTAGGGGCGTCCATTAATTACGTAAAGTGAAATGGGGGGGGGGGGTGAAATCTCACGTGAGGTTTTTAAATTCTTGAAGGATAGTAGAGATTTAAAAAAGAAAAATCTACAAACGACGCGGATACAGAGGTAGTGGGGGGGGGGGGGAGTCCTTCCGGATCTCACGAAATGTCACCAGAAAAAGGGGGGTCCGGAATTCCGGATAAACGCCTGACGTAAGTAATGAAGCTGCACTGCAATTACAAATCAGTCACTGATCAGTTTAACAATAGACCAGTAAACCAGCAGATATTCCGTAACCAGCTGTTGTCCGCTACGTCGTTCGTGTACAGACCTCTCTCTCATAACGATTATTTCACTGTTAACACATCGCCAACGGTTTCAGATAACTGATACTTAACTCCTCCGAAACATACGACGCAACTCTCACACGAAAATCATGTGAAACATTTCGACTGCTAGAACTTATTTACCTTTAAATGGATTCTAATTTGTAGACTCTAATCTTTGTCAGCTTTTCGACTTCACATCAGAATGAAACATGCTCTATTTCACCCCCAGGACCAGGGACTTTAGATAATTCAAAACAAAATCAAAATTATACCAGTAGTTATTGCGTCAATTTCATTTATCCTGACAGATAGACAACTTCAAAAACAGTACATTCTTTTTCTTAGGTCATTAACAGTTCCATAATATCATTTTTTTTTTAAATATGATGAATGCACGGACTTTCCTTCGGTTGCAGTCTTTTCTTCTGTTTTCCGACCGTGAGCCACGTCACCCTGGTTCAGAGGGTGTTGAGGAACAGTCTAACCGGGCCTGTTAGCCCCGGAGTACGAGTACCTATATTTATGGCAAGAAAGTCTTGTGCTGCCATCTGTCTGCCAAACGTCTAACATTGAGTGTTCTGTATGATAAGTGTACTTCTTGTTTGTGAAATGTGTAGCTCATGAGGCGAAGATTGAGACCGTACCAGCATTAGCATAGATTACAGGTTTCCAAACTGGGGGTGGCGGGGGGGGGGGGGAGCGCCCCACCCCTCCTAAGCTGATGCAACGACCTGTCGGAGGGGTAGGGGAGGGAGGGGAATGCGCTACGTGTGAGGTTGTCTCACCTCAGAAAACAGTTATTTTAACATTTCATTTACGCAACAGACATGCCCACTATAAACCAGAAGTTAAATTCAGAGGCCAACTCTTGCCGTATTGCGGCACACCAAAATATCTGGGTATAACACTGGACAGAACTCTAACTTTCAAACAGCATCTCTCAAACGTTGCTGCCAAAGTCAAAATATTCTTCAAAAGCTTGCAGGTACTTCATGGGGAGCCAGTGCTCACATTCTAAGATCCACAGCCTCTGTAATACTCTGTTGCTGAATACTGCTGCCCATCCTGGATCAATAGTGCCCATACAAATAAGATAGATGTATAACTCAATCAGGCAATGAGAATAATTACGGGATGTATTCACTGCACGAATACAATATGGCTTCTAGTGCTATGCAACATCTCACCTCCATCACTAAGAAGATCAGAAGCTCTCTTAAAAATCTGGAAAAATATCCTGAAAAACCCTCAGCTGCCTATACTTCAAGATATGATTCAAGCAAAACATCAACGCTTGAAATCAAGAAAATTACCATGGCGCACAGCAATCAACCTTACAGAGTCCTCTTTTAACATCAATAAGCTGTGGACAACTCAATGGGAGCAGTCATCAGTAGCCAATAAAAATCTAGTTGAGGATCCCTCAGTAAGGTTACAAGGTTTCGATCTCCCCAGGCGGCAGTGGAGAATCATCAATCGGATTCGAACAGGACAAGGCAGATGCGCCTACTTATTATACAAATGGGGCTGGGTAGATTCTGCAAATTGTGACTGTGGAGCCACCTTACAGACAATCAATCACATCGTTTCTGACTGTCCTCTTCAGCCTACAAGGGAACAATGGCGGAATTACATGATGCGCCGATCAGTGCGGTTGACTGGATTAAAACATTAGATCTCGAGATATGAGATTGTACAAGCTTGTGATATGTACATTTCCTGTTGTGTACCTTGTTAATCATACGATAAATAAATAAATAGATAACCGCCTGTGTGGACGATATCGTAGCTTCAGTCCGCCAGAAGTACTGTGTCTCCTTCACCCTCTCTTAGAGATGAAGAACCTTTATTTTTGCATCACACACTTAGTGAATTCCCTCTGAGATGTCACTGTTAGTGCCCCTAACCTAGATGAGCCGCCTAAAAACAGCAATGAGGACGGCCGGTACGAGGGGACCGGCACTCGATGCCGGTCCGTTGTACCTCCAAGGCGGGTCGCAAGGTGTTGCCCTGCCTCAAGGACGTCGGTTGGCCTTCTCGCGTGGTGCTGAGTGCCTGGACGTGACTAAAACACTGTCTGCAGAACACCTGTTGTCTGCAGCCAGAGTCAACGCTCTGGCGACGCAGAGCATCACATCCGCCACCCAGTGCTACTTGGGGAGCGTGCATAAACCACGTAGCTCCACATTTTAACCTCCTTTGAACCCCCCTCTCCCCCCACGTAGAACGTAGCTTTTTTCCCTTTGATTCCAGAAGACATTTTGTACCGTTTTCTCTCGTGTCAGACTATTGTAAATTACATATGGTCATAATTAACTGAGGGAAATAAATATTCACATGCTGTTGTGAGTTCTGTTCCACAATTTAACTGTGAAAAATGTTATGAAAGGAAAGCTACGTGGCCTGGCTCGGAACGCCCCTTCCCCCCACGTAGCCCAGCGTAGCCTTCCAGCCAGACCCCCCCCCCCCGGACCGAGCCACGTAGTTTGTGCACGCTACCTTGGGACCCCTGCTGCGCACGACGTGTCACCTGCAGAGCACTTCAGCTTCCAAGAAATTTCATGAAAAGTAAAACTATTATAATTTAGTAACTAAGTAACTTTTAAAAAACCGAAACATGCATCTTATATTAGCACAACAAAGGATCCACTCCATCCTACTTATAACATATACGTCACTCAACAAAGCGCACAAACAGTGTTTATTGTACTGGCGTTCTGCCCCAAAAGACAATACACTTGAGTGAGGTACAGGGCGTTCGCCGGAAAACGCTACCCTCCCAGTCTGTTGCCGTCGGCAACTTGCTCGGTCAGTGGTGCCAGCAGTTTCCGCCACACGGCACCGTGAATCACCGCACTGTTTAACACCTCCGCTGCCCCAACAGTGCAGTGCAGTGACCCTTACATTGTTAAGAACGGTTTCTTTGCATTGTAGATAGTTTGTGACTTCAGTCTCTTATTAATCAGTGTTGTGAATAAACGTTTCTTTGCGGTTTGGCTGGTTTGGGGCTTCATACTCTTATTAATCTGTACCGTGTTTGAGTGTGAGTAAAATTATGGTACGTTACAGTTTGCAACAAAGAATACTTCTCTACGATACATATGTGAAGAAGAAGTCGTTTAAAAAGTGTCGCAGTAAATTTCGTCGCGAATTTCCTGGCGCTTTACTGCCAGCTAAATCAACAATTCTGAGTCTGGTTAAAAAAGTAAGAGAAACGGGTTCATTTTTTAACAAAAAGAGACTGTCGGTCAACCGTATTCACACAGTGGAGAAAATTGACGATATCGCTTTTCGACTAGAACAGTAACCCAAAAAATCAATTAAGTCAGTTAGGGCAGCGTGTGTCTCGAAATATGTTCAGAAGATGTGAAATGTGCATTACACAAGAGGGTCAACACTTCCAGCATCTTTTATAAGGTAAGCTAATGAATTACGTCACATTTAAATGCTTAGCACACAAGTTTATGAAGTTTATGAAGCGTAATTATTATGAAATAGTCCGCGGCCGACGGTCGAACAATGCCGGAAACTGACCGCTCGCTCGCCGGGAGCAGTTTCTTCCTTGTAGCGCTAACAGTGGGTTGCGTTTCCCGGCGAACGCCCTGTATCTTTGAAGTATTCTCTATGACCTTCAAGCATTAGATTAAAATTTTTAATACTGGAAAATTTCAGATTTTTTTGTTTTGTTTGAAATATCTAGTCTCAGCATACAATAATAACTTAAAGAAATTTAATTTGATTAGTTTAATTTAATATTTTATTTCTTTACTAGTTTTAACGCTTGTCGGAAGTGACTGATACTTCACCATTTGTCGCTATAGCCCCCTCAAGTTATTAGGAATGTTGTTATGGGGTAAGGGGATACAGGAGAACTTGAGGTCACAGGGGAATGAGAAAAGTAAATTGTTAAGCTTTGTATAGAAATTTTTTTAGTAGTCTGGAAAACTTTCTAAAGAAATAATAATTTTTTAAATGCATGACGGTTAATTATTTTTTACATACTTTATCATTGACAAAAATAATACTTGTATCACATACTTATTGATATATTTCCTGGTATGACAAAAGTTTCTTGCATTAGATTGTCGGAGTATTTAACCGGGACGTTCTTCGCTGCCGAAATTTAGGAAGCAAGCGCGACAGACATGACCAAACTGACTTATTATATTTGATAATGACAATTAATTTTAACAGTAAAATATTGCATTACAATTATTGCAAGCTTTAAAAAGACAACATGCAAATCTTGATATTTTTAACAGTAATTTGTAGACATGCCAAAAAATTTCGGCCTTCGTTAAAGATTGATAAAGATTACGACGCCAGTTCCACAGTATAAAGCGTGGAATTTGGTGTCGAAGATAATTGTAAATTTACAGAGATATTTTACAAAATTATTTACGGTTTTGAATAACCAGAATCCTCCGCCACGCACTTTTAGTGAATCGCGGAGTAATAATAATAATAAATCTCTACAACAAAAAATCCATATCAAGAAAGACAAAAATTCGGCACTACAACACAGTCATAAAACCAACAGTCCTCTATGCAAGTGAAACATTAACACTTAACAGAAAACGTGACCTTGAAGAAATAAATAAGTAGAGAAAAATCATTAGAAAAATTCTAGGAGCAAGACTCACTAAAGACGGTTACAGACTACAGCCAAAACAACAGAAAAGTTTTCAAATATGGAAATTGGCATCAAGAAAAGGTGAATGAAATTCTTTGGTCATATTAAGAGGCTACCAGAAAATCGATTGACAAAAAAGATAATAGATTATGTAACTTCACTTAAAAATCTAACACCTTGGCCGAATGAAATTCGGAAGGATATTAAAAGTGCAAACATAGGAACAACAGACATCTTAGAAAGAGACACCTTCAGACACAAAGTAGACAAATGGGAAGTTACAATTGAGCAACCAAAACAAAAATAATACCGACCAAAGTGTTCGGAAGAACGCAAACAAGCTTTCTCGGAAAGAATGACAGCCTACTGGAACAACAATAAGAACTAAAAGAAAACTTAATTGGGTCATTTTCTTAACGTCTTCCGTTTATTGGGAGAATTCGCCAATAATAATAATAATTATCCTAGTTGTGGTCGAGGTTTTCTGACAAAAATTCGTCCTACAGCAATTCGTAGTATATGTAGAATTTAAAGCACGCATTAAGCAGCTACTGAGAATCATCTGAATTGCTGTGCTGGGTGTAAGGGGATCAGGGACTCGTGTCGTAATGCACACAGCCCCGCCAGTTGACACCAATGAATCTCGGACTCGTTAAACGGAGGACACAGTTCACAGGCCGAACACACGCACCGAACACGGCAGCCACGCGTGGAACTACGACTCTCAACATCTTCAGAGAGCACAGCTTCCTTGATAAGAAATCATCTCTTCTGATACATTAAGATTACCTACTCCTTGAAAAGTACTTCAGCATGAAGCTTTAAGAAACTGGTAAACTTTTAATGCTGTTTTACAGCGGTAATATAATTCAGATGAATATAATAAGTTCTCAGAATTTCGACGAGGCTGACTGAAATTGATAAAAATTCTGTCTCTGAAGACGACCTTCTGTCAGCGTTAGTATTTTTTATTAACTAGCGTGGACCAACGGCGTCGCGAACTTCACCATCCACTCCCTCTGTGGGTATACCTCGTTCACTCTGAACTGACGCCTCAATGTCATGTTTCCCTGATTCCGCTCCTCACCCTCCCACTCTCTTTCTCCCTCTCCGAACTGTGCTCCGTGTCCCGGCAGTCGAGTTGTAAATTTTCCGTTTGTATGTAGCGGTAAGGGCAGCGAAACGGGAATAGAGTAGACTGAACGAGAGCCGCCGCTGTTAACTGAACTAACTACCGGGTGTTTCAAAAATGACCGCTATATTCGAAAAATCAATAAAAACTAAACGGGCAGCGACAGAAATACACCGTTTGTTGCAATATGCTTGGGACAACAGTAAATTTTCAGGCAGACAAGCTTTGGAAATTAGTTACAATTTTCAACAACTGATGGCGCTGCAGGCGATTTCAAAGATATAGAAGTAAATGCAGTCTGTGAGTTCGCAATTATGTAAGTCGTCTTTCTGCTGTAAGCGTGTGCTGTTCACAGATTGCAAGTTTGTTGTGAAATAGTGGTTTATTCCGTAGAACATATCGTACTTTAGATTTTTCCAGCGCCATTTGTTGTTGAAAATTTTAACTAATTTCGAAAGTTTGTCTGCCTCTAAATTTACTGTTGTCCCAAGCAAATTGCAACAAACGGAATATTTCTATCGCTACCCGTTTAGTTTTTATTGATTTTTTCAAATATACCGGTCATTTTTGAAACACCCTGTATAACTGAACAAAAATTCTTTCTTCCGAATAATAAAGGCGTATTCCCACGATCCCTTGTAGGCGAGGCGAGACGGGACGGGACCTCATTAGCCGAAGTGTAGGGACGACCGCGGGCCGCAGGTTAGTCCTAGCCACCTCTCCTAGTGTCGTTTGGCACAGACCACTTTACAGCAACAGAAGGGGGGCGCACCGCTGCTGCAAACCGATGGCAACAGCGCACCGCTACACACGCCTGTGATGTTTACCGACTCAGTGTGGGTAGCTGCGTCTCGTCTCCGCTAGCAGAGGCGGCCCTGTTCCCATGGCGTCCCGTCCCGTCCCGTCTCGCCTCCGTTTACAAGGGATCGTGGGAATGCGCCTTAAGACGCCTCTCGTACGCTGAAGTCGGAGTAAACACGGACTGCAAATTAATCGAATCCCCATCAAACTCCAAACTATAGTTTTCAAGTGAATTACATTCAACGGATGTTGATACTAATTTTGTGGACACCTTTATCTTAAATTTATCAGTATTCTGACATCACATTGAAATGAAACGTAACATTTTATACCGGCGTGACAGCGGTCTTAATATCAATTTAAACCCCAAATCAAGCCCAAATCCTCCTCCTGTTTTAAAATTACTCCCAGCCTTGTTTGGTTTAACGTGTCGGTTACTAACTGGGTTCTACATCAAATCCAGCGGATGCCCATATTGTGAATCCCATTCCATGCCCTTGGCTGTCATCTGTAACGATGTAACGGCTTGCAATGGCAGGCAAGCAGCGACCAGAGAGATTATCGCTCTCTGTCCACAGCAACATAAGGAGTTGGGTTATCCATTTACGTTTCTGCAACGGTACAATATGTCTTAAATTAGAAACCAACCATAAACAAAAGAAAATATTTCTTTTAAATCCATATATAAATTATAAGTTGATTTACATTATTTACATACTTTCATGTAGATGTTTTAATTATATTCTCTGTCTACAGATGTCTCTGATATAGTAAGCTAAGAAATATTAAAATAGTACATAATTTTTAAGGTTATGAGCGTTCTTTAATAACAATCTTATTTAGTTGCTTGACCATAACCACAAGCTGGAACTCGATTTCAGGCATAAGAGTGAGAGAAGGTTGTGTGTTTTTTTTTTCTTTTTTTTTTCTTTTTTTTCTTTTTTTTTTTTTTTTACTGATTGCCTCGTTGACGGCTAAAGTCTTTAGAGGCGAGATGGGACTGGGGACAAGGAACGGGAAGGAATTCGGCCATGACCTTTTTGAAAAAAAAACATCTCGGCATTCGCCTGTAGTGATTTGGGGAAACCATGGAAAACCCAAATCTGGATGCCCGGACGGGGATTCGAATCCGCGTCCTCCCGAATACGAGGTCAGGGCGTTAACCGCTCACCCACCACGCTCGGTAAGAATGAGGGAAGATTTTCTTTCGTATGTCGGGGGTCAGGGATTTAAATAAATTACCAAGACAGACGATGATTAATTTACGGAAAACGTTGAAAGAATTTAAAGTTGAAATTTTTGGAAGGCAAAAAAAGTAGGCAGGTACGGGAAAATGGAGAAATAGATGTGTATGGAAATTGACACCGGAGCGTGTGCTCCATTGCAATTAAATTAAATTGAATTGAAGTAAGGAAAAATGAATTGACAGAAGGCGTTCAGTCATTTTTGACGGGATTAGAATCTAATACTAAAATAAGTTTTTTTGCCGGTTTCCATTAATTCCTCTCTTCTAACAGATTCAGCGCTTCCAAACCTTTCCTCACCATCACTTTGATGTTCAGTAGATCTTATTATAGAATAACATGCTATAAACAGTTGCAGGGTGATCTGGACAGGATATCTAGCTGGGTTGGTAAACATGGGATGAAGATAAATGCAAAGAAGAGTCAGCTTATTAGATACAAAAATAAAAAACAAAAGGTTAATTATGAATATAAGGTGGGGAAAGAATTGCTTGCCAAAGACTTGAAATGTAAATATTTTGGAATTACATTTGATAACAAGCTTAACTGGGCAGGACACATTGGACAAGTGGTAGGAAAAGGTTTCAAAATTCTGCACTTGTTGGAGAGAGTGATGAAGGGATGCACGAGAGAAGTAAAGGAATTGGGTTACAAAACTTTGGTCAGACAATTGCTTGAATATGGTAATGTAGTATGGGACCCACATTTTTTGTAACAAATACAGGAGTTGGAGAAGGTGCAAAGAAGGACTGCTAGATTTGTTTCTGGAAATTATCGCAGAATGCTATCAGTGACAGGTATGATAAAAGAGTTGGAATGGGATTCATTGCAATACAGGAGGAGGATGAGGTGGGTAATGGGAGTGTACAGGGCGTATACTGGCGATGAGGCATGGAAAGATATTGCAGTAGGTATGAAAAGTAGTTTATGAAAGGGAAAAATGACCATGACCACAAGCTGGCACTCGATTTCAGGCACAAGGGTGTGGGAAGATTTTCTTTTTTAGGTAAGGATGTCAGGGATTGGAATGAGTTACCAAGGGGAATGATGAATAACTTACCAAAAATGTTAAAATAATTTAAAGTTGAAATTTGTAGAGGGCAAATGTAGGTGGGTGCAGGATAGGGGGAAGTTGGGTGTGTAGGGAAATTGCCACCAGAGCGTGTGCTGTATTGCAATTAAATTATTAAATTAAATACTTACATTTAATTTATTCCACCAGAAATTCCTTTGGAACTGAATGAGACAATATTTTGATTCGTAACTGTATCCTTAAAAGGTACAACTTTGACTTCCAACGCTCGGAATCGCACGAAAACATGCTTAGAATAACAAGCGATCATAAACAAAACAGTGGTGTGTGTCATTTCCATGCAAAACCTAGCATTCCACCTCAAGTAACATTTTAATAGAGGGAAACAAAGTAACAAGATGTCAATACCATATGAAAGAAATTATACGTAAATCAATGACGTCAGTGTATCATTACATTTTCCGTCAACAGTGCCAAAAAATATATGCTTGAAGTACATAATATAGTGCAAAACACGCATATACAGCAGTATTACACACCTGATAGTGCTTATATTAGTCCTCAAAGTGCAGACGCGGGATTTCGATGAAGTGGTTAAAATGCGCACACCTCATTGACACTGTTGATTTAAAATGTGATGATGGACTGACGTCATTGAATTACGTATAATTTCCTTCCTATGGTATTGATATCTTGTTACTTTGTTTCTGTCATGCAGCGTTTTCATGGAAATGACACATACCACTGTTTTGTTTGTGGTCGCATGTTATTCTAAACAAGTTTTCGTGCGTTTTAGAGCGTTCGAAGTCATAGGTGTCCCTTGTTATTGTAATGACTCTTTTTGTGATATTCCCCTTTCGTTAATTCAGTGCCGTCTTGATGTGATTTACGATACAACATTATGTGATCTGCAAATAATGTACCTTGTCACTTTAATCCAACAGCAGAATAATTTATTAGAATATAGATCAATAATGGTCCCGGTTAATATATAGCGTGCACTCCTACTCAGGGAATTGTCTATTAATTACTGTATGCTAGGATAGGCCAATCACTAAACTCGTGTGTCGACAAGAAAACTCTTGCCCCTCACCTTTCCTCTCCCCTTCCACCAACCATACACATAATGAGAGATTTGTTTTATGAAATCTCTTGCAGAACCGTGACTATAGTGTGTACCGGGTGAAGCTTCTTGTAGTGGATCATGTATTAAGAACACGCAATGACAACGCAGGTCCCTGTGGTTGTGTTGTACTGCGCAACTGTTCAAATAGCCGAGGTATGCATTCGCGTCTGGAACGTTGGCAGCACTTCAGCTGAGTAAACCACGCCGACGAGCGAATACTTGGCAAGGACAAATGCAAATACCAGCGGCTGCTACTGCAGGTCCAGTAGCCAGGCGGCTTTCTGTGGGCTCTGAAAATTCCTTCACGTATTAACACACTCTAAAAACTCCATCAATTTGATTTTGAATAATTAATTGCGCTGGAGCACATGTTCCGGTGGCAATTTCCCTAATCATCTGATTACCCTTTTCTTAGTATTTTATTATTATCTTGTATACTTTGAGTGCTAAAATTCACCCTAATCTTCTACTTTTGTGATTTACGAATTTTAATTTTAAATTGTTTCAGCATTTTTGGTAAATTTATTCATCATTTCACTTGGGGATTTATTCCAATTCCCGGGATCCTTACCCCCAAAAAGAAAAATTTCCCAGTTCTTTATGCATGAAATCAAGTATCAGCTTGTGCGCGATGAGGTTTTGAACCCAGATTGTATATTCAGTTCAATTAGCTAAAAAGACTATTACGAAAAAATTTAAAAATAAGCCAGTAATAAGAGAATGTAAAGTAGAATTCATCACTGGTTTTGCGAAATGGCCTTGAAAAAGATATTGTAACAGCCCTCATACCTGAATTTTGAATAGTATTGCATTGTATGAAGTATCTGTAGTGAGCTTAAGTTTGCTTGAATATGATCTGGTAAGTTTGTTTTGTAATTTCTTGTAAATCAGTGAATATAGACTTTGTTTTATGAAAGGAAATTATTTAAAGGCCATTTAATATGTTTAAGAACAGTACTGTACAAGAGAATTGCTTAAATGTGTGTAATTCCAAGTATTAATGCAAGTTACGATGTCTACAGGACAATTTTCTACAGTTTATAATTATTTCTGTAAATAATTTTGTGTTTAAATATCTTTAATTTCCATTTCTGACTGTTTTGTAATGATGTTAAATGATTAAGTACTATTTCTGATTGTTTTTAATATGTTTAATTGTTTGAGTAATTCTTAATGTTTGAAGAAATATCTGGCGGACGCTTTTGAAGAATTTCAGAAATTTCGATAGAGCCTATATAAAGAAACCAGCAGAAGGACAGAGTTAGTTTATAGTTAGTTTACAATAAGTTTATACAGATTCTCTTTGCAACTGCGTCAGTAGTATCTCTGGATTGGATCTATGCATGTGAAACATATCGCTGACTTGTTGTTTTGAAAAATAAAAATAAAAAATTCTTAAACAGAGTCTTCTGGTGGACTATCTAATTAATTACTATATTAATTAAAACCACCAAAGACCCTAATAATATCCGCAAATTAACTAAACACAAAAACATCAGTTGAAAAGAATGCTACGTATATATTATCAGATTTACGAAATTCTCTGCCGAATGATATAAATGATTTTTTGTCGAACAAATATCTATTAAAAAATCAAACTTGGTGCAATTACTGAATTAATTTTTTGGAAAAACCACAAACTTCAGGAAGATGGATCTAGTGTCATGCAATCCTTATGAGTCTACATATCACTCTAAAATTAAGAACGAATGAATACTATCGGAAATAAGGTGGGAATCAGACCTTTTTACAGTTATCCACGACGAATCTCTAAGGGGGCGTCCATTAATTACGTGAGCTGAAATTGGGGGGGGGGGTCGACGGAAACCTCATGTGAGCTTTGGAAATTCGTGAAGGACAATAGAACTGAAAAAGGTCCACAAAAGACCGGGGGGGGGGGGGGGGGAGTATATGGTCTATAAAAAACGCGGATATCGCCTTTGTAGAGGGTAGAACCGCTCTCGGAAACAGGAGAGCTAAAAAACAAAAAGACTACGACTTCGATCAGCGGGGGGGGGGGGGGGGGGGTTCAGGAATTCCGGAAAAAACACCACGAGTAATGGGTGAGCGTAGCCGTCTATTAGGAGGACGCGGGTTCGAATTTCCGTCCGAACATCCAGATTTTGGTGGTCCCTCGTTTCTCCAAATTACTCGAGGCAAATGCTGTTATGGTTCCTTCAAGGATTCATGGACGTTATTCCTTTCCGTTCCTTTCTCCCAGTCCTTTGTCGCCCGTAATAAGCTCGATGTCGGCGACGCGTAAAGCCACAAGCAAATAATAATAATAATAATAATAATACTCTTGTTTCGTGCAATAACTATTAAAATAGAGTATATTTACAGATTTCTAAGTTAAAGGGTTCTAAAGTTATGGGGCTGTGGCAGACAGACAATCGATTCATTTCATAAGCGCTACATTCAGAAGTACTGGAATCCAAAAACAATAAAAAATCCGGTGCTGCGGTTGGTGACCCGGCTTGACGGCTGGAGGAAGTTATTCTCCCATGGGGATGGTTTTCACTTTTTTTCCTCAGAGACAGACGTGCATGTACGCATATGTTACTGTTTCGATTGGATGACTGTTGTGTGTTCTGTACGTCCAGTGTAGTGTGCTGTTACAGCTTTGAATGAATTGGATACGAAACCACAAAAATTTAAATACGATATTTCATTTTGCGACAGCTAACACATAACAAGTGCGAACATGAAGTATGTTTCTTATCTCATTTGGGAATTAGAGGTCTCAGATAGATGGTGGTGTAACGGTTAGCGTTCTGGCCTCGCATTCGGGAGGACGCAGGTTAGAATCCCCGTCCGGGCATCCATATTTGGGTTTTCCATGGTTTCATCAAATCTCTTCAGGTGAATGCCGGGATGCTTCCTTTAGAAGGCCATAGGACAAATTCCTTCCAGTTCCTTGTCCCCAGTCCCATCCGCCTCTAATGACCTCGACGTCGACGAGGGGTAAAGCCATAAGTAAGAAAAATAAATATATATCTGATAGATGGACAGAAAGAGAGACAAGAGCACCGGGTTTCCCTTCGGGAAGTTTAGTCCACAACCCAAAGGAGGCGTACTGTGTCTGAGGTAGGACGGCTGGTTTTTTTTCGTCTGGGACCGACAGCATAACGTGGAATGCAACCACGGAGCACCTAGCTTACCTCATATTAACAAAGCACATAGCGGGATTCGAACCCGAGCCCTCGAATTTAGTAGGCGAACGTCTTATCCACTGAGCAATTAAACCTAAAAAAGAATAAATGTTGGCATGTCGAATATTATTCCAAACAGAAGTTTAAAAAAATAACTTGCAGTTGTTTTTGAGTATGATCCGGCAACCATTCAAGCCGCGACCCTTTAAGCCAGTCGCAATCAGCCTGGTCTCTACCGCACTCTAGTGGCCGTTCCAGTCCAGCTTTCTTGTTCGCCGGTAGGAGTTTTGTCCAACATTGAAGAACTTTCGATTTTTGTTTCAATTTCATTGGATTTTCAAAAGATATTCAAGGGGTTTAACGAAGTCAATTTGCAGCTTCACGGAGCTAATAAAACTTTTGTAGGTTGCTCAAGTATTGCGCCATTAATTAGTGACAAACTGTAACTACTTCGTTATTTTCTATTGAAAAGAGAATTTCATCAGTTTCCTGAACTATCGTCTATAAAAGATCATATAACTGCGGACGATATTCAGATTCAATAGCCAAATCAACTAACTGTAACTGGACATGGAAAAACTATTTGAAGGACTGTTAGAAATTATTATATGATGATTAAAGTGAACATAAATTCCATGGCAGTGGATAGGAAAACCTATTGAAAAATAAAATAAAAAACCTGTCTTATATATAAATATGTATAAAATAATGTTCGGTTTATTGATACCTTTCCCCATCTCATATGTCGTGTAATGAGGCTATAGTGCTTTTTAAGGGGGCGTGCACAAACTACGTGGCTCGGTCCAGGGGGGGGGGAGGGGTTGGCTGGAAGGCTACGTTGAATTACGTTTTTTTTGTTGTTTTTTTTTTTGTTTTGTTTTTTTTTAACAGTTTAACGTCCCTTTTTAACAACGTGGTCTTTAGAGACGGGAAAGGATGGGGGCAAGGAATGGGAAGGAATTCGGCCATGGTCTTTTGAAGGAAGCATCCCGGCATTCACCTGGAGTGATTTGGGGAAACCATGGAAAACCCAAATCTGGATGCCCGGACGGGGATTCGAACCGCCGTCCTCCCGAATGCGAGGCCAGAACGCTATCCGTTACACCACCACGCTCGGTTTGAATTACGTGGGGGAGGGGGGGTGTTCCGAGCCAGGCCACGTAGCTTTTATTTCATAACATTTTTCACAGTTAAAACGAGGAACAAAACACACAACAGCATGGGAATATTTATTTTCTCAGTTAATTATCTCTGTATGTAATTTACAATAGTCTGACACGAGAGAAAACAGTATAAAATGTCTTCTGGAATCAAAAGGGAAAAAAGCTTCGTGGGGGGGAGAGGGGTTGAGGCAAAAGTCAGGTAGGTCTACGTGGGGGGGGGGGGGTTCAAAGGAGGGCAAAATGAAGCTACGTGGTTTATGCACGCTCCCTAACATGTCATGATCAAAGAAAGAAACCGCCTGAATATTTCCGAAAGAGACCTTCGTTGATCCTAACAAAAACCGAGCCAGATATTCAGTATTTTACTTCCCAATATCAATCTCATTGATCTCATTAATAAATTAAGTAATTAAAGGTAATCTCAACAGACTTGATGTTTATATGTGCGCGAAGTATAAATAAAAAGATAGGTTTAGATACAGTAAATCGTTTTATAAAGAAAGTCTGACATAAAACACGTGGTTATTATAATTATTACTATTTATGAATGTTTTTCGGGGAACCAACCAAGGAATACTTTTATAGCATTCCGTGTGAATGCAAATAATAATAATAATAATACGTCGGCCAGATCGGTGTATTAAACATTGTTGTTTGAAACATGCCCAAAATGATCGCCTGAGACAAAAGGACAAATCCGCGATGGCAGAACAGTCTGGACTTGGATTCGATTTCGAATAAACCAAGGTGCTAGAGGCTTCTGGGACAGTACACAATCGTTTGGGATTCCCCTCGCGTCTGATATGGTTAAGCGGGATTGTGGTTTCCAACCAAGTGACGCGTGATACTTATTGAGGCTGCTCCTCAGCAACGCTCAGTACGAGTACACCTGAAGATGGCGACGGAGCTTTATATCGCCGAAGTATTGTGTATAAATAATAGTATTACTCAGTTGGTTTCCCAAGAAACACTCATAAGTATACAACATCGAGGAATATTCGTTCAATTATTATTATTACTATTATTATTTGCTTTAACTTGATGTAACTTTGATTTAAAAATTTTATAAAGTAAATTTACTTCCCTACCATATAAATCACCATTAGTGTGTAACCGGCATTCTGTTAGAAAATTTTATTACTAATTGTTATACAAAAAAGGGTGGTAGGTAAAAAAGGTCGACGACCAGTGTTTTAAATAAATGGCAAGAGCAATATTCAAATGGCAAAGCCCGATACAGTATATTCAGGATACTGACTGACAACAAAAGAATCAGTCAAATTCCAGAACGCTGTAAGAAGAACGAAACGGACAGTTGAAAAAGAATGTAAGTTGGAAGATTAGAAAAATTTAATTACAGACTAGTTGATGGTTAAGGGAACATTTGGACTCAAATAGATTTGGATCCCATAACAATAAACTAAGATCAACGGTTACCAACTGCTGAAAAGTGGAAAACAACGGTAAACATGTTATAATTGACGGATAATGCATTAAACGGAAAGGCAGTATAGACTATACATACATTTGATAACGGTTATTACTTGAGTAATGTAATTACCTCGACCTTCATACCGAGATGGAACGTGTAAAGTTTTCCAGTGGGTCACACGGCGTGTTTGGCAACCGCCTGTGTTAACTCTTTGCATAATTCATTGCATTTAAAACGAACACAAAGCAACCATTTACCGTTCACAAACCGACAGGATTTTTTTTGTGGTTGTTTTAAAATTATTATCCATGTCTACATACCAAAGGTTCCACAGTCATCAGAAGGTAGCTTACCTGCAACAAAAGAATTTTGTTAGTGACTATGTTACCGCTAAAGTTTGAAAGTCGTTAATGTTCACATTACCCAGCTAATATTCAGATTAATTGATTTGCTCCGTTTAAGTGCGGAATCACGAGTTTTCAGCACTTTACCTAGGTAATGTACACATTAACGGCTTCCCTACCGTTAAAGTTCAAAAGTTTGTTTCTCTCATTTCCTTCCCCCTCTCCCTACCCTGTACCGCCAAGGAATTACCTCTCTATATCCTAATCGTTTACTGAGTAATAAAATTTGTTTGGAAACGCACTCGATATAATGAGAAATGCCGTAGAAATTATTTTTCAATCGGTTAGTCCTATATCCATTGATTTATATTTCAATCCGTTCTCCTGTATTCCCTCGCGTGGTTGAAATTGCTATTAAATTCACACATACGAAATAAAATATTTATAAAATATGATAACCGTTTGCGTTTAGTTTGTAATGCAGCCAGGACTACACTAATATTGATAGATACGATATAAAAATTGTTAATCCGGAATATCGTGTACTATGGTTACGTTTCACTCTGGTCCAGGCTCATTACGACCAAAACGATAAGTAAATATTTATAAAATCTGATTTCGTCAATAACCGTTTCCATTTAGGTTGTAATGTAGCCAGGACCACAGTAACAGCGATAGATATGACATGGAAATTGGGAATCCGTAATATGCTATTTGCGATGATTGAGTTTTTTATTATGATCCACGCTGCATTAACGCTATGTTAATTTAAGCGTACAGATGCGTTGCTGTTGTTCCAGCAAAGACCTTATTTTCACTTTAACGAGTGCCTAGTAGGTAATTTGCAGATTACGTAGGTAATGCGAGAAATATTTGAGAAATGAAACAATTTTCGCACTTAAACGGTTCACCCTAGTTAATCTGCACATTACTTAAATAATCTGCAGAATAACTGATTTCTGCACTTTAACGGTAACGACTATACTACTACAAATATACTTTACATCCCTCATTTAATATTTTTTCTAATATCCTTTAATGGAAAAAAGAAAATTATCAGCTATACGAACATTGTAGTCTTAATTAGTAATTAGTAAACAATCATGTGTGCGTTAAAGAACAAAATCTCAAAATAAATATATCTTTGGGGTTTATGGACTCGGCGCATATACACAGATCGGTTTGCTAACACCTTGTTAAATGACCATCCGAAAGTCTTCGTTTAAGTTCTCAGCCTAACGGAGATGCACATGACTTAAAGCTACTTGAGTAATTTTGGGAAAATAGTAACTTATTGTAGCTGTGCGCCTTCCATAACGAAAAAAATTTATTTGTTGAAAAAACAAATGGAATAATCAAACATTTTGCAATTTTATACGCTGATTTGAATTTGGAACCAAAACGACCGCAGCTGTCATGTCGTCTCTTGTGACGTCATATCTCTGGTCGTGCGGTTGTAAGGAAAGCGGCGGTTGGCTTATTTTGATGATAAAATGAGTTTTACAATTTGCAAGTGGTGTATAATGCCTCAGTGTGTAAAAACGTCACGTAAAAAGCAAACAAATTGTTTATTTACGTTCCACACAAGGAAGATATGCATAAAAAATTGTTAAAACTTTCACGACATGAGCCAGCATACTTGTCTACAAAGTATTCAGTATACTTCTGTGAAGACTAATTGACGTAAGTTTATGTTTGATAAGCTATGTACACACTTTGACAATAAATTTGGCCGGCGCTGAATAATTCTATCAGTCATATTTTGCAAAATCTGACATCAATGTCATCCTAAGAAACAGTAACGCATTACTGTATTGCATTACTGTTTCCTGCGATGACATTGATGTCAGACTTTGCAAAATATGAGTGATAGAATTATTCAGCGGCGGCCAAATTTATTGTCAAAGTGTGTACTTCAATATTTTGTTCTCTTGTAAACTTTTTTTTTTTTCGAAGTTGATCATTGTGTGCTTCCATAAACACAGCGTCTTTATAACCAGGTTGAATTAGTCAGACAACATTTGTATGATTTGATACATAATCTAAGCGAATACTAGTACATAATGCATACAGAAAATTAGTAGTTCTTTTCAAAATATATCTGTAATTTTCATAAGGTCGTAGCTGTTAAGTGTACTCTGTTCATCATTAAAAATGTCTGCGATTTATTTATTATTTTCTAATAGCCTATGGTCAATACAAATAGTTACATTTTGATAGGTTTACCAATACTTTGTCCTCACAATGAATATATAATCTGAATAATGGAATATTGTCATGAAGAAAGCTAGCTCTTAGTTCTTTATCTACCGATGTGCACAGCAATAGGAAATATGCATGCAATTGAAACATACATCTAGTATTTTTATTTGGAAGCTTTATCACTGTAGAACTGCCACTACAACGTTTTTCCTATTTATTCGCTTTTTATATATTAATTTTAATTAATCAAAACTGTTAAAAATACTAGGGAAATTCAATTTCGCAAAACACAACGCCATTCGTCGAATCGAATCGTGAACTCAAAGTATACGTCCATGTTGTAAGCAAAGGCGCATTTACTGAGCGTTTTTATAATTTTGCGATTATGATTAAGTTTTATCGTAATTTATCAATATAATTGTTAAATGTTGCATTCTTGCGAGAATACTCCTACAATAAATAGTGATTCGAAGCAGTTTTGTAAAATCATTTCCCAAAAAACGATGTTTTCATATGACAACGTATTTTGCATCAAATCTGGATTCTACAGTCGCTGAGTGAGTGCTGCAAGGTAATTAAGTGTTAGGTACTTGATTTATTAATTTTTTTACTCTTTTGGTGTATTAGTTACGTATGATACACGTAATGTATAAAGGGACACGCCTGAGTAACTGACAGTGAAATTGCTGACAGTGGTAAATATGCATATAATCCAAATATAGTATATCAGCGGAGTGGGTGGTAAGGAGTAAATGCACCCCCGTCCAGAGTGACAGCTGATAGTTTTTGTTACAGGTAAGGCACAAGGCATTACAATGTGCGTTGTTTTATAACAATTTTACTAAGTTAATCAATTGCAAAGAAATAACATGCCAGAACATCCCACCCGTCATTTTTGATCGGTTTTGCAGCTATTAACATTATAAAGTAGCAGAAAATAATTTTTGCAGAAAGTAATTGTTTCGAGATGAAGTCCGGGTCACAGGTGTACCGCCGGATTGTGTTTTCACAACACAATCCGGTGGTACGCTCGTGAGAAATCCAGTGCAATTATACGCCAGGAAAACATTTATACATAATTTTTTCACTTTTTGCTAATAAGTTTATTGTTTTGGTCGTTTTTCAATTGAAATGGTGTAATTTCATATTTTATTTTATTTTCGTCTTTTATGTACTTGTACGTCGTCAAGAAGTATTTCAAACGAAATACGTGAGATCGATTTTTTTATTTTTGCTACGACCGATATGTTTAATTCCGTGGTGGTGTGTAAATGGTTGAAAAGAAAATGATATGCGTGACGAAAACAGATTCGCCTCGTAACCAAATTTCAGTGGCTATTAAAATATGCTGGCTGAAATTGTATTTTTTGTATCTGTTAGAAGTAATGAGTTTTGTTTTAAAGCTGAAATATAATAAAAAATTCATGCTCAAAAATTTCTGCAGATGAAAACAAATAAAAAATATCTGATACTGATAAACCCGGGTCGGAAAATTAGGTAACGGGCACCTTACAGCCTACACCACGCTGACTCTAGGTAATATGTGACAAATTGTATAACTGAAAGACACTTGGATTTTTCTTTCTTTTTTTGATAGGCGCATTTGAAGTAATGATGGTACCACAGACAACATCATCATCAGCCAGTTGAATGACTTCAGGTAGACATATACCCTTCAACATATATTCAGGAGATTGAAATCCGCTTTTAAAATGTCTGATGGTCTCCTTTATGGGGTTTAAAAGGTTCGTAGTTGCTTTGGATTAAGCTTGAATAACAAATGATTTGAAAATTCACCTATTAAACTTTTGTAAACTAAGGTAAGATTAGAGTTTGAATAGGTAAGGAATTGTGAGTGTTATGTACTACAACAAATTTAACAGACATTAAACATTATGTACTTACATTAAAATTTACAACAGTGTAAACAACTAGCTGAACAATTGCTTTACAGTAATTATCCAAACATATAACATAGCTACACACCACTTTATTCTTACATTTGCATCTCGCTGTACATAAAAAAAAAAACACTTCATCAGGTGCATTTCTTATCGTATTTTTGCACATAGGTACAGTACAGTATTTATAAAATGGTTTTCGACCACCTTCCATGTCAAAATTAGTTATAAACATATTTTTTTTAGAAATATAACACTCCACTATATACAATACGTCAATTTAGTCCTGTACAATGATGTCAAGGTACAGCGCGCCAAACTGGTGGCGTTTAAATCGTCTGAACTGGATTGCAGTTTTAAAATATTTTTAAATGTTAAATTTGAATATTTTTATCAATATTATATTTTTTCGGTTATTTAACAGTGTATATAATTGATTTAAAATATAAAAATAATTCATGCATTTTCCCACTTAGACTAATTTTTTTAACTTAACTACTGCCTCTGGTAATATTGGTACTAGAAAACGATATTAAGCTTTTAACAATAATTCTTTTTAGGGTAGATAAGTTTCTGAAATCTATCCTTTAAACTGAGTCTAAGGCCTAACATTCAAATAAAACGTCCAGAAAGACTTAATTCTTATATAACTTAGTTATTCTACAATATATGCACTACACTTTCAGATTTTGAATACGTAAACTTTGAAGTAAATATTGACATTCCTGAATTCTGTTGTGCAAAAATCATTGTTTTATGCGATAAACTTTCCGAGTATCGTGAAATCAATTCGGGACAAATTAGAAATTTTTCCTTAGATAAATCTAGCTTTTATTGCAAATTTATTTGTTTTATTGAACTAACTAATAGAATGACTTAAAATCTTAAATATTCGACGCACAGATTGGCGATAGGTGCTTAACATACGGAGCAAAACTGGACGTGACGTCACGGTATCTGATTACCGTTTCCAGTCACGTGACTGTTCTGCGTTTCTATTTCAACAAAAATAATATATTTTTAAAATGAAATCTTCACATAAGTTCAGCTGGATAGTGTCGTAAAAAGACAACGTTTCTTCATCAGGTGAACAGGTTCAGATGTAGTTAGCTGAAAATCACAGTCAATGTTGTGATTTTCATTCATCTGATGAAGACAGCCAACCCAGATGTCGAAACCTTGTCTTTTTACGCCACTATCCGGCTGAACTCCTTTTAAAGATTTCATTTTTGGATACGCTGGGAAATTCTTCATTCAGATATGTTTTTAATTCTTATCGAGCAAATAAAGTTTATTTTTGGCATCCTTACAAGTTACTATGTCTTTTTGAATGAAAGTTTCATAGTTTTATTTTAGTGTCGAGTATCTCATTCCCTTGGAGCTCAACACACTTCAACGCCGTTCCAAAGTTTTAATGAAATCTACATAAAATAACTTCTCAAGGGTGTCGAAAATGCGGTTACAACACGTCGTGACCTGACTTGAAATGGTTTAACAGACAAAGGTTTAGAAGTAGTTGGGATTTTGATGGGGACAGGTGTGGTGGATGAAGCGATGACGCTAGCCTCAAAAATAACTTTATGCAGTGTCTTCACGAAGCAGCATCTTTTTCGAAATGTTGCTTCTTCTCTTTCCCTTTTTTTCAAATCAATAAATAATACATCTTCAGTATAGCAACTGTTACTTCCTGGGACAATAAATACCTTGTAAATTTCGAGCAAAACTCAAATCATTCTTCCGCACTTTGCGGTTTATGTAGTTTTGTTAGGTTTGTCCCACAATTGGGGTATATTCTCATAAATTTGGAAAGTATTGATCCACACCTCTTTCTCTTCAGACATTTTTAACGACACTCACTCGCTCTCCGCCCGAAGCCGACTGAGCCGAAATGGTCTCAATCCCAATCGCGCTAATCACGTCTCAATTTGCTCCCTGTCTGCAGCGACAATCTGTAAACAGTTTGTCGGGCTCTGCCAATCTCCCGATATCGGGAGTACCAGACCCAATTGGCCTATTTACGTGGCATTCTGCAGGAACCCTGCCGGATTGCGCCTGCAGATTGGGATCGAAATTGGGTCGTTTGTAGGCGCTTTAAGATATGCATGAATGAAGCCGCTAAGCCGGCGAGGAACAGGTGGCTGCAGCAGCCTCCTTGCGTCAGCGACCCATCTGTCAGTGACGTCACTGCCGTTGACCCGGAGGCTGTCATGCCTTGCGCAATCACTACGCTGTTGTCCTCACGGTATTGTCGTGCGGCCTCTTTTCAGAATACGTTCGGACGAGCGACATAGCTATGAACTTCTACGCTGCGATCCTTCGCCTTATCCTTGTGGGTCTGCCGGTCTGATATGAAAGATTGAGTGTTCTAATGATTCCCAACCCACAGCAGACGTCAGCAGTGTAGCGTACATTTATAGAGATGCCTGAAGTACTTCAAAGAGTGGAAATAAATAAGGTTGAGAACTATAGATCAATTAGTTAACTGTTTAGTTTTACTGTTTTTCAGTGATATCATAAATTTTGATGCTTATATGTGTGTTTATCTACATGTATTGTGTGGTCCAGCGTTGCAAGGTCTCTTGTAGGAACGAATTCCTGTAATGTCTTTATACTACTTTAAGTCCAAACTGAAAGAGTTTCTGCTTCAGAACCCATTTTACTGGGTGAAAGAATTTTCTTCTTGGAATTTGGTAACTAAGAATGACTGATAAAATAGTATATATGGTGTATGGAAGGGGAAGGTGACAAAATTATCCACTATTACTAAAATGATATATGGTTTTTGTTTCTGTTGAAACTTTTGACAAATGAACTAATTACACTCTTTACAAAATTTCACACATATGTAGTAACTAACATGGAATAGCATGCACTCAAAAACTGCTGTGAAAAATTATGATACTAACAGGTTTTTAAGTAATTGACTGCTTATGAGTTGTTGGTAATATTATTGATATTGCTAATAGGTGTGTGTACTGTTCCACATAAATAGCAACTAACATAATATAATATGTAGTCACAAATTACAGTGAAACCTTTCATGGTAACTGGTTGGTAAGAAAATAACTGGTTATTAGATGCTGGTAACAAGTGTATACACTGTTCCACATAATAAGTATTAATTAACTCGGGATTGTATTTGTAGATTACAGGAGATATTGGTTATACTAATGGGTTGTTGCTAACTTGTTGTCAATATATAATAATATTATCAATTATATAGTAATATTGACATTACTGATAAGTGTATGTACTGTTCCACATCCCCGTGATTATTCTCACATGGGATCAAAGTGAACATATCTATCTATCTATTTATTCCAGCTGTTAGCAGTGAGAGCATAAGTATGAAATGGCTGGAAAGCTACCTATTGTATTGCGTGTGGTTGCTTTTGATTTTACTGTCGAAGGAATATATTATATCTGAATTGTTTCGAAATAAATTGTGAATAAAGGTAAGTTTTGAGATTTTGCAGAATACACTGAAGTAAAATACGATTTTATAACTATCCATGGTTGTTGGTGAATACTACTGAACGTATTGTCGGTATTACGCTAATGACGTGAAACCTATGTTCAATTATTACTTTATTGGTGTAAATAAAAAGAAGACAACTCTCTTTTACTTATGTTCGAGTTTGAAATTATCATCAGCTTCTTCGTTCAGAATTTGTTTGAAAATGTTGAAAGGCTTATACAAAAGATTCAGTAAACGCCCGTGCCAGTTCCACTAGGAGGATAGACCCGTGGTGTAGTAAGCGACCAATAGCCCACTAGTTAGCTAAAATCTGTAATAAGCCTGTAACTGCTCGTCTGTTTCGATGAGCGGGTTTCATGCAAAAAAATCAATGATCCAATTTTAATAGCGTTTTGAATAGTGTACGGTCCTTAGTCCTCGGAATAAAATGATGTATGTTTGATGCTGATGTTGGAACACTGAGAAGTTTTAATATACATTTATCGTTGTACGCAATTCACAAAGAATGACCAGTCGGGTTTAGACTAATCCTTGCAGTCGAGGCATCGTATTAGCTATTCTTTACTCTCTGTCTATGTGGTACCTGTGATATAACTGGATTAGTCGGTACCTTATCAGCCCACGAAAAGAAAGTGATTGGCAACGGCTCATTGTTTCTTAATTGTATATCCATCTACGTCAGTAACATCAGTGAGGAAAGAAGTTAGCTATCAGTCAGATGATTCTGCTTAAGATGATTTTATTTTTATAATTCACTGTGCCTTACGGGAAAAAAATCAGACAAAAATGAATAATTTGCGGAAAGCCTCTCATTTGAGACGAGGATTGGACTAATTTTGGTAGAAACCTCAAAGTCGAGAACTGTATCGGGAAAATTCTGACAACTTTGACTCCAGTAGAGCTGACTAATTTTGGCAGAAGGCTCGCAGCCGAGTGTAATATCAGGCTAATTTTGTCAAAATCTTTCTGTGGAGATGAGCATCGGACTAATTTTAGCTCAAAGAATCTTGAGTTGAGCATCGGACTAATTCTCGCAGAAGCCTTTCAGTCGAGTTTGGTATAGGAATAATTTGACAAAAATCCTCTTACTGAAGCATCCGACTTATTTTGGCAAAAAGCCTCTCGATCAAGTTCTATATAGGGTTAATTATTGACAAAAGCCTCTTTGTCGAGTTGAGCATCTGACTAATTTTGGGAGAAGTCCTCAGTTGAGTTCCATACTATACTAATTTTTGCTATATAGTATAGGACTAGGTTGGAAGAAGCTTCTCAACCAAGCTAACAATTGGAGCAATTTTTCGAAAATCCTCACATTCGAGTTGAACATCGGACTAATTTTAGCAGAATGCTCTCAGACGAGTTTTACACTGCATTAATTTTGGCAAAAGAAATGAGTACGGGACCAATTTTGTCTGAAACTTCTCAGTCGGACTAATTTACTTAGAAGCCGCTCCATCGAGTTTACAGGAATAGCTAAAATGGGTGTACAAGAAAACAGCCACTGGGGCATTCTTTCTACCGTACTTAAATTTTATTTTCTAAACCAACGTTCACATCGCTCTTGCTGTCTGAGGTGAACGATGAGAAAAATGTTTACGTTCTGGAAGGTTCTTTCGTGGTTAGTGTCTTGGTCAAATACTATTTTTAAAAGAATTGCGAGCCTTTACAGTTACAAGGCATTTCCTAATTTTGTCTCAGTAAGATTTTTTTTCTTCTCCATAGTCTATTAATATTACTGGCCTCGGGTTCACGCGGTTGGCGCACGTTTTCTGTGGGAGTCTGTGAATACAGAGTTTACACAGGGACTGGGCTAGCGGTCCATGACATTTGCGGAAGGTGCAGCCGGCACAGCAGGTGAAAGGCATGAATGCCACCACGAGGTTATTTTCTCGCTCCTGCTTCCGGTCCACCAGCTTCACACCCGTCACATGTTTTTGTTAGCATAAAAGCAATTACAGGGATTTTTTTTCGTAGAAAGCAAAAAAACTAATAGACGAACTCATCTAGAGCTAGACTTCGACATTATCTATAATTTATAACTAGGCGGTGATAACAAACCATCTCTCATATACAAACATCTTACTTTTTTCTTATGAATTTATGGTAAGTAGAAGACGCTGTCATAAGGACCGGGCGAGTAATGAGGGCAAGAAACGGTAAGGAAATCGGCCTTGGGCTTTACGAGAAAACCATCCACAACCGTAACGGTGAAACTAAGGCGAATAGTACATCAAATACAATTTAATTGTTTCATCGAAAGTTGTTGACAAAACGGAGTAAAACACCCTTGGCGAGAATAGTAGAAATAGTTATTCTTCACTTGTAAATTATGTTTCAAAACGATATACCGAAACTGTGAACCTTTCCGTCGGTTAGTTTCTTTTGTTCTTTTTCAGCTAGAATAATTTTAATTCTTTAGGTATATACGATCATTCGATGCATGTCTGGCAGAGGCTATTGACTTTATAATTTTTCTACAGATAGTAGCAGTTATGTTTGTAGCTTCTAAATGTTAGGAATTGCATTTCTGTATTTGTGTCTCTTCCTAAGAGATTATCAGCGAATGTAGACCGTATACATTGCTATACAACAGTATGGTGAGAGGTTCTCGGTCTGACACAAACGTCGCGTCGCCATTGGTGCATTTCCTCGTGACGCTGGTTTCTACGCAATCGTAGGCTTCCGCAGCCGGCGTCAGTTGATTCTGGCCTGTCCGGGTAATGCCGCATCAGGTGTATATAGACCTCAATTAAACCGTCATACTGCGGTCTCCTTCTGGGGGCATAACTGCGTTTTCGACCGGTGTTGTGTGCTGTTGCGTAACTGTATTCCGCTCCTCACCTAGACTCTAGAGAGGTCGGTCCACTTGGACAGTCGGAATACTCGATCTGTCACGTGTTTCGTGCCCATGGAGGAGGGGGGGGGGGGGCGGCACGTGACCTGCTCCGTCCGCCTCCATGCGTGGTGAAGCTCGTTATCATTTTTATACATAAAAATTCAGCATGAGCATGTTTGTGCTCGCAAAACTCAAAACGTAGTTGATCGATAGACTTGAAATTTTGGAAAAATGTGGTGGGCGGCACGAAGGACGATTTTGTGTACTACGGTTCTCACTAGTGGTTTAGTTTATAAAAAATAGATATATTTTTTTAATTAAATCATCATTGGTTCATAGCAACTTAAACTCATTATGTGATCTGATTGTTAGAAATATTCTACTTTTTTGGAGCACAGTCAAAAAAAAAAAATCATTTAACAACAAATGTGAGAGTTCAGATTCAAGAAAAACCAACAGCTGACATATTTTCAAGAGAAGTACTAAAAGTTGATAACGTCATTGCAATTTAAACTCATTATGTGATCTGATTGTTAGAAATATTCTAATTTTTTGGAGCACAGTCAAAAAAAATCATTTAACGACAAATATGAGAGTTCAAATTCAAGACAAACCAATAGCTGACTTATTTTCAAGAGAAGCACTAAAAGTTGGTAACGACATTGCACCAAAAAATCCAGAAACAGGAAAATAATCTGCATCATTCAAAAGAAGAATTAGTAGACATGTTTTCCAAAGCATTGAAAGAAATGATCGAAATCACATATGGTTGAGCTGAAAAGCCATTCTTGTGGCTAAAAATGTCGACATACACGATACGAACAACATCATTCAAAATAAAATCGCGGATAAAACGCTCATATAAAAATCAATTGACACCGTGATAAATCAAAATGAAGTAGTGAATTTTCCAACGGAATTTCTAAATTATCTCGATGTTCCCAGACTATCGTCACAAATTCTGAATTTTAAAGTAGGCGTGTCAATTATATAACTCAGAAACACCAATCAGTCAAAGTTATGTAATGGAACACAATTGATTAAAATCTAATTGAAGCCACAATTCTGATTGTACCTCATAATTCCAAGAATGCCACTCTTTCCGGCCAACGTGCTGGTCGAGTAATACGCCATACTGTCAATATAGCGCAAGGCCAAGCTTTACTAGTGTGCGGTTTGAATTTAGAAAACGATTGCTTCTATCATGGGCAATTATGCGTCACATGCTTCGGAGTCGGTAAAGCGTCTGATATTTGTGTTTATGCATAAAAAAGACACACACAAAAGTGTAGTCCACCGACAAGCATTGACATAAAAAAATTTTTTGTAAGAAACTCAGTATCTTTTTTTTCTATGCTTTTACATACCACAATTAGAAACTGACTGTTTTTTACATATCCAGTTATATGTCGCATGTTCTTGAGTCGGTAGGATGCTCGATCTGTAACGTGTTTCGTGAACATGGTGGGGGGTGGCACGTGACCTGCTCCGTCCGCCCCAGTGACGCCATCCATGGGTCGTGAAGCTCCTTACGAGACGGCCACAGCTAAGCATGGCCGGACTTAGATAGTCATTTATATTAATTTTGCGTTTTGCGATCTCCAGTGTCTCCTTTATACTTCTGGGCCACCTTTGATCCCCTATCAATGTAAGCCTAGTGTTTTCGAAATTAAATGCATGACTGGTTGTGACTTCAAGACACGGAACAGCCGAATTCACTGTGTTATTTAATTAATAATACAGAATGTCCACCCATAGCCTGTCTCTCCCGTCTCTCCTACGTAAACCCGACGCACGTAGTGGTGGTAGTTTGTCCTTGATCTTGACCAGCAAGTCGCTGGTAGTGGTCATAGGCTCGCCGCTTTCACCGATAGCTTTCAACATCTTTTCGAAAACGCATCCCTCAAACCACGTCTGTTGCTACGCTACGTCGATGACATCTTCGTTGTGGCGCCCTATAGACCGAGTGCCCTTCATGAATTCCTTGATTTTATATATCACAAGCACATCCAAAAATCAAATTTACCATAGAAACGGAGGAACAAGAACAGCTGACGATCCTAGATGTGTTAGAAACAAAACGCGACGAAGGGCATATAAAACACCACGCACACAGACAGATATTTACATGCCACGTAGCACCACCAGCCAGCGACCAAACAGAGTGTCCTCACGACATTGTGCAGCCGAGCGACGGAAGTGTGTGACACAAAGTTCGCCTCCGTGTCGTTGCTGTATGTAGAGTAACCTTTAGACTTGAAAGTGATTTCAAGTCCATGTAATTCTGTTAGATTTCGTAATGAACAGTTCCTGACTACAGTATTCTGGAGATAACATAATCCTCAAATCGGCCTCAAGGAGAATTAAACAGAAGTGAAAGAAACGGTTTGCTATTCCGAGTTGTACCGATAGGAAAATCCGGAAGTAGGCGGCAACTTTTAGGACTTAAACAACAATAGTGATAAAAAGTGCGTAACAGCTACATTAGAGTAAGAATTGTATGTATCTCATCCTAAATCCGTCCTGCCACCGATCAGCTGATTCCTTAAACTCGACGATGAAAAAACGCTAGAAGCTTTTTAAAGATGTTTCAATACCCTTCTTAATGACTGTACTCAATAGAAAGGTTACTACGTCTTAAAGTTACCGAGTTTCAATGTGAAAGAGCTTTGAGGCTTTGTTCGATAAAATGTTTTCAGTAGTTGACTATAATAACAACAATAATAATCATTTCGTGTGGTCGTAATCATTGAGCAGACAGGGTTCCTTCCGGTTGCGTAATCCACCCCTACCCAATCTATCGCTGTAGACCAACTGTTTAATGCGGAGTCAGAATCACACAGAAGATTTCTAGCGTACTTCACGCAGCAAGCTGTACCAGAGATGAATGGCGGGTTGAAGGAAATTGAAAATCCCCGCCAAGACCGGGATTCATACCGGGATCCTTTCGATCTCCAGGCAAAGGCCTTAACCATTAAGCCAACAGCTAATTTCTTAGCGCTATCGAGTCAGTAAACTGTTACGTAGGCAATGTGCCGTGCATCGAGGTTAAATTGTTGTTCTAGATTGCAGGGGCAGGGAAATTGCCACTTGGCCACTTCAGTCATTTTTTTTTCCTGTCGTGTTTTTTGAGCTTTAATGCTGAATTAAACACTGATTGGACGTATCTAATTGTATTTAAAAGTATGTTATATAGAATATAAATGCATATTCAGGCCGTTTAACTAGTTTTTGTCATTTTAGGATAATATTTATGGTCATATAGTCATATTTTGAGAAAAAATCTGGCAATTTTTTAATAGGACGGGGAATTCAGTAGAAATTATAGATGGTAATAAATTATGATAATAATTCACAGAACTGTACTCATACATGGGAGGAAAAAGCAAACTAATTTTCGCTGAATAGGTCAGATTTCACCAGTCAAAAATTAACGTTATACATTATTGTCACTCTCCAAACGTTAATGTTCCGTCCACCTTTTAATCTCGACAATGCAGCAGCAGCATGCCTGTGTCTAGCCGCATCAATCAATGTCTCACTGTCGCCAAAGTTTTGAAAATAATCCTGTCAGTATCAAATCTGCATTTGAATCTGCGAGTACCGCCACGCCGAAAACAAAATTACGGAGTTATGTGAAGGAATTTGGAGAGGAGTGTTTGAATACAGACGAAAGAGCTTATGAAAATTATGTGAAATTATGTGACTTCAACAAAGCGATTTAAAATTTAATTTACCAATTGTGCAGCGAGTGCACGCAAACAAACTGCTGTCTACGTGAAAGCGATACTAATAGATAGAATAAGTGATGTATAACTGAGCATGTTTTGATGTATAGCAAATTTAAATGGTTGGTCATATTTTGTCATTTCAGGTTATATTTACCCATTTTTAAAGTCATATTTGAATGGATATTTGTCTATTTTTATTGGTCATAAAGATCCAAACGCTAGTTATGAGTGTCTTTCCGTAACTGACCAGTAAATCAAAATCGCTCAACTTTGTAAATACCGTATATAAGAATTTAATCGTTCAAAGTTCACTGTTAGAAATGCCTGTCTTGAAACTTTTTTGTTTATTTGTTTGTTTGTTAGAGACTCTGAAACCATTTACCTATACGCTTGATTACAATAAGAGAAAGAAATTCGTGCTGTGATTAAATATTTGTGTAACAAAGAAATGTCACCACAAGATATTTGTGAGCATAGATGCTACATAAAATTAGAGTAACGACCTTCTGCCTACAGCATAGTTAAAAAAAGGGGGGCATTAGAAGAAACAGTGAAGAATCAGCATTGAAGATGATCATCTAGTTGAAAGGCCGGTGGAGGCAATCACTTAGCAAAATCCAGGAAGGGTACAGGATTATGAGAAAGACAAGCAAAAAGTTTAAATTCACACACAACGAGAAGCTAACAGTCATTCCCACATTTTGAATATCAAATACAGGAGTTGGAGAGGGTGCAAAGAAGGGCTGCTAGATTTGTGTCTGGAAATTATCGCAGAATGCAATCAGTGACGGATATGATAAAGGAGCTGGAATGGGATTCATTGCAAGACAGGAGGAGGATGAGGAGGGTCATGGGAGTGTACAGGGCGTATACTGGCGATGAGGCATGGAAATATATTGCAGTAGATATGAAAAGTAGTTCATGGAAGGGAAAAGATGACCATGACCACAAGCTGGCACTCGATTTCAGGCACAAGGGTGTGGGAAGATTTTCTTTTTTAGGTAAGGATGTCAGGGATTGGAATGAGTTACCAAGGGGAATGATGAATAACTTACCGAAAACGTTAAAAGAATTTAAAGTTAAAATTTGTAGAGGGCAAATGTAGGTGGGTGCAGGATAGCAATTAAATTAAATTAAATTCTAATAATAACAGTAGATCGCATTCTGATAGAGAGTGCCGACACAGTTAGCAGGCAGTATATGAACTAAACGATTTGTTACTACGAATCACTTTGCCGCAGAATCAAATCGACAGCAAGTGCAGCTCGTTCTTTTCCAAGGACGGGCAAGGAAATTCGTCAAGCAGGGAAAATAATTAAATCAGTTTTTTGGGGATACTAGGTGTGTGCTGCTTCTAGATTTCCGGAAAAAGGGTGAAATCATCGTGGGGACACACTGTCAACATTGAGAAGCAACTGCGAGTATCTAACAAGGAAGAGAGAAGAATCAAGTTTTCAAGAAAGTTATACTGTTTCATTAGGACAACGGCGCCAGTAACAAATTACTTACTGTCATGGATGAAATTCGTTTAGTCAGAACCATAAGACGTCTGTTCAATCGTTCCGAACCTCTCACACTCCAAAACATTAATACGTATTGTTCAGCATCCATTTCCATTCAGACGATGGTGGCATATCTACTGTCACCTTCACAAAAATGCCCGTTTCGTATTATTTTTAATTTTCCATTTTTTAATTTTTTTAGAGCAATGTGACTTGTTACCTACGTTTACTTTTGTTTCTCAACGAATTCAATCATGAATGACGTGGCATCTTAAAAGTCAAGGAAATCTCGTTAATTCTTACCGATGTGAGGTGTTTAATCCCAACGCCTGCTACATTGACGGCCTGAGGCCACAATAAGGACAAACCAAGACGTGGTCGGGCCCAGGGTTGGAAGCTGAACTCTAGTCCTTTTGGAATTCTACTTTATTTTATTTTCTTGATTATTGCTTTACGCCTCGTCGACGTCGAGGTCATTAGAGGCGGGAAAGGATGGGGAGACAAGGATAGGGAAGGAATTTGGCCATGGCCTTTCTGTAGGAAGCATCCCGGCATTCGCCTGGAGTGATTGGGGAAACCATGGAAAACCCAAATCTGGATGTCCGGACGGGAATTCGAACCACCGTCCTCACGAATGCGAGGCCAGAGCGTTAACCACTCACCCACCACGCTCGGTATTTTTATCTAAATTCCTTCGTGTTCCTGTTATATTATTCAGCATTTCCGTAGTTAGTTTGTTCTAATCCCTCACTTCCTTACCCACAAAAGAAAATTTTCCATTCCTTACGTCTGAAATCAAATGGCAGCTTATGGTCATGGTCTTCCCTGTACTTCTACAAATTCTTCTTCCAATATCCATCAAAGCCTCATCAATATACAATCCTAGCACTCTATTTCCGCCAGTCCTCAACCCAATTCCTCTATCATATCAGTTACTGATTGTGTTCTGTGTATCTTTCGACGCCATTGAGAAAACCTTTTATTTGAATGAGGTAAAATTATTGGAACGTCGCCGGAGGAAGAGTGCGGAACTTAAAGTCACCGTATCAGCGTCAGGCTACGAACTTGTCAGACAACGCTCGTACTGCTTCTGAGGTAATAACAACGCTAACGAGTTACCACACTGAGCCGGCTACAGCAATAACCTTACGACAAAACATCCTGACGTCAGAAGGCTCTAAACATTTTAACTGTGCAGGCGTCACTACACAAGTGCTGTTGCTGGAAAGTGGAAGTTTCCTCTCAGCCCGAAAGGTAGCGGGTATACTCCTACTGAACTCAATGTATTTGCTCCAGCAACTAATAGCTTCATTAAATGTTTCTCGACGCTTTCTCCGGAAATACCCATTACACATTCACATTAAGATGGCGTAATGTAGCAAATAGACTAATTGGTTAATTCCTTTTGACCTCTGATGTTAAAGTCTTCATATAAACAGCTCTTTTCATATTCTGGGCTGTAAATTAGCTTCCATTCAAAAGAACCAACCATTAGATTGTAAAAATCCAAAAGATATATTTTCGAGTTTTTTTCTCAGTCAAATTCTTATTTCACTTTGTGAATCCGAAGTTTAACCTAAAATTTCACATATTATGTCGTATTCAATTACAAATGGAGCATAGTTTCTTAATACATTTTGGTTTGCTTCCTTGACCTTCCATTTACAAATTGTGAGAAAAATCGAAACAAAAATCAATTGTAGACAGATCAAATTTACTATAGAAACTCTTCTTTTTTTGGTGTATTGATCTACAAATTATTCCTAAGTTTCAACTAAAGTTCAGATTTGCTCACCGTTTTCATGTAGGAGCGTCAACTTGTGCCTCACACATTACGCTCGGAAAACTAGTCATTGATTTTGTTTAAAGCAATCTTTTTGCAATAGAACCAAAATTTCAGTTAACAGGAGGCACACTACCAGCAATTTTGGCCAATATATTTATGGATTCATTTGGGGCTGAATTCCTTCACAGCTATGCTCAAACCTTCGATATGATTAAAATACATGGAAGACATTTATCATTCATGATCATGGACAAGAGTCCTCCCAACTTTTCTTCAAATATATATCGAAACCACTGTTCCTGGTCGAGGTTTTAAAAAGGATGGAGAATGACTCCGTGGGCGACATTGTATACTGGAATTCCACGCGAATCTGGACGCAATCGGCAATAAAACGCTGTATATTAAAATCTTTAAATCTTCTTGCATCCGCGATTTGTGAATAGGCTTGGATAGCCGTTCGTCGAAAGAAGAAATTGAAGGAAGCTAGCAGCAAGGACGCCACCGCATTTATTCTCTCCACAATGACTTGCATCGCAGCACCATCAGAAGATATAAACAGACCACTTGCAAGAGTGACATTTTGTATGAAACCAACGAAAACAAGTGAAAAACAGATCCAAGATATCAGTTCAGATTCAAACCTATAAAAGACGATGAAGAAGATATGTTCACAAAGAGAGAAGAGATGGTAGAAGTAACTCAGATAATTCTCCGAATCCTTACAGGTTTAAAACAGCATAGATACACTCTGACAAGTTTTTTTAGCTTGAAAAAATATCTGTGTCTAATGTCAACAACCGTTTCTCGCAACGTCTTCAATAATGTTACAGTACTATACTCTGAACTTTCACCCTCTACATAAAACAGGTATCATCATTGAATGATATCTGGTCGAAACATTTTATTGCAAAAGAGAATTGGTATTTTTACGCTTCTGTACTACTATATGATATGGATCCAGAAGTCTGTATCATACATTTCTAGTAAAGAGCGACCATAATGAAATATTGTAGCATTCTGTTGGAAGTCAGAACTGCAGAGTATCTTCGTGTAGCAACTACAGAGAGAGATGCTAACCACCGTTTTACTGTTAATAGGGTTCTTCATCTGCCTACTCATCCATACTGAGTTCTGGAATGTTCCACCGTTCTTCAGAGTAATTTACAGCCTTGTTTACAACCTTTCACTAAACGCAGTTGGCTTAAAATATCCATTGCTTGTGGTCACGATTGCAAATTATTTTTTAATATTATGAGAAATGAATGCGGGTGTTACATGGTCCTAAAGGCACATAAAAGTGATCAGAAAATTTATGTCAATCTCTGCTAAAAGTATTTGACTAAAAAATGTAGCTGATAGTTGAATATCTATCGTAAAATCGAAGCAAGTATACCTTAACATTCAATCAGATTTCCAAGTCGCTTCTGTGTTGTTAGCGAAAGAAAAATATTGTTTCAGAGAACAACTCCCAGTTGTAGTAGTGAAATTGTGAAGGTTAAGTAAATCCGCAAACTAAAACGAAAAAAACTGGTCGGCTTTTCTCATTTAATATTGTGGGAGAAAATGGGATTTGTTGGACTCTCCCGAAAAATAAACAATCTTACAAAAACAATTCTTGTAAAGATAGGCTAAGGCTACTGCTCTTACAGTAACAAAAATTTATGATATCTTCCTCTGAGCCAAGTCTACACTTTACAGCGTGTATTCACTTCACTTTCTGAAACAGATTGGTTTGTACCGATATCATAGATCGTTTATTTAGAATAAAAAATTCTGATGACTTGGACATAGTTTTAGTAACCTATATAAATACCTTAAATGTGTTGCTTTGTAAAAAAAAAAAATCAAATTCAAGAGACAAGATTTCCCTGTACGTCTTTCGAGTTGTAAGAGTCTTGCAATAAATCATATAATTATGTGTTTCATTTCAGTAGAAAATTATGACATGCAGAATGGCCAAATCATTAGAATATTATTTGTTCTAAATAAATGATATAAAACACCAAGAGAAACCATACTGTTTCAGAAAGTGAAGTGAATACATATCGTAAATGTAGACTTAGCTCAGAACAAGATCTCATAACTTTTTGTCACTAAGCGAGCACAAGATTTGGCCTATTTCTACAAGAATTGTTTTTGTGGGATCTCATTTCTTTTGTAAGTTGATCGCTTATTATGAGTAGTCACTCAAATGTAACGATTCAACTTGAAAATGGGTGGTTAAGGAAATTTGAGAATTCAATACACGTTACCAACATTGCTCTCGCTCACTGCAAGCAATCTGAGTGCGCCAGGCAGAGCAGTATCGACTGCCGCAGATTAGCTACCACCATAAGCAGATAAGTAATAACTTCCAGACTAAGTATTAGATCTCAGTAAAATATAATATTTTAGTTAAACTTGCTGATCTCTTGGCATAAAAGAAATTTCAGGTAGCCTCAACCATAGCAAAGCAATTAACCTGCAAGTTTGTGCCAAAATTTTTCACGATTGTGCTTGCCATTACATAAATACGGGGAAAATCTCCAACATTAGACTTTACTTATGATTTGGGGATAAACCCAAATATTTTTACAAAATTACATGTTTCTAGGATCACTGAAAGTATAGTCGTAATCGATAAAAATGTCGAATTTCACTAACATCAAAAGTATGAACAGGGACGAAGTAAAATTTAACACAAGTTAAATTTATTAAGTTCCGTCTATAGTAAAAATCTCATGCTTATAAAGTTATTAGGGTAAATAACGATTTCACATTTAGACGACATAAGGACATTTACGAGTTTCCGACTTTTCTTGATGGTTGGAATAAAACTTTAAAAGTGAACCATATCTAAGCTTTCTACGACTACTTTAGTTTTTTGATGATCATAATTAAGTGTAAAACAAAATCAGTGAAATTTGCAAATTAATATCATCGAAACCAAGAACAGGAACGAGACAAAATTTGGTATGTTTGCTAAGACCGCAGATATCTCTGTATAATATAAATTTTAAACATATAGCATCAATAAAAGCGAATAAATTAAGGTATAAAAAGGCCCGAATCGCTTCGAGAAATGGGTTGACAGTGCCACCTATAACTCGACTTGGCAGGTCGATAGCATCTTGGAAGTTGAACTTCACCAACTATTCTAAATTTTAACACATGTTTAGAGTAAGTAATCATTTTTCTGAGCCTTGATTATACATAGCCAGCATCACCAGCATCACTAAAATTCAAGGCGAAACATGAGGATCAGTCTAACCTAGACTTTTTTTTTTTTACTTATGTGCTCACGCGTCATCGACGTCAAGGTCATTAGAGGCGGGATGGGAACTACGAGGTCGATTAGTAGGGGGGGGGGGGGGACCGTAAAAATCTCACGTCATCTTAAGGGGGGGAGGGCAGACCAGATCTCACGAAATCTCACTAGAGACGGGGAAAACTCCTCACGTAATTAATGGGTGCCCCCTGTGCACACCATTTTTCAGCAGCCTCAGTCACTGTTCTACAAATCCTCCGACTTTGGAGTGATTGCTGCTGGGTGCTGCAATTTTCACAAACAACAGTGTACAACGCAAGTAGCGTATGAAACGTTTGTGCGTAAGTATCTGCATTGTTTCTGTAGCGAAAGGGAGTGATTAACAAAACTGAGAAGAGCCGAGCTTTCTGCGACCACTTTTCACAATTCTTACGAAGAACAGAAACAGAACTTTAGATGATACAATCTGTAACAGCGATGGCGTACTGCTAGCACTGATTAATATGCGAACATTTATCACCAATGTTTCTGGGTCTTGGACACATGTAGTTGAGGGAATAGCTGTGCCACTACTGATGTCCACTTGTATTTGTTCCCGGGTAGTCTCTGCCATCGACGGCTTGGGGAACATCGATTGTAGATGTGGAGGAGTAGCAGTTAGTGGCAATTGAAGATCCCAGCATGTATGTGGCTTCCGCTGGTTGCAGCTGCTACAGCCAGCACGTGTTCAGTCTTGGAGTCTGCTCACAGCTTCCGCTCGTGTTTTACGAGTCGGCAGACTGGGATGCAGGAAATTATGATGACCAGGCACGAAAGATTTCTCTATTCAGCAACCGGCACGATGATAACACTGCCTCAAGTATCCAGCTAGGAAATCACTAAATTATCCCGCTGCAATTACCAAAAAACTCAATAATAATTTATTATGGCGTGGACTAAAGGCTACAATCGGATTATCAGCAATTAAATGGTGGAAGAGCAAGCGAAATACGCAGTTTCATAGCAGCCCTGGTTGTAGTAGCTGTGGTATTACTGGAAGAGACTCTACTTGTAAATCGAAGAGCATGTTCCATATATAACGGCAACCATTCACTTGATAATTCTATCAGAGACTCTGTATTCAAATTCCAGCTACTTGACAGACTTGGCGGGAGAGATAGTTGCGCATCTGGGAGGACGCAGGTTCCATCCTCGGCACACCCATCCAGATTTCGGTTACCACAGTTTCTTGAGATCACTGTATGCTATTGCCGAGATGGTCTCTTCAAAGCGATGGCAGAATCCCTTCCCGTTTCCTGCCTCCAATCCTCTTCCGGCTCTAATGACCGCAACTTCGACGAGCCGCAACCCTCCGCCCCCCACCCCCACCCCCCAAAAAAAGGAAGTACTCTATGAAGTTTACAATCACAAGCTCTATTGTGAAATTTAATACTGCTATTTTAGGAGCCATCGTTCACAAAATTAAAAAGTAAAGACACTCCATCTGTCACCCTGAATGAGGGTTTGATCGCGGTGTGAAGTTCTCTCGTTACTCGGACGTTTGTTAATTCATTTTTTAACTTATTTAGTGGTTTTAATTAGTTTAACACCTTATTTTTGAACTCAAGTGGTCAACACAGCAAATGAAGTTTTATCTGCAGAAACGTTGAAATTTTAAATACCAGCTGAAAAGTTGCTTGTCCAGAAATTGCTTCTATTTATTTAGAAAACTAAGCCGCCAAAGAATGGAAAATGTTTTTTTTTTTTTTGGGTGCAAGGAAGAAAGGATGACAATCACTAATGTAGCATTCAAATACAGTAAGTGAGATGGGACGCAATATCTGTAGCTAACACTGTCTATGTCTTTATTATTGAGATGCTAAGTAGTTTCAGGGCATCCAGATTTGGGTTTTCCATGGTTTCCCAAATCACTCCAGGCAAATGCCGGGATGCTTCCTTCAAAAGGCCATGGCCGAATTCCTTCCCATTCCTTACCCTCCATCCTTTCCCGTCTCTAAAGACCTCGCTGTTGACAGACATTAAGCAGTTAAAAAAAAAAAATACTAAGTAGTTGGCAACACAGGATGACATGTGTTGCCAACTACTTAGTTCACTTGAACTGGGTGTAACTTATGGATAAGTAACTAACCAATAAAATAATAGATAATAGATACTGTTAAACAATCCAAAGATTGTTCCCAAATGGATTTTTTTTCCTATAGCTTTTCGCATCGTCGACGTCTAGGTCATAAGAGATAGGGCAGAAGTAGAGACAAAGAACGGGAAGGAAATTGACCATGCGCTTTTGATGGCTGTTGCAGATTGTATCATCTAAAGTTCTGTTTGTGTTTCTCGTAAGAATTGTGAAAAGTGGCCACAGAAAGCTCGGCTTTTCTAAGTTTTATTAACCACTCCCTTTCGCTACAGAAACCATGCAGATACTTACGCCATATCCTAGTGTAGACCACTGCTATATTCTGAACATCCTCTTCCGCTCTTTCAGTCATCTACCCCTCAATCTTCCCCCCAGTCGTTTGAATTTTATATCTATTTCATGTATCTGTCTTCGTATTCCATCATCCTCCACTGTTTACTACTATCTCAACATTGCCCTAACTAATGTGTAAGAGTTCCTCATTTACTATGTTCCTAACCATTTCCTATCATATTCATTCTCTTTATTCCTGTTCTGCGAAATTTCCTTTCCCTTTATCTTGCTGAAATATTTATTTCCCAATTCCATTGTTTTGTAAGAATAAGTGAGGAAGGAACATGATATTCCGCGGCGATTATTTCCTTGCTTCTCTTTGAACCAAAGTAAATCTGACATCTAATCCTCCTTATAAATGTTTCTGCTTCTGTCCCTCATTCAAATGTATAGGTCGTTCCATAACTCATGGCACACATGTAATTTCTTAAGATTATTAGGCAACCTTGGAAATCCATTTCAAATATTTAAAACCATGTGTGAAATACCGACAGATTGCGTCAGTGTGTATTGGTGGCTTGGCAATTCTGCCTAAAAAAATAAAGCAAAGAACAAAATAAAAAAAAAAAGACGCAAACAAAAAAAAACAGACCACGACCGGCTGTGCTCTAAGATGGTAGGTGGGGGTCGAAAACTTTGACCTCCCTGTATAATCACTTGTGCTTGGTCCATTTCGAAACTCAAGCATCTGCTGCGCGGAAAGAGTTTTGTAAACAAAGAGGAAATCGTAACGCGGGTGGTATCCAACACCTGCCCGTAGTTGGTAAACCGCTCTTCATAACCCGCTTGACTTGGCCGGACGGTGATTCGAACCCGCGTCCTCCAGAATGAGAGGATAGAGCGTTACAGCTCACCCACCACGCTTAGTTGTGAGGGAGGGATGTCAGCCATTTGCACTGTCCCTTACTGCAGGGGGTGGGAGGGGGTTTCCTCGGAGGTCAAAATGGAGCTACGTGGTTTATGGACGTTCCATAAGTAAAATAATAAAAAAATGCTGACTACGAAAATTTCTATCTCCACCAGGACCCGAACCAGTTGACACCATCGCGGCGCCGCAACCCACTAACACACTCACTGTATCACGATGTAAACTTAGCCCGGATTTCCAGATGAGCACAGTGGCTCTACCATCCAATCAGAGGGCGTTACGCCGCACCGTGGGTGCCACGTGCGGCCCCGTCGTATAAACAACGTACAGTGGAAATCCATTACCTGATTAACGAGCATCCCACCACCCGCACTGAATCACCCACGCCCAGCCAGATCATGTAAATCCAATCCGGATCGCAGACCAATTTGGATGTTGCTTCGATTAATATATGCGCCGCAGCTTACACAAATATATTTAGCTCGTTACTCACCGGGACGTATCCGCGTGGGTGGCAGTCACAGACAAAGGTAAACCATACAGAACGGGATATTAATATGCGTCCAGCGTCTAGCGTGCTCGTAAGTCTTCTTACGTCGGTGCTACAAGAAGTGATCATTCCATAGAAGGAGCCTCCACGCAGATTAATTAGGAAGTACAGTTTCGGAAATATTGCTTCTCGTTATTTTCCTGAAGAATTCTGTTGTTAGTTTACAGTAAGAAGTAAGATTCCTTGCAAATAACACCACTAGGTAACAGGATTGCGAACAGCCATACGGCTATCTAATCAGGATATCTTAGTTTGATAGGCTGAGACAGAACCAAGATAAATGTAAACAAAGAGCTGCATGTTAAGCAAACAGATAGAAATGCTGTAACGTGCAATGTGAGTCCATGTACTACGAGATGCACGTGTGCATATTGTACATTCATTTGGTACTTTATTTTAAATGATTTTAATGGAAGTGCTATACATAGCTATCGGAATCCTTAGGCTTTTATTTTTATTTATTTATTTTATCGTTTAGACCACCATTATTATTATTAGAACCATTATTATTACTATTACTCCGCGATTCACTAAATGTGTGTGGCGGAGGGTGCATTGCACCTATCGAAAAGGGTGATGGTTTGGAAGGGACCATTAATTAGCATTGTCCTCCTCATTATTCTTGCTGTTCTTCTTATATTCCCAAAACCTCCTCATCCTTTCACTGTGGGCTTGACGTCTCTCTCGTGCCCATGCTTTTCTGGGTTTCAGGTTTTTTGCTGTTAGAATCTTAGGGGCAAATTTATGTGAAGTGATTAATTGTCTATATATACTGCGCGTAGATGTCAGTGGGTCTAGGCTGACTTCTGCGAGGTCCTTCTTGGTTTCTCTAAGCCAGAGTGCTTTCGTTTGTCGGGGTCCGTTGACGATGTGGAAAATTTTCTTGGTTAGTCGCGAGTCATCCATTCGGCTATATGTCCGCAGATTTTCATGCGTATTTTCCTTGCGAGTGAGGTGAATCGTTCGGCGAGTGAATACAGTTCTTCTGAGCTTTTGCGCATCCAGATGCCGTCTTGGATCTTGGGACCGATTATTTTTCTCAGTATCTATTTTTTTCGATTCCTTTGACTTTCAAAGTTAATGACGATGTCTCCGTCGCATACAATGCTCGTGGAAGATCGACGGTGTGGTAGTGATGGAGTTTGATTTTCGTGGAAAGCGATTTCTTATTGTAAGTATTCTAAGTAATGGTATATGATTTTCGCAGTTTTTGTGCGTTGATTTTGTAGGCCTCTTTCTCAGTTCCAGTATTTCCAATAATAGTTTTAAAATTATTCTTATGATTTTACGCCTCGTCAGCATAAAGGCCACTAAAGGGGAAAAAGATTGGGGGGGGGGGCAAGAAAATGTAAGAAATTTGGCTGTCGCCTTTTGAAGGAACCATCCCGGCATTCGCCTAGAGTGTTTTGGAGAAACCATAGAAAATCAAAATCTGGAGGGCCGGACTGGGATTCAAACCTGTATCCTCCTGAATGCGAGGCAAAAACGTTACCGGTCACCGTGCTCGGTAATCAGGTAATTGTCCTGATCCCACAATCTAGAAGCGAAAAGGCTATTGTCTTGAAAGTTAGCGATAAGCTGTGTGTGCGTTGGTACAGACAGTGTCCTCATTCAATTTATTTTGAAAAACTGTAGAGAAGTCTCCAATTGTTCAGTCTGAAGTGTTCTATATGGTGAATGTAACACTGAAGTTATGAAAAAATAGAAAAATAAAAAAAATATTCCTGTCCGCATAAGGAAAAGCAGCAATCTTACTTCCCACAGTTGTCAAGATCTTCCCTCATTTATGTATATCTGGTTTCGGAATCCGCAATGTGTACAGAATTAACACTAAAGGGTTAATCGAGGAGAAAGCCAGCAATCTTCGTAAATTTATAACTAGTGATATTTTGCGGACACGTTTTATTTATGTCGCAACTTCTATCCCCCCCCCCCTCCGCTCCTGCAGCTCAGACCTTGAGGGAAATTGCTTCCGAGAAACAGCCTCGCCTGGTCCAAGTGGCCATCTGTTGCCGGGAAGCGTTTCAGGTCCAAAAAGAATCTAAGTTTACTCGGCTGCAGCAAGGCTTGTAATTTATATCGCAGACACGTGAAATGTTATCATGTATATATCTATACTATTATAAACGTGTTAGGTAGCTTCGTCTGTCTGTTTGAGAATGCACCCAACAAATATCATTCTACGAAACAGACACACACTCCACTCTTTATATTATGTTAATATTGCTTTTTGACTACGTAGCTTTTGTTATTTATATGAAAAGTTTCTCCAATTAGTCAAACCCTAGATCGATGCTACGATAAGCGTAACGAAATTTGGGAATTTAATTTACGGGAAAGGTTACAATGATAGCTACATCTCAAACATTTATGCTTTGCTACTAGAGAAAAGTACGTTGACGCATAACTACGCACACGAAGATCCGCGGGGGCGAAACAGCAGGAAATCCTAGTATTGTCATAAACCTATAATGGGACTGTATCTGTACATTGGAGATGATGTTAAAGAATAATTGAGGTCGGATACTTAGAGATGACCGAAACCACAACGAGTTTACTTTGAACTTATGTGTGTTTGTCAGATTATTTGTTCCGACATTAATCGAAAACTAGATTACCTTAGTCCACAACCCAAAGGTTGGCTGGAACCCCCCGAAGAAGCCTTACTAAGCCATTGTGTCAGAGGTAGGACGGCCAGTTCCTTTCCTCTGGGACCTACAGTTCAAAGTGGAATCCGAACCACAGAACCAACCACCTGGAGAAGATCTGATCAAATTCCTGCGCCCTCCTGGATTTAAACTCAGGACCGGAGCAGCAAACTTTCGACAGCAAGCGCTCCAACTACTGAGCTACAAGAACATACTAATAAAAAAGTACTACATAAAATTTGATATGGCTCTTAGAAATCGAAAGCTTACGATGCGATTTAAAATCCGAGATTTGTTTCATCGCGATACGTGTCAAGGTAGCAGAACAGAAGATTATACCTGTTCGGATGATTAAAATTATTAACTATAATACAATGTAACTTAAAAACTACTGAACAGATATTATTGAGGTTTCTCATCTTTAAGGCTTAAGCAACGACAAATTCTATTGAACGGATATTATTGTTTTTTTTTTCTTTGGGCTTTACGCCTCGTCGATGGCGTGGTCATTAGAGGCGACAAGGGAAGGGGGACAAGGAACTGGAAGGAATTCGGCCATGGTCTTTTGGAGAAAGCATCCCGGCATTCGCCTGGAGTGATTTGGGGAAACCATGGAAAACCCAAATCTGGATGCCCGGACGGGGATTCGAACCGGCATCCTCCCGAATGCGAGGGCTGAACGCTAACCGTTCACCCACCACGCTCGGTACTTTAGTTCCGATTTAAAACGTGTGTTACGCACCTTTACGTTGCCTCAACTGGGAAAGGAGTAGAAATTAAAATCTGATAAAATCATTAACAAAGAAATACGCGTGACCCTATGGTAACGCCATCTATTCTTTCCATAATTATCGCGTCTTTAACCCGAATAGCTGGCCTTCATATAGCAACATACTTGTCTTCGTTTGAATTTAACGAAAATAATAACGGTGCGCGGGAAGATACTTCGTCAACTATCCAACCAATATGGTGACAGTGATTGTGATCGCCGAAATACCGTGTGATAACAACACCTCCTTAACTCGGCTAGCTACACGAGAACAGTGTATTCTCAACGCCGAGAGAAACTTATTTCTTACATATGAAGATAGTATTTTCTCTGCGTTTTAAATTATACGTATCCTAAGTCCCATCGAAGTAAGACAGAAACTTTTGGTTTGGATGAAGAACATTTGCAAGAATTAAGGAAAGAGAGTAAAGGGACAGAGGGGCTGAGTTTCCGTAAACCAAATGTAGACAACATTTTTGTATTTTTTTAAAAGTATACATATGCAATAGGATAAAAACTGGAGAGTTAATATGAAATATTGGAAAATTTGGGGGGAGGGGGTGAAGGGAGAGAGGAGGTGGTTTTTTTTTTTTACTTTTATGGTCCGGGCAGTCACACAAAAACTCTTCATAATCGGTCAAACGGTGTCGAAGTCTTAAATCTTTCATTAATTACTATCGATATTCATTCAGTGGAGATTATAAAATGCCAAACATCGGCATTTGTTTTCCAAAGCTAAACAAGCCACAAACTGTCAAAATACTACTTGGTAGATCGTAACAATGCTCGAATGGATTTGTATAACGAACTTTCTGGAAGCTACTAATGCATACATCCACAGCCATTTTATAACAAAAATTAATCAAACACTAACATTTCAATCCAACTTTATTTCGCAAGTTTCCATGAACAACATTATTCTCTTTTATGTACATGAAATTCCTTCTTCAGTTGTTTTAAATGAACGACTGAAGGAAGTGCAAAGTTTTAAATACCTTAGAAATTCTGTGGAGGATAACGGAAGGAACGATGGCGATATAAGTGAAAGAGAGAGATAGGCAGAGCTGGCATGAAACTAAATAATTAACGGATTGGTAAAAGAAAAATGAAATCTCACTTCCACATTAGAAATATGCGCTGAACATGGCTTCTTCTTATTATTATTACCAAATACAAACAAAAAACAGGTTAATCAGATCTAGGGATTGAAGCCACCTTCTGGCAGCTGGTCCAGCTTGATGAAGTGAGAGCAGGCCTCTTCTTGCTGGTCAGTGGTTTGGATACCCCCACAGTCACACATCGCATCATCACGGAGACCCCACTTATGCGTGGTTGTATTGAACACTCCGTGACCTGCCTGACATCAAAGACGCCTAGGCAAGTCAAATCCTGGAGCACAGGTCGTCGGATCTTTTACAAGACCACAATTGTGTGGGCTGTTGGCTTCCCACTCCTTTCTCCACTCTTCATACAAGCTAAAGTTGTTATACCTAACTTGGCTGTTTTCATGTAGGCAGGTCTCCTTGACTTTAATCATGTTCGAGGCAGGTGAAGAAGGTCACCATGCAGAGGAATCATATTGTTTTCTTCCACTCCTTCCAATTCTCAAAGCAGTATTGATTTTCTTCTTAAATGTGGTGGAGGAACAGGCAGCCACGATACTGGGGTAGACCTAGTGACTCCACTCACTGTCCTCATAGCAGCACTAAGCTGGGTGTCAACTTTGGCAGTATGACCACTACCAAGCCATGCAGAGCAACAGTATACTGCTGAGAAGAATGCCAAACCATGGTCTCATGGTCCGGAAATAGCCCCCCTAAAGTTGGTTTTTGGCTCCCCTCAAGGGAAATTTCCGTTGCCCCCCCCTCCCCCTTGGTGAGGTTTCGTGAGATTTCGCCGGACCCCCCCCCCCTTCCCCTATTTTACCTCACGTCATTAACCTCTCTTCAGTCCCGAGGTATCATATAGGATACCTCCAGAAATTATTTTTTCTTGGGCCACTGCACAGCTGAACCTTTTCTGGCCTATCGTAGCATCTGCAATATACATCGCGCTTCTCACAGCTCATATGTTCGATCTTCTGCTTTTGGCATCCCTGATTGGAAACTTGGGATCCTGCTGCTGTACAACATGGCTCGTCGAAATAAAGGTAAAGACATATATTGTTTCCATGACATAAAGTAACATGAAGCAGTAAAGTTGTGTATATAATTTTCCTGCTTGATTCCCGAGGTATTATATATATATATACCATCTATAAAAAATTAATTATTGTTTCAAAAAAATTTATTGCCATTCATTGTTAACAAAGTAAATAACACAATAGTAGTCCTCTTGCACTTTTATTATGAGCTCGGGACTGAAGAGGTTAATGGACGCCCGCTTACAAGGTTCACACGGGTTCTTCACTTTCTCTGCAGTGTTAGATAAATGCTGATGAAAAGTGAGGGCTCGATCCAAGGTAACTCCGAGATATTTGGAGTGGTCTTTGTGTCCTACTCTTCCAAGGGGTCCGAAGGTTGGTCTTATTCTGCCATAGCCGAGCTGGTTTGAACAGTTTATACAGTACGAATACAGTATCTATATTCGCAATATTCTGCTTGCGGACCAGCTGAACCAAATTCGCGGGACACTGGTGGAGAAACACTGAAATAGTACATCGAAGAGTTTCCGAATGAGTTGAACTTATCGTTATTGTCAGAAACATGTTTTCCGTTAAAATATGTTGTCCGTAAAAATTAATTATTTTCCGCTTTCCTTTTGCATGTATTTGAAGTTGGAATTGGTTGTCAGGTTTCAGGCAGCTGTTGCTTAATGCCAACTGTCACGGGCGTGCTGACACATTCGCTAATGGATGTTCCTCGTCAACGGAGCTCATGCAGATATAAAGCAGACTATTAGCGGTTAATTGCCGTGAAATGACAGTCTGTTACGGCTGAAAGTCTATTGCCAATTCGTTGTCGCCGCTTCTAATAAAAATTCCTCCCGCCATACAATGTAACATTTCATCTCACTACTATGCACAATTAACTGGCCCTTGCCACAATTCGAAATTGCTGTTTCATCTGCACACGGAAAAAAAAATTCGAGGGTACATTTCCACGATTGCAGGCGGTAATAGAGACTTCATATCTACGAACCATAATTTCATTGCTTCAAAACGGGGATGGGCTTTTATTCCGGAAGTGTCGTGACCGAGAAAACCATATGAGCCCGGATGCCCTCCGTTACGAGACACTTGTGGGTATGCGCACTGGCCTCGCGTTCGCAGGTTCGAATCCCGGTTCAACCATTCAGATTTCGGCTTCCCACAATTTCCGCCGGAAATACACGCTAATGCTCGTGAGGTTCCTTCAAAACGCTATGATTGATTTGCTTTCCGTTCTTTGCCCCCAGTCCTTTTCCATCATTGATTACGAAGTTGAATCCGGCTGGACACCCGAGAAGATTTTGTTGCATCAGTACGCCGGTAAAGTCTACACTCACACTCCGAAACAGCATTCGTACTAAAAATGGCTTAGTTTTATGGATACAAATAATGAATAACACAGTGGCCGTTAAGGCTTCATCCGTGACGTATTCATAACGTGTCCGCTTTGTCTTGGTAACCAGTATAAAAACATGATCTTAACCGCAGAAACTATAGAGGCACAAACATTATTAAGTACATCTTCTGATGTTCAATTGTGTCGTTGTGATTACATCGCTTTATGACAATAAATACATCAGGAAGTAATGAAAGATGTGTTAAAAGCAATACCGCTAGCTGTAAAACGGCATAGTAAATTTTATTGACCGTGACAAATGGTAAAAGATTTGGTTGTTTTCGCAGCCATCACGTTAATAAAAATTGCTTACGGGATTCACGTTGCGTTGAAATACTACTCCTCCTTCGTCTTCGTCTTCCCGACGTTTCGACCAAGGGCTTAGGTCTACTTCAGCGGCCGTCTACCGAATCTGCTACAGACTTTTACACACGTAAACAAATAACGAAGCCAGTCTCCAGCAGATCCAAGTCTGTAGCAGATTTAGTAGACGGCCCCCGAAGAAGACCTAAGCGTCGGTCGAAACGTCGAAGGCGAAGAAGGAGGAGTATTTCAATGCAGCGTGAATCCCGTAAGCAATTTATATTAACGTAACAAATGATAATTGCTGAATTCAGTGATAAACGCCCCCGAAACGAACTCTCATTAAAATTATAAGCTTTCGTGGCACAAGACATAAACATATCAGACGGAAAACAACGTATCTGTACTTGTACTAAGGATTCATACATAACCGTCTTTTTAATACATGGATTTAGATGGATTTTCTCTTAATTTTTGCAAGTAGTTTTACGAGTATCCACAACGACACAGAAGGCTTGCCAAATATGTTCTCCCGAAGATTTTTTTTTTAATGCTATAAGAAAAAATTTGATGGGTTTCGAAATTTTGCTGGTGAGAGTTGGCAGCTTCTAGATGGTTTAATACACAAACTAGATATACAGGGTGTTACAAAAAGGTACGGCCAAACTTTCAGGAAACATTCCTCACACACAAACAAAGAAAATATGTTATGTGGACATGTGTCCGGAAACGCTTACTTTCCATGTTAGAGCTCATATTGTGGACGGCTGTGATACAATACGCCATTCTCCAGGGCTGCATCAGCGCATCAGGGATTCCATGCGACGGAGGGTGGATGCATGTATCCTCGCTAACGGAGGACATTTTGAACATTTCCTGTAACGAAGTGTTTGAAGTCACGCTGGTACGTTCTGTTGCTGTGTGTTTCCATTCCATGTTTAATGTGATTTGAAGCGAAGTAATAAAATGAGCTTTAACATGGAAAGTAAGCGTTTCCGGACACATGTCCACATAACATATTTTCTTTGTTTGTGTGTGAGGAATGTTTCCTGAAAGTTTGGCCGTACCTTTTTGTAACACCCTGTATATCAAATGAAATTTAACTCTCGGGCCTGACATCTCAAGGGTATCCAGATTTCGGTTCTCTATAGTTTACCGAAATCATTCCAGGAATGGTCCTTGAAAAAGTAATGGCTGTATTACTTCCCGTTCCTTCCACCCGTTTCCTTCCTGCTTCTAATGACGATCATCTCATGGGTCTTCTGCTATTCAGCAGGTCCATGACTCCCATTCTCTTTGTCTCTATATATTTCCCATTTATCAAAATATCATCAAGCACTTTCTTTCTTCGTCGATCTCTTATTTTCTCACCATTTAGGACGCCCTCCAGGGTGGTTTTACACAGGCACTCGTTCCTCAACGCATGGCCAATCCAGTTCCTGTTTCTATTTCTTATAGTTTTTATAAGCGATCTTTGCCACTGGTGTCATGGTTGGGGGTAGTCAGCTACGACAGCTGGACTGAGTTGGATGTTGTTGGAGGCACAATGACAGCCCGCCAGTATGCGGACATGGGACTGCACCCTACATACACACCATCCAAATCGCATCTTCCAACGGGATAATGCCCGTTCCTATACTGCGGGATATTTTTTGGTTATGACCCTGAACGTATCTACAAAATTTCACAAAATTCAATCATTTCGGCGTGGTTTTAACAATATCCGTTTCCGCCAGCGTATATAGCTGGTACAAGCAACGGTAGAAGAAGAAATTAACATCACGCAGTACTTTGACAACAAGGTAGGAGGAGAATTTGTGAATCAGAATCCATAAGTAAAAAGGCGAGAGCTAAATTCCAAACCTCTCTCCACTGTCAATGGTGGTTCATCTGTCAAATGGAAACGAAATATATCTCTCACTTTGTTGTGATTCAGGTTTCTGCCATCCTCAAACACCTTCCCCGGGCTCAGCGCGTGGCCATCAAGCTGCAGAGTACCCGGTTCGAGACCGACCTCAGGTACAGGCGAGTTTAATTAACTGTTGTCCGTCCTATGCTGTTCGCCGTGTTGTATATGCAGAAATGGAGAAAAATACATTTAAATCGTAGGCCTCGTTTTTATTTCGTTCAGTAACCATTCAGATGTCATCCTGCAGTCTTCTTCAGAGTTAATATGTTTCGTTTATATACTTCCCGTCAAAGAGCCCGATATCCTCATTGGAATTGTTACTGTGCTTTGAAATTTTATGGATTGCGCAGAGGACACACAAATCTCCTGTTCGCTCACTGATATAAAAAGTAAACTAAAGACTATAGGAACAAGCTTGTAGCATTCAGTGTGCCAACGCACTCGTAAGAAATTCATGTAGTGAGTGTTCGCTGCTGAGGCCCTGGGAACAATGGCAGGTGTCCGAGGCCGCGGGACCTGTCAGCCTTATCGCCGCGGGGATCACGAGGAAAGTGCACGGTGAAAGGTCGTCACAGACTCGCCCTGGTCATTCAACCTGCCAGCAACGGGTGGTATGGAGTAAGGTAGTAACGGAGGTCATCTTTTCGGATGTACAGTGCTTGATTTCCGCGGATGTTTTGCGGAAGTCGATATTTTGCGGAATCGCATGTTTTGCGGAATAGGATGTTTTTCGAAATATGATTTTTGCGGAATCGGATGTTTTGCGAAATAGGATTTTTGCGGAATCGGATGTTTTGCGGAATAGGATGTTTTGCGGAATCGGATGTTTTGCGGAATCGGATGTTTTGCGGAATCGGATGTTTTGAGGAATCGGATGTTTTGCGGAATCGGATGTTTTGCGGAAGCGGGTGTTTTGCGGAATCGGATGTTTTGCGAAATAGGATTTTTGCGGAATCGGATGTTTTGCGGAATCGGATGTTTTGCAGAATCGGATGTTTTGCGGAATCGGATGTTTTAGGGAATCGGATGTTTTACGGAATAGGATGTTTTGCGGAAGCGGATGTTTTATGGAGTCGTATGTTTTGCGGAATAGGATGTTTTGCGAAATAGGATTTTTGCGGAATCGGATGTTTTGCGGAATCGGATGTTTTGTGAAAGCGGTTGTTTTGCGGAAGCGGATGTTTTATGGAAGCGGATGTTTTATGGCAGCGGATGCGGAGGGAAAAAAAGATTATTTAGATTTTAATATTTTATTAAAAATAAAATTACAATAAAAATAAGCATATTTTTTATCACAAATGCTACGTTTTTCATAAATAAATTCTATTTCCATATAATACTGCCATCTTGATATTATTTTTTGCCTCATTTTTCAACAACAGAAAACGTAAAATTTTTTCACAAGTGAAATAAAATTATTTGCATAGTACGCATCAAAAAACAATCTTTGTTATATGAACTTCGGCTCCACTAATTCAAGCAACAAGCACAAGGCCTCGCCACCGCATATCTCGGTGCCCACCACCCGCCTTTCCACCGTTCTAGCAGCTGATTCTCAGTCCAACTTGTAGGACGTAATATGATCCCATTTTCCGATAAAGGACTCTTGATGGGCCGTGAAAGGAGATGTAGAACGTGTTGGAAATTGTTGTACTCTCATACAATCAACACGGATCCTTGCAGTTCAACAAGCTATTGCGTTGGATGATGATTGGAGGAAACATCTACGAGTATGCGATAAGGACACTGGTGTGCCGCGAAAAAGTACGAGTGAACAGGATTGCTTGGAACATTTTGTAGACCCTTTCTAGCAGCGTGATTGGGTGAGCGCATCCTATGGTATTTCTAAACGGATGTCCCATAAGTTTCACAGTGAACAGACCGCTTTACTTTACATGCAAGTTCAAACTTGTAAATTCGTCGCTTAGGTAATAAAACTGTTCAGTTCGTTGTTACTTTCATTGCAAGATATAAGAAAAAAAAATACAGCCACGTTGTTATCTAAGTAACGATTAGCCGAATCTCGTATAAATAGAAGAGAATAATATATATGGCAGTTTAAACAAAAACTCCGTTATACATCCACATTAAAAACTGCTGATGTGGAGGTAGGATTTCATGCGAAAGTTCCGAACTCGCGGATGCGGAGTTCCACTACATCCCTAGTCTGGAGGGTCGTGAACAACTGCCGCTTTCTTTAATTTATAATAGAAAGATTTTTAATTTTCAAAACCTGTCTCACTAAAAGATCGGTTAAAAGAGATTAATATCAATTAGGCACTATTTTCTCCATTATACAACAAGAGTTTGAGAGCCATTATACAGAACAGGGGTCTTTACCTTCCTGTGCATGCCCCTCCCCCCCTTTAGGACTCATGTTTCAGGCTGCGCCCCTCCCCCTCATCCCATAATATTGTATTAAAAAAGATTAAAAAATGCTACAATGTGTTTTATAAGGTTTTATTAAAACGTATTAGTGAACAAATATAAAAAATTCATTATTCGTCGTTCTTCTCAATCATTTGTATGTTTACAAAGTTTATGTATGATTCACTCCCTAACACGCCACGTCTCCACTAAAAATCGTGTACGTCTTTCCAGGGGAAGAGATTCTGATATAGAACATCTTTAAGGTATCCTTTTATCAATTTCCTGTAATTGTAATACTCTCAGACCTAAACAATGCTGAAAAAATAAGTTTTAATTCATTGACAGGCAATGTTGGTATGTTTGTCAAACGTTATTGACATAATTACCTCGTAAATAACTGGTGTCATAAATTAATTCGATTTGGAGTTACGTAAACGACATGAGGGGGAGGGGGGGATCAGAGAGAAAAAACTCGTGGCAGTGTATTGGGCATACGTTGGTGAATGACCCAGATTTTCGAATACTGGTTAGGAAACAAAATATTACTCTCGCCACAGAATAGCCTTGATTTCAGGCACAGGTGTGTGTAAAAATCTGGAGGTAAGGAAGTCAGAGATCGGGATAAATTATCTAAAAAACTAAATGAATTTAAAGATAAAATTTGTATAGATTGTGATGAGATGTGTAGGAAAATTTCCACCGGGGTATATACCATATAAAAATTAGTAATTAATGATTTTGCTAACGATTCGTTCCGAATTTTTTTTAAAGTATCTGACTTAAAATGTCTTTAATTACAACGCATGTTCCAAACGCGAACATCACGAAATCAGTACTAATATTTTTGGCATATATTCACAAGACAACAATCTTCAAGTCCTTCGATAAAGATAAAATATTGTGGTGCAGAACTGACCCCCATGATCAACATTAATTTCTTTCGTCCCTTAGACTGTTTCACGTAAATCTAGCGGCCTCGACGCCAGAAACACTCAGTGTTTTAAGCAATTACGTGTGTCACCATTCAGTTTGCCGCTACTGTGTTTGAAAACACATGATGCATTAATTACGTCTGCCTTCTATATTTTTATTTAGTAGAATCGAAGAAGGTAATGATCGGAAATGCTAGGGCCTTGCATTCGGGGAGGCAAGGATTCAAATCCCCATTCGGCCATCCATATTTTGATATTCCCTGGCTTCCCGACATGAATTTAGATGAAGGGCTGGTCCCTTCCCTACCGGCGCTAATGACGTCGACATCGACGAATCATACTACAGTGTGGCGTTGTCATCAGTTCGGAGAGAAAGTTCTTTACCTTAACACACATTAATATCTATCGGTGTCGCCCACCCAGTTACCATAAAGTAGCTAATCTGACAACAGTCTGTGTTTACGTTGTAACACACAGATTTACGTGTGGTATTAAGTACAGTGCTCGGAAGATACCATCGTGTTTACATGGAGCAGTTCCACACGCACTGTTATTACCTGTCGTACATCTGTAAGCTCTTCATTCACGGCCTGTAATCCTTTGTACCCATTACAATGCGTAGCGATAAAGTTGTCGCGATAACACGACGTACTGAAAAGTTATAACTACTTCTTTTCGTCGCTCTTGGTAGGAGACATTAACCAATAACGAATCAGATAAGGAATCCCACCAAACTCCTCATTCACTACAATGTAACTCACGATTAACTACATAACACTATCATTCTATAAGTCATCTCCATCACAAGCTACTGTTTCCTCTTGTTGCGGGCCGATTTGTATCATTCCCGACTTTTCACGCTACGTTTTCCGCATGTCCGCCTCTTCTATCTGCGTCCTTTGCATAGCCGATGTTTTTTACTTTGAACTCACTGAGGGCCGGAAATTACTGAGGTAAGTAACGCATTAGGCCTTGGCCATTTTGAAGGATCTATTCCAGCATTCGCCTGGAGTGATTTCAGGAAACGATGGCAAACCGAAATCTGGATGGCTGTTTCGAGGATGGAACTCGCGTCCTCCTGAATGCGAGGCCAGAGCGTTACCGCTCACCACCACGCTCGGTCTATCCGATGTAAATCCTGTTCCAGAACTTAAATTTGGATCAATATTGCTAAAACAGCCTTTATTTGCCATAACATAGCGCAGTGATGTCAAAGATACGGCCCGCGGGCCGCATCCGGTCCCCGGGCCCTATCAATACGGCCCGCGATCGCAATGTGACACAGAAAGAAGAATCATGTTTTTTTTAAAGAGCTTTTAGACTTCATTCGATTCCTCTACGGAAGTTTTAAAATTCGCAGACTACATTTATAAGTAATTTCAAGGGCAGCGCATGCCTAGACAAGCGAGAGAGATAGACAGTAACGCCATCTCTTAGCAACAAGCAGAATCTTCCACGCGCTTCGAGTCTAGACTAGAACCATCCTTATCGATATAAAAGGAGTGCGTCGGCGCGACGTGAGTCAGTTGAGTCGATTGTGAAGGTATTGTGCATTTGTTTGTGTCGTGCGCGAGTGATATCCATAATTGTTGTGTCGAGATCCATAATTGTTACGATTTTGGCATATTGTCACAAAAACGTAAAGTTGATAGTGAGTGCAGAGTTTTTCAGTCTAAATGGGAAATTGCATATTTTTTCATAGAATAGAATGGTAAACCACTGTGTTTGATTTGCAATCAAACAGTTGCTGTCTGTAAGGTGTTTAACTTGAAGAGACACTATGATACGAATCATAAATCAAAATTCGATTGTTACACTGAAAAAATAAGAATGGACACATTGTCATCTTTAAAATCTAAACTTCAAGGTTAACAATCGATGTTTACTAAAGCTAATACTGAGAGCGAAGATGCCCTGAAATCAAGTTTTATTATTGTATTAGAAATCGCGAAGAGATCAAAACCTTTCACTGACGGTGATTTTATTAAAGACTGTATGTTGAAAGTTGCCGATGTTTCATTTCCATCTGAAAAGTCAATAATTCAAAATATTTCGCTGTCAAGAAACACTGTTGCTTCAAGAATAAATGATTTATCTCAAAATTGGGTTCTTAAATTGAAGGAGAAAATTAAGGAATTTACAAAATTTTCACTGGCTGTTGACGAGAGCACTGAGCATTTGATAGCAGAATATGAACTCGACTGGAATATACTTAGCCGCACAACTACGGATGGCGCTCCTGCCATGGCTGGCAAACATTCGGGCGTTGTAACTAAATTAAAACAGAAAACATCAGGGAATTTTGTGGGATTTCACTGCATAATTCATCAGGAATAGTTGGCATCCAAACATTGAAAAATGGACCATGTCATGCAACCTATAATTAAAATAGGTAATTTTATAAGGAGCAGAGGACTAAATCACCGACAGTTCAGGCAATTTTTACAAGATTTGGACGAAAAGTTTTCTGATGTTCCTTATTTCGTTGGCTCAATCGAGGAGTAGTTTTAGAAAGATTTTTTGCATTACGTGACCCTATTCAAGCTTTCATTTTAGAAAAAGGCAACCCAAATTGATTATGACAATGACTGGTGGGTTGATTGTGCCTTTTTGGTATATATAAAAAACACTTGACTGATCTGAATGTAAAGTTACAGGGTAAAAATCTGATTGTCACTCTAATGTATTCATGTATTCAAGCATTTGAAACATAGTTGAGGCTGTGGGAAAATCAGGTAAAAAATCAAACTTTGGATCATTTCCCTCATTTAAAATAATTTGGCACAGTGAATCAAAAATAAATTGGATCAATATTCTCAACTTCTGCAAAATCTGATCACGGAATTCAACAATCGTTTTGAAGACTTTCACAAAATGAATGAAATGGAATTCCCAATTTTCAACAATCCATTCAATTTTGAAGCTTCACAGACACCAGTTAATTTGCAAATGGAGTTAATAGATCTTCAATCGGACAGTATTTTGAAAGAAAAATTTAAAGAGGTTAACGCTCTTACATTTTATACACAATATTTCAAGAGTTTGGATAACAACCCGGAATTAAAAAAGCATGCAGGACGCATTCTGAGCATGTTTGGTAACACCTATTTATGTGAGCAGATGTTTTCTGTCATGAAAATAAATAAGAACAAACATCGCACAAGACTTACGAATGAACATCTCCAATCAATTCCTAAAATAATTACAACAAATATGATACCTGACATCAATGAGCGTGTCAAAAACAAGAGAAATTAGGTATCTGGATCCTCAAGCTCAAAATAATTACCCTCTTTTATAACTTTGATATGATTTTTAACAACCGTAGATTATATACTGAACAATTAAATAAATAAAATGTTATAATAATTCAGTACATTTTTTTTATTTGAATCTGGCCCGCCTACACATTCTAAATTTAATATACGGCCCTCTGCAAAATTCAGTTTGACACCTATGACATAGTGCAAATGAAGTATGACGTTGATTCACAGATAATGAACTAACTGAGTGATGGTTACAGAGAACCCATCTACCAACTGACCGTTTGGAAATACTGATTTTTTCAGGTTAAATAAATTCTCCTTTCCCATATTCAGAATGATCTTTCAGAGTCAAAAGAAATTATTTAACGTACTGTATATTACTGATGGTGATTAAAATAGAAGTTGGAAACTGTCCCAAAGTATCAGCTAACCGATCTTCTAGACGTCAAGTAACAAGCTTTTTTTTTTTTTTTTTTTTTACTTATGGCTTTACGCCTCGTCGTCGGCTAAGGCCATTAGAGGTGGGATGGGACTGGGGACAAGTAACGGGAAAGAATTCGGCCATATCCTTTTTGAAGGAAGCATCCCGGCATTCACTTGGGGTGATTTGGGGAAACCATGGAAAACCCAAATCTGGATGCCCGGACGGGGAATCGAACCCGCGTCCTCCCGAATGCGAGGCCAGAGCGTTAACTGTTCACCCACCACGCTCGGTGCAAGCATTAAGTAGCAAAGGTGCTTTATTATTAGATTATCATCATAATTATACATTATTTCTAATAGGTTTTTTACAAATTCGACCCTTATAGGGCTAAAATTTCATTTTTTTAAAAAATGCTGTTTTTTTGTTCCACGACCCATTTATCTCCCTGCATACCTAAGCTAAATCGATAAATGAAGTACCATTTTTAAGATTAAGCTCTCTGCTTTGGTGACAACATATATTCAGAAAGGAATTGTTCGAAGTTCGGTCCTTAAAGAGCAAAAGTATCAATATTTCTACCACGCGTTTTTGTGTCACCAGCGTCATACTGCGGTCTTCTCCTCTCCTCCAAAAGACCATGGCCGAATTCCTTCCAGCGTACCCAGACAACCAAAAGACAACTGACTCCTGCCGCGGAAGCTTACGATCACATCCGGTGATTTGGGGAAACCATGGAAAACCTAAATCTGGATGGCTGGACGGGGATCGATCCCTCACGAACATCCATAAAGTAATAAAACATTCTTTATTGGACATTCAGTTAAAAGAGTTCGATAAAATCACAAAATCATTTTTTGCATCATACGAATTCTCATTATATACTACCATAAATGCAACACTAGGAATAATGAATGAATGGTAGATAATTTTTCCAAAGACGCGATTTTTCTATCCACGGTATTCTTGTTTTTATTCGAGTGGTCCAACAACACATCCGGAGCCAAATGTCGAGCATGGATGGAAGTTCGATATTTTGTCGCGTGATGTCGCCTTGAACAGTTATATAGGCGCGGCCAAGCGGAGCCGATCTGAACTATTTGTAGCTTGTGGCGGGAAACTAATACACAGCAAAGAAAAATATTTCCAGTTTCTAAAGGAAGTTTCTTACAATATGTCAGCTCTCTCGCTTTCGAATGACTTCCTTTACCAATTCAAAACATTCGCATCAGACTTCAAATCTGTCAGCACCTTCTTTGTACGGATCAACGAGAAACCTGTTTCTGATAATCCTCTAGCTTACTTAAGCAGTTGCAGTACGCTCCATAAGGATAACCAATTCGCATCTTTACCATCTATTGAAATGTATATTGCACATGATACCTGTATCACGTTACTTTCACAAATATTGTATATTTTTATACGTTGAATAGTGTATATTGTTACGGACCTACTTTTTCTTCAAGGAAAAGGTTTAGAAAACACACTCATCACATTTTCGCAACTGTTATGCGCTCTTGAAGGGGCTGCATTAAAACTACTTGTAACTGAATTTACACAATAGGACAAAGATTAGCTTTGCAAAATTGTAGAGCTGCCAAAATTAGGAGGAATCTTGCTAAGGAAAATCCTAACCGTGTCCCCTGTGCCCAATTGAGTGCAAAATTTACAAATAACATCAACAGAAAAAAAAGAGACATTTTCCACTGTTATTATAATCTCAAAAAATAATAACAAAATTATGGATAGATGGAATAAATTTTGAAAAAAGGTCTGCCAAATAGAACAGACGGTTCTTTCACTGTTTTAACTTGTCACATAGCGATGAATCCACCTTCTTAAGAAACTCTTCAGACGAGCCTCTGCAAACTAAAGAATTTAAAGTTGAAATTTGTAGAGGGAAAATGTAGGAGGGGGAGGAAGATAGGTGTGTAGGTAAATTTCCACCGGAGCGTGCGCTCCATTGCAATTAATTTAACTATCACCTTTTGACTACCACCTTACCACAGGGTGAAAAAGTAATTGGTTGAAAGTTTCATCATTTACTTCACGTTACTCCGCAAACAGATGGGAATTGATAGGATGAGCTTTAATTTTACTTATTGACCTAATTTTCATTGGGACATTCCCATATTTCCTTAGACAGTTTAATTGATCCTCTTTAGTATTAATCGACCCACTTTCTACCTCTGTGTATTAATCGACCCTTGGAGAACTGTTATCGACCTCAAGGAGTCGATATCGACCACTTTGGGGACCCCCGCACTAGAGAGTACCTCGTGGCTAAGACAAAAGTTTAAAATGCAGTGTTTCTGGTTAGAATCCCAATAGTTCGAGGAAAGTTCACACGCTTTTCTTTGTCCATATGAGGATTGTTCCGCGCTTCGGCATCCCCGAAGTCAAGCCCATCCAGAAGCTAAATACCAGGCAATTTGAAACTCTAAAATTCGTCTTTCGTTTTCCCTATAAAGCCTGGAAAAAAGGATGAAAGGCATTTAATGTATTAACATATGTATCCCAGCAGATATGAGCATGAACTAAATTACTTATTCATTGAGGAAGTAATTTAGTTCATTGGTAAATTTATTCCACAGTGCATTCATGTTGGAACACCTTTGACAAAAAAGCAAGGCTCAAACTGTTCGGTTATACCAGTACTTTGTATGTACTTGACAAAGATTCAAGGCATATATACAGACTGAATGTGTAATGTTTAGTGGTTGGTATTTATTAGCATGTCATTAGTAGCCACAAACAATCTAGTATTGGGCAGTTTGATTCAAAAGTATAGTTAAAGGTTTTAATAATTTCTTTTAATGTTTCGAATCGAAGCAATTCAGTGTTAATTCATATTTGAACTTATTAGATTGTTGAAACTCATATTAATAATTCGGAAGTTACTTGTCTTAAACTGCGCCATTTATTTTTTTCGCATGGTTACAGTAATTATTAATATTCCAGGGGCTTCATTCTAATTGGCTGGCGGTATCCTCTCGTGCGCTTGGGAGAGAGAACGAAGTCTCGTCGTCATAATGCGATATAGATGGAGACATATCTCGAAATAATTTGTTGAAGTATTTTTGATGGTGTTTTGGTATTCATATGCACATCTGACGCTGGTAACAATTAGTATCCAATGATCAATTACAGCAACTTCTCACCTGCGATAATTAAGTTGTACTTTGGAAAGATCATATTCGTCTGACGGACGAATTAAATAGCAGTTAAGTAATTAATTAATAATGGGCCGCACGCAATGGTACTCTTGTAAGGTGTAGCAGCAAAGGTATCGAATAGAAATGAAATCTTCCAAATAAAACAGAATATACATTCAAAACAGTGTAGCTAAACACGAGGCGCAACTAAAGAAAAAAATATAGCATTTCGAGTTTTGTCTACATTTTTTATTTTATTTTATTAGTCAGCTTGCGTGTTTTGTATTTTAAGTGATGGTTATTGGATCACAATAAATTGCACGTGCCATATGACGTAATAAAACTCAACAATGTCCAAGCTTTATTCGAGCGGAATAGCATCAAAAACAACAACAAGCAAGCTTACCAACATACTGGGCCGCCAATATGGAAATACAGACTGAAGTAACTTTCCTGAGTATCATCTGCGTTTTTAACGAATCAACCAATAGATACAGACAGGAAACGCTTTCATTAGACGCCGGCAGAAATCTGTGTTCCTGCAGCATCAAATTATGTTTCCCCGGTCTCAATGTCGGGTCGGTAATATTCTCAAATGACCGACCAGAATGCCGACTGGTGTCTGGGAGATATTGCATAAACGATGACAACCAGTTGGGCCACGCCCGATTAGCAGCTTAATTTCACGGCGCATCAGGCATAAACACCGCCATCATGGTGTCCTCTCAAATTACATACCACGCAGAACCAGTGTGCCACCTTATTCGGCTTACAAATAACACGACAGGTACGATCCAACATTGACCCTCGCAGAACACATTTCCCAGCTCAGGACCGGTGTTGTCTCAGCGTTTACTATCAGCTTATAACCAGACTTGCTTTCCCTGATACAGTGCAATGTTTTCATACTCAAAATGATGACAATCTATACTAATAAAGCGCTAATCTTGATCACGATATAGCCATGTCTGTCACTCTGCCACTTCTTGCTTCCCGCTGCCCAGGGCCGCATTTAGACTCTGTGGGCCCCTTAAATGCTTAAATTTCGAAATATTCGAAATTCGGTCCAAAATTTATGGGCGACCTTTTTTTTAGTTCAACTACTGGCCCAGGCGGGGAATTCAAGGTTGTCGTGTGGCCCCCCTCTTTGTGGTGTGGGCCCCCCTTTGCGGAGCGGGGCTCCTAGGCTACAGACTATGTAGCCTATGCTTAAATTAAATGCGACCCTGCCGCTGCCGAACTCATAGCGGTCAGAAATATTGTTTTCGAGGTTATGCGCTTGATTAAACAACGTAATAGGGAAGTGAGGAGGTTAAAGAGGTTGGTAAGAAGAGAAAATAAAAGAGTTAAGAGACAGCAGGGTAGTAGGGACTATTTAAAACAACTAAACAAGGACATAATAACAACAAAGAAAGTGGCTAAAGATGGGTTTATGAAGATTATTGTCAGTGCAGGAAGACCATTGACTGATGCATCTAGAAATTTCTATGGCTATATCAGGAAACTGAGAGGAAGGGAGGGAGTAGAGATGCTTATTGATAAGGATGGAGAAGAAGTTACGATTTGACAAAGTAACTGGTTTAGTTAAAGCATTAGGGACAATTAATCAGAAACACGAAGGTCTAATTCGGAGAACGAGCTTAACAGCACAATTAGAAATGAAGATTATAAAAAATTTGAAATTCATCCTGAAGAAATCATGAAGGAAATAAGAAAACTAAAAAAACATAAAGGGGCTGGTGTAGATAATATTACTACAGGTAGCTGTATATGACATTGTACCTTATCTTGAAATATTATTAAAATTGAGTCTGGATACTTGCTGCTTACCACAGGATTGGAAAAGTGCAACAGTAGTACCGGTACATAAAGGAGGGTTGAGAAAAAATGAGAAATACAGGGCAATCAGTTTGACATCAGTGGTAGGTAAATTAATGGAAAGATTTATATGCAACCACATCAGAAATATATGTGAGGAACGTGTTCAGGCAAGGATATTTATGCGAATCTCAGTTGGTGGGATACATGCAAGATATTTCAAATGAAATGGACAAGGGAGGCCAAATTAATAGTGTAGCAATAGATCTGTCAAAGGCGATTGACAGAGTGAGCCATAATATGGTAGTAAATAAGGTAAAAACTATTGGAGTGGATAAGAAAGTGATTCGCTGGGTAGAAGAATTTTTAAAAGGTATAAAACAAAAAGTTACGGTAGGAAATGTAGTATCAAAAGAAGTGGAAGTAAAAATGGGAGTGCCGCAGGGTAGCGTATTGGGACCATTACTATTCATTATTCTAATGAATAATTGTGTTGATGGTTTACTATCTGAAATTAGATTGTTTGCAGATGACATAATGCTATATAAAAGAATCAAAACGATAGAGGACTGTAAACAGTTGCAGGGTGATCTGAACAGGATATCTAGTTGGCTTGGTAAACATGGGACGAAGATAAATGCAAAGTAGGGTCAGCTTGTCAGCTTATTAGATACACAAATAAAAAACAAAATGTTAATTATGAATATAAGGTGGGGAAAGAATTGCTTGCTGAAGACCTGAAATGTAAATATCTTTTCATTACGTTTGATAACAAGCTTAACTGGGCAGCACACATTGGACAGGTGGTAGGAAAAGGTTTCAAAATTCTGTACTTGTTGGAGAGAGTGATGTGGGGATGTACGAGAGAAGTAAAGGAATTGGGTTACAAAACTTTTGTCAGACCATTGCTCGAATATGGTAGTGTAGTTTGGGACCCTCATTTTGCTTATCAAATACAGGAATTTGAGAGGGTGCAAAAAAGGGCTGCTAGATTTGTTTCTGGAAATTATCGCAGAATGCAATCAGTGACGGATATGATAAAAGATCTGGAACGGGATTCATTGCAAGACAGGAGGAGAGTGAAGAGGGTCATGGGAGTGTACAGGGCGTATTCTGGCGATGAGGTATGGAAAGATATTGCAATAGGTATGAAAAGTAGTGCATGTAAGGGAAAAGATTACCATGACTACAAGCTGGCACTCGATTTCAGGCACAAGGGTGTGGGAAGATTCTCTTTTTTAGGTAAGGGTGTCAGGGGTTGGAATGAGTTACCAAGAGAAATGATGAATAATTTACCGAAAACGTTGAAAGAATTTAAAAATAAAATTTGTAGAGGGCAAATGTAGGTGGGTTCAGGACAGGGGTAAGTTGGGGGTTTAGAGAAATTGCCATCGGAGCCTATGCTCCATTGCAATTAAATTAAATTAACATATCTATTTAGTCAAGTATCAGCGAATATATGAATTGCCAAGATACTGAAAGAAAAGTGTGTATTTCGTTTAAGTTAACTTAATATCCTTAGTGATTTTTTTGTTTATTATATTCGTTCAATGTAGATGTTTTTGATAAATTCTTAACCCATAGATATTTAAGATAAATACTTTAATTTCCGGCCAATAATGTTAGCGGGGTTTTTAACTAGACTGATATTTAGCCTAGGTTAGAATGACAACTGGCATTTCACGTTGCAGTAGAGGGAATAAGTAATTTTAGATTTTGTACGACATAATTTGTTTTCATGAGCGCCACATTGTTCCTCACTGATCATATGTTCGATCTGGGCCAGGATTGAAACTAATGTTAACTTAAGTTATTTATTTGCTTATTACAGCCGCATGGAACTTTGTCAGCCATTCAATCGTTGTAATATGAATTTAATAATGAAAAAGAAATATATAAGAACACGAAGATTTTGGGGCAAATTTACATCGCGATACATGTCACTAACATGCGATACTAATTCACTTATGATAGAAGCTTTGATTTTCTAGCGGCAATATTATTGGAGTTTGTGACTAGGTTGAAATACAAAATGGATGAGGATGTAAACAAACTTTGGCTATAGTGTAAGGCACGGGAAATTGCATTGAGCGTCATTTTATATTAATTAAGCAGCTGCGAATAAATGACTTGCCACAACACTAGGTTCAAACCGTCATTTTTGAAGGGGTTTGAGCCTAGTTGTAATAGTGATGACAGAGTTTCTTACCCTGTATTCTTCTGTCACATCAAGTACACGGGGATTTCTAAGTTCCTTCGGCTGTTAAAGCCGACGATTCTTGTTAGCAGTGTGTAAACTCATACAGATTTTTGTGTGTTAGTGATTAATCCTGAAATGTTAGCTAATATTGATTATATCTGTTCATCCATTAATAAGCATATATAGGTAATCTACTTTTTAAATATTTTTTTCTCTCCTTTTCGTTATCAATAACTCATGTTTAAATACAATTCCACATGTCTTGAAGTAATCCTTTACTTTGCAGTTACCCACAACAATTCACGTTGTCATTTCCTTCACATTTTTTCTTTCTCCACAATTTTTATTTGTTACCACTAGGAAAAATTAACTAAAACCGCATTCTAAATAATATGATCCATCATCTTTCCTTAGGAGACCTGCACAAATTCCTTACGATTTTCTCGATTTTTTTAGTTTATTTGACATTTCAGTTCTATTCCCTAGCGCAACTGCTGCAAATATTGTTGGCTTTCATGATAATTTTTTTAAAAAAGAAGTAAGGATAGAGTCAAGGTAATTCTGGTAGCTAAAGGTAGGGCCCGAAGCGATACGAGCGGCGATTGGCTGTTGAAATGACGTCACTGTAGGAGCTAACTTAAGCAATGGATACATGCTAAAAATGACTGAAGCTCGCAGGTGTTCAAAACTGCGCATTTTACGGATGTCAAAAAAATTAATTCAACGATATTTTTTAGTATTTGATAGTAAAATTCACATACCTTCTTGTGTTAGGTTTTTTTTTATTGGCATTCGGCAACTAAGGTCATACAGCCAGCTCAATTAGAATATCATATATCTCGAGCATATATTTTAACTTCCAAGTATGGACACCAGAGGACGGACACGACATTCACACACACAACACTTAAACGCCCATGACATCGGCCGGATTCGAACCAGGGACCTTCGGCACGTGGGGGCCAGTACTCTAGCCCCTAGCTACCGAGGCCGGCGTGTTAGTTTTTCTCCGTATTTGGAACGTACGGTGCGAGAAACTGACAAGATTTCCTCCTATGTATTGCGGCCACCTTTTGCATTTTCAGTTTAGCGTTCATGTAGCGTAAACGGATAACCATTTTTGTCCTTACATGGATTTTTATTCACTGGCACCTCTCGATATTTTTAAATTATTTTGGCACAAATTGTTTTAATATCATCTTCCTTTTTTTTCGACATAAAATCACAACCATTCACATCCATAAAATTAGTTCAAATTGTGACACTTTATTTAACCAATCATCGGATTGTACAATAAGGCTTCCTCGAGATATTACTTTTGTCCATCCTTCAGATTTTGATGTAGGTGCAGGCAGACATATTAGCGATGTAAGTGTTCCGATGGTAGCTTCGAATTTTCTTCCGCGGTAACCAGCAAGATAACGTGCCAAATTATAGCCACCCTCCCCCCCCCAAACCAAAATCCTGGATCCGCCACTGCTGACAAGTGAAACAGTGTAAGCTTGGGGCACACTTTCATTTCACTATTATCTAAATCAATTAATTTTTTAACAATCTACAGCCACGTAATGTTGCGAACAGTTGCTGTTATTGTACTGAAATCGTCCTTGAATCCATATTTTCGTAAGCTATAGGTCCTTTGGAAAGGAATGATAAGTGATACTTGTGCATTTTGTTTTTTCTGTAGTAAGTTGTGCAGCCAGCGACAGCACATCCAGCCGTGTTCACGATTTACGGCAAGTTATGAAGAAAATCACGATCACAATACAGCACGCGCACATATACTTAAATGCTCCGGCAAAACACAGTGCTCCTATGCAAGAAATTTGAGCTCTGTCTGCGCATGCCAATGGCCCCCCCCCCCCCCCCCCCGGGATTGAGTTTGGGGGCATCCACAAATTACGTGAGGTGTTTTTCCGGATTTCCCCCTCTGGTGAGATTTCGTGAGATCTGGCCGGACCCCCCCCCCCCTCTGGTGAGATCAGGTCCGTGAGTTCCCCCCCTAGAAATCGCAGCACTTGAAACTTTTGTAGACCTTTTTTTTTTTTTTTAGGTCACACCCTAACTTTTTCACGAAATACCCTCCTAAAATCGACTTTGGCGCAAATTGTACACCTTTTCTTTTTTGCTCTACTGTCCCCAAATTTTTCGCAAAATCTCACGTGAGATTTCCGTAGACCCCCCCCCTCCCCCCTGGTGAGATTTGGTGAGATTTCGCCGGACCCCCCCCCCCCTATTTTCACCTCACGTAATTTATGGAATCGCCCCCTTTATGGGCTTGATTGGCTCGATATGTGGAATGTAGACAAAATGAGAGAGAGAGAAGCTTAAGCTTGTATATATCCCAATTTCATTCACAAATTGTGTTATTCATGTTACGTTGTTCCCAAGTGTAGCTACATATTCCATAACAAATAATTAAAAAATTAAAGAGTGTATTATATTTCCTTTTGAAAAGTATAGTGTTTCAATTTTTACGTGGTCCTAATTAAAGTGATTTTGAAGATGTTATTGACGAGTACTATTTATTGGAAGGCCGGTCTACGAAATTTCTGCGGCCATAGTGGCAGTTTTTTGGAATGTGCGCGATAAGGTAAGCGTAAAAATGTTGTCATTCCACATGAAAATTAATAAAACTTTGTGGCACAAAAATAACTACGTAAATAACAAGCCAAATAAAACTTCATTTTTCCATCTGTTTCCGTAGTGTAGTGGTTATCACGTGCGCTTCACACGCGCAAGGTCCCCGGTTCGATCCCGGGCGGAAACACTTTTTTTATTTTTTCATTGCATGCCCAGAAGATTACTGATAATCGTAATTAACACATAAAAACCACTTTTTTCGGTTTTGACTCAGCAATTCGGAGATATATCCAGTGTACGGTCAGCTGCTTCTAAACTGTAGCATATGAGTCCAGAGTATTTGATGGCGCCACTAAAAGGATATCGTTATATAAACACCATGCAGATATTCAGAAACGATACCGCTCCATTATTTTTGTAACCGTATCTCACAAGAGTTAAAGCAGAAAATTTACCAAGCCTGTAATCAAAATTTTTGATAGTTCAATATTATTTGCGTTTTTTGAAGGAGGGAGTAATGAGTAAATAATTACTAGTAGAGGGTTTCAGATCGCACGAGATATGTAGCAACAGTTATCGTAAACTATAAACGATAATTAACAAGCTTATAAAACACAATAGCGCATGAAGTATGGAACTGTATACATAAAGAAATTAATCTGCGTGTTTTCATACCGGCCGCATAGCTTCATTAAAACCAACTCAATTGTTTACAAATAACCACTTAGACAATGCGAGACATGTATCATTTCCGGTTGGTAATATGTTCTTGTCCAATACATGACTCTCCTCAGGCGCATTCAGACGAAACAAACCTCGCTCATTTAAACTGCTATTCTAAGAGAACGCTTCTCAGACTGTAATATTGGTGTCTTCAAACATTTCTTGCAAAATATTTTACAAGAGCAATGTTTCCGTGTTTTATCTCTGTCCTGAACATATTTAAGTTATGTGAACTTAACAATATTAGTATCAGTATTATCAGTATCAAACTGGAAAAATGAAATTTGATACGACTTGTTATATTCGCCTGTTGAAAGCGTAAGTAAATTGAAAAAAGAAATAGCGTCTTAGTGATGAGTAATCATACATCAGTTCGAGTAAATGGTGAAGTGACACCTTCAGAAACACCGTTTCTTGTCAAAAACATTATTTCGGATCAAAGGGTCTTGCTGTATGTGAGGTCCCCACTCACCAGTCATTACTGAGTTATATTATTACATTATAAGTTGATTGTAAATAAATTTATATTTTATTAATAGTATAGGTCTTCCAGCATAGTAGTTTGTGTAGAACGGGGTAATTGTAAGTTAGTTTAGTAATTTCATGTTGCGAGAGTTGGCAGTACGGTATAGTTGTGTTGTCGCGGAAGGAACAAGCCAATATGGCGAGAGAGACTGTTTTTGGCTAGCATAGGGTGAACATGTGGAGAAACTGATTTCGGCTAGCGTGATGCAAATATGTACAGAATATTGTTTCAGTGAAAGCATTGTATCTTGTGTGAATTTTTGAGTGTAATAAATTGTGAATTATAGTAAAAGTGTGGCGAAAGTCATTTGCGTAGCATTAGAATATCCGTTGCGCAAATTGAGAAATGATTGAGGGTTTAGTAATAAAAGTTACTTTATATTAATTCAAACAGCGAGGTGATAGCAACTACCGCAAAAGGCATATTAGGGCCAAGTGCCAGTAAAGCGGGCTATCAATCTTTCTTGTCGCAGTCTAAATATGGATAAGGAGGACCTCGCATGTTCAACAGCAAAGCCCTTAATCCTCGTTTATCGCTTTGCTGTTGTACAAAATTTCATCATACAGAAATATCTGGCATTTGTGATGGCGTCAAATAGAGCACTCTAGTTTCTGGGAAACATACCTGACATCTCTAAAACCGAAGTGTTTCAGGGCCTTTTATATTAATACAGGGTGTGGCAGAAAGAATGACCCATTTTAAATTGCGCGCTATAGTTTGACACGGCTTCCTAGACAGTTGATGTTGGTACCAGTGTGTAATGCAGTTGAAAGCATTGCCAGTCAGTGTGGAGCGTTGGTCGAATGCACATCGTCCTTTTGTGATTGGAACGTTTTTTCAAATGTGGTGATAGTGTGATATGAACGCAGCGTTCGTTTCGGCAACAGTTTAACATTGTTCGGAATGATAAAGTTCCGTCCCGGAAGACGATTAGGAGATGGGTCCAACAGTTTAGTGCAACAGCATCTGCAGCAAACAAGACGCCCCCTGGTAGGCCACGTACGGTTCGCACCCCGGACAACATTGCACGAGTAACAAACAGCTGCTTAAGAGCGTAGTCCAACGCGATCAGTTCGTCGGCATTCGCAAGTCCTTAACATCTCAGACAGAAGTGTGCGACGGACGTTGCATCTTGATATGAAGTTCCATCTGTACAAGCTCCAAGTGGTGCAACATCATCGCACAGTGATCAGCAGGCACGTCAAGCTTTCTGTACACAGCTCCTGGAGATGATCAACACTCAACCCGATTTCCTCGACAATTTCATGATGTCGGACGAGGCCCATTTTCATCTATTGGGCTATGTGAACAAGCAGAACTTTAGGTACTGGGCGCCTAGAAATCCCAACCAGAATCACGAAAAACCACTTCATAGTGAAAAAGTTACTGTGTGGTGTGGCGTTTCTGCGCAGGGTATTCCTGGTCATCATTTTTTTGAAAATGATGCAGGTCATTGTGTCATTAACATCAGATCGATATGTTGTTATGTTGCAAGAGTTCGTAATGCAAGAAATGCGCAATAAAAATATCCATGTGCAGACGTTGTGGTTCCAACAGGATGGCGCAACAGCGCACACAACCAGAAGATCAATGATAAGTCTTGCGCGAAATGTTTCCACGGTATCTCGTTTTTCACTTGATGTCCACCGGCCGGCCCGTTCGCCTGATTTATCGGCGTGTGATTATTATCTGTGGCGATTCCTGAAATCCAAAGTGCATGCAAACAGACCAATAACTATTCAGGAATTGAAACACAACATTCACGCCAAAATCGAGGCAATAACAGGCGACACCCTACTTAAGGTTATGGGGAATATGCGTGTTCGTGCCGAAGCTTGCATCACTAACAACGGTGGACACCTGCAGGACATAATTTACAAAAAGTGACACGGGTAATAAATTGTATGAAGTGTTCTTCCACACAGTACACACTAATAATGCGTAAGTGTATTTATTCATGCTTAAATAATGTGTAAACTGGGTCACTGTTTCTGTGCACACTGTATACATATCTGCACCTTCCAGATTGACACAATACTCCTGAGCGTTTCGAGGGTCTGATTCTCCGCGGAGCGATATCCGAGACTTCCTATCTGAAAAAATTTCGTGGTGTGTTGCTTATTTTTTCTGGTTTGTCTACGCCATGCGGAGATCATTCTGAGTGTGAAACTTGATTTAGATAATCAGTTACTCGGTCCTGTTTGTGTACAGCGTATGTAAATTAGTGAAACTACTAGAACTTTGTTTCGATAAAAATGTATTAACTCTTTCCAGCATTACCACATGTAAGTAGCTGTTACCGCGGCAAACGTTAGATTATACAGGGCGTTCGCCGGAAAACGCAACCCTCCCAGTCTGTTGCCGTCGGCAACTTGCTCGGACAGCGGAGCCAGCAGTTTCCGCCACACGTCACCGTGAATCACCGCACTGTTTAACACCTCCGCTGCCCCAACAGTGCAGTGCAGTGACCCTTACATTGTTAAGAACGGTTTCTTTGCACTGTAGCTAGTTTGTGACTTCAGTCTCTTATTAATCAGTGTTGTGAATAAACGTTTCTTTGCGGTTTGGCTGGTTTGGGGCTTCATACTCTTACTAATCTGTACCGTGTTTGAGTGTGAGTAAAATTATGGTACGTTACAGTTTGCAACAAAGAATATTTCTCTACGATACATATGTGAAGAAGAAGTCGTTTAAAAAGTGTCGCAGTAAATTTCGTCGCGAATATCCTGGCGCTTTACTGCCAGCTAAATCAACAATTCTGCGTCTGGTTAAAAAAGTAAGAGAAACGGGTTCATTTTTTAACAAAAAGAGACTGTCGGTCAACCGTATTCTCACAGAGAAGAAAATTGACGATATCGCTTTTCGACTAGAACAGTCACCCAAAAAATCATTAAGTCAGTTAGGGCAGCGTGTGTCTCGAAATATGTTCAGAAGATGTGAAATGTGCATTACACAAGAGTGTCAACACTTCCAGCATCTTTTATAAGGTAAGCTAATGAATTACGTCACATTTAAATGCTTAGCACATACAAGTTTATGAAATAGTCCGCGGCCGACGGTCGAACAATGCCGGGAGCTGACCGCTCGCTCGCCGCGAGCAGTTTCTTCCTTGTAGCGCTAACAGTGGGTTGCGTTTCCCGGCGAACGCCCTGTATCACGTAGTTTACATTCGACATTTTCCTTTTACTGCTGTCTTCTGGAATTTGTACGTAACACGGTAACAACACGGAAATATTCTCCGGATCTTTAAACAGAGAGCACAGCCAAATAAAATTCTATACAGGACTGAACTTTCAACTTTAAATATTACAAACAGTGAGGCAACACTATCACGTTACTAGCGATGCTGAAGACAGTAAGAGAGTAATATATTTGTTCCGAGAGATGCACCCTCAACAATCCCAAATTTTTCATAAAATTAATAACAATCAAGTATTTACAAATATTAATAACTATAGTCGAGATTTTGAAAGAGAAATCTGCTTACAAGTTGTACTGGCTGCGGGAACGTTTAACACAGCGAAATCTCTGTTTCAATTGGCAAACTGTCAAGATATGCCCCCGTAAAGTGAAGAGATATTTTAGCGACTTGAAGCGTTCTAAATGTGGACCAACAGAAGAATACTTCGAATATATTTGATCCAAAAGATGCAAAACAGCGAAGCACTGAAGGGAAAGTAAATGAACTGTGAACTTCTTATTACAATCAAAGGGGGTATTTGAATCACATGTAGCAAAACAATAAATACCACCTGTTATAGCTGATCCTACTGGGAAAAAAATGATCAACATTGACTCCGGAAAGATTCGTGGATAGACGACATGAAGAAATTAACTGGCATTCGCAATACTTTGTAGCCGTTTACCTGGTTTGGACTGAAGGTACATGAAAAACTTTGCGCAACTGATCTAGAATTCCCTTCCCCCGAAACCAAAATCCACTCAAGCCCTCCCAAACCATACTCTCGGAACCGCCACAGTATGATCCATCCATCTGTACTTAGGAGTCTGCACAAATTCCTTAGGATTTTCGCGATTTGTTAGTTCGACATTTCAGTCATATTCCCTAGCTCAACTGCTCCAACATAGGAGGGTTTCACGATATATTTTTTTAAACATATAAGGATAGAGTTTATGGGGTCGATATGTGGAATTCAGACTTTCAGAAAGAGAAGCTAAGGCTCCCATATATCCCAATTTCACTCACTAATTGTGTTATTCATGTTACGTTGTTCCCAAGTGTAGCCACATATTTCATAACAAATAACTAAAAAATTAAAGCGTGTATCATATTTCCTTTTGAAAAGTATAGAGTATTAATTTTCACTTGGTCCTAATTAAAGTGATTTTGAAAATTTTATCGTCGAGTACTGTTTACTGGAAGGCCGAGCTACAAAGTTTCTGTGGCCATAGTGGCAGTTTCTTGTAATGTGCGCGATAAAGTAAGCGGTAAAATGGTTTCGTTCCACATGAAAATTAATAAAACTTTGTGGCACATAAGTAAGTACGTAAATAAGAAGTAAATTAAAACCTCCCTCTATCAATTGTTTCCGTAGTGTAGTGGTTATCACGTGCGCTTCTGGTGTGAGGCGGAAGGTCCCCGGTTCGATCCCGGGCGGAAACATATATTTTTATTTTTTTCATTTTATGCCCAGTAGATTACTGATCATCGTAATTAACACGTAAGAAATTTTTTTCGGTTTTGAACTCCAACTCAGGAATTCGGAGATATTCTTCGACAATCCCAAATTTTTCATAAGATTGTTATTAATCAAGTACAGACAATAAAGTAATCAGAAAATTTTGCAATATGCAGACATTCACAGTGACATTAGAAAACGCCGACTAAAATTTTATGGACACATCAAAAGAATGAACCCTAACAGACTGACAAGACAATTAGTTGAATTCTATGAAAACCGAAGTAAATTAATATCAGATATAATGAAATGGGTTGGAGAAATCAAGAAATACCTTAAATAAGCAGAAATTGTTCCAGAAGATATCGAAAACAGAGACATATTTAAATCCAAAATTCACAAGTGGCAAGTTGACCGGAAGGAAAGATTTATGAAAAGACCAGGAACAACATGGTCAGATGAGAGGAAAGAAGCCTACAGCAAACGTAGAAGGAAATATGGGCACAAAGGAAAGCGAACATACGCTACTGAGTACTTTGAGTTGTCCTAATGGGCTAATCCGCAAATAATATTAATAACTATAGATTTTGAATGAGAAATCTGCTTCGAAGTTGAAATACAGTTTAATACAGTGAAAACTCCGTTTCAATTGGCAAACTGTCTCAAGATACACCACAGTCAGAGATATTTTAGTGACTTGAAGCGTTGTAAATATGGACCAACAGAAGAATACTTCGAATATACAGTATTTGACCCAAAAGATGTCAAAACAGCGAAGTACTGAAGGGAAACAAAATGAGCTGAGAACTTCTTAAAACAATCAAGGGGGGTATTTGGATCACATGCACCAAGAAAATAAATACCACCTGTTACAGATGATCCTGCTGGGGAAAAATAATTAATCTACATTGACTCCGGAAAGATTCGAGGATAGACGACATGAAGAAATGGACTGGGATTTTCAATACTTAGTAGCCGTTTACCTGGTATGGACTGAAGGCACATGAAAAACTTTACGCAAGTGACCTGGAATATTAAAGAAAATAGTTATCAGTCCACCTCCCCCGTACAGTTATTGTACAGTGGCTATAACAGATACAGTGAAAAAGGTTACATCTGTAGATCACTATCTGTCCAAGATTCAGATTGTAACAGGCGCCTTAGCGAATTGTCTGATTTAGTCACCAGAGTGCAGTCAAAGCAACATGGCGTTCAGTGGAGAACAGAAACTGTTCTGTGTCTTAGAATTCGCTAAATGTGAGCCAGCTGGTGCAATGCAAATTTCTTACCAGAAATCAAACGAAACCATCTATAGACAAAGCACATCTGCGAGACAAAAATCATGCATGCATACACTGATATTGATCGTGAGAGATTGAGACATGTGTGAGAAGAACTCAATACAGGATTCTTCGTACTGTAACCAAATGTGGACTCAAATCGTGTATCTATAGAGGTGACCGTGTTTATTGTACATATCATAGCCATTGTACAATAAATGTCTGAAACTACGGAGAAACTTTCGAATCGGACTGTATATACAGATGGAGGACAAAATAATACGAAAACCTGTGAAAAGGTATGACGTATTTCATACCTGCAGTACAGCCGCGCCACCTGCAACATAAGTCTGCCACCTAGTGAGCGTGAAGAGGAAGGTATCAGTCTCTCAACAGCAGTCACCTGCGTTGCATGCGTCTATCGAACTGTCTGTGAGCATGGCAGCATCAACAGCAACGGTATTTCTTCAATTGTAAATGAATCACAGCCAACCTGTTGCAATATTCATTGAATTTATTGTTTACCGGTTTCGACCCGCCTTAAGTGAGTCTTCTTCAGAACCTGTGGATATTGAAAATATATTAGTGCATCTGATGTTAAGCTTGTAGTTATATACATGAAAGTATAGATGTGACGCTGGCACTGTGATACACCTTGGCTGCCGGATGGATAACTATAAAATACATTTTAATGTGTGACTTATGAACAAAATGTACTATTTTATTGAGAAGAGTTTATTTAGATTGATGTAATACTTTTTAACAAGTGAGTATGCACAAAATTTCATGTATATAACTCCAAGCTTAACATCAGATGCACTAATAATGTACAATATCCACAGGTTCTAAAGAAGACTCCCTTAAGGCGGGTCGAAACCGGTAAACAATAAATTCAATGAATATTGCAACAGGTTGGCTGTGATTCATTTTACAATATCTGTGATAAGTTGAAATGTGAGACCTGTTAGAATTCAAAACAGGAATGGTTGTCGGAGCGCGTTTAAGTGGAGCATCGGTTAAGAAAACATCAAACCTTTTGGTGTTTGCAAGGAGTACGGTATCAGCCGTTATCACAGCTTACACGAAAGAGGGTAAGACGGCGTCTTCAAAGCACAACAGTGGCCGAAAGTCAAAGCTTACTGATACGGATAGACGGGTCTTGAAGCGCATAGTAGCCCGAAAGCACAAGCAATCGTTATCCGAGATAACATCCGAAATGACCTCGTTTCAACAAAAACTGTCAAAAGGGAACTTCATGCTGCGAACATTTATGGCAGAGTGTCAATTCGTAAACCCTTTCTGACAGCAACTAATGCTTTCAAGCGACGCCAGTGGTGCTGAGATCACAAAGGCTGGTCCCCACAGCAGTGGCAACAGGTGATATGGTCAGATGAATCGTCATTCACCCTTTTTCAGACGACCGGAGACGTTTATGTCTGGAGAACGCCCTGAGAAACGTTTAATCCTGAATGCCTCTTGCCGACTTTGAAGCATGAGGGGTGCAGGAGGAATGGCTTATTATACCTTTAAATATTGTCCATGACCTTTATGCATCCATCCCATGTCGCATTAAATCTGTACTTCAGTCAAAGGGTAGTCCAACCCCCTATTAATAAAGATTTTCTATTATTTCACAGGTGTTCGTATTATTTTGTCCTCCCCCTGTAGAAATAAACAGAAACAGCCTAAGTTTTACACACATGGCTACACGAGGCTTGAGAAGGCACGTGTGTGGTAGGGGAGCCCATGTCAGTCCTGACCGAGTCAAATGCAGGCCTCAGGCCAGTCCACTTCACTAGACAGGATTATTATTATTATCGTATACCAAGTACAACAAAAGACATGTCAATTAGATAACTAAATCTATAGATTCAAGCCATCTTCTGGTAGCTGGTCCAGTTTGATGCATTTTGAGAAGGTCTCCAGATAACCTTCTTGCTGGACAGTCCATCAGAATATGGTCAGCAGTTTGGATACACAACGCATCTTCACGGAGACCCCACTTATGTGCGGTTGCATTGCACATTCCGTGACCTGTGCGAAATCTATTCAATTGACACCAAAGACGCTTAGGCAAGTCGAACCCTGGAACACATGTTGTAGTATCTTTTATAAGACCACAGTTGTGTGGAATGTTGGCTTCCCACTCCTTTCTCCACTCTCCATACAAGTTAAAGTTGTTATGTCTGAGATTGGCTGCTTCCAAGTAGGCAGGTCTCCTTGGTTTTAGTCATGTGCGAGGCAGCTGAAGAAGACCACCATGCACAGGAATCTTTTTTTTTTGTTCCACTCCTTCCAATTCTCTAAGGAATATCGATTTACTTCTCAAATGTGGAGGAATGTTGGAAAGTACAGGCAGCCAGGATACTAGACAGGATGAAATGTCTTCACGCACTTCCTATCCCGTAGATCAAAGTGATCGGTTTCATCTATTCCTATATTGCTTTTCGCGAGACTTCTTATTTCTTTGAATTTGTTTTTGAATTCGTTAACTGGCTGCAAGGGCGCTTCTCTGCGATTAGCATTGCCAACCCCTCTTTTTTATTTACAGTAAGAATATATTTGCCTCTTAGGATGACAAGAATAAAGTACACTGTGTAACAACGTCAGCAAAACAAAAGGAACTCCACGTACAAATAAAAAAGTAGTTTATGTTTTGTTTGAACACATACTTTCCAAATAGCTGTCATTCTTAAAAACTTGCGTATCATCTTCATGGTGTATATTTAAATTAAAGTATATATATATATATATCAAGCGAATCAAAAGTAACCTCAAATTTAAAAAAAAAAAAAAAAAAAAACTAAATGAGTGACGTTTGTTGTGATTAAATCCAGAAACGCGCGCTCATCAGATTTACAGACTATGTAGCAAAATATAATAAAGACTTTCAATGATGGTTTGTTAAGACTGTGCTGGGATACTATTTTGTACGTACAAGGTCATCAAATGAGGTGAGAATATGAATCAGGTAAAAAAGTGTTTTGACGTTCTTTTATTTTCTTTGCTTATGGCTTTACGCTCGAGGTTATTACAGGCGGGAAACAACTGGGACAAGGAACGGGTAGGAATTCGGCCATGGCCTTTTTGAAGGAAGTATTCCGGCATTCACCTGTAGTGATTTGGTGAAACCATGGAAAACCCAAATCTCGATGCCCGGACGTGAATTCGAACCGATGTTCTCCCAAATGCGAGGCCAGAGCATTACCGTTCACCCGCCACGCTCGGTTTGACGTTCTGTATTACTTCCGGTGAATATAAAGTACACTTACGTGAAATAACTTACAGTAGCTACTACCGACGACCCTGTTATGTATTTGTGCCATCGGGTGTAGGAAGGTTCTCTTTTTTTGGTAAGGGTGTCAGGGATTGGAATAAGTTACCAAGAGAAATGATGAATAATTTGCCAAAAAATTTTAAAGAATTAAAAATTTGTAGAGGACAAATGTAGGTGGGTACAGAAAAGAGGGAAGATGAGTGTATAGGGAAATTGCCATCGGAGCGTGTGTTCCATTGCAATTTAATTAAAAATTGAATTGGGTCTATTGGTCTTTCATGTTTTCCTCAAGCGACATTTCAAGATGGCTGTTTACTCCAAGATATCTTGAACCTTCCTAACTGATATGGTTTCGGTTTGTCTTCTTTGTTTTCCTAATAAAACCTAGCACTGACCGTTTTGTCAGAATTCATTCAGTACACAGGTCTCGCAGCCATAAGGAATACAATAATCGCAAACTGTTCTGTTCATATTTATGGACATATTTGATCATCATCATACACAAAGTACAGTACAATTATAACAACATTCATCTTCACAGTTATAAAAATAAGTATCTTCGGACAGATAGAGGAAAGTATCTCACAAATCTAGATTTGATTCTTTCTTTTTTATTTTTCGCACTTCGCGGTTTGTCGACGTCGAAGTAATTGGAGGTCTTGGGGCAAGGAACTGGAAGGAATTTGGTAATGGTTTTTTGAAGGAACTACCCAGCATTCGCCAAGAGAGATTTTGGGAAATCTGGATAGCCGGACGGGTATGTGAACCCACGTCCTTTCGAATGCCAAATATATGCCCAAATAATTTGAATAAGCATATCCTAAAATGTCTGCACATTCTTTAAGCTACTGTATAAAAATCAGAATGACAGAATAGTAATTTTGTTTCATTTTCTTGACAATAAATAATTTGTCTCCAAATTTTGTGTCTTCGCCCAATTGTGCATTTACGAAAGCTTTAATGTATATCAAACAGAATCATAAGAGACAGAGAATGAAAATGAAGAATGGCATCATCGAAATAATAGAGGAGAAGATACAAGACGACGTCTATGAATAACGGATGAAAGAAGATGGCCAATAAGAATATGGAATCAACATTTTCTTGCTCAAGAAAACCAAACCCAAGAGAACATGTGGACAAGAAATACTGGAACCTTTAAGCAAAGATACTAGGAGAACAAGATGTCTATAACTAGGAAGACTGGAGGTTAGGATGTGAGAACTATAAGAGACTCAGCAAAGGAAGAGAGAGGGTCCTGCCATGTGTTGCACAGTAGGTATGCGGGCGTGTCAGGGGGGAGTCCTGTTTACTCTGGCTATCGGCGCCGGCTATATATAACGAGGACCTGGCTACCGGAACTAGGACGTTCACCCTGGGGCGCCGTCACATCCGGCCTTGTCTCCAGATTAGTTCCGGTACACAGTCGGGAGACGTTTTACTTACTGTCGTGGCGCCAGACCATTGCGACAGTCCTCACCAACCAACACAGCTTCTCCTAGTTCTCTTTTTTGGAATTTACCTTTCTTGACCGTATCAACCCATCTCCCCGGTCTTTCCCTGCAAATTGATTTACCACTTCTTTGACGAATTTGTCATTCCTTCTCAATACTACAGCAGTCTTTATCGTTGTACTATAGCGATTGTATCTGGAGGCGTATGAATCTCTTAGTTTTCTATTTATCCTTTTCATCCACTCATCACCCTCTTTAAGTGGACCAAACATTTGTCGCTGAATTCCATGATCAAATGTCAGTTCATTCTGAAATTCATGTATGAAACGAAAAGAAAAATAGGGGTAGTTAAGGATGTATCAGTAGACTTAGAAGGGCGTAGATTAAAATGTACGGACTTGTGGGAAGAATGCGACACGATTTGTGGACAAGGAAGTTCTGAGAATGATGGTCACAAGAGGGAAGAAGTGGGATACCGATAGAAGATGCGCACCAAGTGAAAACACGTCTGAAGAGAACTACAAGAAGATCCGTGGCAACATACTGAATGCTGGCGAAGTGAAAGCGAGGAACAGCCAAGTACTTTCTTATATGTATTAATGTATTTTACATTCTGTTCCGATAGTAATTTTTATTTCTAAATTTTCCCCGTCGTAACCCTACCTGTGTTCCCTGTTATATCCTTGACAGAATCTCTTCTCCAACGTGTTCTTCAGTTAAAATAACTCCCCCATAGGTATTTGAAATCCCACTTGTTTGGTTTCTTTAAACGGTGCCTTCATCATGTCTCTCAGTTCATCCATGCTTTTCCCTATTAGCATAAGTTAGGATGTTTACATTCTTGCCTATGTCTATTCCACCCCACACTCTCTTCAACTTTAAAAAGCACTTATTTTTTTCTTTTATTTTTTTGAAATCAATGCGGTTCCTCAACGTCATGGACTATAGAGGACTAACGGGAAGGATTTAGGCGGTAGCCTGCATTTGCCTTGAGTGATTTGAGCAAATCATGGAAAACTGAATTACGCAAGGCGCGATCGGGCATCGAACCAACGCACTCCAGAATGGCAGACCAGAGAGTCTAGAACCATCCACTGGCTGGGTGACTCATTTCTGTCGCGGTAACAAGGTAAGTACCAGTAATGAAGTAATGTGCCATAATGACGCCTGATTATTTCCTTACCACCGAGCGTGGTGGGTGAATGGTAAACACTCTGGCCTCGCATTCGGGAGGACGGCGGTTCTAATCCCCGTCCGGGCATCCAGATTTGGGTTTTCCATGGTTTCACAAATCACTCCAGGCAAATACCGGGATGCTTCCTTCAAAAGGCCACGGCCGAATTCATTCCTATTCCTTGCCCCCCATCCTTTCTCGTCTCTAAAGACCTCGCTGTTAGAGAGACGTTAAGCAGTTAAAAAAAAATCTTTTCTTACATGTCCAGGGCCAGCGTTAGGGGGGGGGGGGGTAAGCGGGTTAAATGTACCGGGGCCCGCCCTGCTGATGGGTGCCCCGACCATCAGGAGGGCCCTAACCGATAAATTGGCCAAGGTGCCCCAACCGGTAGGTGACTGCTAAGATGCTTACCCCGGGCCCCAAAATCCTAGCGCCGGCCCTGTACCCGTCGTGCACATAGGGGGGATTATAGTTGTGGTGTATAGCAATTTCGGCTGCCCTCAGCATTTTAGTTGGATAGTATAAATAAAGATGGATCCAAGGAGTAAAGAAATATATTATTGAGATCGGAATAACAGAAGATTTAATACAAGACAAAGCAACTTTTATGAGACTGATCCAAAATTTCAAGGGTTTCCAGGAGAAGGAGAAGAGGAAATGTAGTAACATATGGACGGAAGAAAGAAGGAAACAGCAAAGTGAGAGGATGAAGAACTATTGAAAGTCAAGAAAAGAAGCGTCGAAATGAAAGCACGGGATTACTTTTCGTGGTCCTTAGATGGCCGATATCGAAGAGAAGAAAGATGAATGGCAACTACTTTCACCGAGCTCGATAGATAAGAGGTAACTTCCTAGGTAAGGGGGTAGGGAATTGAATACGTTACCAAGAGAATTGATTAATAATTTACCAAAAATGACGAAAAAATTTAAACTTGAAATTTATAGAGGGCAAAAGTAGGTGGTTACAAGAAAGGGAGAAAATGGGTATGTATGGAAATTGCCACCTGAGTGTGCGATCCATCGCAATTACATCAAAAAATTAAATTAATTAAAAATCCTCGCGCCTGGCATTCGGGAGGACACTGGTTCAAATCCCCGTCTCGTCATACAGATTTCGATTTTGCGTGGTTTCCCTAAATTACTAAAGCCGAATGCCGGAAGGGTTCCTTCAAAAGGCCATGGCTGATTCTTTTCCCCTTTCACTGCCTCCAATTCTTTCCCGCCTCGAATGAGGGGAGCACTTGATGCATAACATATCTATAACATTTATTTTGTTAATTTAGGTGCTTTTCTCCAGTTAAAGAGAGTCGCTGGTTCTTATTTTCGGCCTCAAACTCTGTTCCCATACACACATAGAACGTTCACTAGTCTCTGGTTGGCCTTCATTCTGACAGCGGCGTAGTTCTCTCAAACAGCTAACACGACAAATTCCCAGCTATATATGTAGATTCAGATTCGAGCCTGTTATTAGCCTCGGCTTGCATCAAAACAAGTTTTCTATGTCAGCCTGTCCCACTGCGGCTCACAATAGCGACTCGCGACACCGCCCCGCGTGAATTTCAGACGTAATGCAGCGATGACATAAAGACGCAGCCGCACCTTGCGTCCCACAGAGGTGACGGCAGAGGCGGATAAAACTCACTCCATACTGAGGAGCCAGCGGGGAGGCACGATGGGAGGACGTTCTAAGCCAAACGTCTACTCCAGTTTCCATAATTCATGATACAACACGCACAGCTTTTCAGCACTTCTTTGGTGAACCTCGTTAAACTGCCGAGTTTGTAGAAATTAGGACACAGCAAGAAAAACGTTTTGTTGTAAATGAATGTAATTTTTCTCGTCGTTGTTTATTTATAAACGTTTCTCGGGAAACAAACCGAGTAATATTGTTATTAATGCACAATATTTCGGCGACTTTATTCCCCAGTCCGATTCCGTCTTCTCAACCAGATAGAAAACATCTGGGAAGCTATGTGTCACCAGCTCCACCCCCACAAACCATCGTCTCTTAATTTAAGGGAATTGTGTGACCTGTGCGTAGACATCTATTGCCAGAAACCTGCGGAAACCTAACGACTTGTCCAATCGATGCCATGCCGAATCATTGCTGTATTGCTTTCCAAGTGTGGACAAACACGCAATTAAGTAGGTGGTTTTAATGTACGGGTGGGTGGTACCGCCCCTGTAGGGAGTCACTGGTCTAGATCACGGCACAATGGGGCAATGGAAATCCTTCAACTGCGGATCCGCCAAACCTTACTATCCCGGCTGAAGTATAAGGTATAATTAAGAAACTCGTTACCAACTAAAGCCCAGAGCACGACAAAATTAGGGATATACATCTGAAAAATCTGCAGAAAATGGGATTAGTGCTCTTGACAAGGATTTTCAATAGCTGTCTTCACAGCAGTTACTACTCCGCAGCCTGGAAGTTTGAAAAAGTCAAAGCAATACCAAAACGAGGAAAGGACCACCACCAGGCCGTAAACTACCGTCCAATTAGCCTGCTTTCATCAACAGCAAAGGTATCAGAAAGAATTCTGCTAAAGAGAATGAACACCAGCGTCGAAGCAGAGAAGACAGTAAGGCTAAAATAATTTGGTTTCCACAACCGCATAGCCGCTACAACACAATTGCTCATACATAGCTAAGAATTTCAATTTTCAAAAATCTACGGCAGCAGTTTTCTAAGGTATAGAAAAAATTTATGATAAGGTTTGCCACGCGAAACTAATACAGCCTTACAGGAACTGAGGACGGCAACTGCCTTCAAACCCTGCTCTATCAAACTGATCGGCAACTACTTAGCAGACACAAGGTTCTATGTAGAAGTTAACGGGCAGAGATCTGCCGATATTTCCGATACCAGCTGGAATTCCTCAAGGCTCAGTAATCGCACCGCCAATCTTTAAAATATACATAAATGAAATACCGACTCTACCTCACGTAAAGCTGCCTCAGTTCGCAGACGATAATACTGTTTCCACAACAAAAAGAAGACACGACCTCAACATCGTTCACCTACCGCAAAGAGTTGACGAATTTAGAAAATGGTGCAGAACCAATCAGGTCAAAATTAATCCTGAAAAATGCGCCTATTTTTTTTTTTTTTTTTTTTTTTTTTTTTTTTTTTTTTTTTTTTTACCAGGGAAAGCTTCAGTTAAATGAAACCCTGAACTCGTCTCGACTAAATCATGTACAACCGCTTCCATCTGCGCTGTATATTCTAATTTTCATCTCGCTCTATTGTTCTAGCCTTCTTATCACCTTCTTTTAGCAACAAAACCATTTCTGTATAGTCCCTATCTAAATACTTGCTCCACTAATATCTTTCATCCTTTGTTCACACACTTCCGGTTACTCCTTCACAAAGAAGACTGGTGTCACAGTGACGATAGCCAACGTTTTGGAATCTTGAAATCAGCAGGAGATTTTGCGTGCCTTTACTGACTTTCACCTCGTGTAAAGCTTACTTCAATATTAACTGGATTTTCCGGGAATGCTACGGTCTAAGATTCCGGCAAATTAATAATGTTTCATACCAGGAAAATCCAGTTATGGAAGACTGAATAATCAGTTTACTATGTCCTTATGAAATAGTTAAAGGCAGCGTTTCTCATCTTTTTTTCAACCCGAAGACCCGTAAAACGTAAAAAATAATTCTACGAACCACAAACAGATATGAGCTAATTTAAAAAAAATCTAAGTCTGTATTATTATTACATATTTTACTGTACCATTATAACATAAATGTAAGTATATGTTTTGAATTCCCTACGCAAGTTCAGTTTTGAAACTGTAACTGAACAATTTTTACTAATTTATTTTTTGTTATGTTATCTTTAATTCAATTAGAATTAAATGTTTAATATTCTGCCTTCGAACCTCCTACCCCAACTTTGCGGACCACTGGTCGAAAATCGCTGCTCCTGGACATTCTGCTATTTTGATTCCACATTACGCTGTATGGACAAAGATTGTAAATTTCATAGAAGGTGATCGAATTCAATGTGTAATTTACTTAACACCAACATACAGAAGATAAAACTTGCAAAGCATGGGTTGGACAGTGTATGTGAGTTTTGGTTCTGTTGGTATATTTGTATAAGTTTATGTGGCAATTATATCCGTTGTCAGAGTTCTAAGTTGCCTCGCATTTTGCTTACCTTTTCCGTAGTTGTTTACGGATCAATTTTGTGGTCAACAGAATGTATCATCCCCATTTTAACTACCGCCATTCAAAAAGAAAACTGCTTGTAGAGAAATGGGCACAAAATTAAATGTTGCAGTCTATTTCATCCTAGCGGGAAAAACTTTTTCCCCAAGACCTTCAGTATACGCATGCTACTTTTTAAAGAGGAATTTTGTCAGGACATCTTTATGCCTCTTGGAGAGACAGATTGAAATCCGTTTAATCGCCTCACAGTTTTTTACCTCCTATTTACGACGGCAACTCTGCGCTCTCTCAAACTTGTTCTGGATAACAAGCCTCGTATCTCACTGTGGCTGATCAGGTATGCATGCAAGTCAGTGCATTTCTCCTTCTCGCCGTTTTGTTTGATCAGTATGTTACTACTTTATAATGCATTTCAGACGAGACAGCTAAAACTGTTCGTCAGGTTGTGCGCATAATAACGCAAGCTGATCAGACTTTTTTTTATCCTGATGTTGCGTCTTAAGGTAAATCAGATTGTATCTATCACTACAGCAAACGTACTGTCTCTATAAACTTTAGAGTCACAAGTGTGCCCTGAAAACAAGTAGTACATTGGACCGGCAAATGGCTTGACATTTGGCAAGCGTTAAATTAAAACGAAATTCGACGAGAGAGTATCTAGAAAACCAACTTTAACAGAACAGGGCTTGACATCCGAACACAAGGTAAATCATATCCCAGGCAAGAATCTTTAGGGACAACGTGATTAAAGAAGCCATTGAATTTTGTCTGGTGAAAAATGAGATCACCCCTTACAAATTGTAAAAGCATATTTTGAGGGGAGATGTTGAACAGTATCCCCGTTTTATTTTTTTACTAGTGTTTCGCTGCAGCTTCGCCTTTCATGAATCTAGATGTGAGGACGAATGCATTACAATAGATGTTTGGATTTTTGAGCGATAATGTTATCAGAAGCTATGGTTGTGTAGAAATGCAGCCTGGGACAGTGAGAAATAACATTCTGTTTTACAGCACAAGACACAATGAATTAATTTTTAATAACATAAGTTGCATTCACAAGTGCCATATTACTGATATCATTTCTGTTATCCGCTGCTTTACCCGCATTATTATTTTTTTTTTGCTGTCGTCAGTCTTTAGACTGGTTTGATGCAATCCTCCATCCCTTCCTATCCTGTGCTAACCTCTTCATTTCTACATACCCGTTACAACCCACGTCCTCAATTTTCTGCTTCATATATTCTAATCTCTGTCTACCTCTACAGTTCTTACCTTCAACTGTTCCCTCCACTAACAAATTAACCAATCCAGCATGTCTCAAAATATGACCTACCAGCCTGTCTCTTCTTTCCGTAAGCTTCTTCCATAAACTTCTTTTCTCACCCATCATTTCCAAAACTCTTTCATTTCTTACTTTGTCTGTCCACCTAATTTTCAGCATTCTTCTGTAGCACCACATTTCAAATGCTTCAAGTTTCTTTCTTTCCGGTATTCCTAAAGTCCATGTTTCGCTACCGTAAAGTGCTGTGCTCCACACATAGAGTTTTAAGAAATTCTTTCTAATTCCTAGATCAATATTTGAAACTAAAAGGTTTCTCTTTTTCATGAAGGCTCTTTTTGCTAGTGTTATTCTGCTTTTAACATCATTCCTGCTTCGGCCATCGGTTGTAATTTTGCTTCCCAAGTAACAGAACTCACTCACTTCTCCTATTGCATCAGATCCTATTTTTATATTTAATCTGCTAGTATTGGTATCATTTCTGCTACATTTCATCACTTTTGTTTTACTTTGATTTATATTCAGTCCAAAGTCTTCCTTCAGTATTTTGTTCATGCCATTCAATAACTTCTCAATATCCTCAGCCCTCTCTGCTAATAAGACAATGTCGTCAGCAAATCGTAGCATACTGATTTTTTCTCTCTGAAAACTTATGCCACATGGAAATTTTTCTTTGACTTTAAGCATCGAATTTAATATGTCGCGGGTTCCTTCAGCTTACGGAAGGGATTTACTTGCGCTTTCCGTGTATTCTGACGTACCATATTTCAGCACAATAAATAAATAAATAACCAAAGTTACTTAATTATCATCAGTACTAGCAGAATCCACAAGGTGAGGTGTTTATCCCCCCCCCCCAAAAAAAAAACGCCCTCGGGAGGAGGAGAGTTAGAGTTAAAAACAAAGGTCTAGCAGGGGAGGGGGGGGATTCCAGTCAAAATCTCACGTCATATTAGGGGGGCGGGTCAGACTAGATCTCACCAGAGGGGCGGGGGCCCAGAATTCCGAAATAATAGCTCACGTAATTAATGGACGCCCCAAAGGGATGTTTATCTTTCAAGTAAAGTGATCTCTGACGTCTATCTGCGTAGGCAAAAGAAGTAGCTATAATTTATTCCTCCGTCCACCGTTTAATTATTGTTATAGACGTATTTTTAAGTTAGGTCCTAAGCTTTCAAACAGTGAAAACCTCATCCAAACTGGTTCAGTAGTTAGTTTCTGCTCGATACCTTAACTAATAACTCCCAGGGAAACGGGGCTTACAGTTATATATATGGCGCGATTAAATTATTTGATTTGAGATTGAATTGGGAGTACTTATTTAATATAATCATAAATAAAAATTTGTCATCATAAAAGCAGAATAATAATTTAGTGACGTTGAATCGTTTCTAAAATAAAAACGAATACAAATTCGTCTAGATGTACCGTTCACGATTTTTTAAGTTTGGTTTCGGAATATAAGGTTATCTAGGAGTTGTTACTGAGTGGGCTTACACGACAGAACACGTACACAGTTACTTCAGAATAATGTTCACTGTTTTACTGGTCAACTGAAGTTTTCAGCAGTCACAGCACAAAGCGAACAATTAGTCTCAGATTCACCTTCTCCGCCCCATGTGATTTCTCGTGCTCATTCCATACAATTTACTTATCTTTTTCTTCTTCTTCTCACGCGATATTACTTTACCTTTTAATACTTTCTCTATTTAATAATATCTTCTTCTACAATTATAGCTTTCCTTTCATCATCCTTCGTATTCGATTCTTACTTTTAACCGGTTACCGTGTTCATCGTATTACTGCTTTGTAATTGAAACACAAGCAAAATGTTCCATTTTAATTAAATTATTCTTCACTTACTTATATAACTTTCATAATCTTTAATAATACTTTTTTTGCTTACTTTTCAATTAAATATACTCCCTTGTGTTTAAATAAGTAGCTTCTATCACGTATTTCAACATATATTAATAGTCTAGTGATGAAGCTTTTATTACACCTGGGAGTTGTCTTCGAAGTAGCTAAGATTCGTTACAGGCAAACGAGGGTACACCCACTATCACTTACGAATGCGATGAAATACTTTCAACCTACGTCATTCGCAATGACCGAAGAGATAAGACTGGAGAAATAAGATGCCACACTAATGATCAGCTATACGAATTCCTTCCTCCATCGTGCCATTCGGGAATGGAATGCACGCAGTAGAGTTTAGTTTGGTGCGAAGCACTCTCTGTCACCCACAATTATGTGACTTGCAGAGAATATATGTAGAAGTAGAAAAAACTCGTGGAGGTACCTCTTAACCAAATTTAGAGTAATTCCGCTCGACGTTCGCAGAATGACATTATATTTACCAACACTGAAAGTTCCAGAATCTTACAAGGCACCGCTGCAAAACAACAATAAGTGGTTCTTGTTGAAATGAAATGGTGATAATTTTAAATGAAACTAAAAACATTTTAAAGATTGTTGAGATTACTTTGAGCGTAATAACCAAAATTGAAACAATGAAAATAAACTATTGTTATCAGCACACAATAAAACATCAAAATATTTAAATAAAAATAAAAATTACCATAATCGACTAGAAACTGGTAACTGGTAACTGGTTTAGTGAGACCATTAGGGACAATTAATCAGAAACGGGAGGGTATAATTCGGAGAACGAGCTTAATAACACAATTAGAAACGAAGATACCAACAAATTTGAAATTCATCCCCAGGAAATCATGAAGGAAATTAGAAAGCTGAAAAAACAAAGGGCCTGGTGTAGATAATATTACTGCAGATATCTTAAAGACATCCGGATGTGACATTGTACCTTATCTTGAAATAATGTTTAAATTGACTCTGGATACTTCCTGCTTACCGCAGGACTGGAAAAGTGCGATAGTAGTGCCGGTACATAAAGGAGGGTGAGAAAAAGAGTCGAAAATTATAGGCCAATCAGTTTGACATCAGTGGTAGGTAAATTAATGGAGAGATTGGTATGCAGCCACATCAGAAATATATGTGAGGAACGAAAGTGGTTTACAAGTAGGCAACATGGGTTCAGGCAAGGATATTCATGCGAATCTCAGTTGGTGGGATATATGCAAAATATTTCAGATGAAATGGACAAGGGAGGCCAAATTGATAGTGTAGCACTAGATCTGTCACAGACTTTTGACAAAGTTAGCCATAAAATGGTAGTAAATAAGGTAATAACTATCGGAGTGGATGAGAAAGTGATTTGCTGGTTAGAAGAATTTTGAAAAGGTAGAAATCAGAAAGTTGGGTAGGAAATGCAGTATCAAAAGAAGTGGAAGTAAAAATAGGAGTGCCGCAGGGTAGCGTATTGGGAACATTGCTATTCATTATTCTAGTGAATAATTGTGTTGATTGTTTACTATCTGAAATTAGATTGTTTGCAGATGACATAATGCTTTAGAAAAGGATCAAAACGGTAGAGGACTGTAAACAGTTGCAGGGTGATCTGGACAAGATATCTATCTAGTTGGGTTGGTAAACATTGGATGAAGATAAATGCAAAAAAGAGTTAGCTTATTAGATACACAAATAAAAAACAAATGGTTGATTATGATTATAAGGTGAGGAAAGAGTTGCTTGTTGAAGACTTGAAATGTAAATATCTTGGTATTACATTTGATAACAAGCTTAACTGGGCAACACACATTGGACAGGTGGTAGGAAAAGATTTCAAAATTCTGCACTTGTTGCAGAGAGTGATGAGGGGATGTGCGACAGAAGTAAAGGAATTGGGTTACAAATCTTTGGTCAGACCATTGCTCGAATATGGTAGTGTAGTATGGGACCCATATTTTGAATATCAAATGGAGAAGGTGCAAAAAAATGATGCTAGATTTGTTTCTCGAAATTATCGCCGAATGCAATCAGTTACAGATATGATAAAAGAGCTGGAATGGGATTCATTGCTAAACAGGAGGAGGGTGAAGAGGGACATGGGAGTGTACAGGGCGTATACTGGCGATGAGGCAGGAAAAATATTGGTGTTGGTATGAAAAGTAGTGCATGGAAGGGAAATGATGGCCATGACCACAAGCTGGCACTCGATTTCAGGCACAAGGGTGTGGGAAGATTTTCTTTTTTAGGTAAGCGTGTCATGGATTGGAATGGCTTACCAAGGGAAGTGACGAATAATTTACCAAAAACGTTGAAAGAATTTAAAGTTGAAATTTGTAGAGGGCAAATGTAGGTGGGTGTAGGAAAGGGGGAAGATGGGTGTGTAGGAAAATTGCCACCGAAGCGTGTGTTCCATTGCAATTTAATTTAATTAAGTTAAACAATTACAAACTGCGACACACTAATTGAACCAGGCGCAGTCACAACTAATAATTTTCTGTATTCACGGAGACATAGCTATCTCAAGGCTACAGCAACATTAAACTGTGAAGACTGAATTGGCGAGCTAAGTAATAGAGTGGCTTCCCATATCAAGTAGCTGATATCTGCTCGAAGGCAGTGACTCCTAACACGTGCGCCATTTTCACGTTTGAATGCAGATGTAACGCGAGGACTTCCGCAGGTTAGTTGCCTGCCACCATCAATCACCATGACAACGAACTGCCCGCGTCTAACGAGTGTAAATGGCCTCTCGTAAAATTAAGGAAGAACCTCACAAACAAAGACCCATTGTCTTATCCGCGCGACCGTTTTAAAGACCTGATAAATTAAACATACGCATATTATTAGTTTACGATGTCTGGAACCCAGTTTTGGAGGCGTTCGGGAAATACGAGTTCAGCGAATACTTTCGGCATTTTTTTCATGAAGGTTTCTTCTCGTTGGGCACATAGAGCTTGTCAGCAAATAGTGAGGGTCTTATTCAGACTCATCATCATCGACTTTGCACTCAAGTGGAAAGAATAAGTGTGGTGATGAATCAAGCTTCTTCCATACTAGTTACTGAGACTCAACAAAATGACATTATCGTGTATAGGAAACTGTACAAAAGTCGCTGGACACATTAAAATACGTTCGGTAGAGATTCTCTAGACTGGTTGGATGAACCCTTTATCTCTTCCTATCTTGAGGTAACCTCTCAATCACGTTGCAGTCATCACAACCTACTTCGTATATTCTTATCTTAATATTCCTCTGTAGCTTCTTCCTTCGATTTTTCCCACCAGTAATATTTAAAAAAAAATTATTAAAAAAAAAAAAAAAAAAAAATTAAAAAAAAAAACGTATTTTAAAATTTGACCCACCATTCAGACTCTTCTTCCTGTAAGACTCTTCCATAAACTTCTTTCATCATCCATTATTTCCAAAACACATTTATTTCCTATTTTGCCTGTCCAATTTGATTTTCAATATTCTCTGTAGCGCCATATTTCAAATACTGTACTTAAATTTTACTTTCTTTGGTATTCCCAAAATGAGGTATTCACGTCTGTAGTGTTTTGTGCTCCGTAGATATATTTTTGACAAGTTTTCTGAACCCTAGTCCAATATTTCAATTTAAAATATTTCCTTTTAAGGCGTTTCTTATAGGCAATGATGATGTGTTTTTACGCCATTCTTGCTTCTACCATCACTTGTAATTTTACATCCTAAACAACGCAAGTCTTTTACTTCTTCTGCTTTATCAAATATTACCTTTATACTGGTATTATTATTATTTTCGATATTTTTATCTTGCTCCGACTTATATTTAGTCCCAATTCTTCTTCGAGTACATACGTAATTACAACTGCGTGAAAACATGACTGTACAAAAACGACTAAAAACAGTTGATTCTAAATGTGCACTTTCAAACTAGGAATATAAAGCAAAATTAAAATGGTGAGTTATGACATGTCTTATGCTGTAACATATTCCAGGCATTTAGCTAACAATGCAAATTATTGGTTTTGCTGTCTCTAAAGGGGTCAGCCAAACGTTTAAAAACATTACTTAAAATGAATACCTGTGCAGGAGCGAAATATCTTATTAAGACAGATATGAGTTACTTACTTTCGTGTAGAAGGATTGCACAGTACTAGAACGTTGTAGCTGGCTATGAACTGTTGTCAAGAGAAGTAGTCGGAATGTATTACTATGAACCAAGGATGCTATATTAAGATTCAACACCAAAGAATAATGTCCTGACACTCTCCAGTATAAGCTCTAGCAAATAGAGAAATAATCACAAAATTGCGATACAAAGAATGCTTTAACTGTGTTGATGAATAACTTCGATAAACTAATAAATCAGCCAACATAATTATAAAAGTTATCAGCCATAAATTAATGCGAATTATTTATCGCAAGGTATATTAGCATAATTCGTTAATAACGGCTCTTTAAGACCTTGTGCTACTCCGTTTATTGCACGTTTAATCTGTTGCTAGTTATTTATACTTTCACCTGAGTACCCCTCTTGACTAGTGGAATTTATCTTGATGCGACAGGAAACAACTTTTCTACAGACAACAAGTCGATGACATAAATATGTCTTTACTTTTATTAACTCGTCGAACTTGCGTGTTACATAAGACAACAGTTTTGAATGATTCCCCAAAGCACAGTGAAATACAAACTTAACACAATAAATCTTTAGAATTACGACATACTGAAAGCGAGCCAACTCTGTAGCAGATAGTTACGAGAATATATATATATATATATATATATATCAGTGCATAGTTATATATATATATATATATATATTAGTGCATATTGCAAATGAACCCGGCAACGTTCCAAGTAGTCTTTCGTAATCGAACAATCCGGAATCTGATCGCAAACCACACCGAAATAAATTTCCTGAAACAAATACTAAATTCGATAGTGGCCAAGCCAAACAATAAAATACACTTAATTTGCTTCTTCACTACTTAGGAATTCATCGAAACAGTACGAAAAACATTTTAAGTAATCTGAACGCAACAAAAATTTTATGAGTAGAATGTCAAATGAAATATGCTGTCTCTTTATTTCATTTAAATAGATTTAGATAGGCAGAAAAAACAGTTGTTATGATCCAATTTGTTAGCACGTAGTCATTTTAAAAAATTAGACATTATTATTTGATCATCATCATCAATTTTTAATAAATAATTTACTTAACTCTGCACGCGTTTCACCTCTCATCGAAGAATATTCAGCGTCGAATTATTTACATTTATGCTGCTTATAAAGTTGGTAGCTGCACATTTGAGCTTTTTCATCAAAGCTCCAGTTGAAACACGAGTAGAAAAAGCAGAGATCTTGTTACTACCATCCCTAACAACAGCAACGCAATAGTCCACAGTTGAAGATCCTAAAAATTAAAGGTGAACAATGTGGAGCATTAAACACGCAAATAGTTGCATTGGCTTTCTTTATCAACAATTATTTAACTAAGTAACTGCGGAAAAAACAGTTTGAATAACACTGCTTTAATCGTAATAATTACTGCGCAGAAGAGCGTTGATATCTGCTTCGATGACAGCATCAGCGATAATAAAATGAAATTTCAGGGCGCCACGTAAGTTGGAGTCACCCTTATTGTGACTTGGGGTGAACCTCCCTCTTTTAATCGAGAGCGCCTGCCAGGCATACCTGCAGAAACCAGCATGGGGAGGGGGTGGCTTGGGCATTGTGCAGACAGACACACCTGCTCCAGGCAGCCGAAATACACCAGACAACTCCAGAAATCCCACTGTGGAACAACATGTGACAGTGTAGCCTTGATAACATCGCGGAGATATCAGAAGCGTGTTCTGAAGGCAAAGGCGTTTACTTTGCAAAGAATCAGAGGCTTAGTAGTAGAAGTGCAACATAACGAAACCGATAATAGAAGAACATTTCGTTGGCATACGTATGGGTGGAAGGATTTACATTTGAGATTGGAAGAAATGAATTTTGTGTACGTAATGGTGCTGGGATCAGATAGGACAATTTATTATCATCTGTATTAGAGCTTACGCCCTAATTCAAATTCTGTAACTTTGAACTCTTTCCCTGGTTGCGCATCCCTAACTCTGTTGACTACATTAAAAAACTTTTCCCCTCCCTTAAACCTAAAAAATTGCTAATTTATGGTGATGGTCGTTTCTTCCATCAGAGATAGAAGTTTGTCCCATACTCATGGCTGACGGATATCTTATTTAGTATTCAACCCTTCTGACCCGCTGTCGGGCTTTTCTTTATCAGCTGAGATACATTTTTTTTATTGCTTTACGCCTCGTCGACGGCTAAGGTCATTAGAGGCAGGATGGGAATGGGGACAAGGAACCGGAAGGAACTCGGCCATGGCCTTTTTGAAGGAATCTTCCGGGCATTCGCCTGAAGTGATTTGGGGAAACCATGAATGCCCGGACGGTGATTCGAACCGCCGTCCTCCCGAATGCGAGGCCAGAACGTTAACCGTTCACCCACCACGCTTGGTAGCTAAGATACAAAATTCTACACAGACAAATCTAGTTGTCCTTTTTCGCACTGTTTCCAACTCCTCTATTTGATACCAATAATGCGTATTTCATCATACTCTAGCGTGGGCTTGATAGCCCAGTCCATCATCTCACTATCGGTACTAATAGATGCTGGACATTGATAACTATGCCTCAACATGTGATGAAATCTATGCATGATTTCGAATGATACATCGATATACTTACAAATCCTCCAACCTGCTATTTTACCACAGTACAAAATATTTGTTTTCTTATCTGCAAACCTACTACTTGCATTAAAAAATAAGAAGTTAAATAAAACGCCCCCACACTGGAGCACTGGATCGGGAAGGAACAACGAAACAATGTTCGACTCCTGGTATCCACGTACCGGCAGTCCTGCAGTCATCAGAACCAATGATGGCAATCTTCGCAACCTCGGCCTCAAACTACACACTCCAAAAACAAAAATGCACTTACAGAGTAACAGAAAATAGTTACACATTTCGCAACACAACGTTTCACCAATAGTGTAAATGCTCCGGATACGACAAATCAGGTCCGCCAGGGCCAATATGGATGTATATAGCTCGCTTTGAATAATGTTTATGTTCCATTGTACACCACCTCAAAGGAGCTGTGACTAGGCTGTGATGATGGTTTATGTAATTGTTTAAAGCAAACTCGACGCAAAATTTTCTAATATCATGTTTGTGAAGATGCAAAATATGAAATCTGCACGTAAAAATAAACGTTTATTGTACTAAGAAAACTGCGTATTGGGTAATTCATTAGAATTCAAATATCTCCTCGGTGTCTCACAACTCTTAGTTATTTCGTCCTGTTCTTGTTGAGTTAGGTCTGGTATTCGTTTACTGTGTCCTAGGAAGTGCCTAGAGAAGTCTGTAACATTGGAGCTGTTGTTGCCAACTCTCTGCATTGGTTCTGGGAAGAATGCGACGTTTCCGTCCGCTATCGGACCACCCGCGGCAAGTGAACGAGTTGTGTTGCAAGTGTTGCGAGGGCGGGTGAAAGTGAAGCGCAGTATATCAAAGGAATCGGCTTTCTGCAAAAGGCAGACAGCGATAAGCCTCGATGTGGCTTGGGCGGACACGGCGCCGACTCCCAGGTCCAGTCCATCAGGCTACGAGAAGGCTGTACGGGGTAATACGGCAATACGGGGAGAGTCAAAAACAACTTTACAACTTCAGAATGATACAGAAAAGTGAGAGAGGCTATTGAAATATTCAATCATCCAAACAACCTCAACAAAGATGATGGTTACAGTCTTAGCCAGAGTTTGAAATGTGTGCTGGATAAATAATTAACTCTGGACCCACAGATATCAAATCGTAAACAACATCTCTGGATAATCAGACAATCGACAGTACAAATAAGTAAACAACTATCCACGCCGGTCTCCAGCAGATCACAATCTGTAACAGATTCGGCACACGACCCCTGAATAAGACCTAAGGCTTGGTTGAAACGTCGGGAAAAGGAGGAGGAGTAGTATAGCAACGCAACGATAATCCCGTAAGCATTTATATTGGTATAGAAATGTGTTGAGATAACTCATAGAATCGGGAGGTGTGTCATTTTGTAGCAAACAACCTCAAGTTCAATGCACGTAGTGCATCGGTACACCATTCCGCCACTAGGAGCGCCACCGTAGTGCACAGTTAAAATGGCTACTTTCACTGATGCGGAACGTGCTCGCTGTGTTTTGGTTTCACGAAACGAACTGTACAACAGCTGTTCGGCGAATATACGCATTTATTTTCCTCCCCTACCAAACAATTTTGCAGACTTCAAAAATCGAATCTACGCTGAAGTTACTCCCGATTTGCTGCAACGAGTGTGGGAAGAATTTTACTACCGGTGGGATCTTCGCCGCATGACGAACATCGAACCAAAATGACACTTGACACTTTTGTGCGAAACGTGAGGTTGCTTGCTACAAAATGACACATCTACAGATTCTGTAAGTTATATCAATAAATATCTATAACATTCCACAGTTGTAAAGTACTTTTTGACTCACCCTGTAACGTTCTGAGCGTCAGAACCCGAACAGCAACACACAAGAACAGACCGGATACTGGCACGAGGGGATAGGTACTGAAGAATCTTCAGTGTTTCAACAACTTAGAATGCATGATTGAAGATGGACGATCCAAAGTGGCGGTAAATGAAAGGGGAAGATATGTGGATGGATTTTTTAATACCAGTAATAGGACTAAGCGAAGTATGGACGCATTAATGTAAAGGAATTATCTTCAACATTTATTTTACGTCTACCTTCATGCATAGTTCAGAAATATGGACGATAACGTTAGGGAGCGAACAAAATACATGTAGCGGAATTGAATTTTTTTTGAAGTAGTGCAGCTTTTTGTGATTTTTTTCTTTTCTCATGAGGGTGCCGCCAAAACAACAAGCTTAAAGGTCTTCCTTTCATGTACTGTACCTGCTGTTCGCTTCCGCACACCCATTAAGAGTTAATAAAACTACATGTGATCGCAGGAACGGGATGTCCCATCGGAAGATTGAGAGAAAAGAAAAGTTTGTAAAAAGAAGTAAATACAGAGGGGGTAATGTATAGCGGCTATACTCCCGGAAGAAAAATTAAAAACTGTATGACAGCTAAAGTGGGAAAACAAAGGCGTAGAGTAACAGTAACAACAGATAAAATGGGAAACTGTAGAGTACGGGAGAGAAAGCAAGGGAAGTGTTAAAGATAGACCGAGGGACAGATAGCTGAAAGGAGCAAGACAGTGTTGAAGAAATTGAATAAGCTGGAATACAGTGGAGGAAGAGAGTTGAGAAGCGAATTTGTGGAAATATTGGGTTCCCTTATGTTCCAAACAGCTCGAACAATTGGTTGTCAATTGCCAATGACTATGAATCTGTATTTTACGTGGGAACTGAAGTGTTTTCGACGTTGTCAAATGTTTTTAACGATTTGTATCTTATATATAAAATTCTCATGTCACAATTTTCGTTCCCATACTCCTCCGAAACGGCTTGACCGATTCTCATGAAATTTTGTGAGCATATTAAGTAGGTCTGAGAATCGGCAAACATCTATTTTTCATCCCCCTAAATGTTAAGGGTAGTCCACCCCTAAATTTTTTTTTTATTTTTTAGACAAAATTTTTATTTTTTATTTTTTATGATACAACATACAAAAATACATACAATCCTAAATTTTCACCCTTCTACGATCAACCCTTATTTTTTAATAGCCATTTTAGTAATTCTTTTTGGATGCACCGGGTGGAACTGGCAAAACATTCGTTATTTCGATAATTCTTGCTGAAATACGATCAAATAATGGCATCGCATTGGCCGTCTGAGAATCGGCAAACATCTATTTTTCATCCCCCTAAATGTTAAGGGTAGTCCACCCCTAAATTTTTTTTTTATTTTTTAGACAAAATTTTTATTTTTTATTTTTTTTATGATACAACATACAAAAATACATACAATCCTAAATTTTCACCCTTCTACGATCAACCATTATTTTTTAATAGCCATTTTAGTCATTCTTTTTGGATGCACCGGGTGGAACTGGCAAAACATTCGTTATTTCGATAATTCTTGCTGAAATACGATCAAATAATGGCATCGCATTGGCCGTTGCATCATCGGGCATTGCAGCAACTTTATTGGATGGAGGCGGAACAGCTCATTCAGTATTTAAGCTGCCACTAAATATTCAGAATAACCCTGACGCAGTATGCAACATTAAGAAACAATCGTCCATGGCCACCGTGCTGAAACGGTGTAAAATTATCATCTGGGATGAATGTACTATGGCACACAAACATTCGCTTGAGGCGTTGAACAGGACATTGAAAGATATTAAAAAACAACAACAAACTATTTGGTGGAACTCTATTGGTCCTTTCAGGTGATTTCAGACAAACACTTCCAGTCATTCCACGTTCAACATACGCTGATGAGTACAACGCTTGCTTAAAATCATCTCCATTGTGGCGTAATGTTGAAAAATTACAGCTAAAAGTAAATATGCGCGTTCAAATGCTTCAAGATCCATCAGCTGGAACATTTTCAAAACAACTCTTAGATATCGGTGATGGAAAAGTTGCTATAGATGAAACTGGATACGTAAAATTACCGACCGATTTCTTCACAATCGCTGATTCGCAAGATACTCTCATTGAACAAATATTTCCCGATGTACACACACAGTACATAAATCATGAGTGGCTTGCAGAAAGAGCAATTTTAGCGGCAAAAAAATGTAGACGTTTTGTTATTTTTTTATATTCCCTCATCGTTCACAGCGCTCCATGCCTATTTCAGGCATATACCACATTCTTACATACATACAATATACACATTCTTACATACATACATACTTACAATAAGTAAGCTATTTTTTGTATACACTATAAATTACTTGAAAGTTATTTATATGGCAAAACAACGTTTGCCGGGTCAGCTAGTGTTATATAAATGTCATTATTATGATAGATGTTCAGATCGAAAATTATAATTTCCCTAAAAACCAAGAATTGCATCTGGGAATAAAGCCAGATTTATCAAGACCAGTAGCTGTATAATGGGTTAAGATGCAAAAAAAAAAAAAAAAGTCTTGAGTAACAAAGTTTGAGTTCTCACGCAAGAAATTAAATTCCCGTGGTCTTTATCAATAATTGGTGTCTGCACCTTTAATCATAGATGGACATACATGGCATTCTGTAGGATGAGGGTTTGATCCCTAATCCGGTCATCCAAATATAGCTTTTCTTTGGTTTCCCGACCTAGTCTGTACTAAAGATCATGACCGAATACCTTCCCGTTCCTATTCCCCAACCGTCCCGCAACTCCAATTCAACTCTACGTCGACCACCCTTAAAAAACATTTTATTTGACATTATTATGTATGACATTAGATTAATAATTTTTGCAGAGAATAAGGAGAATAGTGCTTTCTCATAATAGTTAACAGTAAATGGTTCTTGATGTGTTTTTTATTCTTTATACAAATTGAACATACGTCATTAAAATAAACTGCAATATTTAATTCCAGTGTTGTTGGTTTTGGACCAAGTATCTTTGGTGCACGTTTTGGTGAACAACACTCATTTTTTCATATGCAGAGTTTGCATAGAAATCTCACAAAATAATGACTACTCTAAAGCGTATCTTCCAACCTACGCTTCATTGATGTATGATATTTTTTTTCTCTCTCTCTCTCTCTACAGAGTAATAGTTCACTAAGATAGTACCCTCTCCCGGCGATGAAAGTTATTAATTGCCATTACTGGAAATGGAGATCTCAACTATTGTCTTGCAGAACATTCAAATATATCTTTCTGTTAAAATGTTACCCGTTAAACTATTAAAGTTTGCGCCCAATTTTACGACGGGAATGTTATTAAAATTCCTGTTTTTATGACAATACTTTTCTCTGAACCCAAAATTAACTGGCCTGTCACAAACTCCGAATTTCGGAGGGGATGAAAGTATCCTTATTGCCGGATGCAGTGAAAATGGAATTCCCTTGTTGGCTAACCCAGTCAAGTGGGTGAGCAGTGACTTCCTGGAGGAACAGAGTTCGAACACCAGAGCGGTCATCTGGAATTCAGTTTGCGTAGTTTTCCTAAATCACACCAGGTGAATGCCCTCATGGTTCTGTCACACAAACCGTGGCGAATTTCCTACGTCTCCCGATTATATTGGCCTTGTTGAACTGTTGAATGGGGAACATACAGAGAACAAGGTCCGGTAACAGAATAGATCTATGGCCGGGGAAACGGTAGATTGAACTGTTTGTTACCTGCTAGGGGTAATATCTAGATTGCGATACCGCTGCAATCACTAAACGCCTCGCGATGTAAACACTTCCGGATGGACAGCATATGACGTCACTACGTTGCTGAATATAAGGTATACCTTCCGTGCGTTGCTTAAAATGTAAACAACGAAGCGTTTCACGTAAAGTATGGGGTTTTCGTTTGAGGGACATAGAATATTGCATGAAGGGCAATGAATAGTTAATAATTTTTATTACAACGTTTTTCATGACAAAAGTTTGAAGCAAGGTTTATATTTTTCATCTATTACAAACATTACTACTGAAAAAAATTGTTAAGTATTCGAAGGGAATGATTTTAGGGTTTTCTTGCTGGAAGAAACTGTGCCAAATACAGTATCGATTGATATTCCGAATTCTTACATGAGTCAAGGTCGTAAGTGCCGTTGTTTGTTAAGTGCAAACATTTTTTCGTAACTTCATCAAAATACTGCAAATATACTGCTTCACACATGCAACCTCCTAATATGCGGCAGAAATCTGAAAATAACTAGTATAATATGAAATATACCTTTCATGTACCTGATATGGCGTAGAAATAAAATGATCTCCGCGTTGTAATATTCGATGTTGTAGACAATATGTTGCATTCCAAATGATAACTATCCTGATAGGTAATAGTAGACGTTTGATGGTATTTTCTTCATCGATCACTCTTCGACGCAACAAGAAAGAAATATAGGTCTACACTGTACAATACAAAATGCCATTGGTGTACTTTGAAAACACAACACAATTACTTCGTTCAGTCACTCCATAAACACTGCAGACAGTGTACTCGGCAAGAGTCAGGAACTACACTGGGTACATAAACAAAGTTGCGAAATCGAGTATGCTTTCGAAGTTGTCGATTTCCCTTGATATGTAGTTAAATTTTCAAATTCGTAATAGATATGGTATCGTAATCTTAGAATTACACGCATGGACTCTATTCTAGTTACCGATACCAAAAAATGATCAACTATGCTTCAAATTTTCCATTGGTATTTTCATTCTTTCAGGTAATAACGGAAAATTGAATGTTTAATTTCTCTCCGCCCGAAAACCCCTAGTTTCCGTGCAGTCCGCTAGTGACATTTGTTTTATCGCCAAGGCCGAATACCTCACACCTGGAAACAGTGACGTCATGGATACCACGTGATAGTTGTGTTTACATCGTGAGGCGTTTAGAGATTGCTCTCTTCCAACAACCACTCAATATACAGAACCATAATGTCCTTTTTTAAAGAGGGAAATATTCAAATATAAGACAAAGCGGACAAGCCAATCCTAGACCAACAGTCATAAACTAAGTAGATACACTAACCCTTCAAAAATACTCCACATTATCTAGAACATACACACTAAAGCAACACCCAATGAGAATAGTTACAAATACAAGTACGCAACATTATTCACACCAAAGGATCCAAATAGATAAGGCAATCACAGGAACTATTTCATGAATATTCAATTGTGGTGGAAAGATACAAACAGCGGTCCCTGGGCTTTTGGCGACGACTCACACGGTACAATTGAAAAGGGGTGATATATTTTATAAAGAAATTGTAACCCATCTCTCATGGGACTTATGAACCATTGTAAAATAAAGGATAAGAAATTGTAATTTAACTGAAACATTAAACATAAACCAATGTAAAATTAAATGTAAAGAACCTGGCAGTATGGCCGACCAGGCCGAAAGCCAACACAAATAAATAATAGTAATAATAAAAAAAACACACACAGATCACGTGGTATATATGACGTTGTGATGTATGGTCCAGGCTGCATTACAACATAAACTCAAATGATGATTGACGAAATCATATTTCATAAATATGAGTTTCGGTCGTAATGCAGCCTGGACCAAAGTGAAACGTAACCATAATGCACGATATTGCAGATTTCCAATTTTCAGATCATATCTATAGTTGTTACTGTGGTAAGTGCAGAGTGAATACGTCACAATGATGTCATATATATCACGTGATATGTGTGTTTACTACGCGAGGCCGCAGTGGTATCCCCATCTTGATATTACCCGCTAGGCCTATATCTGTTTTCTTCTCCATCGGATTACTGAAGAAGAAAACGCGGGTACTAAAATTCAGAAATAATGCGTATTGAATTACTCTTCTAACGCGGCGAGGAGTATATCATTTCGCTTCTGTCCAATAAAAGTTGCAAGCTAGCAACCCACATCATCGGATTTACGAGATGCTTTAACAGTCGAGAAAGACAATAACCGCAAGAACAATGAATCCGCCAAATAGGAGAGCGTGCGTTTATTGTAATCTGTTATTGAGAAAGTTGTGCGTTAAGTTTGACAAGACAATGCTGCAACTGAAGACGAGCGTCAAGATGGAAGATAATTCGCCTCCGAGCTGGGAGACGTAATACATCATTCTAAATCCTATTTATTGTGCGTGTGGTCAGTGGGAAAAAGAGAAGTGGCCTTCAGACCCTCGGAGGCCATGGATATTCAGTCACATTTCCTGTCTTCCCATTCTCCCTCCCCCCTCTAACTTCCTCATACCGCTGCAACAACATTATTGTCGATGCAAGGACTATATCAACTAAAACTGTTTTGTTTTCTTCCTAGCGGTTGTGTTTAAATTTGAAATTCGGCCTGGACCAAAAGAAAAGTTTTGCAAACAATATGCGGATAATTCTTTGCTAGCCGAGTCATTTTCAGAGTGGCGGAAAGCAGTTGTAGCGGTATCGCTTTGTAGAATTAAATCGGTCCGTCCTCTGTTAAAATGAATCGCTAACTGCAGAAAGGCAGTCAAAATAGTTTTTTTCACTAAAACTGTTCCCAGATACAGGATGCATCGTTTGCTGTTGAAAGGACAATTGTCAGCCCAATAGAATAGCCATGGCAACGCCTTTAACTTTCCGTTTACTGCAGATAGGGAACTAGTCCCGGACAAGTTTCCTGTTGCAGTAAACGGTCTTACTGGTGGCACGCGTTGGCATGAGGGGGAGGGGGGGGGGCAAAGGGGCAACTGAAGTCTGTACTGTGCTAAATAAGTACACAGAAAATAACGTTGACAAAGATGTAATGGGAACTGCACCACTTTCGGAACCTGCCAGAAACTGGTACTAACCTGTTGAAATTTACATCAGTCGCTTCGTCAACGTCCTCATCACGTTTTGCGATCATACATTCCGGAAAAGTAGCTAGAAATTTAATTAAAAATGCCGAAATATGAAAGGCTGAGCAACTGCTAAATGCTTTCAACACTACTAAAATAACATAAAAATTATCGGTACAGGGATCATTTCAACCTAAACAGTTTAGTTTTGTCATAGAAATCGTGGTTAGGTTGAAATACGGCCTGGACCAAGTGATAAAAAATTACGAAATTTTGTCTATGTGGCATCCAATACGCAAAGGCGTATTTGTTTACAAAGGAAGCAATCGATTATCTCTTGTTGCTCGTTGCTATGTAAGATGGCGGTCATCACCGTATTGCAACTCGGATAAATATTTGAGTGTTAGTAAATTTTGTGCGACTTTTTACAAAGGAGTAGAGCTGAAAAGGCATGAAAACATTACAACAAAGGATTAAATCAACATTTTAAGAGACTGTCACTGATTTTTTCAACGTTGGCGGCATGTAACGGCTGTTCGTCATGTCATATTTCGGAATTTTTAATTAAATGCCTGGCAACTTTTCCGGAATGTATGATCGCAAAACGTGAAGAGGATATGTTGACGAAGCGACTGATGTAAATTTCAACAGGTTAGTACCAGTTTCTTGCAGGTTCCGAAAGTGGTGCAGTTCCCGATGTAATAATGTCACGTTTTTTGGAGATACCTGTGTGGGTCAAAATAAAAAAACAATACTATGGTGAGAATGATGGTGATACTGTGTAAGATAAAAGAGGTTTGAGAACATTAAAATTATTTTCCCCGTTAGAGGGAACTCTTTTTTGCCCAACGATAGGGATTTTGGTATTATTGGAAGAAGAAGGAGGAGGAAAGAAGAAAGGTATTACACAGTGGATGAAGTTGTTGCACTTACGTAAAATTCCTCAAGCAATCAGAATCGTTTTCAATAGTTGAAATGAAAAATGATGATTTCATTGACTAAAACTCATGTTGGCCTAAGTTCTATAAAAAACTTACCTAAGTTACGGTTCATATGACAAAAATGTCCCCGAAAATCAAGAGAGATCTTTCAGGATATCCAACTACCGGAAGATCTTTTCGGCAGACGATCTGCGCAGTGTTCAATGCAACATAAACATAATTCTGGCTTGACAACGGACACTTTAAAGCTTCGAAACATAGTTAATCTATTGCAATTACCTACCAAGAAATCCTATACTACTATTGTGCCCATAAATAGTAAAAATAAAATTAAAAATGGACGGATAAGGAAAACTTTGATTTACATATCTGAAAAGAAGATGGAGTTTTGGAATGCCATAATTTCATAGCCTTTAACAATGGCATCTTTGGAAGAAATTGGCAAAGAATGAAAACTTTAAATTTCCAAAGACGAACTTACTGTATCTCGGTAGTAATAAAATGAATTTTTATAGAAATTTGCAATTTTCTTTTTACTCTTTTTCCTATAAAGTTTCTCTAAAAAATCCTGTTTACTGCAGAAATGAAACATATCCACAACACAAAAAATAATCCCACAGCTTTGTGCGTATCGTTCGGAACTGTTTAAAGCATATATAATTAAAGGTTTCCTAGTTACTTTAAAATAAAATATAACAAAAAAATACATATCGTATGTCAAGTTTTATTCAGTGTTTTGTCTCTTCTGTAAAATTTATACATGTTGCCTTTCTGCAGTTAGCGATTCAAATATTTGCTTCACAGTGTCTAACACTAGACTAGTATAGTAATAACATGCCAGGAACACTCACCGTTGGCGAAATCCAGTTTGGCGATTTAGACTTTCCGGCAGTTACGAGAGCACGTGGATTGCAGCCAACCCAGCTCGATCAACCTGTTGCTTCACTAACCCCACACGCCGCGATCTACAAGGTCACAACACACAGCTGTCCTATGCGGCACCTACAATGTCAAACGGTTCCGATCTTCTTCCTCGTCCAGCAGTACTTTCTGAAGTGGAATTAGTGAAATCTGTTTCGGAGTTCTGTATCAGAGACAAGGTTTCAAAGACGGTGGTGAAAACTATTCCAGCTTTGTCAAACTGAGTCTAATAGGCGAAGTAGTCTGTGGCATTTAATTCAACCTGTGTCGGAACAAAGCGTTTAGCCCGTGTTTCGCGCTTCTGATTTCTCAAGCAGCTACGCTGAAATTGCGAGCCATTAATTACATTTTACTGCCGCGTGAGAAGCCGTTTTTTCCAGGCAACATTTATGGGGCAGCTCATAATGCGGAAAAAAATAATACGAAAAGCGTTCTCCCAAAATTGTACCTCGCAGGCTGGTTGTAAAGATCTGACAGGAAATAGATGGAGGCGTAACGAAGTTCATGCCTGAAGGAAGGAGAGGCCTTTGTCTAATTGGATATTCTTGCTACTTTTTTAAAATTAGAACTGTTAGAAATGAGCTTCTAGCAGCAATGGTACTATCGTTAAATACTGCTGAAATGCTTCACTATTTTTTTGTACCGTACTATTTACTGTAGGAATTTTTCAGTACAGCATCGCTATCTAAAGACACTAGGGTAAACTCTAATGAGACTCCGAGTCATGATCGCGTTACTGAAGTACAGGATCCATAGGTAGCACAGTAGTAGTATTCAAATGTTACAGTAACACTTGCACACGACGTTCGAAATAGCGGCTGCGTAAGCTGCCGAAAGAGTTGACTAGTGTTTTTAGCAAGCTTTCAAAACGTTTACGCAATAAAATGCAGAGCGTTATCGTTTAGCGAGGGCTAAACAGCTTGAGCAACTAGTTCTTAAAGTGGCTTGTCCTCTGTAAATACACAAAATGACGGAACAAAGTATAAATATTCTAATGACTCAGGGAAAATTGATCGATTTCGATTATTGCAATTAATGTTTCCTAAAAAATGCCAACTGGTTTTAGCGAATTGTCGAATCGAATAGGTGAAATTTTTTTTTTTTTTTTGATTGCCTAAAAACTCTCCTTGAAAAAGTCTCTGCAGATTTATAGATACTGTCTGCCCCCTGTTTCCAAAAACTGCACACACTAAATTTCGTTTCGCCTTGAACAGAATTTCACTCGTTGAAGATTCCTTCTCGGTGGAGACAGTGTAGACACACGTGCGTCAGTTTGCCGTGGCACTGTGTACAGGCGTCGTTAACAGCACTCGGCGACCGCACTCCATCAGAAGACGCGTCCGACCTGCTCGGCGTCCAGGCCAGCACTGGCGGGCTCCCGCCAGGTAGCACCAGGCCACTGCACAGTCCGCGCCAGTCAGCAGCACAGCCCCGGAACAGGCAACTTCGGGGCGGCGGAAAGTCGTCATACTGCCGTACCTACCTACGTGCGGTTTTTTTTTCTTTTTTTACCTTATTTCATGTAATTAATCTCCTATGCAGGAATGGAGCGGCGACAATCTCTAGTCTTTGCCCCGGTTCCTTCACAGCACGAACACGAAGGTTGTTCTGGCACCCACAAATTATTTTTAAACAAAATCGAAATTCTTCACATTTCAAAAAAACCATTCAAACCAGATTTTTTCTTATGGCTTTACACCTCGTCGACGTCGAGGTCACTAGAGGCGGGAAGGAATTTGGTCGTGGCCTTTCGAAGGAAGCATTTCGGCATTCTCCTGGTGTGATTTGGGGAAACCATAGAAAATGCAAATCTGGATGATCGGACGGGGATTCAAACCGGCGTCCTCCCGAATACTAGGCCAGAGCGTTAACCACTCACCCACAACGCCCAGTTTCAAACCTCAGACATGGCTCGAATAGCGCTTGGTCGTTATGTAATGCTGTCCATGTCTTTGTTTGTTTTAGGTTTGTTTTTGTTGAACTCGTTTTCATCTGGTTCCGAATCGAAGGACTGTTGTCGTCAGTAAACTAAACATCTTAACTGTCGCTAAAAGTGTGTGAACCTAAAGCCTACTCGTGGATCAGTGGTTAAGACATCCCCGGTTTGATTCTCCATGTCGTCTAGGATTTTCAAAGGCCCTCAATCCGACTTTGATCTCTGATATAAGCCAGGACGATTCCGTGGCCATAGTCCCCTAAATCACTCCATGCGAACGCATGGATGGTTCCTTATAAAAGGCCATGGTCCAATTTGTTCCCGTTCTTTGCCTCCAATCCTTCTGCACTTCTAATGATCTCGAAGTCAACGAGGCGTAAATCCTTAAGCAAAAAAATAAAAAATAAATAAAAAAAATACCAAAAAAGGTTTCTGTGGTTCTGATTCCACGACTACGTTTCGTACAGTTGATAAGAAACTCTATCACCAAGCTGTAAAGATCATACGAAATTATTTTACTGTTTAGAACCATGTTAAATATGTTTTGTATGTTGTCAGTTTGTTTATATTCATTTGGAACCGTCCCAGCAACCACATTGATGATTACGGAAAATTGCCTGGAAACTGTCATAATATAGGCCTCTTCATCAGACCCAGTGTTTGGATCTGGTCCAGTGTAATAGCACACGCCCGAACCAATGAGTATCCACATATACGACGTCGCAAAGGAGCAAAATTCCGGGTAGTTAACAAACATGGTTCAAAAACCTGGAAGGGGGTCGACAAAAAATTGATACCTTTGATTTTTTTATTATATTTTTTTTTACTTACGGCTTTAAGCCTCGTCGACGGCTAAGGTTATTAGAGGCCGGATGGAAACAAGAAACTGGAAGAAATTTGGCCATGGCCTTTTTGAAGGAAGCATCCCGGTATTGGCCTGGAGTGATTTGGCGCAACCATGGAAAACTCAAATCTGGATACCCAGATGGGGAATCGAACACGTGTCCTCCCGAATGCGAGGCCAGAGTGTTAACCACTCACCCACCACTCTCGGTGATACCTTTGAGATACGGTGTTCGAGAAATCTCCTGTGGCATGCATGCATAAACAGGATCAGCGAAGATACAGAGCCAAGTATATTTTTTTGCCTGGAATGGTTATCTTTGTCACCAGCTGTAAGCCATCTCTAAACTGGATAAAGTATAAAAAGTCACCTTCATTGCAATAAGAAAAATAAAAAAGTAGGTCTAAATGCATACGGCATTACTGACCGGTACTTCCACCACTGCGGCTCTGTCGTGGTGACACAAACCTAAGTCAGTTTTTAATGAAGTATCTTTATAAATTTTACCGTAATTTCATTTCCGTGATTTCTTTACTCCTATTTTATGTTCCATGTAGTGGTTTCATTAACGTTTCATGTGTGTTATAACGTTTCCAAAATTTAGAAAATTGAAGAAATTAATAACCAAAACGGATTCGAACCGGGGGCCTCGCGATCCACAGTTAGGCGTCTTGTGATTTGTTTTATATTAAGATAACTATCGAGGAATGTAACGTTGTATTATTTAAGTGTGTTGCTTGACTGTAATAAACAATTATGAACATTTTTTTTGTATTTCCGAAGAGATAAATGCAAAATTAGTTCTTAATTCTGAGAAAACGACAGCTGTTATATTCTCGTCTATCAGAATTCAGCTGCCTTGTCTGTGGTAAAATTACGTCATCGTGAGCGCAGGCTGCTCTATGTTAACACAGTTGAGCAAATGCTCGTAAGGGAGCGTCCACAAACTACGTGGCTCTATTTTCGCCTCCTTTGAATCCTCCCCCCCCCCTCTCACGTAGTCTGACGTGCCTTTTGCCTTGGTTTCTGCTAAATGAATGGAAAGATGGCAGTAAATAATTAATTAAAGTTAGGAAGAGATTTAATTCCTTCTCCGGCATCGGATAGCATAGCATCGTATGACATAACTCATATTTTAAGTCAGCTTTCAAACTACGATAACCTTAGCAAAAACTGCTCAGTAGTTTTACGTGATCGGACTCCGACAGATGAAGTTCCTTTCCTCCCTTTGTTACCAACCTGGTAGATGAGCGATAATGCATTCTTGAGGACGCATGTTCGAATCCCCGTCTGGGAACATAAATTTCGGTTTTCCATGGTTTCTAGAAATCGGAATGACAGCAAACAAATATTAATACCAGCAACATTCATATCTAGGAATCACAGAGAAAATAAGATAAGAGGAATCAGGTCCAGAACCAATTCATTTCTATACTAATTTTGTCCACGAGCGATTAGGGGATGAAATAGGAATGATTTACCGAGCGATAAAACTTAGAATCCGACAGGAGTAGTTCTCGATAAACCACTCCAGCCATAATGATCTGGGTTTTCCATGGTTTTCCCAGATCGATACAGACGAAGAGTGGCATGGTTCCTCAAATAGCCCATGGACACCTCCTGTGATATCGCGTATATCCGTTCCAAACTATAACAATACTAAAAGTAATAAATCACTCCAGGTAAATCCCAAGATGATTCTTTCGATAGTACATGGCCGACTTCCTTCCTGTTCTTTGCCTGCAGTCATTTCCCGCCACTAATAACAAAAAGTCATAAAAAAGAGAATTATTTGTGTTCTGTTATGTGCGCAGCTGAGTGTGTTGTCAACAGTAGTGTGTTGCATTCGTGCTGTTATATTAAGTTGGGAGAAGGTAAAAATTGTGCCTGAACATACAGCTCTGTTCTTCCGAAAGGCACCATAGAGCGTCAAGTTTCACGTCCCTATCTGACACACGAATTAACACCATTAATGTGAAAACATTTGGGTTTTAATTCAGGTAGTTTGGTGTTCAATCTCTCTTGTAGGAGTTGTCGACAAGCACCTCTCCTGTGCTGATGATCAAAATTTCTTCCATCGCCTGGGTTCGAACCAGCTAACGTCATGTCCATCACCGGACACCAACACAGCGCGTTAGAGACCTCGACAATGAATCAAGGTCACTAAGTGCAGCTCTGATGTAATAACTTTCATCTACTTCAGAACAAGAAGTTAACACAAAGTTAAAAAAATAATGTGCGGAGCTTCTTGGATTTTTCCCGCTTGTAGTAAGTAAGTGCTTTGTTCTCCAGTGGTCAGAGGTGACCATTGAGCCATGTCAGAGACCACGTGGAGACAAAGCGAACGTACCGTTACGGTGGAAACAAGGAACGTGCTTCACTGCAGTCCGTGATAAGACTGGTCAAGCACGGGATTCAGTAACAGTTAAGACGTGAGTATGCGGTTGTACCTAAATCACTCAAAGCCCTCAGAAACGAAAATAGCGAGTAGCACTATTTTCACAGGCCTTAAACGAAATAAGTCGCAGACTTAAAATTTGCAGGTATCGTATTTAAAATTATATCAAATTAAATTCTGGCAGAATTCATAGAAAAAAAGGTCTTTGGAGCTCCTTAAATACAGGATTAACACATTTTTTTTTTTTAAATCTCTTGAACTACGGTAAAAGTAGTAGGCAATAGTCTAGCATTTGTGAAATAGACTCTGTTTTAAAAATGAGCCAATACTAACAACTTTGTCGATCACTAACATCATTAATTTCGAAAAAAATGTCTTAGTACTTTAACTAGGCGACTCCTTTATGTCTATTGAACCTACCTACAATATAATTTTACAAAATTTCAAATATTATATTTTGTTTTGGGTCAGTGTTTTGTATTTACGGATAATTGACGTCAAGGTCATTAGAGTCGGCAGAGGATAGAGATCAGCGAACGGGAAAGAACTCCTCCAAGGTTTTTTGAAGGAACCATCCGACATTCTCCAGGAGTAATAACGCGAAACCGAAATTTGGATGGGGATTTGAATCCACGTCGTTCCGAATGCCATTCCTCAGCGATAGCACTCAACCACCACGCTCGGCTTAGGCCAAAGAAACATATAAGTTGTGAAAATTTGAGGTCTGAAACTTATTCCGTTTAGGATCTAGGGCAGCCGTTCCTGAAAGGTGGTTCGCGGAACCCTGGGGTTCCGTGGGAGGGTCAGAGGGGTTCCGCGTTCCGTCCGAAAATTAAATGAAATATCCGTTGAAAACAGTCATAACCATGCCGTGAGTAGGCCGTCATTGTTCTGCTTCCGTTTGTGGCGACCTACCGATGCGAGACTAGGTTTTCACGATTACACCAAAAAGAAGTACAGAAACAAACTGGATGCAGCTCCACATCTTCGCGTTAAATTTTCAGACATTAAGCCCAATTCTAGTGATATTATAAGTAAATATGTGAAAAAATTTCATTCGTCACACTAAAAAGTTACCTTGTATTATCTTGTACGATAAATGTTTCATAATACTAACAATATTTTTATTTTTTTATTTACAATTTATTCTTTCTTTTCAAGTCAAACATGAAAATATTCAAACTACAAGGTACAGTCACTTTTGGTATCAGAAAAATGCGGGTCCGCCAAGAAAGTATGATCAATTACGGTTCCGTGAAAAAATATTAAAAAAATGGGAACCGCTGACTGATCTAGAGGGTTGTGACAGGCAGTGGAACGACAGCAGAAACCGAGCGTGGTGGTGTAACGGATAGCGTTCTGGCCTCGCATTCGGGAGGACGGCGGTTCGAATCCCCGTCCGGGCATCCAGATTTGGGTTTTCCATGGTTTCCCCAAATCACTCCAGGTGAATGCCGGGATGCTTCCTTCAAAAGGCCATGGCCGAATTCCTTCCCATTCCTTGCCCCCATCCTTTCCCGTCTCTAAAGACCACGTTGTTAAAAAGGGACGTTAAACTGTTACAAAAAAAAAAAAAAAAAAAAAAAAAAAAGACAGCAGAAAGGCTCTGTTCTCTTCCGGGTACAAAACCCTAAAAATGAGTATGAGAGTAGCTGGCTGGCTGCAAATCAGGGGAAGGAACTTAGTTTCCAGCAACATGGACTGCAAGACAGCATCCGCTTGGACAGACGCGGGTAGCAAAGAAATCATTAAAATGTATAAACTTAGGATAGGACATAAATTTTACAGGACGAAAACTACACGATTCGTAACTATGACCCTGCCGCGCCACTGTGTAAGACAATTGCAACTATTTGCGTGTGTGAAAGTAGTGTCAATAAAAGAAAAAACAACAAGAAAACATTCTAAATATGACGAGTGTGACCCCTTACCTGGTGTGTTCCACATCACTACCACATATGGAAGTGGTCATGTGGTTGATCAAATATGGAGGTAAACAAAAGTCGCAGTTTAGAAAGTCGAGGAATACACTAAGGAATCCAGTGGTGTTAGGAAATGCCTAAAAATAAAAGAAAAATCTGAGAATCACCGCTACAATGGTTAAATCTGCTGTGTTGGCGTGTGAGAATGACAAAGTGTTTTAACTCCGGTTTCTTTTATCAGGACTGACATGGCAGCGACCTGTGGCGTCTTGTTAAGGGTCACGAACATGCGATAAGGCTCCATCTACTTGTTGGCTTGAAGGCAGAAAGCAAAAAATGAAAGCGGCACCCGCCGCCACAGGCACGACTTTACCTGCTTTTTGCCCCTATTCATTCTAAAGATAGTGCTGCCACTAAAAGGTTGCTGCTTCTTTATAGGAAGCTCGTTTTGCCTGTAATATCGCAGATTTTCCGCACATTTGACATTTTATGTCTACACTAGCCCCAAAGCCCGTCAAAAATAACCGTTTTAACGGATTGTTATGATAATTTAGTTCTCTGCAGTTGCTTAACTAAATAGAATTGTTATAAAATAAAGCTCATTGTAATTTATCGTCCCTTGAACTGCAGCAAAAAGCTTCAGTTGTCTACTTGGTCCAGGTGGCATTTCAGTCTAACCACAATCTCCGCTAATATTGCTGCTAGAAAAGTAAAGCTTCAATCACACGCGCATTAATACATTCCCGGAATCGCATGCCAGTGTCATCATGCATCGCGGTATAAACTTGATCCCAAATCTTCACAGCTACTTAAACCTTTTTTTCTTATTACCTGTGATGAAGATGGATGTTTTAATGACTGACACAGCTTACATCGGCTGAAATAATGACCCCAGCGAAGGATGCTAAAAATAAATCTTAACAACTTACCAATCGCTTAGCTAAATAGAATTGTTATAAAAAAAATTCAATGTAATTCCTCGTGCCTTACGCTGTGGCAAAAGGTTTCCATCCGGATCTAGGTTGCATTTCAACCTAATCACATATTACGCTAAACTTGCCGCCAGAAAAACAATACTTCAATCTCACGCATATCAATAAATGTACTGTATCGCATTTTAGTGGTAATAATGCATCGCGATATAAATTTGATAAAAAATCTTACGGATTCTTACACCTTTCTTTTTTTTTATCGGTCATTCAGTTCGACATTACAACGTTTGAATGGACGATACAGTTACATGTTGCTGAAATAGTAACCTCAATAATATTGCTCAGTTAAAGCAAAGGAAATTAAAAATAAATATATTAAACTTACATTATGCCACGTAATATTTGTTTAATTGCAGTCTAGGCTGCACAGATCGCGATCAGAATGCAACTAGTTCGGTTCAAACGAATTAATAATTTCAATAATAGGACACATTAAATTATTTTAAAAAAAACTAAATTATTCATGCTCTCTGCTGTAACGTCAAATGCCAGTAATAATTCTGACCCATGCTAAGAAACAATCTAATCAAAACTTGCGCTAAGCTTTTATCTTACATATCTATGGACAAAGAGTTTAAGGAATACTTCTATATATCAAAAGAATAATATGCAAATATAAGCATTTAATGATTGATATGTCGATTTAAACGCAATACATACTTTTATTTCAGTGTCAGTTAACTTATTTGCAGATGCATATAAATTTTATTAAATAACGTGCATAACTAAGAACGTCATTGCGCGACGTCGTAGAGTGACGTCATGGCGTGACAGATGACATCGCAGTTGACAAAGAGTTGCCTATTATAATATTAGATATTCCAGCTAGGGCGTTATGAGTGTCAATTTATTTTAAACAAGTGGAAAGTAATTAAACTCCATGATTGTACCTTTCACTTGTAGTTTAATCCGTATGATGTCATCCATGATTCCTTTAACTTCCTAGTGCAAATCTTTTCTGATTTCTCTTTTTCCATCCACATAACTTATATAGTACAATTTAATCGTGTTGGTGTTATAGGGATTTTTTCCTTAGTTGCTGTACTAAGCCTAGTATTTCCCCCTGCTTCACTGGTGTGGATGTTAGTGTGTGTCTATTTACGTTTTTGATCTTTTTTTTGGTAGCAAACCGTAAACGTTTTTAATGAAGTATCTTTATAAATTTTACCGTAATTTCATTTCCGTGATTTCTTTACTCCTATTTTGGTGTTAATGTTCCATGTAATGGTTTCATTAACGTTTTATGTGTGTTATAACGTTTCCAAAATTTAGAAAATTGAAGAAATTAATAACCAAAACAATATTAACAGAATACGAAGGGTGGAGGTTTTATATGAGTTGTAGCGTGAACTTTTGAGAGTGTCTCGTAAAGGACTGATCTGCGACATCTGTCTGTGTTCGGTACGAATGGAATATCATTTCTTGTTTTATTCCCCAGTCATATAGAGCCATGAGATATAGAGCAAATTTTAAACTAGACGATAAGCTTTTAGACTGTGAAACACCCCCAAAATTGGCGCTGTAGTGTTTGCGCGATATTTACGCAAACCATCAGGCAGACGCAGTACATTTACAGATTTTTAATAATATAGAAGTGAAATATTTCTACTACGGTTTCTCCGTTTTGCAACTAAATAAAACACTTTTTTATGGCATCACGTTTCGTCTTTTTATTCAATACGTCTTCAGCTCCAATTAGTTCTTAATTAACATGTACTAGTTCGATGGCTTTCCATACCAGATTTTAAACAACACGTTTTCTCACATAATGTCGTAAAACGACGATTTATCTTGAATATGCTGGTTTCGCACGTTTTTACCTTGTCGCATTAAACTAGCTTTCACTCGTGTTGTCACGTTTGAAACGCATTTTATTAACTCGCAGAAGAGAGAAACCGCAATAAAAATAGTATAAAATGTAAACCAGTTGTTAACTCCGTTGAGACTTGCTTCCGAGAGTCCAAGAACATTCACCATAATTCTTTCCATAAGGTCCAAGCCAACTTATCCTTTTAAGTTTTAAGCTGCAAGCTTTTTGGTAGTCCTCTTCCTCTGCTAAGGCAATTACTCGTAAAATCAATCTTCTTTACCTGTTTAAAAGAACTCATCAGTCATTGGTTTGATGAGCCTGGCATGGATTCTGCATATGACTTCGCACCTTTTTTTTTTTTTTTTTTTTTTTTTTTTTTTTAAATTAGAGCCCTTTGGCTCATCGATGTCGTGATCGCAAGAGTCGGGACATATCTGGGCAACCAATGCGTGTAGAGATCCTGTCTTTTTTTTATGGCTGTTACGCCTCGTCGACGTCGAGGTCTTTAGAGCCGGGAAGGGATTGGACACAAGGAACAGAAAGGAATTTGGCCATGGCCTTTTGAAAGAAGCATCCCGAATTTCACCTAGAGTGATTTGGGGAAACCATGTAAAACCCATTTATGGATGCCCGGACGGGGATTCGAACCCGCGTCCTCCCGAATGCGAGGCCAGAGCGTTAACAGTTCACCCACCACGCTCCGTGGGTTTCTGTCATTGGATTTTGGAAGAACCATCCCAGCACTCGACTGAAGTGAATTCTAGAAATCTGAAAAATAAAAATCTGAGTGGACTGAACCTGTTTACTTCGGAATGCCAGCCTACCGTCGATATGCCTGCGTAAACAAATTACTTCACACTTACAGGCACTCTTCTGCTTTCTGAGGTCACAGTCTCTCAGAAAGAAGAAGGGGTTGGACTTTACGAACACTGCCAAAGAAAATATGCAATCTAAAATAGGAGGGAAACAGGCATCGAGAAAGTGAGTACGAAAAAGTGTACATATGGTAATATAGGAGTTAATTGTACAGAAGTGGAACGGGAAGGATGGGAGGACAGAAGACGCTGGAAAGGCTTGAGTTGAATGTAGGCTCGGCTGCAGATTGCCCAAGAGGATGCTGGTGGCAATACTGGAAAAAATGTTTAGAACTTGCGAAGGAGGTAAATTGAATGCCTCTTGTGTCATAACGCTTGCTGTTTTTGCTCCAATGTTGGGAAGCAACATGACTGAAGAGTAAGTGGAAATAATAGAAAACTTCTTACTGGGTGCTAACGCTCATCTATATCTATCAAACGAAAACCGGACATATTGGTCGTATAAAAACTCGGAAACTACGCGGCAGATTTCGATGGAGTTTTCACCGTTTTAAAGCTAAGAATCTTAATTAACTTGTCTGGCATGTCTTATGTTTCAACGTTAAATAATGTAGGAGCATTAAATGAAATTCTGAACGTATGGTGAGAAATTCCACAGGAGGAATCACTAGATGCCGCATACTGCTCAGTAAACACACAACACAATGTCTCTGACCATAGCCTTTAATTAAAGCAATAAGACAACTTATAGTAATAACTATTTTGCACACTAAACAAAACTTTAAGTATTCTTTCTTTTAATTCGATATATTCAATTTTTAAAAGCCATGGCTTGAAGTATTCTTTCCTTTAATTCGGGATATCAATTTTTAAACGACATAGATAGCCGTAAAAACAACAGAGATTTTCTTTAAGCATGATCTCTGGACAATATCTCTGGCCTTCAGCATTAGTCTTCTGTTTACGATAATATTATTCCGGATTCACTTTTGATATTTTATCTGCAGAGTTAAAGGATCTGGCATTTCGAGCCAGAAGTATATCCATTCACTTCGCAATTGAATCAAATGTGAGTTTTTAACATAATCTAGGGTTGTTCAGTAATGTAGTAATGAAATTTCTTAGCCAAATTATCGAAGCTTGATAAACATGAATCTTTTCGGACGAATGAAGTATACGTGCAAATAAACTTCAGCCTACCAGTTTCTTGATAGGGGGCGGGTGAGTGTAAGTTTGCTTTAATTCCGAAAAAGTTGGCGCGTATTTTATGAAACTTTGTACAAATGTTTTTGCGGGAATAAAAATAGGGTACGGTTAAATCTACGCCAACTATACCGCGCAACGCCGGGAACTCCGCTAGTAGAAAATAATATCAAATTTCATGAAAATGATTTAACTCGTGAAGAATGGCTACCATTGAGTGAAAATTCGTATTAACTTATAATGATGCATACGTTGATTTCCACATTCATCTTAGATTGAAACAAAATATTATCTTCTCATATTCTAAACCGACTTTAAGGATGGAAGCCATGTGACCACACAGATATCATAGTAATCATTTGCCAACTCCAGTTAGCTGGATGAGGGATAGTTCTTGATTCCGCTGTAGATAGCTCCACGATGGATCCCAAACTTTAGTCCCTTTGTTCCACTTCTGATCACAGTCATTGTCCATCGTTCTACACTGAGCTTCCTCTCACAAAAGTATTGCTATGCTATTCTGGTGCTGTCCAGTATGAAATTAAAATGAAATTTTGTGCGAGAATCTGGAGTTACTCAGCTTAAAGTTTGTTGATAATTCGTGAGTAATAGTCTGTGACAGTAAGATAGATGAAACAAGGAACGATTTAAAAAAGCGTTGCTGAAATAAAATTCTCCCACGAATTCCCCTTAAAATGAGAAAGAATCGAGAAGTACTGATCTCATTGGACCGGTAGCCAAGGCTCCGACAACTGTTTTCCCCGGGTCGGTCCGCCATTTCGTCACGGTCTGCAAGTCAAAGGTCTTGTTTAATGGACGACTCTGTTTTTTAATAATCGCTGTGCTCACTCGTCTGAATCTATTAGCGACTCACAGAGAAATGAGATAGCGCCCTAAGTAAACGAGGAACGGAATTAAATACATCAGAAAAGTTATTACTCTGTAAATACTATGATAAGAGACAGTATTACAGGTTGTTCGATAAGTTTTGTCGTTCGATAAGAGATGTCGCACGTAGGTTCGTCGTTTATTTTTCTAAGGTTGATACTACTTTTTTAAGAACACTTGTGAAGTTTCATGTAGATCTGATTCCTTATTCGTATATTTACAGCTGTTCAAAGTTGATGTGTCGTAGTATATTAGTGAAATGTAAAAAATTGAATATCGTGCAGTGGTAAAATTCTTGTTTTTGGAAAGAGCAGTGCAAAAAAAAAAAATCATTAACGTATGTTAAAAGTGTATATGGACTCTTCAATTACAACAGTAGAAAGATGGTTTGCTGAATTTAAACGATGTCGTACGAGTCTTGAAGATGATCAACGAGCAGGTCGTCCGAAAAGTGTATCAACATCAGTAATCGTAGCAAAAATACAGGATATGGTTTTGGAAGATCGTCGATTAACAGAGAGAGATTTAGTAGAAGCTCTAGGCATATCATTAGGTAGTGTGAATAAAATTTCGGTTGAAGTTTTGGGTTTCAAAAAGCTGTGTGCAAAATGGGTGTCGCATTCGTTGCTAATGTTGTTAACAGAACAAAAACACATTCAAATGCGACTTTCTCAGCAACATTTGGAGCGTTTTAGAAAGGATAAAAAGAATTTTGTGTGTCGTTTCATCACTGTGCATCACTGTATCAGAGCCACAATTCTTTGAAATCTTTACGCCTCGTCGACGTTAAAGTCGTCGGAAGCGGGAGGGGATGGGAGGCAAGGAACGGGAATGTCTTTTTATAGGAACCATTCCGACATTCGTCTGGAGTGATTTCGTTGCCGGAATTCTGACTCCACGCGGACGTTCTGGGACTTCACATCCATTCTCGACCCACGGCTTGGTCTGAAAGTAACTGAGCAGCGGCCCTTCCTGTCTGCCACGGTCTTAACTCGGGCGTCACGGCGCGAGGCAGTTAATTGCCGCAGCCAGTCGGTTGCTCCCGGCAACAAGTAGGTACTGTGCGCTCCGTGACCGAGCTTTGTGATCCTGCAACTGGCCAGTCCTGGTGCCGCCTCCAAACCTGTCAGCCAGGGAGTATTTCACTCAGACATGCAAAGTGGATCGTTCAATATGACGTAAACGGCCGGAGAATTCAAGATCCTGCCGGATGCTGCGTTTATCTTGATCGCTGGAAGCAGGTACCAGTTTTCTTCATATTAACAGTCAGTATAGCGAAGTCAATTAAGATGGAGATAACATCGTTTCGTGCTTCATATCAGCAAATATTCGCTTTATGGTTATGGAAAAGGTGTATGAAAGCAAAAAGCCGGATCATCTGGCCTCGCATTCGGGAGGACGTGGGTTCGAATCCTCGTCCGGGCATCCAGATTTGGGTTTTACGTGGTTTGCCCAAATCACACCAGGCGAATGCCACGATACATCCTTCAAAAGGCCATGGCCGAATTTCTCCCCGCTCCTTGTCCCCAATCACAATCCCGCCTCTAATGACCTCGACGTCGACGAGGCGTAAAGCCATAAGTAAAAAAAAGAGTATGAGAAGCGTTAGGAGAAAGAGACAGTGGCAACGCTAAAGAGAACATATTACAGAAGTAAAAGTAGGAAAGACAAGAACTGGATGGGTGCAGACCATAAATGGTGTGAACCAACCGACATGCTATTTCACATCTTTATTTACAGCTAAAGAAACTGGTACACCTGCCTAATATCGTGTAGGGCCCCCGCGAGCACGCAGAAGTGCCGCAAGACAACATGACATGGACTTGACTAATGTCTGAAGTAGTGCTGAAGGAAATTGACACCATTCATCCTGCAGGGCTGTCCATAAATCGCTAAGAGTACGAGGGGGTGGAGATCTCTTCTGAACGTCACGTTGCAAGGCATCCCAGATATACTCAATAATGTTCATGTCTGGGGAGTTTGGTGGCCAGCGGATGTGTTAAAACTCCGAAAAGTGTTCCTGGAGCCACTCTGTAGCAATTCTGGAAATGTGGGGTGTCGTATTGTCCTGCTGGAATTGCCCAAATTCGTCGGAATGCACAATGGACATGAATGCATGCAGGTGATCAGCGAGGATGCGTACGTACGTGTCACCTGTCAGAGTCGTATCTGGACGTACCAGAGGTCCCATGTCACTCCTACTGCACACGCCCCACGCCATTACAGAGCCTCCACCAGCTTGAACAGTCCCCTGCTGACATGCAGGATCCATGAATTCATAAGGTTGTCTCCATACCCGTACACGTCCATCCGCTCGATACATTTGAAAACGAGACTCGTCAGACCAGGCAACACGTTTCCAATCATCAACAGTCCAATGTCGGTGTTGACGGGCCCAGGCGACGCTTAAAGCTTTGTGTCATGCATTCAGCAAGGGTACATGAGTGGTCCTTCGGCTCCGAAAGCCCATATCGATGATATTTCGTTGAATGGTTCGGACGCTGACACTTGTTGATGGCCCAGCATTGAAGTCCGCACCATTTTGCGGAAGGGTTGCACTTCTGCACGCTGAACGATTTAGTCGACTTTGGCCCCGTTCTTGCAGGATCTTTTTCCTGCTACAGCTATGTCGGAGAATTGATGTTTTACCGAATTCCCGATATTCACGGTGCACTCGTGAAATGGTCGTACTGTGAAAATCCCCACCTCTTCACTACCTCGGAGATGCTGTGTCCCATCTCTCGTGCGCAGACTATAACGCCACGTTCAAACACACCTAAATCATGGTAACCTGCCATTGTAGCAGCAATAAGCGATCTAACGCTTTCGCCAGACACCTGTTGTCTTAAATAGGCGTTGCCGATCGCAGTTTACATATTCCTGTGTATATATACACATATCTATACCATTTTCTTTGGCTCTTCAGTGTCTATTGTTATATGTTACACTACAGAGACTTTAACAAGTTAACATTAAAGAGATCTTGTTGTTTATAGCCCACAGGTCTGTGGAGACTATAAGAAGATAATGTAGCAGCTGTTGGATTCCCGGGACACAGTAGTGGCAGCATGTGATTTGAGATCCCTGCTAATAGGGGTGAAAAATATCAGCTTGGATGCAGGCATAAAACTAGAAGGAGAACAGTTGAAGAGATTATCACTGTCTTCATATAAATCTATCACTGAGTGACATTAACCTCCAGACTTAAAATTATTAAATAGAAGTAGAATTTGTTGCTTTTTCACAGGGAACATTTCTTTTGACAATTTAAGTAATTATTGTGGTTACAAAATTCCACTCATATATAGTAACTAACATGGGATAGCATGCATTCAAAAAACTGCTGTGAAAAATTATCATACTAACAGGTTGTTAAGTAATTGACTGCTTATGAGTTGTTGGTAATATAATTGATATTGTTAATAAGTGTGTGTACTGTTCCACATAAATAGCAACTAACATGATATAATAGGCTATGTAGTCGCAAATCACAGTGAAACTTATCATGGTTACTGGTTGTAAGAAAATAACTGATTATTAGATGCTGGTAACAAGTGTATATACTGTTCCACATAATAAGTATTAATTAACTCGGGATTGTATTTGTAGATAACAGGAGATATTGGTTATACTAATGGGTTGTAGCTAACTTGTTGTCAATATATAATAACATTATCAATTATATAGTAATATTGACATTACAAATAAGTGTATGTACTGTTCCACATCCCCGAGATTATTCTCACATGGGATCAAAGTGAACATATCTATCTATCTATCTATTTACTGTCGTTTAACTTGTTTATATACCAGATTCGGTGCTCGACACGTGGTTATCTGATTCGAATCCCTTTATTAGAGATAGCAGAGCTGGTGGTGCATGGTTCATAGTCGCCAGATTGTTCATCTTCTATGCTTAGCCCGAAAAATATACGAACACACAGTCACCCACACATATAATAACTTTAAATCATTCTCGGGGAACCATACCAGTCCACAGTTTGTTTTGGAGGAGTAAGCGCTGATTCAGTATCCAAAGAAGTAGAAGTCAAGATGGGAGTTCCACAGGGTAGTGTATTGGAACCATTGCTATTCGTTATTCTAATGAATGATTGTGTTAATGGTTTACTGTCGGAAGTTAGATTGTTTGCTGATGACATAATGTTATATAAAAGGATCAAAACAATAGAAGATTGTAGTAGACAGCTGCAGGGTGATCTAGATAGGATAATTAGCTGGATGAGTCAACACGGGATGAATGCAAAGAAGAGCCAGCTTATTAGGTACACAGATAAAAAACTAAAGGTTGATTGTGATTATAAAGTGGGGAAGGAGCTACTTATTGAAGACTCGAAATGTAAATACCTCGGCATAACATTTGATAGCAGACTTAACTGGGCAGGACACATTGGACAGGTAGTAGGGAAAGGGTTCAAAATTCTTCACCTGTTTAGTGATGAGGGGATGCACTGGAGAAGTAAGGAAATTGGGTATCAAATACAGGAGTTGGAGGGGGTGCAGAGCAGATCTGCCAGATTTGTCTTTGGAAATTATCGCAAAACACAATCGGTAACCAATATGATAAAGGAGCTGGAGTGGGATTCATTGGAGGATAGAAGGAGTCATTGGTGTGTACAAGGCCTATACTGGTGATGAAGCATGGAAAGATATTAGTGGGAAAGTTAAAAGAGGTGTATGGAAGGGAAATGATGACTATGACCACAAGGTGGCACTGAATTTCAGGCATAAGGGAATGGGAAAATTTTCTTTCTTAGGGAAGGGTGTAAGCGATTGGAATAAATTGCCAAGAGAATTGATGAATAATTTACCAAAAACACTGAAAGAGTTTAAAGTAAAAATTAGTAGAGGAGTGTGTAGGGAGATTGCCACAGGAGCGGGCGCTGCGCTCCATTTCAATTTTATCAATTATAATATAATCCACTCACCTCGATAGCTATTGGCTGGAGAAACCTGTCACGTGTCAGCTTTCGCTCACAAAACAGCGACCAGAGAAACCATCAGAATAAATTCGTGCTTCTGTCTACCATTTACTAGCTAAACAACTGATACCAAAATAATTGGCATAATACATTCATTAAGTTTACTTCTCATAGCGTTTCATAGTTCAAAAACTTTTGATAAATTTTGCGGCTGAAAAAACGTGGTTCTTCTTTTCAGTAACATGTTACTAATTAAAGACACTTAATTGTGATTTCGGCTTAGGATAAATTTCAGTTTAATTACAACTTTCACTTGCTTGACCGAAATTTATGCATTACGGCTTATTTGCTTTTTAGGCATTATACCTGTACTGACCACTTTCGTTAATGGTCTTTATTCATGTTCGCTGTAATTGCGTTATTAGGTTATTTTAACTGGACGTCAGACCAAATGTGTCACCGAATCGAATATTCTAGCAACTCATTTCTGCGGAGTTGCTCAACTGTTTCATAATATGGAATGTGTATTAAGTTCTCTGGCCGCCACAGATACTATGACCAATGTTTACGATATAAGTGTTTGCCCAGTCTCAATAATTAACAACGTGATGCTTTCGAAGCAAAGAGGATATTTTTAAAAATTTTGCAGAGTGAAATTTAAGGGTCAAATACAAGTCAAGTTTGTATTTAAGCTAGTTTGAGTGTGTAGCCTTTGAAACAGTTACACGATAGGGCGATCGTCCCTGTTCGTGTTTAATACCGACTTCTATTAATGCTTCTGAGTTCTTCAAGCTCAAGAGATTTTATTCATCCTAAGGGCGAAACACAGGTCAAGTTAATATTTAGTCAGATCAGATCAACCTGTCATAATCTTTCTTCGTAAAAACTGGAAATACTCTAGGCCCGTGACGATACACAAAAAGCAGTCACGGGCTTTGTGGCTAATATATATATGAATGCTGTTTGGAGAATTACCGTCCAATAAGCCTGCTATCCTCGCTCAGCAAGGTCTTCGAAGCTCATATACAGAGGGAAAGTATTATTCCCGACTTCCAATTCGGATTTCAGAAGAGGAATTCTGCTACTTAACAGATCATGCGAATAGTTGAAAGAGCCACGACAACCTTCAACTATCGCGGCTACTGTACGCTAGTGCTACTCGACGTGGCGAGGGCTTTTGATTCTGTTTGGCACAGCGGCCTCCTGTACAAACTTTATGGGCAGGGACTCCCCGGCCCACTCGTAAAGCTAATTCGAAGTTACATATCAGGTAGATCCTTCAGAGTGAGGGTAGGTATGGATCTATCAACACGTCGCCCCATAAAGGCAGGAGTACCACAGGGATCGGTACTAGGACCCGTACTTTACAACTTGTATACAGCTGATATACCAGCTCCAACTACAGTCCGTACCGCCCTTTACGCAGATGAAACGGCTTTCTTCACGGCACATAGGTGTAAAGCCACTGCCATCCGCAGACTACAACAGGTTCTACAGCAAACTGAAGTCTGGGCCAGAAGGTGGAGAATTACCCTCAACACCGGAAAAACCCAAGCCATCATGCTGACGAGGCGCCTGGGGAAGCGGGATCGCCAGCAAAATCGCACCAAGAAGCTGCTCCTAAATGGAGAAGAGATAGAGTGGTCTTGGTGTCACTATGGACTCCCGGTTAACCTGGAAAAGCCACATCGAGGACACTCGACGAAAAGTCGCAGCTAGGCTCCAAGAACTTTACCCGATCCTCAATCGGGACAGCTCATTATCAGCCAGTACCGGAGTCAGTATATATTGTAGTCTAGTTCACCCGATAATTGAATATGCGTGCCCGGTGTGGGGCTACGCATCCAAAACTGGGTTGCGCAGACTGCAAACAATGCAAAACAGAGCGCTTCGGCGGGCACTACATGTCCCGAACCAGTTCCCGACAGCAGACCTGCATGAAGCCGCAGGTGTCCCGCTGCTACAAGGAAGAATATTGGCGATAACCAAATCCTTCTACAGAGCTGCAAGAACGTCTACTAATCCACTAATTGCAAATCTCGGACAGTATAACAATGCATATGACAAACATGCAAGGCCATTGTCCATCCTAACAAGAAATTAAAACAATATAATAGCAAAATTAAAGACATACCATTAATAAAAGACACCCAACCTGAAAGTCTGAAGGAAATGTCCAGAGACAAAACCTTCACCTAAACTGCTTGAAAATATAAAAGCAGAAATTGCTCTCGGGCGGAGAGCGTGCACGACTCGGAAGTCGGAACATGGTCTGGCTGAGCAGAGCTGCCTGTCTGGAAGTGGAGTGTCGCTGTGGAGGAACCGGTTTCCAGCAGTCGGTATCGAGTAGAGTGGCAGCCGGGAACGCTGGCGGTTCTCCAGTCGGTGTCGGCTGCCAAATGAACCTCATTGTGAGCGCTAATCGTATTAACAGGTCTGCAGCATTCCAGCTCCCCACACAGCTGTCTATCGCATTCACTTTCTCACAGCTTGGCCTTTCTATCGTTATCATACATTATAACCTTCTACCAGTGGTCGCTATTCAAATATCTCTACTTAACTACAGACAATTTGTCTCTCAATTTAAATCTAAATTATTGTTTCCACCTAAATCGTACACTTTGGTTGCTTCCAACAGCGATGAGTTGACTACGTTTTATGTCATCTTTTACACTTACGATGACTTTTAAGGTTCTCTCTCTGGTTATAGTTTTGTCTTTTATGCTTCCTCTTTTTATCTAGAAGGAAAACGTATACCATACCTAAAATTAATTACCTTCATGCTGCGAGGATGATTCAAATGAAAATGTTAATTATGTTTTAAATTTTAGGTATAATTTTTCGATATAGTCTTCTCCACTCTCAAAGCATGTCAGCCAACGCTTCCGAAGTGCCTGAATTCCCGTATCAAAAAATTCTTTTGGGAGACGACACAACCACTCGTGCACCGACTGGCACACCTAGTCATCGTATTGAAATTTCGTCCCAGAAAGTTCTTCTTCCAGGCAGCGTCGGCCTTAGTCTTTGCGAGGCCCCGGGCGGCAGATCTTTGCGAGGTCCTTGTCCTTCGTACAAAATATATTAATCGAAAAATTCAAACATCTTAAAAATAAATTTTGAGTTTTAATATATTATGTTAGAAGAGCTATTAAAAGTTAACAAACATAAAGATGACAAATTATTAAGAATAAACTGAAGTACATTAAGTTGTGTGAAGATACGCGGGGATTTAAAAATGATGTTTGTGCCTTTTCCTGAGACTAAAATATTTAATAAAAGCACAAGAATCTAACGAATGAGCTATTTCATTTTCAATTCAAAGAATATAAAGGGCTGAAAATCAATGTTGTGTCATCGAATTCTTCAAATTTGTTTTAATATTTGTTAACCATGGAAAAATTATTTCTGCGGACGCAACTGTATTACGTGTGGCGGCAATTCTCAAGACTACTTCGAGGGTGGGGTACACTTCAGTAACTCAGTTTTTTTTCTGTTATTTATCTCATCACCGATATACCGCATTCGTTTTATTCATACAGTTCTTGTCCATCAATATCAGATGTTTCCCCTGCTATAATAGGAATGTGACATTCAATTGATCTAATTGAGAAATTTTGGTTAGTTTAGTAATTAATATATACTTTACCATCAATTAACCAACTTTACTTTATTGTTACCACTAATAGCTGAAAATAAAATAATTTTTGTAAACATAAACTTTAATCAACTCGGGTAGCTGCGCGAGGCCCCTCCAAAAGAGAGACCCTGGGCGATTGTCCTGTTCGCCACCCCCCAAGGCCGCCTCTGCTTCCTGGGGTCCAAACATATGTAAATCACTTGGGACAAGTTCGGGTGGGTATAGTGGATAAGGCAGACATTCAAACAGCATGTCTGCGATTGTTGCAACCGTTGCACGAGCCGTATGTCATGTTGCAGAAGAACACCTGTCGATAGCAGTCCACGTGGTTTTGATCTAGTGGCAGGCCGAAGATGGTTTTTGAGGCGGTTTGTGTATGTGTCACTGGTAACATGGTCGCTCGTGGCGTGTAGTGCTCCAAGAGGACGGCTTTTTCGCCCCCAAAGAGGGTCAGAATATTTTCCTGAGGATGGCTGTGTTAGAAACTTCTTTGGTTTTGATGATGTCGAATGACACCATTCTTTGCTCGCTCTCTTAGTTTCATGCTGATGCTAACTAACCAAGGTTTCGTCGTCTCCGATGACGATTCGTGCAGGGAAGGCATCACCATCGCGTTCAACACTCCGCAGGACTTTTTTTTCTTTTTCTTCTTTCCTGTTCGGCCACCAAAGACCACGTGGACACTGGCGTGTTAGTTATTTTATTATTCCTGCAGTATACCTAATTAAACGGGATTGTGGCACCTATCAATATGTAATACACTTTATCGTGCAATACCGCTAATACAACCAACACAGGAATCCTATTCTGCAGTAACAACATACACCATTAAAACTTGAAATACTTCTTAGCAATATTAACGGACGAGATGATAAAACTGGTAACTGTAATAGCTGAAATAAAACCTCTATTAATATATATACTTCTTATATATAACTACATACGGAATAGCTGTGCATTAAGGAAGTAATCGCGATAGACATAAACATGTTTTAATTGATGACTTGTTACTGCATTTTAAGAGTTTATTAATGTATTTGCTTCTAAATAATGTACCCTGATTGTTGGTAAAATTTGATAAAATCAAATCACAAATAAAACAAAATAAAAATATAGTTACGTAAAACTTTACAAATTTCATTTTTTCCGTGAGATGTTCCGTATTCTTTTCCAATATCTGTTCTTCCAGTGAGTCAATACTTGTAGGTAGAGATTAGCCTGACTGCATATTTCCAACATTGCGTTGTAGTTCAGTTTGCAACCTTTCTCTCGCTTATGTCCGAGACCTTCAACTATCCCACAGAAACAGGTCGCATTCGCGATCAGATAACCGAGCTCTACCCGTATCTACATAGCCGGCACATTAGATTACTTAATCATGTTTTTTTTTTTTTTTTTTTTTTTTTTTTTTTTTTTTTTTTTTTTAAATGGCATTCGGCAACGGAGGCCATGCAGCCAGCTCAATGTGTATTTTTTCCAATGTATGGACGCCACAGGACGGACAGGACATTCACACAGACACACAACACTTAACATCCATGCCCGCGGCCGGATTCGAACCGGCGGCCTTCGGTTAATCATGTTCGATAACACCACATAACGGAAGCTGAACGTAATTTGCTCGTATATAAGGAATAGTGGACAAGACATAACCTATTAGATAACAAAAATTTATCACAGTTGCAACAAAAGACGTCGTACCGTATTTAAAAATGCTATTTTGATTTATATTACAAATTTGCTGCACATCATGTGACTGGAACTATACAACCAAAGTGCCACTTGTGGTGGAGAGACCAAACGTGGTAGGTGAGTGGTAACGCTCTGCCCTTGCATTCGGGAGGACGCGCGTTCGAATCCACGTTCGGGCTTCCAGATTTCGGGTTTTCCAGGGTTTCCCGAAATCACTGCAGGTGAATGCCATGATGGTTCCCGGATGGTAGAATTGCTTCCTGTTTCTTGCCACAGGCCTCTCCCGCCTCTAATGATGACGTCGACGTGGCGTAAATAATTAAAAAATAAGGAGAGGATACGAATATTTTTTGTGAATGGAAGTAGTTTCTTGTGGTCTTGCGCCTCAGTGACAGGGTTACAACTTGCAGCGTATTCCGCGTCTGTCGATTAGTTTGATCTTAGTAGTAGACTAGCTGATGTAGAAACTAATATTCAACTACACGCCGAAGTTGTTATTAAACACATCAGCACCTTAGGTTTGAGAGAGGTCAATGATGATAATCTCAGTTCTTCAAGGTATTCAAGATGAAATGGACAATGGTGCCCAAGTTGATACCATAGTCTTGGATCTCTCAAAGGTATTAAGATAGTGAGCCATAAAATAATGGTTAATGAGGTTAAAACAATTGAGGAGGATTGGGATATTGCTTGTTGTTTGAGGGAGTTCTCAAAAACGAGGAATCTGGGAGTTAGCGTAGAAAGAATGATTACGTCGTTGCTTTAGAATCACAAGTTAGGTTGTCTACAGACGACAGAATGTTGTATAATAGGATTACATCAAGAGGGAATTCGTAACAGATATAGAGGGCCGTAGAGAATGTACTGTTTAAAAGATAAATATTGGCTGAAGGAATGCATTATAACGACCCATCTTCTTAAAAACGTACAACATTGAAGATTTTGTATGATTATCAAGATATATAGGTAATTACTGGTAGAATGCGTAAAATATAAATATTTAGGAACATCATCTGACAATAATTTAAATTGGTCAACGATATCGATACAAAATGGATCTGATTTGTAGAGCTTGAATGTCTCGGCTTATATATATTACATCAAAATAAAATATTACTGGTCTTGAATATTATCGGTCTTTAAGGATTGTCGACATTGAAGTCACTGTAGTTAAGAGAGATTTGGAAGAATGGACAAGGAACAGAAGAAATTCGAGCAAGGCACATCGAAGGAACCATCCGGCATTCGCCTATTGTGGTTCCTGAAATACATGGCAACTGGAATCTCAAACTCGGAACCGAAGATAGTATCTGCGTCTTTCCGAATAAAAAACCAAAGCGTTATGCAGATATCTGCCAGTTGCGGTAAAAAGACTTCTAGATAAATCTTCATGCTGCTTGTATACAAGCGAACTCGGAAGATGTCTATTAGCTAGGCTACATTAGCACCAACTATTTGACATGATGTAGCTTTCACTGAAAGTCATTCGTAGACACTAATATACTTTGACGTACAAACTAACACTTTGTATAGCTGGTTTTTGCCACTAACTGCATAGCCATAAAGGAGCTTTAACTGTCACTTTAGCTGCAGATTGCAACACTTAACGGGTATGAAGACTGGAAACGTTGAAACAGGAACTTAATAATGTTGTAATGCTTTACTCGATGTATCGTCGGGGACAGAATTCGCAAGACCCCTTGCCTTTCGATTATGCTTCGTTCTAGACACGACTACTTCATCAGACAGCATAACTGGCAGGTGGGACACTAAAATCAAGATATAATAGACCAAGAAAAGAGTGAAGAAGTACAAGAGGAAATGGTCGTAGGTAAAGCAGATGTGGCGTACAGGAAGATCAAACAGAATTTTAGAGAAATGGAGAAAAGTGGTATAAACATTACAGCTGCCAATGGGAAACCTCTTCTAAGCTTAGATGATAGACCTAACCAATGGGAGGAATACATAGAGAAATTGTATGATGGAGATGATTTGAACAACAGTGTATTGTCGACATTGATGACTTAGGTAATCCTGTTTTAAGGACAGAATTTGATAGAGCTTTGAATGATTTGAAATCAAATAAGGCAGTTGGAATTGATGAGATTCCTGAACTTCTGAAATCCCTAGGAGAAGAAGAAATCCAAAGATTACTCAAACTTATATCAAAAAGTTATGAAACAGGAAAGATTCCCATTGATTTTAATAAAAGTGTCGTCTTCATACTTCCGAATAAAGTACAAGCTGACAGATATGAGAATTATCGCACTGTAAGTCTAACATCACATGCTTAAAAATTATCGACGAGAATAATATACAGAAGACTATAAAGAGTAGTAGAAACAGTAGTAAATGAAGATCAGTTTGGGTTTAGGAAAAACCGCGGTACAAGAGAAGCGATTCTGGCATTAATATTAATACTTGAAGGGCGGATCAAGAAAAACAAAGATACTTTTGTAGCGTTTATTGATAATGGTAGGTGGGACAAAATGTTCAGAATTTTTAGAAGTCGGGTCTAAAATAACGAGATAGAAAAACACTTTATAATCTTTATAAGAATCAAGATGCTGAAATAAAAATAGATAATCATGAGGAATACGCTTCAGTTAAAAAGTATGTGATTCTATCCCAATTAATATTTAGCTTGTATCTAAAAGAAGCAATAAAGGAAGTGAAAGAAAGATTTGAGCGTGGCATAAGTTTTCAATGTTTTTCTAAGAAAGTAGAACGTGCGACCCGATTGAAAATACTGTTTCTAAAATTTGGCTCGACTGCTGAAAAGGTTGACCACCAATGCCTTAACCACTGAGTTAGCAGACCTTTTTTTGTTAACGGCTTAACAGCGAGGTCTTTAGAAACGGGAAAGGATGGGGGGGGGGGGGGGGGAGAGAGACAAGGAATGGGAAGGAATTCGGCCATGGCCTTTTGAAGAAAGCATCCCGGCATTTGCCTGGAGTGATTTGGGAAACCATAGAAAACCCAAATCTGGATGCCCGGACGGGGATTCGAACCGGCGTCCTCCCGAATGCGAGGCCAGAACGCTAACCGTTACACCACCAATCTCGGTGTAGCAGACTGATTTTAGCACTCATCATATAACTGCCTTTGCTAGTGAGTGTCCACTGTTTAAAAGAAAGCTGCGGTGGCTATCAACGATATAAGTAAGGCGGTGTAATTCCTGAAAAATCAACCGATTTCGTAGTTTTAGTCATTATTATGACGAAAAAGGGGTATATCCGTAATTGTTTTTAATTTGGAACTCTTGCATCTGCGAGTTTCTTGTGCGCGGTGTAGTAACTGAGCGGCAAATCACCACAGCCAAGTTTGGATTCGTCTCTGATCAACCACTCCTCTATCAGCTTCCGAAGATATGTGGCCATAAGATCAGAGCAATTACGTTCTGCCCTCACTTATTGCTAGTAATGAGCAGGAATCAGCGATACAAATGAAAACACGTAGTTGAAAGAATGGAGTGACTTTAATACTTCAATAAAATTGGGCACATAGACATACACTTGAAATAACCGAAAAATACTGCATAAAATAACTTTCATAAAAGGAATCTCTTACTAATAAAATCCTGTCACTCGGGATATTCTTTCTAAGCCAGCAGAAGGGTATAAATGCACTAGCCATTACCTAATAAAATCTGCATGCCTTATGGACACGTGGTCCATCCTGAGAATCGGCGAATAGACTGCTCCGGAGGCCGTTCCAGACTGTGCTCTCCAGAGTAGAAACGTGGTGGGGGAAGTCATGTGACATAGTCCTATTCGTCTAAAATCCCTTGCTAAGGGCTTCCTGGGCTACAGTGGTAGGGGGACTGCTTCCCACGGGAAGTGACTTTGCCCATCCTTGAGCTCTGCTTCGTTGGGTGGATTTACATTACATAGCTGCAGCTTGAGAAAAATTATCCCGAGCGAAAATTAGAATATACTATAACTAAAATCTCTCAATATACTACAGTGGTACTTGTTTTTTTAATCTTTGGTAGCGTGATGGGAACTGGAGGTCTATTATATCCTGAATTTAGTGTACCAGTTATGCTGTCCCATGAAGTAGTTGTGTCTTGAACGAAGAATAATCGAAAGGTGAGCAGTCTCGTGAATTCTGTGTCCTACTGTGCAACAACGGGGATAGGTATAGATGCGTTGTGCTGGATTGGTACAAAAGTCACTCAAGTAAATAAATTCCGTATTCCACTGAGTAATATTTTTCCTTTCATTAGGAGTATACATTCTTTGTAATCTATAATATTTATAATGATGTTGGTCATCACTGCTCTGCATGCTCTCATCCACATGGAGAGTCCTGCTGTGCACTGTTAGGGATATTTTAATGTGGTAGTATCCCGTTAGTATCGACATGTATTGCCATCTGTCTGTGAAACGTGTAACTATGTTCTTTGTGTGGTTTTTATTTGTAAAATATGTAGGATATCAGGCGGCGACTGGGGACCGTCCCAGCATTTAGCTTGATGATTGCGGAAAAATGCCATAAACCGCAATCCGGTTCGGTTGTGCCTACGCGACGTTGTCTGTTGGTGCCATGACGCTGGTTTGTACAATGCGTGAAGTGGGAAGGAGCCGATCCGCATTGCCACACTCTTCTAGGTTTGGACATCGAGGAGGGAGCGGGGTTTTAGGTTTTTTATAGAATTTCTCAATTAGAAGAAATTTAAATAGAATTATATTAGCATTTGCCTGTTGCTTTGCCCGCTTGGACTTGGGTGTGCTCACGAATGCGCGTACGGTACATGCCTGGATTTTCGAGCAGCAGTGTTAACGGAAGTTACGTTGAAATGGAGCTTGGAGCAAAATTTTTTTGCTGAAAATCCGTTCAAGTATCTTATTTCGTAAAGTGATAATAATAACAATGAACAAAGTTTTTCTCGACATTGTATATTTATGAATGTTTGCCAGGAAACCAAACGCGTATGATAATTATTTAAACACAATATTTCGGCGACACAAACTCCGTCGCCATCTCCATTTGCGACTACACTTGAAATGGTGACGGATATTTTTGTGTCGCCGAAATATTTTGCTTAAATCAGAATCTACCTAGGTTGGTTCCCCGATAAACAGTCATAAATAATAACAGACCCTAACATCCACAGTTTACATCTGAGCATAACTAACAAAAAGAATCCAATTGTTCAGAAATACGAGTTAAGCAATACAGTTAATGATATGGTCGATTCTATGAAATATTTGGGAGTAACAGTACAAAGGAACATGAAATGGGACATACACATTAATTCGTTAGTAGGTAGAGCAAATTCTAGGCTGCGATTCATAGGTAGAATCTTGAAAAATTATAATGAACAAAGGAGATAGCGTACAAATCTCTTGTGCGTCCACATTTGGATTATTGTTGTGCCATTTGGGACCCGTTTCGTAAGGGGTTGATCGAAAGTGTAGAGAAAGTACAGAGAAGAGCCGCTCGATTCGTGACCGCTTGCTACAGTCCTTATGAAAGCGTCACAGAACTGATTAGTAGACTAGGTTGGGAGTCTCTGGTAGATAGACGACACACCTTTCGTTTAAGCTTATTGGTAAACATGTGTACTCCCACTTTCACTTTTGAGTATAGTGAAATACTTCTTCCACCAACGTATTTGAGTCGGAAGGACAGGAAAGATAAAATTAGAGAAATAAGGTGCCGGACTGATTCTTATATGAATTCTTTTTTCCCTCGTACCATTAGGGATTGGAATGCACAGCAAAGAGATTATCTTTGGTACTGAGCACCCTCTGCCACCCACAATTTTGTGAATTGCAGAGTATATATGTAGACGTAGATGTAGTAGATGACCGCAAATGGTGTAAATTATTCGATAATGTGCTGTATTGTTCTCGTCATCAAATATGTAATTTTGAGGCGAAAATTTTCAACCGTCACAGCCAGACGTAGATGTTTTGGTTGTAAAGTGCTGTCATAATTTGTAACTTTAACAATCTTCATACAATATACCGAGCAGAAAGTGAAGGACAAAATTTACTGAATAGTAACAAGAAAATGTAAAGTCGATCATGAAAAAAAATAGTAATTTTTAAGTCCAGCTAATAATTTTTCCTTTCCTATGAGATGGGTTTACGAGGTTTAGTGATTTTTGGTGGAGAAGACCAGGAGTGGAGCGATCTGCAACTTCAGTGTCGGAAATCCCAGTGGAGGCCAAATCTTTTTGTACCTCATTGAGCCACATGCTCCCTGTCTTATAGCTTCTGATAAGTGAGAAGACCTTCTTGCTAAGCCTGTTGCTGTTCATTGTCAGAAGGTGCCCATAAAACGACAGCCGCCTACATCGCATGCTGGTTTTAGTCGTTTCAAACAGTTGGTACAATTCGCTTTCAGTCGGTAGGTTCCATCCGGGAGCACTCTTGGTCCATAGATTTTCCTCAGGATACGTCTTTCAGCTTTTTCCAGATCATCCGTGGTGCTTTTCCTGTTTATCAGCAAGGTCTCCGCAGCATATACGAACTGAGCTCTGACAACAGTTTTGTAATTACGCATTTTAGCATTCTTCGAAATACAATTCCTGGTGTAAGGATTTTGCGACTGCTGACATGCTGCGTTGGGTTTAGCACATCTATCTAAGATGGAGGTTCCTTTTCTACCATTTGGGTGGACCCATTCATCAATTTACGGGAATCGATAGACTTTTCCAGTCTTGTCGTGGATGGTTTAGCACATCTATCTAAGATGGAGGTTCCATTTCTACCATTTGGGTGGACCCATTCATCAATTTACGGGAATCGATAGACTTTTCCAGTCTTGTCATGGATGGTTTAGCACATCTATCTAAGACGGAGGTTCCATTTCTACCATTTGGGTGGACCCATTCATCAATTTACGGGAATCGATAGACTTTTCCAGTCTTGTCATGGATGGTTTAGCACATCTATCTAAGACGGAGGTTCCATTTCTACCATTTGGGTGGACCCATTCATCAATTTACGGGAATCGATAGACTTTTCCAGTCTTGTCATGGATGGTTTAGCACATCTATCTAAGACGGAGGTTCCATTTCTACCATTTGGGTGGACCCATTCATCAATTTACGGGAATCGATAGACTTTTCCAGTCTTGTCATGGATGGTTTAGCACATCTATCTAAGACGGAGGTTCCATTTCTACCATTTGGGTGGACCCATTCATCAATTTACGGGAATCGATAGACTTTTCCAGTCTTGTCATGGATGGTTTAGCACATCTATCTAAGATGGAGGTTCCATTTCTACCATTTGGGTGGACCCATTCATCAATTTACGGGAATCAATAGACTTTTCCAGTCTTGTCATGGATGGTTTAGCACATCTATCTAAGACGGAGGTTCCATTTCTACCATTTGGGTGGACCCATTCATCAATTTACGGGAATCAATAGACTTTTCCAGTCTTGTCATGGATCGTTTAGCACATCTATCTAAGACGGAGGTTCCATTTCTACCATTTGGGTGGACCCATTCATCAATTTACGGGAATCAATAGACTTTTCCAGTCTTGTCATGGATGGTTTAGCACATCTATCTAAGACGGAGGTTCCATTTCTACCATTTGGGTGGACCCATTCATCAATTTACGGGAATCGATAGACTTTTCCAGTCTTGCCATGGATGGTCATCATCGGGGCTTTCCCTGGGTGCCGACTCTCGAAGTACTTGGTCTTTTCGTACGATATCTGTAGTCCTGTCTGCTGCACTATCTTTTGGTAGGATTTTAACAGCAGTGGAAGCATCCGTAAAGTCGTTGGTTAGGGCTGCGATGTCATCTGTGAAAGCCAGGCTCCTTATTTCGATCTTTCGTGTTCCGGCTCCAGTGGTGACTGGTTTGATTCCAATTTTGTTCAATGCGAGTTCCCAGGTTCTGATGACTTTGTCGAGCATCAGTTTGAACGGAATGGGTGAGAGGCCAACTCCTTGACTTACTCCAGTTGTGATCTTGAAACTCCGGGACAGTTCTTCTCTGAATTTCACTTTGGGAGAGGTGTCTGTGAGAGTTTGTTCGGTGAGGATGCGTGTTTTATAATCTACACCACTCTCTCGCAGCACTTTGAAGAGTGTTTGGCGGTCAATCGAATAAAAACCTTCTCGAATTCCACAAATGTTACAGTGACATTGACACTTCTCATCTGTTTCAATTGGAGAATTGTTTTTAGATTGAAGATCTGTTCGCTGCAAGAGCATCTTCGCAGAAACCTCCCTGATAACCGCCAATCGTGTGGCCACACTGATTCTCCACATTGTCACGTAGAATCCTAGACAAAACGTGTAGTCTTCTCGTAAAAGCGATATTCCCCGATAGTTGTTGACATCATCTCTGTCTCGTTTTTTTGTGCATAGGATGTATTAGTGCTGTCCTCCAGTCGTCAGGTTTCCTTCCGGTATTATAAATCTATATATATAAAGATGAATGTATGTTTGTTTGTTAGTTTGTTAGTTCTTCATACAAATCCACAGTTTTCATCCGATCTCGATGAAACTTTGCACACTTATCTTTTGTAACAAGGAGAAAAATACTGTCTACATTTGGTTGAAATATCATCTGTATAAATAATACATATTGTCTTCTAATTTCGAAATACTACTGAACGGCGATAGACAGACACGTTGGATATGGAGGTCTCCCTACTGTTTTTCCGTGTAGAGATCATTTAGCTCAGTGGCTAAAGCGCTGCCTTACTAATGTTTAGGTCGTGGTCTCCGGTTGAAATCTCCGTAGAGGCTAGGATTTTTAAAAATTGTTTTTGATCGTAAGAGTCACGCCTGGACCGTCGGTTATTCGGAATGAATGTTAAACTGTAGATATTACAAAGTTAGGGATGCAATGCGAGGCAAATCACAAGTAGTCTTGCAATGCTGTAGGTGTACACTTTTTTACGTTATAATGATCCCTCAGGGGTTGTTCGCAGTCAGTGTGTGTGTGTGTGTGTGAGTGTGAACCGCAGTAATAATACTATAAATACGGAAGTAAGTCTCTGTCTTTTTGTTACGTTTTGACGACTAAATGGCTATATCGATACTGATTGAATTTGACAAGAAAATCTGTATGAAGGGCACAGGACATTTTTTCCAGTATGATTAACAGTTGCAGTCAAGAAATTTTGAGACCTTATCGAATGGTGACAGAAATATGTTGGAAATTGATTTTCTTCAAGAGGCAGGTTCGACGGTAGAATGATATAGTGATAGCTTTCCTGTCATATTATGCAGACTAGGTGTTGTTTAGGACCAATCCTTCGTTACTGACAATTTTCTATATTCAATTCTGGCAAAAAAATTCTTAATCCACGCGTATGAAGTCGCGGGTACGATCTAGTAAATCATAAAAATACTTTTCTCACATAAAACCTAAAAGCTTTTACAGATTGCCTTCTTTGAGAAATCAGTTTAATGCACAGTGTGGTCATGAAACTCTCAGCGAGCGGGTGTTACTCGCACACGGGGTATTTTTTTTTTCTAGTTGTTTCTCAGCTGCCAACATGCGAACACACTTAGAGTTCATTATACCCAGACAACAGTTAAACGATTAGATAGAGATGGAGAGAGAGAGAGTTAGCAAATAGCAGAAACAGTATGCTTGTTTTATTATTATTATTATTATTACTCCGCGATTCACTAAAAGTGTGTGGCGGAGGGTGCATTGCACCTATCGAAAAGGGTTATGGTTTGGAAGGGTTATGGTTTGGAAGGGTTATAAGGGATATGGCAGGAGGCGCCCATGGCTATTGTGAGGAACCATCCCCGCATTCGCGTGGAGTGATCCGGGACAGGGCCCGCTCTAGGGGGGGGGGCAAACCGGGCATTTGCCCGGGGCGCTAAAATTTAGGGGCGCTAATTCGGCTGTAAGTGTGAGAAAAATATTAATGATATGAATGTGTTAAATACCCAATTAATAAAAAAAATCCACATACCGATTTTTTCGTTCGTTAAAAACTTACAGTTCTTAGCTATTTGGGTGCGCCCCTAAAGACTTCGAAGAGACGGGGCGCGGACCTCAAAGGGGCGTGCCGTTGCCTCGCCGCCTCTGTGTGAATTCCGCCATAGGAGCAACTTCAAAATGCGCCGCGTCCGCGCCATGTCTCAGCCCGAAGTCCGCGCCACGTCTCTTCTGTGTGGATTGGGCCTTAGCACGCGAGTAGAACGCTGTTTCGACTTTTGCTGTCTCAACTTGCTTATTATTGCTAATTATAAAAATGGTTTCATTACACAAACACATTAGTCTTACTATTACGTTATTAGTGATAAGTGGAAGTTCATAAAAATTACTTGAGGATTTCATAATTTCTAAAGGTAAGTACGTACATCAATGATTAAACGGTTATTTAGTTGGATATACGACATAAGCGCACAACGACAAAAGCGCACAACATAATGGCTGTAGGTGGGGGTGTTACACTTGACCTCGGCTACTTGCACTGATTCCGACGTTATACTGCCCACAAGTTACTAGACACGGCGAAAAGGAGTGTTTTTCGCAATTGTAGTGAGGCTCCAATACATGGAATCGATAGTGCTTGGCGGGAGATGCTGAGTATTTATTTTATTGAATTGATGAACCAAATCAATATGGATTTTAGTTTTTGGAAATCGAAGTGGAATAATTTGAATAATAATTTCTTCTTGTAATCCGAGCCTCACAGATTTGTTGTACAAATTAGATACAGCCAATGAAAGTGTTATGGTTGGGTTAAATTATATACGCTAGCTTTGATCGCTTGTGAAATAGTGGGTGTGGGACAGTACTTACAATCATTAATAAATAAATAATATTACCAGCTGCTGATTACCGATTAGTTACTTCAAATACCATTAGTATATTCAATTTCGAATGTTAACTGCTAATATATGATAACCCATGATGCTTATTATACATGCGAATGCGGTTTCCAGATACTCTAATTGCTGCTTTTGTAAACCGTTTCAACAAAAAGAAATTCATTAACTATTTTAGTGAATGTGAATAACTCTGCAGTCATTGCGCGACAATCACTGCACAACTCTTTTTTTTTTTTTTTTTTTTTTTTTTTTTTTTTTTTGTTGTTGAACGTATTCCGTTTAAGCCTACAGAAATTGCCATTCTGTATACACGGTTTCTGTATTTGCAGCAAATTTACGGGTCGTATCCTCCGCGAATAAGCTTTGACTGTGTAGTAACACTAGACTTTCTTTATGTTCACAGGGTATGGAAAATATTTTGTGTTGTGCATAAATATTTTTTTATATCGACTGAGAATAATTTATCTTAGTTATGGTTTTAGCTTATTTAGAATAAGGATAAATATTTAATTTTTATATTATTTTATAGTGTACATTATTTGAGTTACGTGCGTGCCTCTTCAAAAAGTCTGACGGTCAAAGAAAACTATCTGGTTACCAGTACAAAAAAGAAGGTTGGGAAAGGAAGCGGAAAGGCAGAATCAATCTGGCGCGTTAAAATAATATACTGTATTCAGGGTTTACCGAAACAAATCTTAGAATCCAATATCAGGTCGGGATACGAAAGAAGTACAGAATCGTCAGAGAATAATAGCAAACAAATGAACGAAGTTTCTAAACCAATTGGAACTGACACCAACGTGAGACTCACAGAAGGCGTTCTAAAACTTTGTGGCCAAGAATTTTACGAGACGCCGTAAGAAGCTTTTTAGTAAGGCAGGGTCCACCTAAACTATTCCATTATTACAAATTTCCTTCCAATGACAAATGTCGACATTTTAGCGCAAAATATTATGCACGAATTTTAAGGAACGGAGAGCAAATATTGCGAGATTAGCTACTATCTTTCACAAAACTGCGTTTACTGCTTCTGTTGCAAAATTTTTGGCTGTTTAGTTAGTTCTTTCTCAAAGGAGGGTTTTAAAAAATTGGAAGCACCTGGACAAAACTTTAAAAGAGAATGAAATTTCTAAAAATCGTATTCAGGCAAAAAAATCATGGCTAGAAATGAACGAAAGATTAAATTGTTGTAAAACTGTAGATACTGCCACTAAAAGAGTTATTAATGCCGAAATAAATCATTGGAATGAGGGGCTTTTAAGAATCATTGCAATTACCAAAATGCTTGGTAAAAGTTGTCTGGTTCATCAAGGTACAAGCAACAAGTTGTTTGAGCATAAGAACGGTAATTTCTTAAAAATAGTTGAGTTACTGTCTGAATACGATCCCATTATGGAAGAGCACGTCCGTTGAGTGCTCTAAAAAGTAGAGACTAAAGCTCAATGTCTTGGGAAAAATATACAAACCGGGATGGTAGATCTGCTGCATCAAAGTGTAAAGTCTCATGTTATTAATGGAATAACAAAATTCAAATATTTTTCCATAATTTTAAACTGTACTCCTGACTTTAGAAAGATACAGCAAATTACTCTTGTAATCAGATATGTTTCAACCAATAAAATTAATCCTGATGTTGAAATTAAAATTAATGAAAGCTTTTAAGGATTCTTACCAGTCGAAAGATCCACAGAAAAAACAAATGTCTGATATTATAGTTGGGGAACTTAATGACTTGGGTTTAAATTTCCAGGATATCAGATGGCAGGGACTGACAATGGGTCCAATATGAGGGGCGATAAAGCAGGAGTGCAATCTAGAATTAAACAATATAATTCGCTAGCATTCAATGTTCCGTGTAGTAGCCATTCTCTCAATCTTGTTATTAATGGCAAAAGCATCATTGGAAGCCGCTAATTTCTTCAACATGGTCCAAAAAATATATTTATTCTTTTTGGCATCTACTTTTCGATGGGCAAATACTTTTAAAGCATGTTCAGGGTTCAACTTTGAAAACATAGAGTGACACTAGATGGGAGAATAGGATAGGGGCATTAAACCCTTTAAAATTTCATTTGGGCGATGTATACGACGCCTTGCTAAGTATTTACGAAATCCAAAAAAATTATAATTTAATGATGTAGTCTTTTTAGCTATTGAGTATGAAATTGCTGATGAAGTAAATTTAAAGATGTAATAAAAAATTCGCAAACTGAAAGTAAGAAAAAAGTTTGTTTGTCATTTTAGCGTATTTGATGTAGTCTCGTTTTATTTTCAAAATAATGGCTTTTAGATTGTTTGTATGATAATATCCATCTGTAATAGCATTTACAAATGTAAAAAATATGGTTAATTTGTGGCTATGTACAGATATTTCATAATTAATTTCTCTATTTTGTGCCGCTAGATCAAAATTCAAAAGTTTATTTATGAATATAAGATTTTATTAAAATTAAAATTAAATATTTTATTCGATTAAAAAAAATTTTCTTTAAATTTACATAATTCTACATAATCGTAAGGGGCGGCAATTCGTCTATTTGTCCGGGGCGGCAAAACCGCTAGAGCGGGCCCTGTCCGGGAAAACCATGGAAAACCCAGATCAGGATGGCTGGAGTGCTTTATCGAAAGCTACTCCTGTCGGATTTTAATGTTTACTCGCCAGGTAAATCCTTTCTATTCCATTCCCTAATCGCTCGTTGGAAAAATGAGTACAGAAATGAATCGGTTCTGGCCCTGATTTCTCTTATCTTATTTTCGCGGTCATTTCGAGATATGAATGTTGCTGGTAGCAATATTTGCTGGCTGTCATTCCGAAATACGTCTGTCGTGAATTTTTCAATTAGCTTCCGTCGAGAGCAACGCCTTCGGTGTTCCAGGTCTTCCCAACCTAACTCCTTCAACATCGCACTTACAGCTTTCCCTCCAACTATATATACCTGTCACGAATCGGGCGGCTCTCCTTCGGACCTTCTCTAAAGCCTCCATTAACCCCTTTTGATGGGGACCCCATACAGAACAACAATACTCTAAGTGAGGACAGTACTAGTGACTTGTAGTGACAATCGATTTAACTTCCTGAGTGCATTGATTTAAATTACGACCTAGAAATCGGATCATACGATTTGCTTTTCCCAATACATTCTCGATATGCACTGATTCCACGACAAATTATTACTAATTGTTACCCCTAGGTATTTAGCGGAATCTACCGTTCTAAGGACAGTGCCATTAATTGTATATTCATAGGTAAATGGTGTCACCATTTTTACTTACACGCATGACTTGGCACTTTTTAGCGTTTAACTTCCAACTGCCAATCTTTACACCACGCAATTATTTTCATAATATCGTCTTGTAACAAAGCGCAGTCGTCCTCGGGTTTTGATTTCGCGATAAATAATAGCATCATCGGCAAATAATCTTTTCATCCCCCCGATTATGTCGCATAGATCATTGATGTATATGAGAAACAACAGAGGCCCTAACACGCTTCCCTGGGGAACTCCAGACCCCACTTCAGTAACTGATGAACGCTCACCGTCGAGAACTACACAATGCGTTCTGCCCTTCAGGAAGTCCGCAACCCAGTCACATATTTGTCTAGATATGCCGTAACCACGAAGTTTCCTAAGTAACCTAGTGTGAGGCACAGTGTCAAAAGCTTTTTTAAAGTCTAATAGAACCAAATCAACCTGGGATTGCTCATCTATAATTCGGCACAAGTCGTGAATTAAAAGTGCTAGTTGTGTTTCGCAGCATCGGCCTTTTCTGAATCCATGTTGATTTGGATTTAAAAGCTCACCTTCATCCAAGAACCGCATGACATTTGAATAGATGATATGTTCTAAAATCCTGCAAAATATTGAAGTTAACGAGATCGGCCTATAATTCTGAGGATCATTAACATTCCCATTTTTAAACACTGGAGTTACGATAGCGGTCTTCCATTCGGCTGGTATTTTTCCTTGATCAGAGAGACTGTATACAATTTCATCAAATACGGTGCAATTTCCTTTGCGTATCTTGAGTAGAATCTTGTAGGAATACCGTCTGGTCCGGGAGCCTTATTGGTTTTTACATTCATAAGCAGTTTAGTTATTCCCTCGACATCAAGAGCGAGATCATTCATAATTTTGTCGGTACGATTGTTAAATATCGGTATCTCCTCTGAGTTTTCTATCGTGAAAGCCTTTTTAAATATATCATTCAAAATTTCTGCTTTCTCTTCGCTTGTTTCTGATAATTCACCATTTTCTTTAATCAGCGACGGCATAACCTTACGAGAGCCTCTTATTACTTTGATATACGACCAGAACTTTTTTGGATTAGTAATAAGATCTTCGGATAAATTCCTGGCTTGGAATTCTTTAAACGCATTGCGCATTGCCTTACGTACTTCCGCACGCAACTGGACTAATTTAGCACGATTAGATGAGTCCCCCGATTTTTTCACCGCGGCATGTAAACGCCTTTGCCTCCTGAGCAAACGTTTCACTTCCTTATTGAACCAAGGGAAGTTATTACTGTCCTTAATACACTTCTTAGGAACAAACTGGTTTAAACCGGTGCATATTAGTTCTTTTAAATTAAACCAAAGTTCCTCAACATTTGTATTTTGCGTATACGTTTCAAAATTCTTCGCAAAGTGATCAACCATACCCGCATCGTTTGCCTTATCGAAGCAAAAAACGAGTTTCTCTTTGTCATGCTTCAGACTCAGACTAGATTTTAATGTTACCACAACCGCCTTGTGATCACTTATACCGTCTTCTATACAAACTTTATCTACAATATCAGGATTGCTAATTAGAAAAAGATCCAGAATGGACGAGGAATCTTTGTCGCACCGCGTTGGCTCTTCGACCATCTGTTCAAGAGATCTTTCTGCAAATGATTCTAGAAACGTGTGTTGTGGCCGAGAAATTATTCGAATCCTTTCGTACAGACGAGCACGTAACTGTCGGTATGCATCGCGAACATTGCTCCGGGGGGGAACCTGGTTCACATTAGACGGCGTGCCTTAGCTGCAACGCAGGTGTGCAGCGTAGGATCTCACTGAACAAAGTTCGAGGCCATCAGTGAGAGGTCCGCGCTTCGAGTCCAGTCCCTTCTCACGCTGCCTCGCACCTGCTTTCCCTCCGGCGAATTAACGTCCGCCGCCTAGCAATGAACCCAGCGTGAGAATACAGGCGTTTTTTGTGACTAGGGTATACTAAGGCAACGATGATTTGTGGTATTGCTGGCGAGAAGTTATGATTGTGTTCATTTCCCAGTGGTCGTTGTACAATGATACTTGTTCCAATTAACGATTATTTTTCTTGAGTCACGAAGGTAACTGAAGTTGGAGCGAATATCCTGCACGTATGATGCAGTGAAACAAGTGAAAAACTTGCCGCGGTGTTTACACTGACATGTTTTGAAAGCGATAATGATTATATTTAATAGTGAGACTGTGTAAGTCTGGTGGGTGCAGTGCAGTGTGGAGTTGTGTATCTTAGGAAGATTTCACAATGATTCCTGTTAAAACCTACACGCAGAAGCAAACCCTGACTACAAGAGTATAAAATAAAAACGTCACATATGTCCCTGATCATGCTCTGGAAATAGAATGAAACGCATACGACACGAAGAATAAAACAAAATTAAATTGCATTGGCGTGGAAATGGCCCACAACATCCATTTGTTGATGATATAGTTATTACGTTTCTTGTAATCTGATTAAATGCCTTCGCAAGCTAAATTAGCATTACACATTCAATTGATGATACGAAACGGGATGATGCTCTATGACTTTACTTACATTTATAAATCTGTACATGGCCGCTTCTGTGGGTTTCCTTTGTACACGCTCATAGTAAAAACTACCAGACGGATTTGGATGGGATCTTCATAGTTTGAAAACTTAGAGTCCAACTTTGCAGTATGTATCATGATTTTACGTGAACTGAGGACGGTGCAATAAATGATAAAATGTTCGTAAAGTGAACAGATAGGTGCTCTTTATTACAGGTGGACACTTATTTCATAAGGTAACAGATAGGTACCAAAGAAAAACGATCCATTCTTTGGATTCTGTTAATATTGTTGTTGACTTCTTAAGGAAGTGATGTATAATATACCAAAGGAATTTGAAATCAAAATTCGCGGAGGAAAAATACAGGCGAGTAGATGGAAAGGGAAATATAGATGGAAATATAGGTGTGTAGAGAATTTGTCACCGGAACGAGCGCCTCATCACAATTAAATTTTTAAAAAAACTTTGGGTGCTTAGTAACATCGCACTCTTGAAGGTAAGGCAATTTAAATGATTAAAAACCAAATTATTCGTATTTTGTGCAGACATTACTTGGTTTTCTTCGCGTCTGCCAAATGCGAAACTGCCGGTATTTACTAATACACTTGTATTACCATTATTATTAGAAAATATTACTTGCCTACTCATCTGATGTATATTCCAATCGGAAAAGCGATTTTAAAACTATGAGTTTGTTCTGTTTAATTAAAGGACAGGCCTTTAAGTAGATTTAAGGTGTTAATTGCAGTTCAGTAACTGTTTTAATGTTTTTAATAACATGGAGAGCCATATAACTAGGTTCTACACTTAAAAACTAGACTAGTCATGTAAATATAATTTCCGGGAAAATAAAAATACTCGACCCTGCCAGGATTCGAACCTGGAATCTTCTGATCCGTAGTCAGACGCGTTATCCATTGCGCCACAGGGCCATGGACTGAAAGTGGCTTCAGTTTAGATTATAATACCATATAGATTTGAAAAAACTTGCTTAAAAGTAACAATAATTTGTAACATCAACTTAACTGCAGAAATACGTTAATATTATCAACTTTTCAGTCATATGGTTATCAGAAACAAATTAACTTTGTACTATGATCCGTCGTTTGTAATATTACACATCATACTGTTGGTTTATTAAATATTTAGGTCTATGTATTGACCATTTAATATCATCTCCATTTGTTAGCATATCCGTAGGCAGGGGGAGGCGCTACCCCCACCCTGGCTCTCACCCTCCCCCAAGGAGAAGAACGAAAAATATTTGAAAAATAAAAATTCCCACTTTTATTATTGAAAAATAAATTTTGCCAGAATTTATCCAGAATCCTCAAAGACTAGTGCTTAAATAAGTTAAATACCGGCCTCGGTAGCATAGGAGCTAGAGTGCTAGCTCGCCGTGCAGAAGGTCGCCTGTCCGACTTCGGCCGAGAGTATGTATTTAGTGTTGTGTGTATCTGAATGTCGAGTCCGTCCTGTAGTGTTCATGTGTCCATACTTAATGTCTACATTGTACTGGAGAAATTGAAACACTACAAGAGTCGATAATCACCTCGAGCTGGCTGTATCGCCTATGTAGCCGAATGTCATAAAAAAGTTAAATGAGTGTTTAATTTTTTTTTTTTTTTTCAAGTGAAACCATTTTCAATAAGTATTTTTTATTAAGTTTCCTTGTTTTTGCCGCACCCTAAAGCTAATCCTGGCTATGTCCTTATTTGTTAGTGGGCATTCTTTTCACTGTTTTGCACGATTGCTTTGTTTCCATTCAATCTTTTGATATAAACTATTCTCTTGGGTTAGCTTCATTTACCGTTTCTGTATTATGTCTCTATAAAAATCTCAAAATCAGTGCTACAGAAGAAAAAGTAATGTAGAATGAAAGCAGGAAGTAACCATCATTGGCTTTTTAAAGCTGTACGATCCTGTTACGTTATTATTCTCGGTGGCATTCAGAACTATCCTTGTCTCTTTATCAGACCAGAAAATTTGCAGTTAATTGACAACGAGTGGTTTTACACCAAGATACCATAGAAATAATTCTGGGATCTATTCTTACCTTCTTCTCAAAGAACTGTACTGACAACGAGTTATTCTGACTTATGCGAACTATGCCGGGGCTAGATAAAATTTTCTCGGAAAACTAGCTCAGTGAAAACTTGATAATGGCGGCAGAGTTATGACCTAAGGCCTTATTGATATTTTGTGACCATGGTAATTTCTTGACTTGCATCTGTTTCTCTTAATTATTCTACCAATATCCATGGAACCCTTATCGCCAATATACGCCTCGTACATTCCGAGCACTTTCTTCATTTTCCTCCTCTCTTCCAACAAATCCCAATCCAGTTCTTTTTATCATATCAGCTTCTGACTGTGTCGTGCGGTAATTTCAACAGTTCTATTAGGAATTTCACACGTTTCTCCATTTTGTTATATCTGGCCAGCAGATATGTGTTAGAATGTACTACCGGCCATGTCGATTTAAATCGAGTTCCTTTCCAGGACGTTTTAAGCATTTGCTAGATCCTGAATTTGCTAGAAATCTTGTTAACTGAATTGGGGGGGGGGGGAGTCGAACGTGGGGAGGGGAGTGTGAGCTATTGTGATGGAATTGCCACTTTTTCGACCAATAGTTTCTGTTGTTACAGTACTTCAGGATTAAAGAGGCGACGGAAGACTTGCAGGTCGTGTGCTCTGATGGCGTTCTGCCTGTTTGGAACCAACGCCAACAACGTTATTTCTTTCGGTAGTGACGAATGTTCAGGTTGACTCATTACCGGTTATAATTTTGCTCAGACCTTGTGAGACTTAACTATAGTGCGTTATACAACATGTATCAGCATTAATAAATTGCAATACTAAACCGGGAACAGTACCAAAAAAAATCACAAAAAAACTATGTAAAATAGTACATACCGATATGTGTATTACGTATCAGAATAGAATGAATGATCGGACAGGTCAGATAATGAACACGAATATAAAACCAAATAACAAATACGAACGAATCAATCCCACTTAACTACCACAATAAACAAACCATTTAATTTATTTTACACAACTTAATTAGTTGACAAGAGGATAATCAAGGAAAAACTAGGCAACAGTAGTACTAAACCTTCATACTTGTTTTCCGCTTTCGCTTATACGGGTATTGTTATCAACTGTTCGTAAATTAATGTTGATAATTTACAAGTACAGAGACATTACCTCTGTCCCACAGCATCGTCTCTCATGAAACAAATTTGACTCTCGTAAAATACACTGAAATGAAGAGACATCAAGAACATAGGATTATTTGGGAAAAAGTGACTACAGCAAACACGACGAAGGTTGGAAGACAGAAGAGAAGAAGAAGAGTCACAATCAACAGTCGTAACAATCTCGCTGTATGGAAGCGAACTGGATAACTGTGAGGTCAGGAATACCGCATCCTCTTTGTTTTCTGCCACGAGCAGAGCCCACGGCTTCAGGTAGCTGACGTCTGTCTACCTTGCGAAACCTGATTCCTTTTCGCCGGCATACCAGCCTCCCTATCGGCCTGCCCACACAATGGACTATCTGCAAAGGTGTTCCGTTTCATCATTCTCCGAGAAACAAGCCCGCAACTGCGTCTGTTTCGTATAAACCGTTTCTATGAAGTGGTACGTAACTGGTGTATTAAGTCTTATACGTATTACATATTACGTAAGCGAGAGCAAAAAAATGACTTCAACACGCTGAGAATTAAAAAAAATATTCTGCTAATTTAAGTTTTCTGTTAAGGAATCTATTAATTTGGTATCGTCTGACGCAAGCCTTATCGCAGTCGATATGTTTAGGACGATTAGCCCTGTATTCGCGATAAAAGTGTACTTATATTATACAGACTGATAATTTTATAATTAATTCCGTCTAAAACAACTGCTTTGGTGAATTTTATTTTATTTTATTCATCAGACGCGTATCGCCCTTGTGGTATAGGGCATCGTCAGTGGAGATATAGTGTTAATCCTCACATGCCGGTCTGGAATAGCACTCCATACACTTTCTAAGCATTGTTCATTCAAGTTACAGTTGAACAATATTTCACTAGTTGTTTCCACACCGCACTTTTGGTTAGAGTGAACATTTTCTGTTCATTTACACATGTGTGTTACACACGGTTTGTTTTGTTTACTGGTTACAAGTAACGGCTTGTTTTGTTCCTAGTTACAAGTATTTTTAGGCGGAATTAATTACAAAACAACTGCGGAAATATGGCCTATTACCAGACTAATAATGTAACAGACTGAGTTTGCGTTTGAATCAGGGATTTTATGTCACAGTTTCAGTCTGCTAGTACACACGCCAGGCAACCTCAATTCAAATATTACTTGCAGAGAACCGACGTGAATAATACGGAAGTGTGCCTGTGTCTCATCAACAACCGAATTACCGAGCGTGGTGGGTGAGTGGTTAACGTTCTCGCCTCGCATCCGGAAGGACGTGGTTTCGAATCCCCGTCCGTGCATCCAGATTTGGGTTTTCCATGCTTTCCCCAAATCACTCCAGGCGAATGCCGGAAGCTTTCTTCAAAAGGGTCATGGCCGAATTCCTTCCTGTTCCTTACCCCCAGTCCTTTACCGCCTCTAATGACCTTGACGTCGACGAGTCGAAAAGAAAAAAAAAAACGAATTAGTGGCAGTTTCAAGGGAAGGTAGTAACAAATTATGTCCACAAACGTGTTTAAAACATTAACATTAACTTAAAATTGAATTTCATATCCACCCAACAACACTTCTTTGACAGCTTACAAAACTCCAACTTCACGTGGACGAAGTCATGGGTATAGCTAGTTATGTAAATTAATTACACCTCGAGGCCAAACAAGAGTGTACAGTAGAATGTCAGATGCCCTGGCTAAGACCCGAGATCGTTATCGAAACGTCAGAACACACTGAAGGCATAATACCCGCAGCGTGCGTCTCGTCAAGCGTTTAATAACATCGTGACGGCTGCAAAATCTGGTTAATCTTTGACAGCTTCCATGAGGGCTTCTTACGTCAGCATGTAAGTTGCGCGTACGATAAAATGCTGCACTGACCTGTGTAACGGGAAACGTCAGGCTGAGAATGAAAGCACCGCATGTATCCGCGTTAGCTGTACCCGAGTGTTTCTGACCGAGAAACAGTGCTCGAATAATGCATGAACGACCTATTATATTCAAGTAAGGGGTTACTTATTCATGTGGGTGTGAAATGGCGAGAAATATGACCTTCGATTCAGTGTTTCTACGAAATTCCACAACTTCTCCGCATTTGAAGATGGAGATGTTTCTGACATCTTTGTTCTTAAACCAGACTAGAAGACATAAATGGAGATGGTTTCTCCGCGTTGTTAATTTATCTCCTAAGTTCTTGCAGCTGTTTACCTTGTAACAATGGGCGCCGAGTAAACCATTTTGTTGAAATCGTCACCTGACAAGCTGGGCATTCGTTTCACATAAGGTGTTAAATTCTTCCAACGTCCTCATTCTGCGATAAACATTTCAGTGAGCCCAAATGATTCCTTCGACTATTCGAATCAGTAATTGTAAATGATCAGACTTGTTATAAACAGCTTCTAACTACCGAACATATGTCTAAGGGTATTCCAACGCATGCCCGCGGTGAAGGCGTTTCTTTCAAATGGACCCGAGCTTCTGAGATATTCGCTTGTCAAAATCTCCACGCACTTAAAATGCAAACTACGTTCTACATTGACCAACCCACGTATGCCCTTGCTGGATGATCAGAAATCGTGCACCATTGCCGAAGTTTACAATGGCCAGAACTGATTTTACGATCAAACTGCAACCAGTGAACGGTGTCTCGGGTTTCTGCCACCGACACAGTGCGTTGACCACCTCGGCCACAACGCAAGCTTTTTTTTTCCCTGTCCTCGCAACATATCCCTTCCAACCTAACCTACATCCTCAACTATCTGATTCATATTTTCTAATCTCTATATTTTTTAAGTTCAAAGGATTCCTCCAGAATGTCTTTAGTATTTGCTTATCTTTTTTCGCAGACCATATCCAGGTCTGGATACAATTATAAATCACATGGGATCTGCACTGTTTTATTTCTCAAAAAAAAAATCCATTAAACATATCAATTCCATTTATAACAAATAACGAATCTTCTCTTCTCGTCTAACTCAAAACTTTTTATCATTCTGTTAAAATCAAAAAAAAAAAAAAATATATATTCCTTCTTTCTTTTCTTATTTCTCTATTCCTACGATATCCTACCGCAGCGGCCTTTCTGTTTCAACAACGGGCTCAATGCTCCAAAGACTGTTTTTAACTCGAATCAAATAATATATGTTGATAATGATCACACAACATTTTTTTTTTTCCCGTAGAACGTAAATCTTTCCCATTCCGCAGCCTTAGACTCCTCTACACTACTGTTTGAGGTAAACTTTGAGGTCACTGATTATTTAGCTCTGTTAGGGGGGGGGGGGGGGAAACTGTGGCCTGTGTAATACAACCCTTGATGTAACTCCGATCTTTATTCTTAGTCATCACATAAATAAAAAATTAACCATTCCAGCATATTTCGAAATATGACCCACCATCCTCTCCGTTCTTTCGATAAGACTATTACAAAAACTCCTTTCCTAACCCATCATTTCCAATTTAATTTAATTTAATTGCAATGGAGCACAGGCTCCGGTGGCAATTTCCCTACACACCCATCTTCCCCCTATCCTGCACCCACCTACATTTGCCCTCTACAAATTTTATCTTTAAATTCTTTCAAAGTTTTCGGTAAATTATTCATCGTTTCTCTTGGTAACTCATTCCAATCCCTGACACCCTTACCTAAAAAAGACAATCTTCCCACACCCTTGTGTCTGAAATCGAGTGCCAGCTTGTGGTCATGGTCATCTTTTCCCTCCCATGCACTACATTTCATACCTACTGCAATATCTTTCCATGCCTCATCGCCAGTATATGCCCTGTACACTCCCATGACCCTCCTCATCCTCCTCCTGTCTTGCAATGAATCCCATTCCAGCTCCTTTATCATATCCGTCACTCATTTCATTCTGCGATAATTTCCAGAAACAAATCTAGCAGCCCTTCTTTGCACCCTCTCCAACTCCTGTATTTGATACGTAAAATGAGGGTCCCATACTACACTACCATATTCGAGCAATGGTCTGACCAAAGTTTTGTAACCCAATTCCTTGACTTCTCTCGTACATCCCCTCATTACTCCCTCCAACAAGTGCAGAACTTTGAAACCTTTTCCTACCACCTGTCCTATGTGTCCTGCCCAGTTAAGTTTGTTATCAAAAGTAATTCCAAGATATTTACATTTCAAGTCTTCAGCAAGCAATTCTTTCCCCACCTTATATTCATAATTAACCTTTTGTTTTTTATTTGTGTATCTAATAAGCTGACTCTTCTTTGCATTTATCTTCATTCCATGTTTACCAACACAATTAGATATCCTGTCCAGATCACCCTGCAACTATTTACAATCCTCTATCGTTTTGATTCCTTTATACAGCATTATGTCATCTGCAAACAATCTAATTTCAGATAGTAAACAATCAACACAATTATTCATTAGAATAATGAATAGCAATGGTCCCAATACGCTACCCTGTGGCACACCCATTTTCACTTCCACTTCTTTTGATACTACATTTCCTACCCTAACTTTCTGTTTTCTACCTTTTAAAAATCTTCTTCCCACCAAATGACTTTCTTACACGTTCATTTCCTACTTTATTTGTCCACTTAATTTTCAGTATTCTTCTATAGCATCATGATAGGAAATGATTTAATTTCCGTTGTTTCTGGTATTACTTAAGTCCATGCTATGCTACTATAAACTACTGTGCTGTAGAGATTGAAAAAGTTTTTTCTACTTCCTAGCTCAGTATTTAAAACAGAGAGATTTATCTTTTTGAATAAGGTATTTTTCGCTAGTGCTATTCTGCTTTTAAGATAATTCTATTAGTACTTTTTATGGTTAGTAATATTTTCCGGTATGTTCTGTTTGATTCAGTAGGTCAAGTTAAACGTTAAATCGTCGGTAGCTAACACTCAAAACGTTGGACCTGCCTATCAACGATCACAGGTTGGTGCTGCTTCCAGTGCTACCAGTTTCGTTAGTTTCGTGTATGCCGTATGTTAATAGCGTGCCGACAGATGTCCCGGAGCAGGATCTGACTTGTGGGTTGTGGGGTGTCGGCCACCACGGAGTCTGGAATTCCAGGCTCTCCAGCCACACGTGGCGGCCACGGCCTTCGCTGTTCCCGCCTCCTTAATAGCTCTTCCCGCTCCCATCCCAGCCATAAAATGCATTAATTCAATCACTCCGGCCCGCTCTCCAGATATACGTTCTTCTCGTTCTGTTGCCTAATGGAGCATTTAGCTTTACGACTGCAATATTTCATTTCGCACCACCGATATTATAAGTCCTTTTTTGTGGCGAGAGTAAAAAGACTGGATGAAAACAAGAGTAATCCAGAGGCGTGCAAAGCACCGAAGAATCGAGTCACATGACTTGTTTTAAAAACTCAATTTTTTTTTAAATACTTAGGATCTAATCAACAAATCACTTTATACCAGCAACCTTTAATTTGTATTTTATGATAAAAGTAGCATTAAGCAGGAAAATTTTTATCCATTTCTATCTTAAAAAAAAACTATGAATAACAGGGGTTTTACCGAGCGTGGTGGGTGAGCGGTTAACGCTCTGGCCTCGTATTCGGGAGGACACGGGTTCGAATCCTCATCAGGGCATCCAGATTTCGGTTTTCCACGGTTTCCCCAAATCACTCCAACGCGAATGCCGGAATAGTTCCTCCAAGAGGCCATGGCCGAATTCCTTCCCATGCCTTGTCCCCAGTCCCATCCCGCCTCCCGACGAGGCGTAAAGCCATAAGTAAAAAAAAATTAAAAACATTTTCTCCTACCTGCATGCCGAGCTCTTAAGGCATCAGGAAGGAAAACATTCATATAAGCATAAATATGGCGGGTTCTTTTCCAGATATTATCACTCCTGTCATGCTGTCCAACTACGTTTGTGGGAGAGTAAGAGAGAGTGACAAAATAGAAGATAAAAAGGAATTCAGTAACGAGCAAGACACCATGAATGATTTGATTTTAAAAACGAAAGATTATTTTCATACCTACGATAGCGAAAACAAATGTCATTATAGGATGATCCTTTAAATTAAAAAAATAATACTGTATATGATACAAGAGAAAGACAAAGATGAAAATATGTTTTTATTTAAAAAAAAAAAGCACCACAACATTCAGTTCAGAGAGCAATAGCAGCGAACGAGGAAAGGAATAAAGTGATGCATGAAAAAACTCATCCATTGTATGGACATTTAGCGAACAGGCAAAAAAACGTTTCCAAGGAATATCAAAGGAGCTTACAACTCAGAAATCCAGGTTACAATTGTGAGCAGCTAAGGCTGTCGTTCCCCCTGGCTGAGGAAGAATGTTCAAAAATCTACCATGGCTATGACAAATGATGGCTGAAATTGTAGTATCTGAATAAACTGAGTTTAGGAGTGGACAGATCCAGGGTTAACCCACCAGGACGGGATCGATAATATCAAGTGCGATTGCTGAGAAGATCAGACTGATCAACACATTTTCCAGTGTCACCTGTGTCGAACCTCCTGTACGGAAAATGACTTATTGGAGGCTTCGGAAAATCACTGGAGGTGGCCGGGTCGTGGTCCAGTATAATTTGATGTTCGTTGCTGTGAAATGTGTATGTTTCTGACATAAAAATAAATAAATAACAAGTTTTTTGGGATGAAGACATTAGGCCAAGAGAATGGATGAAGGATTTTATCAAAACAGCCCATACAATTCTAAATGAAAACACCGTCCATTAGCACCTGGTTTTTAATTCATATAGAGTCAGACACGTTTCATCGTTATGGAACGGGGCATCTTCAGTAACTGTGAATGTACATACATGATGGTGTTAAGAAATTTGCAGTATCAATATACATAACTAACTAATAACAAAATACACTCTCAGTTACATGGCGGTCGGGGACAGCTCTACCTGCACTTTTTTTATAACCAGAACTATTTCTGTTGTTCCATATAACTATGTTGGCCCTTTTGAAGGTCACTATCTCACTGTGTTAAAATCTGTCGAAATTTACGTTTTGTTTTTGTGACGCACAACAAGAACCTTCTTGTTTACAAGTGTAAATTTCGACATATTTTAACACAGTGAGATAGTGACGTTCAAAAAGTGCAACAATAGTTATGTGGAACAAGAGCAACAGTTCTGGTTGTAAAAAAAAAGCAGATAGAGCTGCTCTCGACTGCCATGTAACTGTCTTAACTATAATTCGTAAACAGAGTGTATGTTGTTATTAGTTAGTTATGCATATAAATCTTGAAAATGTCTTAACACCACTATGTATGTACATTCACAGTCACTGAAGATGCCCTGTTTCATAAGGGCGAAACGCGTGTGAGTCTATATGAATTAAAAGCCAGTTGCTAATAGAGGTTGTTTTCATTCACAACTTTTTAACAAGCAACTGCGGACGGATGGCTAATTTACCATAGCCCATACAGTGTTGATACTGAAAAAAAAGAAAATTATTTGCAAGTGTACCCGGGAACACGGTGTTGCCTTTGGCATCGTAAGACTTCACAGACTTTACCGAAGGTGACTTGCGAGTTGCGACTTTGGGAGGGCTCCCGGGCTCGGTGAAGCTGTCAGTTTGAGGTTCTTGACAGCTGAGTTCTCCAGCCCTAAGTAATAGCGGCCCATCACCGGGATCCACCCCTCCAGTCTAGAATTAATTGACTGTAAATCTTGCTTAGTTAGCCGGGTGGGCAGATGCCAGCCGATCTTCGGCTAAATTATTGAGACCGCACGGGGGAAGTTTATGCCTGCGCGGAGTAAATAATTACGGTCTTCGTAAACTTTTCCTTCGGAATCCGTAAATACCGCCTGGCCCACAACTCAATTTCTTTCCTCCAGAATTATGTTACAGAGTCTGTAAATTACGTACAATGTTTATGGTTCGCCTTCACTGTGAAACGTTGTATCGCTTGGTTGTAAATATTTCGATTTATCACATGAGATTCTTTTGTGCAGTATCAGGTGCGGATCGAATTGGTTCGCTTTGAATAGAACAAAATGCACCTCAATATTTGATAAATACAGTTATGCTGTTTATGTTCCAACAAATGTCAAAGAACACTGACGATTGATAAATTCATAAATTAAATACAAGCACTCGCCAAGCAAAATTCAACCTAGACATTTGTAATTTTTTGATAGATTGTTTACAGTTATCATTTTCCACTACCGTTGACCATGTTGAGTCCTCTTCCTCTCTATTATTTCTTTCCTTACATGTATATCCATTCCGTATTTACTTCCCTCTATCTGTTATGTGATTTTTTCATCAAAATATCCTACCCTACTTTGTTTCAGAAACTTAATTTTATCTAAAACGTCTTTTACATGTGTTTGTTCGTAATTCTTTGATCTCTACGAATTCCATTTAGCATTTCTCTTCCCATTGTCCTCTTTTCGGTCTTATTTTGTTTCACCATTTCTTTCTTGAAGACCATATGAGGACAACTTCCTTCTTTAATCAGTTACACTGAGCGTGGTGAGTGAACGGTTAACGCTCTGGCCTCGCATCCGGGAGGACGCGGGTTCGAATCCCCATCCAGGCATCCAGATTTGGATTTTCCATGGTTTATCCCAATCACTCCAGGCGAATGCCGGGATGCTTCCTTCAGAAAGTCCACGGACGATTGTCTTCCCGTTCCTTGTCCCCAGTCCTATCCCTCCTCTCATGACCTTACCCGTCGACGAGGCATAAAGCAATAAGAAAAAGAAATTAGTCGGTCACCTTTCATTAGTTTCGAAAGGTTTAGTACCTTTTCCAGGCATTTTATATTTTTTTTTAACTTATGGCTTTACACCTCTTCGATGTCGAGGTGGGGTGGGACTGGGGACAAGGAACAGGAAGGAATTTGGCTATGTCCTTTTGGAGGAAACATCCCAGAATTCGCCTGGAGTGATTTGGGGAAATGATGGAAAACCCAAATCTGTATGCCCGGGCTGGGATTCAAACCGGTGTCATCCCGAATGTGTTTAATGAATGATAATATCTGTTTTCGTAGAGTAGGGTAGGCCTATTGTTTAACCTCATCTCTGGTCCTTGTGGGTCTTTTGTCAGGAATTTTGTGTTATAGTGCTCAAGTTCTTCTAATTTCCTCATTTCCTCGGAATTTCTTTTTAAAGAGCGAAATGACATTTCAAAATGTCAGGTGATCTAAATTTTTCCTTGTAGTGATGTGTGTTTTCTTTTGTTTGTTTAAAACCTCTTAATTCCAATGTAAATGATTTGAAAACTTTCGAATCTGATGAAGATTCTGAAATTGTACCGGAAACTTTAGTCGATAATTCTTTCATGGCCGTACAGCGTACTGTTACGAGATCTTTGTAAGGCTGGCTGTCCAGTGGACGCGTATTCTCGCGAAAAATGTTCGCGCGAATACGCCTGTATTCGCGCGAACTGTGTTGGTGCAAAGACAGCCCCGTCCACTGAAAGCAGATTCTGTCGCCAGTTCTCTGTTGTTGTTTGTGCCAGAAAGAACAGTAGCAATGCCTTTATCTCAGTTGTTGGAATTATACGAATTAGAATCAACAATTATAGCAAGAACATGAACTGCAAAAAGGAGAGAGGAATGGAAGAGTAATATTTTTGCCAAAAGAAAGGAATTTTCCATTTGGTTGAAATAGGGCCACTGTCTTGAGACTTTTCCGCCTTTTCCTGATTTTACTTCAAATATTTTCTTAACTCTCTTCTAAACGTACCTCTCAACCCTTTCATTTTAATCTTGAAACTCAGTGGGGGACTAGGGGGCTAGGGGGCTGAGGCCCCCCCCCAAAAAAAGCACCAAGGTCACCCCCGACGACATGGATTTTGGGGACCTTTTTTTTTTTTTTTTGCTCTATCGTTTTTTAAGGGCGGCATTCTGGAAAAATAAATGTGAGATTTCTCTCCTTGCCCGAGTCAAGCCCCCCACAAACCAAATTCCTAGCCCCCCCCCCAAACCAAAATCCTGGATCCGCCACTGTTGTAACCCATTAACTATTTAACTTTATATTAAAATATACTTATAAACTTAAAAATAATTTAATCTGAAGAGAAAAATAATTATTTGAAAATGGGATACAAAAAAAGTAATTTGATGTGGCGCGGGTGTCTCGAACAAATGTCTCAAAGTTAAACTAGATGAATTAAACTACGTCGCAAATAATCGTTATAAACTGACGGTGGTTTGTTTCGTAATATTATGCATAATGTTGGGTAATTTTGTAATTTTATTATAAACGATAACAAACAAAACAAATACTATACGTACTGTTACGTATCAAAGGGTATTCGCCACTAATTACAATCCGCGTAATTAGTTGAATTTTTTGATTAAGAGAAAAACAAAATGATTGATTGTAAATCTATATGAGTATTCTATCAATGTTGTGTTTTAATGGATGAAAGATGTTTAAATGAACTGAATGACTTGTATTAAAAGCAGTACAGTGCAAGGAATGTTGGTTATGAATGAGATTTTGAAAGTTTGAAAGCGTTTGATTTGGTAAATATGTTGCTGAATGCTTGTTTATATTTTCTATTTTCTCTTAAAAACGTTTCCTGACAATTTCCACTAATTTTTGTTTTTATGTGATTGTATTGTTTCTGTAACTGTTGCCAGGAAGATTCTATTTAATCATCAAATACCTGTCACTTCAAACCAGAAGAGATACTGATGACAGAAATAATAAAGAAAGCCTATACTATGTGAAAATTATAGATATGTAATATTGCATTTTGTTTAGATAAATGAATAAATAATAGAATTAAGTACCTGGTTAATTCATTTCTGTTCCCATTTCTTCTCACATCTTCATTTGGACATTCCTCTGGGGGTATTGAGATAATTTTTGATCCCACAAAGGGGCACTTTCTTGAACAAGAGCAACCATTTTGTCTACATCCATCGCGCAACACATTAAAACAATTTTGGATCTCGTCGCCTTCGCGTATGTTCGCGCGACTCAAGCGCTCGCAATGGACGGAGTCACATTATATTCTCTGTGTTTGGATTGGAGCGAATTCTTCGGGCGTATTCGCATGTGTTCGCGCGAATACGCGTCCACTGGACGGCCAGCCTAAGGCGCTGACGATTGTTGTTGTTGTTATTTGGGTTTAAGGGCGCGTCGACGACGGGGTCATTAGCACCCGCGCTGACGAGGAGTGGCGCCGAATCTTTTCTGGAATTGTACGTTGTAGAGACAGTATGTGACCTACATGAGATGTTTTTCTTTAACTTGTATTCGAAAGCCATTATGCCTGGCATTATGCCGTTTCTCCAAATCCGCTCACGTCGGACAAATAGTGGTATATTTGACTGTTATGGTTAGGAACTGTTTAATTCCCACCCCCTCCGAGACTGGCTAACGCAAGGACGTGGTGTGTGAGAGGTCGCGCCTTCGATCCTTGGACGCACCACCCAGATTTCATTTTTCCATTTTTTGTGAAATTACTAAAAGCCAATGTTAGAGAAGTTGTTTCTAAAAGGTGAAGGTCGACTTTCGTCCTGTCCCTTGCCTACATTCCTACCTCCCTTTTTTAATTTCGCTGTCGAATTCAAAGCGTAAGGTATCAGTAGGCAGACGACTAAATCGGCAAATGGTCCCTTTGTTCGGTATGAACTACAAACTGTGAGCGTTGCTTGTGTATGCGTGTTAGTGTGGAATGCCAGCTCAGCTGGAGACAGGAAGTGTCGTGCAGTGCTGACTGGGCTGGGTTCAGCTAGCCCCCGGGCGAAACTCGAAACACACCGATACCAAACTGTTGCTAGTGGACAGCTTTCAAATCCCCTCATAAGGAGCGTCCATAAACTACGTGGCTAGGTCTAGGGGTAGGAGGGGTTGGCTGGAAAGCTACGCTGGGCTATGTAGGGAGGGGTGAGGTGTCCAGGCCAGGTCACGTAGCTTTTCATTCGTATTAATTCTCAAAATTAAAATGACTCACAGAACACACAACAGCGTTTGAACCTTTATTTCCGTCATTTAATTACCTCCGTATGTAATTTACGATAGTCTGGGAAGAGAAAACGGTACAAAATGTCTTCTGGAATCAATATGGAAAAAAGCTACGTGCTACGTGGGAAAGGGGGTTGGGGTACAGACAAAAATCACGTCGGGCAACGTTGCGGAGAGGGGGTTCAGAGGAGGCCAAAATGGAGCTACGTGGTTTATGGACGCTCCGTAACAATGTGTGAGGTGGATTCATTCCGCATAAACACTACATATTTCAGTTTGCTTTAAAAATGAAGGAAAAACAATCAAAGCAATTACACAAAATTCATTGGTGTATATATAGACAACAAGTTCAATCATAAGCAATGTATCCATCAACTTTTCCCAAAAAAATTAATTTCTTTTTCATAAGAACGAAGTTTTATTTATCGGCGTTGAGAATTGATTTAGTCTTCTCGGGAGACTTAAGCCGAGTAATCAGGGTGTTGCTACACGATATATCGGCGAACTGAAACTTTTTTTTTTTACTTCCCGGCTCGTTGACGGAGAGGAACCATCCCGCATTCACTTGAGTGATTTCCGAAAACCAGGTAAAACTGGAATTTGGATGACCGGACGAGGATTCGAAAGACGCTTCCTCCAGAATGCTTATGTCTGTGGAAACTCTTGAGAAGAACAAACGTATTTCAGTCAAAGAAACGTGCTCTAAGAATTATTTGATGAACAAGAAATCTAGGTGCACTTACAATTCCAGCACAATACATGTACTCCCTACCATCTTTTACAGTGGAAAATCCTGAACACTTCTATCTTAAAAGTGGCATACAGGGCAAAAATACTAGGAATAAATATAATATTCACAAGGAATTAAAGCCATTGTCCTTTGTACAGAAAGTGATAATATTAACTGAATCTTCATTTTTTAATGACCTACGACAGGAAACAGATTAAAATCCAAACTGAAAAACTTTTGATTTCAGAACCGATTTTACTAATTGGAAGATTTCTGTTCCTGGAATTCGGAAAGTGAAGGTTACTCAGAAAATCGTATATAAGTGGTGTATGGAAGGTGACAAAGTTATCCACTATCGGTATAGTGGTTATGATTTTCTTTATGTTGAAGCTGTTTAGAAATAAAGGAATTAGATTATCTGGAAGTTGTATTCGTATACTATAATTAAAATGGAATGGAATGCCATGTATTTGCAGTTAACAACGGAAATTGATTATACTACTGGGATGTTTAGTAACTAACCGCTGTCAGCATCTGCTAATACTATTGGTTTGTTAATAATTATAAGTGAATCCCCGAGACTGTTCTCTTATTGTATGAAAGCGATCTGATCTGATCATTCCAAATGCCGATATTTTTACTTCTTTAAAAGTCACCGTTTGTATGATGTTTGCTCCGAACGGCTTATCCGATTCTGATGAAACTTGGTACACACGTTTCTCACAGACCGACTAAAATCTCTGTAGGGCAAATCAATCCCAACCGACACCCTAAGAGATAGGGTGCTATGTGTCGCTTAGATACATTCAGCAAATGGGCAGATGGACATAAAACTTATTAAAATGTTTCAAGCTTTCAAACAAAATGTGGTGTACTTAAATCTTCTCTAATCATCCCCTCAGGATAACTACCGCTAAGGTGTGAGGGGTGACTTTCTAACTATCTAAAACGTTTTACTCCTTTCCGTAAACGGCTTGGGTGATTTTAATGAAACTTGTTACATATGTTTCTCACTGACCGACGAGAAGTTCTGTAGTGTAAATCAACTCCAACCCACCCCATTCTGGGTAAGGTTCAGCTGAGTCAAACCGAGGGTGGTGGTGTAACGGCTAGCGTTCTGGCCTCGCATTCGGGAGGACGGTGGTTCGAATCCCCGTCCGGGCATCCAGATTTGGGTTTTCCATGGTTTCCCAAATCACTCCAGGCAAATGCCGGGATGCTTCCTTTAAAAGGCCATGGCCGAATTCCTTCCCATTCCTTGCCCCCCATCCTTCCCCGTCTCTAAAGGCCTCGCTGTTAGAGAGACGTTAAGCAGATAAAAAAAAGCTGAGTCAAGGTAATACCAGGTACTCTGATAATACTGATATAAATCACTAACGCGGTTGTATCTGTTTGTTCAAACAAAACAACATGTTTGGGTCCGACTAATAATCTAAGGCACGCCTTATGATTCTATGTTGCGTGCCATCAGAGCAGGAAATTCTGTGTACCAAAGCATATAAAATCATGACACAACCTGAAAACTACTCAACTGGTTTCGACGTGATTTTCACTTTCAGAAACATTAGATTCTGACTTAAGATCAGAGGTATATGAAATCTCACTATGCCACCTGGCAAAGGAGGAGAAAGTCGAATTCCTTTGTTAAAATCAAAGCCTTTCTCATATAGTCTGGCATGACGAGAAACTAGTGTTATTTCATCTTATAATTCATATCAAATATGAATAAATTAATAGTGACTGGATCACATGGGCAAAATGCGCTGCAACGAATTCTTCGCGGTCTGGGACTTGGATTCATCACTCTGTCTTCCCGTTACTCCCCGTGGTTACCAGTGTGGTAACTACATGCGCTTCTCTTTAGAAAATCTGTCAGTTTTTTTGTGATTTTTTTGTGATTTTTTTAAATTACTTTGCTAGGAATTGTTTACAAAATTCGAAGATGTATGGTACTAGGTGCAAATGCAAGTTGTATGATTCAAGGTATCAATGCCAGGCACAAGATACAAGACACCGCCACCGCTCTTCTGTTCAGAGCCAGCCAACTGTTGTACAGCAAAAGCAGATCCTGCGGACATCACACCAACTTGCAAGTGTGTATGCAAATCTAAATCTATTTATTATATGCACGAAATATGATAAATACCAGTAATAATAGTAATATTTTTAGCATTCTTAATATAATATTTAATTAAAATGAAATGGAGCGCATGCTACGGTGGCAATTGCCCTACACAATTTCCCTTTCCTGCACCCACCTACATTTGCCCTCTACAAATTTTAAATTTAAATTCTTTCAACGTTTTTCATAAATTACACCCTTGTGCTTGAAATCGAGTGCCAGATTGTTTTCATGATCATCTTTTCCCTTCCATGCATTAACTTTAATTCTTACACCAATATCTTTCCATGCCTCATCAGTCATCACCAATATACGACTTGTACACTACCATGACCCTCTTCATCCTCCTCCTGTCTCCCAATGAATCCCATTTCAGTTCTTTATCATATCTGTCACTGATTGCATTCTGCGATAGTTTCCAGAAACAAATCTAGTAGCCCTTTTTTGCACCCTCTCAACTCCTGTATTTGATACTCAAAATGTGGGTCCCATACTACACTACCACATTCAAGCAATGGTCTGACCAAAGTTTTGTAACCCAGTTCCTTTACTTCTCTCGTACTTCAACTCATCACTAATTACAACAAATGCAGAATTTTGAAAACTTTTCCTACTCCCTGTCAAATGTGAGCTACCCTGTTAAGTTTGTTATCAAATGTAATGCCAAGATATTTACACAAATCTTCAACAAGCAATTCTTTCCCCGCCTGACAATCATAAACAACCTTTAGATTTTAATTTGTGTATATAATAAGCAGACTCTCCTTTGCGTTTAACTTCATTCCATGTTTATGAAACCAATTAGATATCCTATGCAGATCACCCTGCACCTGTTTACAGTCCTCAGCAAGGAATAAAGGGGCCCACAGGAGTCCTGATGACGAGGGGAGGCTCAAGGAAAGTGATGAACAAGAGAGTGTAGCTGGAAAATAGCCCAAGTAATTCCCGTTTTCAAGAAAGGACATCGGAGTGATCCTAGGAATTATCGACCCATATCTCTAACATCTATATGCAGCAGAATTCTAGAGCATGTCACATGCTCGAACATTACGAAGTTTCTAGATGAGCACGAGTTACTTACACCATGTCAACACGGATTTCGGAAGAAGAGACCGTGTGAAACACAATTGGCCCTATTTTCCCATGACGTATTGAAAGTTATCGATTCAGGTTCGCAAGTTGATGCAGTTTTCTTGGTTTTTCGGAAAGCTTTTGATTCTGTACCACACAACAGACTTTTAGTGAACATTCGAGTTTACGGAATGTCGGCTCAGATTTGCGAGTGGACACGTGATTTTCTAACTGATCGATCACAGTATGTCGTTGTCAATGGGGAAGCCTCTTCTAAGATAAATTTTACTTCGGGCGTTCCTCAAGGAAGAGTAATAGGACCACTTCTTTTCTTAATATTTATTAACAATCTAGGTGACAACGTCAAATGCTGGTTGCGATTGTTTGCCGACGATGCAGTTATCTAAAGGGAAATAAGGTGCCCCGACGATTGCTTTGAAATTCACCGCGATTTGGATGCTATTTTCGATTGGTGCCGTAAATGGCAGCTTACACGTAATTGCAGTAAGTGCAAGGCAATGCGGATAAGTACCAAAAAGAATCAGTTTGTTCACGAGTAGAAAATAAGCAATTCAGTTGTTGACAAGGTTGATTCCCTGAAGTATCTGGGAGTGATAGTACAAAGCAACATGAAATGGGACATGTACATAACTTCCGTCGTAGGCAAGGCCAATTCTAAATTGCGATTCATAGGTCGTATTTCGAGGAATTGTAATGCTCATACAAAGGAGATAGCGTATAAAACACTAGTGCGTTCGCATCTGGATTACTGTTGTGGGGTTTGGAATCCGTATCGCAAGGTTCTGATTCACTCAGTGGAGAGGGTGCAGAGGAGAGCCGCTTGATTCGTGACTTGTTACAGCCCTTATGAAAGCGTCACAGAATTGATACATAGATTGGGCTGGGATAGTTTGGAAGATAGACGACGTAGCTTGCGTTCGAATTTATTGGAGAATATACGAAAAAAAAAAATTAAATTTCGAGTGCAATGAAATACTTCTTCCACCAACCTATTTAGGTCGTAATGACCGGAGGGATAAGATTAGAGAAATAAGATGCCGTACGGATGCTTTTATGTATTCCTTCTTACCTCGCGCTATTCGGGATTGGAATGCGCGGTTTTAGGATTGGTGCTTAATACCCTCTGCCACCCACAATGTTTGTGACTTGCAGAGTATGGATGTAGATGTAGATGTAGAATGGAAGCGCCAAGAGATGAGCAGCAAAAATGTTATGTAGAATAGTTGAACTTTAAGTTGCCAGCAGAAAGACGAATTGTACAGTAATCATTACGACAGTATAATGTAAGGGAAACTGAAAAATAAACGTGTATGCAAGTGAAACTGATTAATATCGGTCAAAAAGTTGAATCTCTTCACGTACATGAGAGAAAGAAATTTTCCCTTTCAGGTAAAAGGAAATACTATTGGTATAAAATATAACGGGAGAGCCGAAATTCGTCGTCGTCTAAAAGATAGCAGAAGACGCAAAATCGTCTGCCTTTGGTAGAAGGATACAGAAAAACTAATAACAGGTAATGAAATTAGATCTGAAGCAAACCTATGTATTCGTTACTGAGTAACGAATACACCACCTGGCTCGAAGTACAGAAACGCTACTAAAAATTCATTTAGTTACTTCCATTCATCGTATGGATGTGAGTTTGACTCGATGAGCGAACAAATTCGACGCATCATGCGGGAACCGGAACTAAATGAATTTGAATGAGAGAATGAACGCTTGAATATCGTGCGTCGCATATTTCTTGGAATTTTGATTTGTATTTGTTTCGTAACAAGGGAAATATGTTGCGCCTGCGTTACTTTAATGGAATTAATATTATTTACTGTTAAGTGTTCATATTTTAACGAGATCAGTAATTCTGACAACGTAAAGAGTTATTTTGTACGTTTGGTTTTGTTTAACAGAAACTTTGGATAAATAATTTTAGATGGCTATTGTTTTTTTAATTGATCATACCTTAGTGAAATTTTATTAATTTCAAATATTTAAAAAAAATGCGTTTATTCTAAAATGCTATATTCTAGCTTCTATTTTATTTTACAATGCATATTTTATCTAAACCTCCTTTTAGTAATTGAACAATCTACTGAAACTTTTCAAAGCACGAATGAAGCCATCGCGTAAGCCGAACGCGACGCTACTAGATGCGATGCATCACACTAATGCTCGATTGTGTCAAAAGTAACGAGTCACGATTCGATAGTAACGACTACTGATTCGCTTAGTGACGAATACACACAGGTACACAATTTCTCGATACTTTTACAGCTCTAAAGCAAGTTATTATATTTGTAACGAAATAAAATTTTGAGTAGTAATTTATGTGTGATGTATCAAGTAAGTAAAAGCTGAGAAACTTAAGAAGACTTTTGGCAGGGGGTGACTGTCATAACAAACACTAAGAAGAAGAAAGAGCTTTTGGATTGCTGGGCAGTTCTGTCTTACACAAGATTTACTTAATCATCAACATCATTATCATCAGTAACATCATCAGTGTTCTGCCCTGCGGCAGGTTTTGCACATGGCTGCTCTCCATGTTCTTCTGTCTTCTGTCCTCCTCTTCATGTTCCCGTAGTTTTCGTTTTCTCTGATGTTGCTGTAAGTTTGCACCTCCTCCTTCCTCTCACTCGCCTAGTCCTTCCAAGGCGTCTTTTAGCAAGCACTCCTCTCTCAGCAAGTGTCCCATCCAGTTCTTCTTTCTCTCTTTGATGACTTGGAGTGGTTTTCTCCTTTCACCAACCCTATGCAGCACTTCAAAATCAATTACATTATCCATCCAGCTCAACCTCTCCATTCTTCGCCACATCCACATCTCAAACGCTTCTAACCGTTCTATTCTTCTCGCCTCAGTGTCCACGTCTTTCTCTCGTAAAGAGGCACACTTAATCGGCAGAGGAAATTCTTTTTCAGAAACAGAACAATAGATCATGCTGGCTGGATCTTGGTATGCAAATCTGCGAACCTGCAGGGGTTGACTAAGAGATAAACTCGATAATCAGTAGTGGTGGCACCTCGTAGACTTGAGGAATTTAAGTAATGGGCTTTCGAGCCCCGGTAGAAGATTGTATCCTCGCAGTGCGTTTAAGCTAGCGGGGAGCAGAAATTCCGAGAACGTTTTCCTGTTAACTGCTCTTAAAGAGGCGCGCGCCACCTGCCGTCCATTAAGGTTCTTAATGGCGCAGGCCACCCGAGGTATCTGGTATACGGCCTTCGATATCAATCTCGGACCCTCACAGGTTTGAAACGTTCCCATGTTCTTTATCTCGAGGAGTAATATGATCTAGTAACTTCGTACAGTTGCCTGTAATAAGATTCTAACTACGTGAAGTGAAGATTAGTATTCCTAAATGGAGGCTCTGCAGACAGTTTCGGAACAAGTGTTTAAACTGCAGTGAGTGCGGTGGACTAAAGTGGAGAGCAGCCGCTGCTTTGAGCGTAGAAACATTACTACTGCAATCACGAGCAAGAGCAGTTAATCCGTCTTAAATGTTGTCATTATTTTCCAAGTACATTTTACGAAGACCAGCAATTTATTTAGATACAAGCTATTCTCATTACGCACAGAACAGCCTATTCCCGAGTAACCAATTATTTCATTTAACTCAGCAGTTTAAACGATTCATTCAGTACAGGTAAGAGCACGGGGTCTAGTCCATTGGCATCACGTGGTTGGGATCTCCTGTTTCGATCTGGACTCGGGGATGGGTGGTTTTCAGCAATTAACTAAGGCGTTCATCGTGATAAGGGATTGTGCACAAACTACGTGGCTTGGTCCAGGGGGGGGGGGGGGGGGGGAGGGGTTGGCTGGAAGGCTACGCAGGGCTACTTGGGTGGATGGGGGGTTCCGAGCCAGGCCACGTAGCATTCCTTTCATAACATTTTTCGCAGTTAAAATTAGGAACAGAACTCACAACAGGAAGTAAATATTTATTTCCGTCATTTAATTATCTCCGTATGTAATTTACAATAGTCTGACAAGAGAAAACAGTACGAAATGTCTTCTGGAATCAAAAGGGAAAAAAGCTACGTGCTACGTGGGGGGGGATAGAGGCAAATGCCACGTAGGGCTACGTGGGGGGGAGGGGGGGTTCACAGGAGGCCAAAATGGAGCTACGTGGTTTGTGCACGCTCCCTAATAGCGAACAGTGTAACATAAAGGCCTTACTCTTTGTCGACGTAGATGTACTTATAGCCGGAGAGAATAGGGGGCAAGGGAAGGGAAGGAAATTAATAATGGTATTTTGAAGAAACCATTCCGGTATTCGCCTGGGATTATTTAGGAAAACCAAGTAAAACCGAAATCAGGACGATGAATTTCGAAATCACTTCAGGCTAATGTCGACTTGGTTTCTTCAGAAAACCGTGACGTAATACCTTGTGCCTGGCTCTAGAAGCCTTAAAGTCATAACAGATAGGGAAAAAAATATTTTAGATGAATATATGGCTTTGACTGCGAAATGCGTTATTTCTAAAAAATAAAATAAAAGAAATAGAATAGCGACTGGATCAGCTCACAGACTTGGTTGTAATAAATTCGTGATAGCTCGCTACTATGAGTTCGTGTCGTGTATCTTTTCTCCCTTCAAGCATCGCTGCATTGTGGCCACGATAGTAGTTTAGGACTGCGAAATTTTGCTAGACGGAAGTTACTGCTGGAGAAATGTCATTTTTGTTTGCTTCAGGTACTTACCATATTTGAAAGTGTCTGTTTCTGAGTGAGCATTCTTAAAACTTCGATTAAAATAGGTTTAGAAACAGAGTAAAGTGATGAAGGAATGGAGGCTATGCCAATAATTTTTTATATATTTTTTGAGAAAAGTAACTTAGGAAATCAATGCCTGCTTGTAACAGGTTTAATCACTTAATTAAATGACTAGTTTTAACGCCTGTCAAAAGCGTAGTAGGAATTTATTCTGGAAAAACTTGTAAGGGAAAAGAATAACGTCCATTTCAATTATATTTTTCGTGATATCAGTACCTCACTCTGGTTAGATTGTCGTAGTATTATAGGATTTTTAAAAATAAATTCATTTTATTTTAAACGACGGAAAGTATAATTTAAAAAATGGATAACTGTTATTTATTTGACTGATACATTTCGCGTTTACGTACGTTTCATGTAAATTTTCTTTGAGGTTTTAATAAACTTCATTGTTTCTTATCTTCTGTCAGAAATTTTTTTATGTTATCTTTCAACCTAGTTATTATAACTGATACAGATAATATCGAATACCCTTCTCCTTAAAAAAAAAAAAAAAAAAAAAAAAAAAAAAAGCAACATTTATGTTTAAGCGAACGTACGATTGTAACTTTGTAACTTTGAAACGTAAGATTGCCTGGCATTATTATTGTTTTATCCCTGACCTTGGTTTGTTTGTGCAGTTACTTCCACAACAGACAATTACCTTTTACCTGGCATCACAATTACACTTTCTTTTAACACTGTAATTTCAACAAAAATCAAATTCAATTACTTATTTGAAATTTTCACTTCCTTTGAACAGTATAAATGCAAATAAAGCGAGTACAGTTATTCAATTTAATTTTGCTGATTAGCCGAGCAGCGCTATTATGGCAGGCAGTGTAACTAACTCTTCGGCCATTATCGAGATTCGCCGAAGATTGCCGATCCACAGAGGTAAGCGCGCGGTTGCCAGGCAACATATTTTATCAAAGAGATTTGTGCTGTTAGTCCACAGTTAAATCTCAAAGAAACGTTGGCGGGCCTTAATTTTTTTCCATTATTCACGTATCTGTCCGTATTTTTTTAAATTTAGGTTGTATGCAATTGTTTTGAACACGTTTGTGTTCATCATTTGTTTCTACCACACATTGAAACTGCCACTAATTCAGAATATTTTGTGGTTTTTGTTGGGTTTACTTCACTATTGTTCACATCAGTATTTGAAGTGGTGCTGTGTGGCGTTTGTACGAACAGATTGTTTTATTAATATGTGTAGGATAGAGAGATTATTAGCAAGTAAGCAGTGTAACTGGGATATGAAATATTGACCAGACCTGTCCTGTGTACCATGGGATAGGATGCAGTGATGAACCAAGACAGTATGACTACCTGCTGAATCGTTTGCTGGTCCGCCTTTGGAACGCAGTACAGCAGCGGTCCAGGAGACGGTCCAATCTGGATGATCTCGCGCCCGCTGTAATCTGAATTGACGATGTTGTTGGGTTTACATGATAACACGTTGGGGCCATCTGCCGCGGATCCCCATGTTTAACAGATTGCGTCGAACCGCATGCCCGTAAACACTTGTGCCTGCACCGCCATTTTACTCCTCCGTCACGAGTGTCACATATGTTCCCCTATCATGGTTTATAAACCGGGCAAGCCACCGACTTCCGCTTTCTGTGATGGAAGTCTATCACCTTGTCGCCTACTAATGGTTTCATCGTCCTTCAACCACTTTGCGAAAAGCCAACCAGCCACGCCGTTTCAGAGATGCTCGTTCTTAGGAGTCGCACCATTACAATCTGCACTTAGTCAATGAATTTTTCTGTTTGCCACATGGTCTGTCGCTAAAATGTCTCCTCACGCGTCTCTTCCCCGTTTATATACTTTGCTTACCGCATGACGCATCCGTAACGTGACTAGGCGTGGGCAGTGGTCATAATGTTTCGCTCATCGATGTACCTGCGCATTATACGGGTGGGTGGTTACGGTTTGGGCCTCGCATTCCGAAGGACGCGGAGTCGATCTGTGATCCGGCGATTCGTTTTCCGTGATCGTGGTTTCCCGAAATCACTCCAGGTATATGCCCAGATGGTTACTTCAAAAGACCATTCCCGAATTCCATTCCGTTTGTCAGCTCCCGAAACTGATTTACAAAAAATTAAAACACTTGAAAAAACATTTACACTAAACATTTTAAAATAAGTTTATACCTTGCTTAGAAGAAAACAAATCTAAATGGACACTACTTTACATTACTATTATTGAAACTTTTATATAACTCACTTATTTTTTGGATTCACTTAGCGGGCAGCCTGCCATCACGAGAGGGCAATTGTAGGTGGGTGCAGGAAAGGGGGAAGATGGGTGTTTAGGAACATTGCCACCGTTGCGTGTGTTCCATTACAACTAAATTAAATAAATTAAATGTCGAACATTTGTCGCATTAAAAAACTTGATAGCGACTCTTATTTGACAGGTGGCGGGCCTATTGATTGTTTTGAACTTGATTGCCGACAAACAGTGACTTAAACGTTCAGGCAATCAATCAAAACGGCGAGACTAACTCGTTCTCGAGTTGAAGGAGGCAACTTGGTGTGAGCGGACTTCGTGCTATCAGATGCGCAGGAGATATGCGCAAACGGTACTTACTTTCGGGATGAGCTTTGTACTATTAAGGAAAATGAGTACAATAACTTTGACACAGAAGAAAAAGTAAGACTATGTAAGAACGCGAATAAAGATTGCTCTGAATGTTTATACAGCGGCAAATTTTACTCAAAGTTAGTTGAAGGTTTGGTTCACTTGTTCCTTGTGTAAAAAAAAAAAAAAAAAAAGACAAGGACACAATTAATGAAAACTGTAGTTAAGTCTTTATAGTAACTTAAAACTAAATAAATATAGAACAAACTAATTTTTTCTGCATGTTCCTTAGTCCTGTATGTAATTACTTGTTCTTGGCTTCCTTTTAAGCCCCATGCCCTGGACAGAAAGGAGCAATGACATTGTTTTCTGTTTTTTAAAATTATAAATATTGTTCTTCTGATTTTTCACAATATTATTGTATTTTTATGGTTAGTAAATTTTAATGTTTTCGTAGAATAATTGTCAGCTTTCTTAATTAACCCTTTTATATTTTTAAAACATATTTTGAACTTGGTACCCTGTTCTATCCAGGGTTCTCCTACTGTAGTATTTGAAATTACATAGTAATCCTTTTCATAATTTTTTATTTTAAATACAGTGCTTTGCTATGATCTTTGAGTTATAACCAAAGAGTAACGTAGGAAGTGCTGGCTCAGATAGAGTGAGAATCTTTGGAAATATTTTAAGGAGAATATGTATAAACAAGTACACTAGGCTAATAGTATCAAGGAGTAATTTGAATTCTGTAAACAAAGTTTTAGTTTCATTTAAGTGAGACTGTATGATCAGTAAGTCAGTCTGTAACTGTTTGACAAATAAAAGAAGATTTTTATTAACTACAGTAAGATTCGTGTATTTAGCTTTAATACGATAAATCTTACTAATTGGTTTACCGTGACAGTACATGTTGTAAACTGATGTACCATAGTACGTAACGAATCATTTTCTTAAAAAAAATAATAAAGAAAGATTCTGCAGCTCAGTGACATCCATGGTTTTATACCCGGCAGAAGATTGTGGATAAGGATCCGGAAGAAAACAGACATGGCATTTCTGAAGGTATCATATTGGTTGGCGTGATTTTGGAAACCAATGAAAACTGAAATCTTGATGAGTCGTATATGCATCATCAGAAACGCCAGGGCCAACGATAGAGATTGAGAACATGGTAACTTGCTATTATTTCTGGTAAATAGGTGGTTTTACAGCGAGGTAGTATTTTACCTCGTTGGAATACGAGACTGGGTTAAGCCAGGATAGAGTCCATCTTCGCGAAAGATGATACACTACATAAATCGTAGAGTTCATTAGAGGCGAAAAAGAACGCAAAAGAAATTCACCTGGAATGATTTGGGGAAACCATGGAAAACCCAAATCTGCATTGCCGGACGGGGATTCGAACCCTTGTCCTCCCAAATACAAGGCCAGCGTATTAACGCTCACCCACCATGTTCGGTGAAATACCATCACTTTATCAATAAGGACTCGGCGTATCCAATCAGATCATTAACCTGAGAAGGTCAGAAGTAAGCTGAACCCACAGTAATTGTAGGCTCCATCATGGCATGCTCGCGATGTATTAATGCATAGCTGCAATGTTCTCTGCACTTCGCTTCTACCTTGAGCCTCCCCTGCTCTGCCGCGGCGAGTGGCTCGTAAATCGTGACTCTGCCGCGCCACTCAGCAGAGCGGCAGAATGTGTAATTAAGGCCGCAATCAGCTGGTGCTCTCTGCGTCCAACTACCGCCTTCCGATCCAAAAGCCTTATTTAGGCTTTCTCCACAGATGCAGTAAGGTTTCTCAATTGGCGTGTCTAACGATGCCAAAGATGTTGTGTTGCTGCTCCTGCGTAAGAATATTGCTTCCTGCACCCTAGTGCAAAACAATAAATTACGCTTCGTTGGATGGGGTAGGATGTTGGATGGGGTAGGATGGAACAAAATGCCAAAGTGTTTCATTTGTCCAAAAATTAATCCTCAAATTGGCATCCTGGAAATTTCGGAACCAATGCTGGATTTTCGATGCGAATATAACATTAAATTTTCTTCGATGGGGAGTCTAAAGCATATCTACGATTAAAAAATTTAGAGTTTCATCCACACCCAAAATGTAGTTATTCCATAATGCGTTTTGATGGAGCAGTGGTTCTGTGGCTAAGAAACCTGGCTGTAAATTAATGAATACGTTGAGATGTAATTTTAAATTAATATTCTTGAATGCCTTCCATGTAGTTCAATTTCCATATTATTTTACTATAGTAAATTAAGATTTTAACATTTTGGAATGCTATACAGTATAATAGATAAATAATCTAATTGTACAACTTGGTAACCGTAGTCGGGGGGGGGGGGGGTTGAAAGGGGGAGAAAATGAGGATCACGGCATTTCGCTACTCAAGCTACTTGCTGATTTTTTTTTTTCCAGTCCGCCATGAGTCTACATTCAAATTGGCTGTCGATTATAGCAACCATCATTAATTACAAACAGATTATTAAGCTGTAAAAAAATTGCACTGCACATATACACAACACTGTTGTGACGTGCACAAAGAAATAGTTGTGTCAATTCTTGAAATATTCTAACAGTTTCTAATATCATAATTTTGAACGCCATTAGTAACTACCTTTATTCTTTCGTCTATCGAAAGAGTCTCTATACATTAACTTCATGGATCATAATTGTTGCAGAATTAATATTATCTGAGGAGGCTCCAGTAAAATACAGAATACAGCCACTGCTATCACAAAGTAATAACAATCGTTATAATAATATTATCACATTATTTCTACCCTTATTACTTTACAAGTCCAAAAAATACAGTCCTCTATGTTCGTAAAAAAGTCAGATCTAAGTTCTGTAAAACTCGTCACTGAGAGCTACTGAAAGTGATGTACGCAAAGTGTGTATTAAAATGAACTCAATAAATAAAACTATTTTTAAAATATTTAATTTCCACGAAAATGGTGAGGATGAAAAATGAATAAAACAGAAGAGATATTTTAGAAATTAAATAAACAGGAAATTCAAGATACCGAAAGTACAGTGGTTGTAAGGAAAGTGAACAAGTAGAAAAGAAAACAGTCGTAGGGAAAATGGAAACACGGCCAACTCACCTCAGATTACAACACCGAGGACTACCGTTTTGTTTAAGAAAGTGAAAATAATACTTATTATAGAGACTTACCTTTGTTACTAAACAGACGCAGGAATTGACCCTACATTTACGAAAGTCGTTTTTGTTGGGATTACGGATTTCTTCCAGTTCCTGAAACATATTCACGAGATACACTCACACACTTAAGAAAACAACAAGAGGATGTGTACGAGGTGCCACTAGGCATAATTACACGTCTTGGAGCAGTTGATTATAATTCCAGAAGCAAACACAGAGGGCGTTGCGCGCAACACAAAAACTCGACCTCCTGTGCCGGAATTAATTCCGGCAGAGAAGGGGCAAGTGTTGTTCCAGCCCCGCAAGTACCGCTCTGTTTTTATTCCCACTAATTTCTCTCTGCTTCTATCTTTTTTTGTGCCGACGTGCTCCTCCGGTCTCTGTCAAGACAATCACTCCCCCCTCCGCTACCCCAGCAAGCAGAGCCTGGTAATTATGGTGGCAATGTACTTCGGAAGCGAAATGCCACTCATATTACTCATTTTTTATGACCAGCCTCGTCTCTTTTTACCGGCGTTCTGCCGCTATCAGACCACGTAGGGTGAATAAAAAAAAAAAACGAAGAAGGGGAGACGACGAGGGAGAGAAGAACAACCACAGAGCTACCGAAATGTCCATTCCACTTTCGATAAAAAGCTCTCGAACACAATCCCAGATAACGTGATTATGTGGAGGGACGTGATGCGAGGTGGAAATGTGGGCTGAGCGCTCTAATCACCGACATGGCGCAGGAAGAACACGCCGCAGTTTTTTCCCGTTCAAATTACTCCGCGGGGGATCACTGGTAACTTGGGCACCTCCTATGCTGTCGGGGTAGTCCGCAAGGCTCACGTAACCGCGTTTTCTGTGAACCTCGGCTGATTGATTAAACTCTTGAAACCAATGAGTTCTCGGTTAATGTCACTGCACAGAAGTAGAAAACCCAGCGCTTTAATTCTGGTCGTGGTGGCACCGTAACGATATCCAGTACCTGGGCAGGTATTTCCTGCTTCGCGCCACAGTGGCGGAACAAATATTCATCACTAGCTCGTACACGCGACTTCGTACGCATGGATTAAAAATTTTTTTTGCCAGAATTAAATATAGAAAGATGTTGGTAACGAAGGATTGGTCCCAAACAATACCGAGTCGGAATAATATGACAGGAAAGCTAACACTATATCATTATACCGTCGAACCTGTCTCTTGAAGAGAATCAATTTCCAACATATTTCTGTCACCATTCGATAAGGTCTCAAAATTTCGTGACTACAACTGTTAATCATACTGGAAAAAATATCCTGTGTCCTTCTTACAGATTTCCTTATAAAATTCCATCACAACGATATAGCCATTTAGTCGTCAAAACGTAACAAAAAGACAGAGACTTACTTCCGTATTTATAATAATATTACTGTAGTTCACACTCACACACTGACTGCGAACAACACCTGAAGGATCGTTATAACGTAAAAAAGTATACACATACAACATTGCAAGACTACCTACGATTTGCCTCGCATTACGCCACTAACTTTCTAATATCTACAGTTTAATATTCAATCCGAATAACCTACGGCCCAGGCCTGACTCTTACGATGAAAAACAATTTTTAAAAATCTTAGCCTCCACGGAGTTTTGAACTGGAGACCACGACGTTCGTAAGCAAGCGCTTTAACCACTTTTTTTTTTTTTGTTTTTTTTTTTTTGGGCCTCCTTCCTCCCCTTCAGTCCTGCCTTTCGCTCGCCAGTGGTTGGCTCTTTGCCTGGTTCTATACCTCTTTGATTCAAAAAGTCTCTCTTTGGGTCTAGGCGGGGTTTATAAACAGTTTTATTTGGTTAAATTGTGATCATTGGAATGATTCTGTCATTATTATATCGAGCATCCGTGCGAAGTCTTTTTTATAATTTTGAGTTTGGATAATTTCGTAATATACAGTATTCATATATGCTATATATTCGTCGTAAGTACTCTTTTCCGTTTGTAGCATATAAGTTAGGGTATTGCCTAGTATCCATTGTACCGTGTTGTGTTTCGTTTCAGGATATCTCTTTTTCTCAGGTTTCAGTATTTCCTGGATGCTCACGGTTAAAGGTGATGTTCTGTCAAGGAAGGCTATTCTTCTTCTTGCCCAAGTCCATATTTTCTGGTTTTGGTTACACGTTATTCTGTGTATCAGGGTGTCAGTATTTCCGCAATTTCTGCACCTGTCATTCGAGGATAGATGTATTTCGTAAAGTCTTCTGTTGGTTGAGATTTTTTCATTTACGACGTCATACCACAAGGATTGTGTTTTAGTGTTTAGAGTTTTATTCGTTATATTTTTCCAGATGTTGCTCCAGTTGTATTGTGGATTTTTAATTTCGATTTTATTTCTGTGGTTAGATGTGTTAATTATTTTGTAGATTTCTTTTGTTGTCTTGTTGTACAGGGTGCATCCTTTGGTTTTTGCATAAGTTGTTTCTAGGTGAAATTTTCTCATATGTGGTATGGTGAACTTTATCGAGGCCATGTTGAAAGGTATTTCCTCAGTGACTGGTTTTGTTTCGTTAATCAAGTTATTTGTTGGGCCGTTTGGGTCATTTACCGCTGTCGTTATGGTTCTTTTGAGGAATATTGCGCAGCATCTTTCGCGTACGCTTATCATTCCTATGCCTCCTTTACCTAGGGGTAGAGTCATTGTTTTGAACGCTGTTTAGAAGATCTTACCCCTGCTTGCAAACCACCCGAGCAGATTCTGTATCCGATCTGCAATTGTGTCGGGTATCGGCAGTACTTGGGAGATGTAGACCATTTTACTCAATAAAGATACTTGTGCGATTTTAGCCTTCTGTATTGCATCCAGATCTCTATCACAGTGCATGTTTATAATAGCCCTAATTTTTGGTAGTGTTATGAGCCAGTTTTTAGTTATTGTTTTCATAATGTTCTTTTGAAAAATAATGCCTAATGTCTTATGTTCTTCTACTTGCTCGTACCAGATGTCTGTTTGAGGTGGGGTCTCTGCCTCACTTATTTGGAGCAGTGCAGTTTTCTTTGGGTTAAGTTTTGCGCCTGTTGCTTCCGTGAACGTTGTGATTATTTCCCGCGTTTTTTGGATGTCCTCCGCTGAAGTTTCGGCTATACAAATGTCGTCTGCGTATCCTCTGCATGTAAATTTGTATCCGTTTAGATTAATGCCTGTTAAATTTTGGTGACATTTCTCAAGCAGGGGTTCCGTTGCCAGTGCGTACAGGATCATTGATAGCGGGCATCCTTGTCTTATCGATCTTTCTATCTTGATGGGCGCTGACAGGTGTCCGTTTATAAGAAGTTTTGAATGGGTGTTTGTAATTATTTTCTTTATTACTTCCACGAATGGGGAGCCAAATCCTTTATGTTCCATGATTTTTAAGAGGTAATTATGTTCAATTCGGTCAAATGCTTTTTCATAATCGAGGAATAGTAGAGCTGATGGCGTTTGTTTTTCTGCAGTTATGCTGATGATATCACGGTATTCGCACACAGTATTTAAGATGCTACGTCCGGGAATAGCACTGGTTTGCTGAGGTCCTAAGATTTTCTCCATGAGGGGTTCCAGTCTAGTTTTGAGGATTCTCGTTAGTATTTTAAAGTCTGAATTTAACAAAGTTATTGGTCGTATTTCATTGATTTGTTTGATCTGGTTGCCTTTGGGTACTAGCACTATGATGCCCTCTGTGAAGGCGGTGGGAAGATTATCCTCTGTCCATAAGTCGTTTAGAATCTCTGTTAACTTATTTCTTAGCATGGGCCAGTAATGAATATAAAATTCTATGGGTAACCCATCCGGTCCTGGGGATTTCCCTCTTGCTGCTTTGTTTATCGATGTATGAATTTCATCCTGGTCAAAAATTCTTGTTAGAGTTGCCGATTCTTCCACACTTGCTGTGTTACTTGAGTTGGATATTAACTCGGCGATTGCCGCCGTACTAGTTGGAGTTGACTTAAAAATATTTTTATAGTGCGTGGTAATTTCTTTAATTATATCTCTTTCGTCCTTGATGTTTTCACCATTTTCTTTAATTATATTGGTTATTAAAGTTTTTTTACTCCTTTTTGTGCTCCTTATAAGGTGGTACAAGGCTGCCGTTTCTTTGGTTGCGACGTCAGCCGGTTTTGAAGTTGTCAGAAGTTTGTTTGCTTGCATATTTTGTAATGATAGGATCTTGGCTTTGTATTTTTTTATTTTTATATTAGTATCGACAGTTATGGTGGGCTCTTGGTATAATTCCTTGATGCATCTGTAATAATACTCAATTGTGCCCTTCATCCAATAGTTCTTTTGTGTCCCCCAGGAGATTAAGGTTCGTTTTAGTTTCGGTTTCACATGTTCAACCCACCAAGATAGTGTGCTTTTGTATTTTTTACAGTTTTTTAGACATTCGTCCCAGACACTTTTGATTTCTTCGTCTAGCGCCGGGTCTTCAAGCATAGAGATGTTACTATTTCCAGAATCCTTTGCCTCTGCTAACTAGCTGCCTCTGCATGTTGACAGTGCATTGCATACTGTTGTGATCTGAAAAGCTTAGAGGAAAAATGTTTGCACTGGTTGTTTTGGTTCGGAGAGTCTCCGTTACGTAGATCCTGTCGAGTCGGCTTGCCGAGTTGTTTGAGACATATGTGTAGGCTTTGGCATTTCCGTGAATACATTCCCATGCGTCGTGAAAGTCCATCCCTCGAATGAGGTTAGTCAGCTCCCTGCACCCATTGAAATTTGGGGTTTGATCTTTTTGGCTTAGTACACAATTAAAGTCACCGCCCATTATTATTGCGCCTGTGGTATTTCGCAGGAGATAGGGTAGCTCTGTTTTGTAGAAGTATGCTCTTTGGGCTCGATTATTATTGCCAGAGGGGGCGTAAACATTGATTATTCGCGTGTTATTTATTGTAGTTGCAATGGCCCTGCCGTTTGTTAATGTTTCTGTACTAATCCGTCTCAATTCCCTCTCTAATCACGAGGGCCGTTCCCGTGTTGGTTTCTTTGGAGTAGTTGATTATTCCATCGTATCCAGGGATGTTTAGTTCTGTAAAAGTCACTTCTTGTAACATTGCGATGTCAATACTGTTTTGTTTAATATAATCCGCTAGGCATTTTATTTTGAATGGCGTAATTACTCTGTTCATATTTATAGTTGCGATGCTATAACTTTGATTGCTTGTCATTGGTTATTTTACGTCTCATCAGATCCCTCCATTACTTCCTCGTACCAGCTGTCTTTACTGAGGAGTTTTGGTTTATCTTCTTCTCTTATCTTCTGATCGTTTACGTATTTTGGTGTGTCTTGTCTTCATTTCTCGCTTTGGTTGTTTCTTCTTCTTCTTCTTGTCTTGATTTGGCGTTATTTGTTGTTCGTTCTACTTTCTCTGCTATTCTTTTACTGGTTTGCCGTTATTTTCGAGTCGTTCACTGAGAGCTCGGCGTTTTTTTGCTATGTATTGACTTGCGGTATTGGCACCATCCTTATTTGCACTTCTGCTAGATTGTCTTGTTATTCTCTTCTCGCTTATTTCTTTCTCGGCTTTGTTATTGATCGTTGAGCTGTGCATTTCAATCCGTTGTTTTGTTTCGGAATCTTCTTCTGCCTGGTGAGTTGTTTTATTTGTAAATGTTTCTATGTGTATGACATGTTCTGGGATACTCTCTTCTTCTATTTCTTTTTCATGTAATTTCTGTTCCGGTTCTTGTTCTTCATTTTCCTCTTCTTCTTGTCCAGATTTTTCGGCTTGTGTTTCCTGTTCCCGCCGTGCTGTTCCGAGTTGTCCTCTACATCGATCTCCATGTTTTCCGTGTTTTCCAACGTTTCTGTGTGTGGCTCACATGCTGATGTTACAGTGTGGCCTATGTTTACACTGTTGACTTGTGCCGTGGCTTCTGCATAAGACGCTGCGTTGCTACTTTCCTTACTCGCTTCCGCGATTGTAGCATTTGCTGTTATAGTTTCTGATGTTGACAATTTTACTCTTGGAAGTTGTAATGGTCGGCGTTTTGTACACTCAGATCTTAGATGTCCTGGTTCATTGCAAACAGAGCATGTGCGCGGTTGTCCCTCATATATTATTAATGCTTTGAAACCCTGTATCATTATATAGGAAGGTATATGTTCTTTTAAATCAATTTTCACACACCGTATGCCGTTGTTTGCTTGGAATCTGAACTTTGGGCTCCATTTTTCGTCCGTCGCCGTTATTATTTCACCATAGTTTCGGATTGCTGCCGTTACACTAGCGTTACTAATTTCAAATGGTACATTAAAAACTCTTACTGATCGTAGCCCCAGCCCTGCGTGGCTTATATATACGGTACTTACGGTTCCATCTGGGTTCTGGTAGTCGGCTTTCCCTCCAGTTTTCTCTACGATAGTATTGCACAAGTTGTCATTTGTCATTTTAACGTATACTGCATAAGTCAAGAAGTCCATTTGGATTCCGTATACATCCTGCGTCTGTCAAGTTGAATTTTTCATACAGCCATTCATGGAAGTCATATGCACGTGGTCTTGTCTCCTTCGCGTCGAACGCGAATTTCAGTGTATTCTTTCGTATCGTCGATTCCATTTTCACTATCGTAAACCACAAGCTAAGTTTTCACTGATACACTCACTGAACCTCGCTTGAAGGAAGTATCGAGCAACCGCACGCGACGGCGGCTCGATGCGAACTTTGCCCACTGAGCTGCCAGTCCACTACACGGAAAGCACGGTACGGAGACGTCCATATCCAACGTGTCTGTCTATCGCCGTATTTCGAAGTTATGAGACAACATGTGTTATTTATACAGATAAATTTTTCAACCAAATGTAGACAGTATTGTTTCTCCTTGTTTCAAAGGATAAGTGTGCAAAGTTTCATCGAGATCGGATGAAATCTGTGGATTTGTATGAAGAACAAACAAACAAACAAACATACATTCATCTTTATATATAAAGACTAGCTGACCCGGCAATGCTTCACTATTGCTGGACTTGAGTAGGCACATAGATTAAATGAAAAAATATTTACATATAAATTTTAAACTGCTGTTTCAGTAATTTTCAGTTGGAAAGGGTGAGAGGGGATGCGCTTTGGAAAACATGCGCAGGCAGTATTTTTCTGTTTGTTCCAAAGTATAAGTGTGCAAATTCCCATTGAAATCTGATGAAATATGTGGTTTTGTCTAAATTATGTGGAGGAGGGGTGGGTTTTTTAATTTTTTTGTCAGGAACCTACTCTGTTATCCCGTCGACAACTCACCAAAGCTTCACCGTAAACGGACGAACGGTTTGCGGGTTTGTTTAAATTATGGGGTGTTATGGGGAAGAGGGGGTAATTAAGGTAGTGGAAAGAGAGGAGAGGGATTGGGTTTTTGTGAAATTAATGTGTACAGTATTTCTCTCTCTTTTTAAAGTATAAGTGTACAAATTCTTATCTAAATCGGATAAAAAATGTGGTTTGCGTAAATTATGGGGTGAAAACGTAATGGGGTTGGAAAGGGAGAGAGGGGATGAACATTCGGAAACCATATGTAGGCTGAATTTTTCTGTTTGTTTTAAAGTATAAGTGTACAAATTGTTATCTAAATCGGATAAAAAATGTGGTTTGCCTAAATTATGGGGTGAAAAGGTAATGGGGTTGGAAAGGGGGAGAGGTGATGAATATTCGGAAACCATACGTAGGCAGTATTTTTCTGTTTGTTTTAAAGTATAAGTGTACAAATTCTTATCTAAATCCGATAAAAAATGTGGTTTCCCCAAATTATGAGGTAAAAACGTAATGGGGGTGGAAAGGGGGAGAGGGGATGAATATTCGGAAACCATACGTAGGCTGTATTTTTCTGTTTGTTTTAAAGTATAAGTGTACAAATTCTTATCTAAATCGGATAAGAAATGTGGTTTGCCTAAATTATGGGGTGAAAACGTAATGGGGTTGGAAAGGGGAGAGGGGATGAATATTCGGGAACCATACGTAGGCAGTATTTTTCTGTTTGTTTTAAAGTATAAGTGTACAAATTCTTATCTAAATTGGATAAAAAATGTGGTTTGCCTAAATTATGGGGTGAAAAGGTAATGGGGTTGGAAAGGGGAGAGGGGATGAATATTCGGAAACCATACGTAGGCTGTATTTTCCTGTTTGTTTTAAAGTATAAGTGTACAAATTCTTATCTAAATCAGATAAGAAATGTGGTTTGCCTAAATTATGGGGTAAAAACATAATGGGGTTGGAAAGGGGGAGAGGGGATGAATATTCGGAAACCATACGTAGGCTGTATTTTTCTGTTTGTTTTAAAGTATAAGTGTACAAATTCTTATCTAAATCCGATAAAAAATGTGGTTTCCCCAAGTTATGAGGTAAAAACGTAATGGGGGTGGAAAGGGGGAGAGGGGATGAATATTCGGAAACCATACGTAGGCTGTATTTTTCTGTTTGTTTTAAAGTATAAGTGTACAAATTCTTATCTAAATCGGATAAGAAATGTGGTTTGCCTAAATTATGGGGTGAAAACGTAATGTGGTTGGAAAGGGGAGAGGGGATGAATATTCGGGAACCATACGTAGGCTGTATTTTTCTGTTTGTTTTAAAGTAAAAGTGTACAAATTCTTATCTAAATCGGATAAAAAATGTGGTTTGCCTAAATTATGGGGTGAAAACGTAATGGGGTTGGAAAGGGGAGAGGGGATGAATATTCGGGAACCATACGTAGGCAGTATTTTTCTGTTTGTTTTAAAGTAAAAGTGTACAAATTCTTATCTAAATCGGATAAAAAATGTGGTTTGCCTAAATTATGGGGTGAAAACGTAATGGGGTTTGAAAGGGGGAGAGGGGATGAATATTCGGGAACCATATGTTGGCAGTATTTTTCTGTTTGTTTTAAAGTTTAAGTGTACAAATTCCTATCTAAATCGGATAAAAATGTGGTATTGCCTAAAGTATGGGGGTGGATATGGGGCGAGGGGATTAATATTCGGAAACCGTATGTAGGCAGTATTTTTCTGTTTGTTTTAAAGTATAAGTGTACAAATTCCTATCTAAATCGGATAAAAAATGTGGTTTTGCCTAAACTATGGGGTGTTATGGGGAATAGGGGGCGACTTTTTGGAATTTTTTTTTTCGCAGGAACCTTCGCAGGCGCACACTCGAAAACTCTCCAAAGTTTCATTGCAATCTGATAAATGGTACAGGAACGCATAGAAGACGAACATACAAACAAACGAACATTGATTTTTATATATAAAGATTGGGACTTGTAAGACTGGGTAGATGAGAAGGTGGCGTACGGTTTTTGATAGCCGTACAGTGAAGTTAAGAGCTGAGTTAATCTCAAACTTCTGTGCAGTGTATATGGAGTCATGACATACGTCACTGTTGACGGTATTAGTCCGTCGGATGGAGATGTAAAACATGGAGGCCCTCAAGTGTCCTTTGGAAGAGTAGGCCTGAACGGACCGGCACTGGATCTCATCCTCTTCCTTCTATGCGCAGAAAAACACAATACACTTACCGACAGCCATCCACACACAACCAACGATTATTATTTTTTTGTTTCTAGCTTTAAGGTTCTTCGACGTCGGGGTCATTAGAGCCGGAAGAGAGTGGGAAGAAAGGAGCGGAAAGGAATTCGGCCTTTCGAATGAAACATCTTGGCGTATACTTCTGATTTTGTGAAACCATGGAAAGCCAGAATTTGGATGGCCGAAATAGGTACGTCCTCTTTAATGCGACGCCATAGCGTTGCCGCAAAGCCCCCACGCTGGATGCCAGATCGGAGTGTTGCACAAAACCGGGAATTATTGCCCTTTCCTTCGTTTTAATCCAACTACTTACTGCAGGTGATAAGTATGAATGCGCAGAGCTACCTGTTCTGGTTCTGAAATCTCTTATTTTATCACTCAAGGTTTTGGACTAAAGTTTCGCGGAAACATTATGAAGAATCTAGATCAGTGATGTCAAAGATACGGCCCGCGGGCCGCATCCGGCCCCCGGGCCCTATCAATACGGCCCGCGATCACAATGTGACACAGAAAGAAGAATCATGTATATAATATACAATTAAATAAATAAAATGTTATAATAATTCAGTACATTTTTGTTTTATTTGAATCTGGCCCGCCTACACATTCTAAATTTAATATACGGCCCTCTGCAAAATTGAGTTTGACACCTATGATCTAGATTATTGTGAGAAGTTGTTTTCTTTTTCGATGAAAATTGAAAAGTGTGAAGAAGTATGTTTTCATTTGCATGCGGGAGTGAGATTTGCTGTCCCCTCATTTCTATTGTATTGTATTGCTTTTTTCAGCAACAAACTTTGGAGATTTTATTATAGAAATCGCCTGTTATAAATATAACGTATTCTGACAAGGTGGAACTAAACAGTAATGGGGCCATAACAGGCTAATCAACGTACAAAAGGGTATATAAATCATGTTTGTACATTAATATTTTTAAGGGTTTCATTCCTTCCAGGTGAAGCTCAGGAGGTGTGCTACTGAAAGGGCCTCAGGAACCTTTATCAGCCATCCTAGTCTGCGAGGGTCCAGAAGGATTTAGGGTAACCAAAATCACGAGGCCCGGATGGGATTTAAATCGACGTCATTCCGACTGCAAAGTCAGAATGATATTGCTCACCCTTCTGTCTCGGTATGTACATTAAAATTATACTAACTTATTATACTAACTTATTACTTTTATTATTATTATTATTACTCTGCAATTCACTAAAAGCTGGCGGCGGAGGGCGCATTACAGCAGTCATAATGTTCTACCGTTTGTGTATAGGAAGGGATATACGGGATATGGCAGGAGGCGCCCATGGGCTATTTTTAGGAACCATCCCGGCATTCGCCCGGAGTGATATTGGAAAACCATGGAAAACCCAGATCTGGATGGCAGGATGGGTTTATAGATACCTACTCCTACCTCGCTCGATAATTCCTTCCTATTCCACTCCCTAATCACTCGTGGAAAAAAATAGTATCGAAATGAAACGGTTCTGGTCCTGATTTCTCTTACCTTATTTTCTCTCTCATTCCTAGATATGAATGTTGCTGGTAGTAACATGTGTTCGCCGTCATCCTCAAATAGATCAGTCGTGAATTTTTCAATCAGCTTCTGCCGTGACCAACGCCTTCGGTGTTCCAGGTCTTCCCAACCCAATTCATTCAACATCGCACTACGCTTTCCCTCAAGGTATATATACCTGTCACGAATTGGGCGGCTCTTTTTTGGACTTTATCCAGTGCATCCATTAACCCATTTTGATGGAGATCCCATACAGAACAACAATATTCTAAGTGAGGAGCTTTGTATGCAATCGATTTAACTTCCGGTGATGATAATGAAGCTAAAGAGACCGATATTACATTGTAAAAAAATAAAAGTTGAAAACAAATAATATCAGTGCTACATATTTTGTTGTTTTTTTTTATTTCATTAAGTACTGTAATTGCAGTGATGATCACTGTGACAGAGAGGCCAATTGAAATATATGTATGTACCGGTACGTTTGTCGCGGTAAACTAATGAACGGATTTTAATGATATTATTCATAGTGATATATTACGTTATTGATTAACACACAGAATACTCTTTTATACGCTTCATTTTCCCAGTTAAAAGTTTGAAAGTTAATGTTTAGACAAAGTAGTTTTACGTTTTTGCTTGCAACTAAGCTTCTAGATACGTAATTTGATGGCCATACCACCTCTTCTTTGTTTAGAAATTATTGTCTTCGTACGACGCACTTGAGCTGGGAATTACAGGGTTCGGCGATGGAGACGTGTTCTGTGGGCAGACACCTGCTTGCGGGCCCAGCCCTCGCCTTGTACAGAGAACCTGAGCAGTGGGCGTCTCCACGGCCATCTTCTTCCTTTTCTCCTGCTGTTGCTACTCGCAACTTGCAGAACATTTCATGTCAGTCTTCTTGTAATGCCATCATGTTTCATCCTCTGTGACTGGTGTGTGCGATGTGTTACCACCTGCTATGATACACTGCTACTGTGCAGACAAGTGGTACATAGGCCGCACGTGGTACGTCACTTGAGTGAAGATCGGGACGAAAAGTAGCAGAGCAACCTTAATTTTGCGATCAAGATCACAAATGTTCCTACTGAACACAAATGCGCGATTCTACTATACTTCTCATAGGCATCTCGCTGACGGCCATTGATTTCACGTAGATAAGATACGCGGAAGTTCTAAATGGTGCTTTTTTTTAGTAAAATATTCTGGCCCACTCCACACAGCCACTCCTGTAAACTACCCCTTCAAAATACTCTTCATTACAACTAATAGATTTTTCCCACCGGTGATTCCACTGTTCGAAACATTTTCTGTAGCCATCTTTAGAAATGGCTGACAGCTCCTCAGTCATTTTTTTCTTGACCTTTTCAATGTTGTCAAATCGGTCTCCTTTCAAGCCCCTTTTCATGCGTGGGAATAAGAAAAAGTAGCACGGAGCCAGGTCAGGCGAGTAAGGTGTGTGGGACAGTGAAACCATGCCATTTTTAGCCAAAAACTGCCCAATAGAGACAGCTGTGTGTGCAGGTGCAATGTCGTGGTGGAAGAACCAGTCTCTAGTCTGCCACAAATCGGGTCTTTTTTGACGTTGCGAAACTTCTTAAGACTTCCAAATAAAAGGTTTGATTGACGGTCTGATGTGGGGGAACAAACTCGGAATGAACTACGCCCCTGGCATCAAAAAAGTAAATGAGAATTGTTTTGATGTTTTATTTGCTTGACGACATTTTTTTGGATGGGGTGACAATGACGTCTTCCATTGACTTGACTGTTGCTTTGTTTATGCGTCGTAACCATAGCAACATGGCTTATCACCGTTTATGACCTTTGACAGAAAATTTAGGCTATTTCAAGCTGTTTCAAAGCACATGTTTCAACTCGACGTTATTCTTGATTGTCAGTCAGAGCCCGAGGAACAAACTTGGCAGCAACCCTTTTCATTCCAAAATCTTCGATTAAAATTCGCTGAACCGAGCTTCAAGATAATCCACTAATCTCTGACAGTTGATCAATTGTCTGTCGACTGTCTGCGAGCACAAGCTCTCGAATTTTTTCAACATTTTCGTCGATTTGGCAAGTCGATTGATGTCCTGAACGAGGTTTGTCATCAATCGACATGTCGTCATTTTTAAACCGAGCGAACCACTGGCACACTTGCGTTTTTCCCTTAGCGTCATCTTTGTAAGCTGTTTTCAACATTAAAACAGTTTCAGCAGCATTTCTGCTGAGTAGAAATTTTTTTTTTTGGAGCTGCACGTTGTTCATTTAAACTTGCCATCATCAAAAACGGAGCAATAACAAAACAGCGCAGGCAAAAACAATCCCTGTAGATTAACAGAACAAGCCAGGTCGACAGCACAGGCGGCACGGAAATGCTATTCCTATTATATTTGGGTACTCCGTCGTATTTATAGGTTCGTTAAACCAATATAACGTAGCTCTGCTGTGATGTAACGCCAGGCGAACAGATGTTACGCATATAGTGCCTCGGGCAAAGTCTACCGGATAGTTCGTACTAATTGGAGATTGAGTAACTTTCTGCAGTCTGCAAATTGAAACAGAGGACTAGAAAGACACATCTAAATACGCTAAGAGTGGCAGAAACATGAACCACGGAAGCGGGTAACAGTACTACAATAACAACGAGGATGCTGCTGTGCATGTTTACTTGAAAAGTGACGAGTAAGATGTAAGACGAAGAAAACGGAGGGGTCACTTGCGTCGTACTGTTTTCAGGTCTTGAGATGCAGGTAACGAGCAGCAATGGAAAGCCCCCTCTGCGAGCGAATGACAAATGGCTGGCAACAGTATTAGGGAATGGACGACCAGGATGTTGCATTTTTTTTTTACTTATGGCTTTGCGCCTCATCGACGGCTAAAGTCATTAGAGGCGGGATGGGACTGTGGACAAGGAACGGGAAGGAATTTGGCCATGGCCTTCTTTGGAGGAAGCATCCCGGCATTCGCCTGGAGTGATTTGGGGAAACCGTGGAAAACCCAAATCTGGATGCCCGGACGGGAATTCGAACCGGCGTCCTCCCGAATGCGAGGCCAGAGCGTTAACCACTCACCCACCACGCTCGGTGGGATGTTGGAGATACTGATGTGCCAAATGTCTTGGGTATTAGTGCTCATGTAGTAAGAGCTCTGTGATGAATACCGTGGGATCCGATATGGATATTGTATTTGAAAGCCACGTTGTTGTCTTCCGGAATAGTGTTTCTAAATGAGTCAGCAACAGGTTTAACCTTCTCCCTTGTTTTTTTTTTTTTTTTTTTTTTTTTTTTTTCTTTTTATTGGCAGTGGGCCGGTAAGCCATATAGCCATATCAATTGTTACATCACTTATTTACAGGTATTATTGATCGTGGATATTGTATCTCACATGCCACAATTATGAGTTCTCTTACACATTACTTGGACATTGTTACAATATTTCATATCTCTAATTACCTAAAGCTATGATTACAGTACATTGTGTTTCCACGGGAAGACCTGGTCATGATTAATATGTGGCGCTTATGGCCTTAACACAAATTATAAGCTCTCTCACATATACATGGTTTCTATTACTTTGCGTAATGACAGGAATGAGAATTCAATATGGTTGGTCTTACGTCTCTAGCTACATACATATTATACTGGTCCTTGATATTATGTGACATTTATAATTGTGTCACAATCTGTGATTTCTCTGAACAAGAGAAGATAGAGTAGGATAAAGATAAGAATACCTGGTCGTTATTACAATGTTTCATATCTATATTAGGTATTTGATATCACCACGGTTACCTGAGCTATCCACACATAGCTCTAGTCATAACAATTATGTCTATAACAGTATATGGACTTCTCTCCCAAGTCCTTGGTCGTTATTACAGTACTACATTTTTATTATTAGGTACATAAAGTAATTACAGTTATATCACTTTCCACACAAAACACAGGTCATGAATGTCATGTAGCCCGTGTGTCCATCGCACAATTTGTGGCTTCGCTCATACTCACATGGTTAGTGACACAGTGTTACATATCTTGCGTTCAGGGTCTAATGTCTCTATTTTACGTAACATATTGTTATTAGGTGTGTAAAATCAGGGATCGTGGATACTAATGTTCTTAGAGATCTTTGGGGTTTATATGTCAATACCACCGTCTTTCAGGAATCTGTACAGCACCATGAAAACTCTGGCGTCGTCGGTCGTCAGTAGGTGTGACACTTTTGAGGGTGGAGAGTGACCTAACCTCACTAGTTCCTCTATCAGGTCTGTGATGCTATCCTGTCTGTTTTTGCAGCCGAAGAAGATGTGGTCCATGTCCCCTATGCTCGTATCGTCGCATCCACATAAAGGACTTTGGGCAATGTTGATTCTGTTTAGGTGTGCCGGGAAACAACCGTGGTTGAACTTTAATCTAGCGATTGTTACAATAGCTTTCCTTGGTAGGTTGAGTTTGTAGTGCCAATGATGGTGAGGGATGACTGGGTGGATTTTTCCATAGTGTTTCCCTTTGATCAATAGAGATTCTTCCCATTCTCTATTCCATGCGTCTCTGGTTTGTTTCTTCACAGTTGCCAGTAGGTCCCTCGCAGTTAGGAGGGGGTAGTCGCCACCTTCTTCGCAAGCTCGTTTCGCCAGTTGGTCCACCTGTTCGTTACCGTGCAGACCGATGTGGGCTTTCACCCACACGAACACAAGTGTTTTGCCTTTCTGTTTCGCCCGGTATGCTGCTTCCAAGATGTTGCATAAGATGTTGTCTTTGTTGGTAGTCTGCGTGTGTCCTTGCAGGCTGGTCAGCGAAGATAGGGAATCTGATATGATGACCGATGTTGTGTCCTCCAAACCCTCAGCATACTCAATTGCCTTTTGAATTGCCACCATTTCCGCAGTGAAGATGGTTGCTTCCTTGCGTAGTTTCAGCATACCGTATGACTTCCTCTTCAGATCCAAAATTGCACAACCAACTGATGAACCTGATTTTGACCCATCTGTGTAGATGTGGGAAGCATTTGGCCATTGCGCGAGAAATTCTGCCAGTCTAGCGGAGTTGTTCTGGCTGGAGTCCTTCAGATTGATGTCGGTTCTCACGTTGAGAGGTGTAATCGTTGCTTCATATGGCACACAAAACTCTGGTAGGTGGGAGGTCGACATTATGTTGTTGCTGTACATGTTGATTTCATTTTCTGCTATAATTAGCTCTGGAGTCCTTTTGCGTGGCCAGTTTCTTCTATTAGTGAGCTGACTTCCAAGTGCCTCAATCTTCCGGATGAGGGGATTGTTTGTAATCTTCATTTGCTTAAGTAGAAACTGTTTGCAGAGCTGCATTCGTCTTATATGAAGAGGTGGCTCTAGCGCTTCTACCAATAGCGCGTTGGTTGGGGTTGATGTCATTGCCCCTGTGCATATTCTTAGTGCTTTGTACTGCAGTCTATCGAGGGTTTTTAGGGTGGTCTCTGCTGCTGATCCGTAGAAGATGCTTGCATAATCCAGGTGTGGTCTAATGAGCGATCGGTATAAGGTCATGGCAACTTTAGGGTCTGTACCCCACCAAGGTTTTGTGGTTGCCTTCAAGACGTTAAGTGCCGCCTCACATTTGCTTGAGATGTCTTTGATTTGGGGTTTCCAGCTGAGTTTGTTATCTATTGTGACCCCTAGGTATTTGACAACTCGTCGATACGGGAAGCGGTAGGGTCCGAGCTGTATCTCGTCCATGTCAGGTATCCTGCGTCTGCTATAAATTGACACCGCTGATTTGGTTTGGGATATGTCCAAGCCATTGTTAACGAGCCATTTTCGCAAAAGGTTGACAAAGTCTCCCAAGACCTTCTTGCAGTCAGCTAGCTCATTCATCATTACGTAGAAGCACAAGTCGTCTACATACTGGAGCATCATTACCCTCCCTATTAGCAGTCTTCCAAGGTCAGCTGGTATATATGTTGAACAGCAGTGGTGATAGCGTGGAGCCTTGAGGGAGACCGTGAGATGCAATTCGAGGGCCTACTGTTGTACCATTGATGTGAATTTCTAGCGCCCTATCTGCCTGCAATGACATGAGGTTAGTTACGAATCTGCTCGGTAGGCCTAAGTCCAATAGTTTTCTAGAGAGTATCGATGGAGCCACATTATCATAGGCATGTGTTAAGTCCACGTACAAGGCCATGAGATACGCTTTACTGCGATAGCATTCATAAATGTCTGTCATTAGGTTAGCAACTACCTCTATAGTGCCTTTTCCCTTCCTGAAGCCTATTTGGTGTCTTGGTAGTTTACTTTTATTTTCTAGGTGCCACTCCAGCCGGTGTTTGACCATTCGTTCTAGTGTTTTAAGAGCACAGGATAGAAGAGATATTGGCCTGTAGGACGAAGCAAGTGCGGGGATCTTTGCCCTGTTTCAGGATAGGTACTACTTCTTACGCGCTTCATCTCTGGTACACTCACGCGTTTGCTCCACACAGCGTTAATCAATCTTAAGAATATATTCTTCCCTCGCCTTGGGAGGAATGAGATCATGCTGTAAGTGGATGTTGTCTGGGCCTGGGGCACTGTTGTTATTACGTTTGAGTGATGCTTCAAGTTCCTCTTCTGTAAAAGGCGCTAACAGAGGGTCATATTGCCTCCCATCTTCTGTGATCTCCACCTTCTCCGAGGCTGTGGCTGGGGTAAGGTTGCCCAAGATGTCCTCCGCAACGTTTTTAGTTGGAGCCGTATTAGGTGTAGTTCCTGTCGAGTTCTGAAAGCCTTTTATTTTCTTCCATATATCTTTTACTGGAGCAGTTCTGTTGAGAGAGTTACAAAAGTCAGTCCAGCCCTGGCGTTTTTTCTTCTTTAGGACTCTTTTGGTCCTTTGCTACTGTTCTCTGAAGATACAGGTAGTTTTCTTCTGTCGCCAAGACTTTGTATTTTCGGAGGGCCATCTGTCTTTCTTTTATTGCTAGTTGACACTCTTTATCCCACCAAGGAGGTGATTTCTTATGGCAGGTGCGTGGTTTGATCTCGGGGATAGCTTTTATTGCCGCCTTTTCAATGACTGTCATAAGGCCTTGGTAGTCAGCTACTACGTCGTCCGAGAATTCGAAGCTCTCGAGGTTTCTTGTGACTTCCTTCTCATACTGCGACCAGTCCGCGTTAGTTATCTTCCAGCGGTATGGCGATCGTGTCGGTGTTATTCTTTGTCTAGTCACAGGGAAGGTGATCATTATTGGTAAGTGATCTGATCCGGATGGGTCTTGGATGACCTGCCATGTGGCTGCCAGAGAAATGGCTGGTGATGCTAGCGTTATGTCCACTGCTGATTTTTGGTGTGCTGGCCCAACTATCCTTGTTTCAGTGCCATCATTTAAGATTATTATATCTGTGTCGTCCAACGCATCTAGCAACAGTCTTCCGGCGCGGTCTGTTCTTCCACATCCCCATGTGCTATGGTGTGCGTTTAGGTCAGCCATTATCAGGGCAGGTTGCATGACATACTTCAGGAATATTTGAAAATGCTTGTTTATCGAACTGAGTGTTTGGAGGCCGGTAGAGAGCCATGACCGTTGTTTCTGTCCCCATAATTTTGAGACGTATCGCGCAAGCCTCGATATTCGGAGCAGTGCTCCGGATTTTTATTTCAGAAAATTGTATGTTCTTCTTTATTAGTAGAGCCGCTCCCCCGTAGCCGCCTGGACGGTCGGCACGCACTATTCTGTAGCCCGCGCACTTAAATTCCTCTTCGGGTTTCAGCCAAGTTTCTAATATGGCGGCTATGCTAATGTTATTTGATTTCAGCAAGTGTTCTAGGGATTCCTTGTTTGAGCGGATAGACCTGCAGTTCCACTGTAAGATATTGGGGCCGTGGTTACCCATCAGTACAGTTATAACGAGATGCGATATTGTCGTTGTTTGCCATACTTGGTTGTGTATTCCACATAAGATCTGTTCCATTGTCTCGTGCGTTTGTCTCTGCTTCTTCCTGTGGACCGTCAGAGTTTAGGAATGCGGCTATGTGTTCCCTCAAGTTGTGTGGGAAGGTTTCCTGTGTTGGCCATACTGAAAAGTGAGGTCACAAGTCTACATACTCTAGTCAATTGCTTCCTCGTTCGCTACTGTATTGCTAGCACCGTGTGGGTTATTCTGTATGGGAAGTCCACTGGCCTGTGCATATGCGTCGTAATACAACTCCGCGGGGGGCAGGTTGGTTCTTCTTCGGGGCTGGAGGTTTTCTGCGTCATGTGTTGCCTGTTTCCTGTCTATTCTGTCTTGTTGCCGACGCCCATGAGGAACGGCGGGTTGTTCTGTACGGTTGTATACAGACTGTGGGTGTCGTGGTTTTATGGTGTAGTGATTTCTCGTGGCCCTGGCTTGTGGTATGAGTGGAGTAGTACCGGCTATTTGGGCAACTGGCGACGGTGTGGAGTATTCCACATTATTACGTAGCGGCAAGGGGGGGTATTCCTTGTTGCTTCTGGGTGGGGGTGGTGGAGCTGTGCGTTTTGCATAAGTTGACGTATTTTCTAAGGTCAGAGCCTGTTCCAGAGTCATGTTATGGAGGATGATGTTCTCCTTAATCCTCTTTTGTTTTTTGAATTCTGGGCAATTGAAATTAGTGGCCAAGTGGTTGCCTTCACAATAGATACAGATGACTGGGCCCTGAAAGTCGCAGCTAGTTGTAACGTGTTTACCCATGCACTTGGCACAGCGGGATGCGCTGCGACACTGCTTGCTCAGGTGTCCAAAACGTAAACAGTTAAAACATTGAGTTACACGGGGTATATATGGCTCTACCCTACATCTTGTGCAAAAGATGCTAATATATTCAGGTAGTCGCTGTCCTCCAAACGTTAGGCGGACCGATTGAGTCGGAACGTATTCAACCCCTCCGTCTTTTACAACTTTCCTCATTATACGTCGCACTTCCAAAACTTCTATAGCGGATTCCACTTCCTGCAAGATTTCTGAGTCAGTAAGCCCTGGGTCCACATTCCTAACCACGCCCTCCTTAACAGTAAAGAAACGAGGGATATAATATTGTATATGCTTTGGCTGGTTGTTGGAATTCGCCAAAAGGTTTGCCCACTTAGCAGATTTAAGCTCAATTTGAACTTTGTTTCTCCCTTTGTTTCTTATGTCTAAGATAAAGTTTCTTATGCCGGGCACAGCAGTCACGTATTAATTTCCCTACCGCCATTGGGTGCAGACGGCCTAGGTTTGTTTTGTGCTGCTCCACATAACTTGCTTCATATTCTGCATGTACAACAAATGGACCGCAATCTGTTTCTTTATAGAAATGGGGCTGCCTCAGCACTGCGTTAGGATCACTGGCTTGCAAAGCGTCTTCACTTACCAATCCAGCTGAGTGTGCGGGGATTGTTGACTGTATGCTGTAGGCTGGAGTTGACAGCGACGTGCTTGGAGGAGCTGTTGGCGGCGTGCTTGCTGCAGCTGGCAGCAGCATGTTGACTTCCTCTCCCAGTGCTGTTACGTTGTTCTCCTCTCGGCGTGGTCTTTTCTTGGACTGCTTTTGGAGTATAGGGGCACCGTCGGCGTAGTCCATTGCTAATGTTTCCAGCGCCTCGCCCACTACGGAACTGGTGCACGTGTTACCCGACGGCGCACTGTCCGTATGTGGCTGTATGCCACCTTCACCATACTCGCCACCCTCCATGGTGGCGAGGTACACACACTCTCCTAAACAAAACTTTTTAGTTGGTTTACTTGACTGCTATTCACTGTATAATAGTATACACAACTGGTGCTTGCACTGTCCTAGTTCACGCGTTATTCGTCACAAGGAAAACTCGGAGTAGTAGCTCTCTAAGCGCCGATGTTACCTCTACGGCGATCAGGAAGCGACTGTGCTCCCTTGTTTTACCTTTCTGCTGTGATCTACACTTCCAAGGCAACTAAAGACCCATTCACACTAGCGGTCAGCTCAGCTCAGGTCAAAAATCGCTATACACGTAATCCAATGGGAGCATTCACACTACGCGAACCGCTCAGGTCAGGGCAAGGCAGGTCAATCCGAAGATCAACAACGGTCAAGACCTGAGCTGAGCTGAGCTGACCGCTAGTGTGAACGTGCAACGGTCAGGTCAGGTCAAATCAAATGGGTAGCGAACGTCTGAAAACTATGCTCGTAAGCAATAAAAAAGAGTAATAAATAAAAAATAAATGTTTTAACGGTATTTTATTTCTGTTTATTAAAAAGTCGGCAAATTCAAATATTATTAGACATTTTAGTGCTGTCAAGATACAGATCCTGTTTCCGAATTTTTTAAAAAATATTGTGAATATATTTTTAGAATCAAATGCTTCTGTACCAGCGTTAGCACATAAACAAAGAATATTTGTAGGATTTCTCTCGCTCATCCTGAAATTCACTTTGTACATGGCATGAAATTTTATCGTTCCGTAAATAATTGTTCAAAATACATCTTGCTAAAATTATGCTATCAATTAATCCTGGAGCAGAATTAATTTTTCTAAAATAAATTTGAAATCTTTGAGCCCTACAATATTAAAAGCATTTCCCATCACTCGTCTCGCACGGCATAGCCGGTATGTAGCATTCATTTTTCTCTTGATCTGTTTGCGCTTGAAACTCTGGATGCACCCTGAACCATCCTCTTTTTGATCTTGACGTATTTTTAGGCTCTTGATACAAAATCATTACGATTTAATTGACGCTGGGGTAGAAAGCGGCATTGTTCACTATGAGCAACGGAAATGAAATGGCCTCGTCTACTACTTGATCTGGCCTGACCTGAGCTGAGCTGACCGCTAGTGTGAATGGGCCTTAACTCTAACAACAAGGGGGGGGGGGGTTAAATTGCCAGAGGTGTTTCCTTGGAGAAAAACTCCATACAAGGCAGGCGAGAAGTCTGTTATAGAGCGCACGCATTACAGGGTTTACAGCCTGGAGGTTCTCAAAAAATGAATATTAGTTAGAACGCGAAAAAAGAACCAAATTTTCGGAAATTACGCCTCACAAAATTTTGATGGTGTGTAGAAGACAAAAGCCAGATGCGCCAGCTTGGCTCAGTGTGCTGAGGCGCCGCGAACAGAATCGAGGCGGTACAAAGGGACCGGGCACGAACCCACGACTTCGCGTACCAGCCGTTCTGACTGTGGTTCTTAGGTGGAATTCCGCAGTCATGAAAGCGAATAACGGGACTATCCCCAATCTCAGCCTCATAAACTAAATAATTCACAAACAAAAATACGCTTATGACACACAAAACATAGCTACATGTTTCACAGACCGATGACAACATTCTTCCGTTAGTACGTCATACTACTCGGTAATAGGTATAAAGTGGTTCGCGTCAGCAAGGAAATACAGCCGCAGAATCAAAGCTCTGACGTTGATCATGGCCACGATAAGTAAACACTAATCAAAGGTAGTCGACAGCAAAATGTTGGGAAAAGGTAATGAAAAAGAAGAAAAAGAAGGAGAAGATGACAAAAGACAACGCCTGTACAGTGCATTTGGTGGTTAATTCAGTACCGAAATCTGTCGATCTGAAATTGAAGGCAGTTGACATGCATAGTGTAGATCTAAACTAACACAGATTATTTGAGCATTTATAACATTAAAAAAAAACCTTCATCATCCAATAAAACTCAAAACATCTTTGCGTTCTACCTAGAATTGGCTGTCAGCTATTATAGTAAAAACACACGCGACACGCATAAAAATACAATGTTCTCATCGCAGTCACACGATGAAACGCTTGTTAACAAACTACTCTTACTATCCACTGTTTTCTGTTTGGGGTGTACCTCTCCGTTAGCTCAGTTCTACCCGTGACTTCACACGCATGGATTTGCAGTTTTGTTGCTATAATTGCATATAGAAAGGTGTAACCGTGTCCGGAGTGGGGATAAGATGACGGAGAAGCAGGGCGCTAATGACCCCGACGTCGACGCGCCCTAAAACACCAAAAACAACAACAACAACAACGGAGAAGCCATCACCATGCCATTCTACCGCTGCACCTGTCTCGTGAAGAGAATCAATCTGCACTGTTTAAAAATAGCAACAAACTAAAGGGCGGGGGATTTACTGTAGGAAACTACTAACCACAGTTCCTCCGGCAGATTTTTATTTGTGGTTTAAAATTATCTCACTTTATGGGAACAGTTTATATAAATATCGTTTTGTACGCAATATTTTTTAAAAAAATTTCTGTCCTTTTTCTAAGATCTATAACCCTTGGAGGATGGAAACATGTGAGCTAGCGCTACATAAATATCCATGGGAGAAACTCGTCTTTTCTAAGCGTACGCCTGCTACTTTCAGTATCTGTCCCTGTGCTTTACTGATAGTCATCACATGCAGCGCAAATCTAGAACTGTGCTATATAATATGTTGTGTCTGGATATGAAACTTATTAAAATATCATACACAAACAGGCTGCGAGATAAACAAAGCCTGAGATATAAACAAAGCCTCAGATATAACTTTACAGAGGAGATTATATACGCTATCCTCTACCACTACCTCTGTCACTGAAACTTTTACGACAACATATGTCATTTATCTCGAAAAAGTCCTTCCTGTTCGTACACAGTATTTGCTTGTCAAATTTAAAAAAGATTGGTTTTTCCGAGTTTTGAAAACGCAACAGACAGTTACTTTCGCATTTATAATATAAGTGTAGATATGGAAGAGTATAAAAATGTGGAGGACAATATTAATTCGATATACCTTAAGACATGAGAGATTAGGGAATAAAAACTGGGGGGGCATGGTTGAAGGACATAGATACCGAGGAAGACCACGGTTAAAATACATCTAGCAGATATATATATCTTATTGTTAAAATTACAATGCAGTGCACGCTTCGGTGGCAATCTCCCTACACACCCTTCAACTAATTTTTACTTTAAATTCTTTCAGTGTTTTTGGTAAATTATTCAATTCTCCTGACACTTTATTACAATTCCTTACATCCTTTCCTACGAAAGAAAATTTTGCCACATCCTAATGCCTGAAATCGAGCGCCAGCTTGTGGTAATGGTCTTCTTTAACCTTCCATACACCTCACTGAAATTTCCCACCAATATCTTTCCATGCTTTATCACCAATATAGGCCTTGTATACACCCTTGACTCTGTTCACGCTCCTTCTATCCGCCAATGAATCCCACTCCAGCTCCTTTATCATATCAGTTACCGATTGTGTATTGCGGTAATTTTCAAAGACAAATCTGGCAGCCCTTAGTGGAAGGAGAACAGAGCTGAAGGGAGGACCTCCTCGGACCAATTTAAGGATTTACTATCGAAGAAAAGATTCCTAATCTCGTGGCCGTGACTCATGTCACATTGTAGTCATACGAGGGCTGTCCAGAAAGTAACAGACGTTTTGTAATAAAAAATAAACAAAGTGAAAAAAAAACGATTTTTATTATATACATTTTAGAGGTAAACTCTTAGGCTATTTTTCAACATAATCGCCATTTAAATTAAGGCACTTATCATAACGTGGTACAAGCTTTTCGATACCCTCTCTGTAGAAATTTGCCGCCTGAGACTTCAACCACTGGTTTACACCGGCATGCAGTTGAGCGTCAGTTTCAAACCGTTGTGTTGCGAGTCACGTCTTCATCGCCGGGAACAGGTGGTAGTCGCTCGGTGCCAAATCCGGGCTATACGGCGGGTTATTGAAAACTTCCCATCCAAAACCATCCAAGAGCTCTTGGATACGATTGGCCGTGTGTGGACGAGCGTTGTCGTGGAGAAACAAAACTTTCTCACTGAGTTTTCTCCGACGCTTGTTTTGCATCGCGCGTCTTAATGTTCTGAGTGTTTCGCAATACCTTTCTGAAATTGGCCACGTTCAAGAAATTCAACGAGAATCACACCCTTAGCATCCCAAAACACAGAAGCCATAATTTTTCCTGCTGACAGCGTTTGCAGACACTTCCTCGGTTTCTTGGGCGAATGCGTGTGTCCCCATTCCATAGACTGCCGTTTTGTTTCACAGGTGACGTGCTTTACCCAAGACTCGTCGCCAGTTACGATACGATCGATAACTTGGTTTCCAGTTTTGGCGTAGTCTTCCAGAAACGTCAGTGCTGCAGCAAGTCTCTGTTTATTGTGGTCTTCTGTTAAGATTTTCGGAATCCACCTGGCACAAAATTTGTGGTAACCAAGTTTACCAACCACAATCTCACGAACTAAACTCCGTGAAATTTGGGGGAAATGTTCTGAAAGCTCCGTAATCGTGAAACGACGATTTTCACGGATTTTTTCGTTGATTTTTCACCACCAGTTCATCACTCACAACACTAGACCTACCCATGCGGTCCTCATCGTGAACATTGGTTCGACCATTTTTAAAATCAATGCACCATTGCCTCACTCGGCTTTCACTGATTATTCCTTGGCCGTACACATCACAAATCTGGCGATATATTTCAATTGGTTTGTGATTTTTCGCCAACAAAAACCGTATTACAGCTCGCACTTCACAACTGGCGAAATTTTTAATTGCAGCGCTCATTTTAACACTCTACTGTATTCAAAGTACGATAGGAACGATGTGAAAACTACCACGGCTGGTTGCGTACTGAATGTATGAACAGTCTGACGCCAAGATGGCGGCGCTAGGAGCACCCATTGTTGCGCCAGGTCAAAACGTCTGTTACTTTCTGGACAGCCCTCGTATAATGTATTGTTGAGTGGATACAGTATTGCAACATTGTGTCCCTCGCTAAATCTTCGAATGACTTGTAGTGGCTTCCCCTTAATGCTTACCACTACAGCGATCGACTCGAAAGCAGCCAGTAAACCGGATCCGAAACCGGGGCTGTAAATACCGGGAAGGAAGATTCGCAGGCCTCTAACTCATATTCGCGTCGTAAAAAGTTAGAGCCCTGCGACGTTTACTGCGGCTTCGTCGTATGCGAAACAAATGAACCCTGAAAGCAGTAAACTGCGAAGGAACAAGCTTCGCTGCCTTCTCGTGCCGGTACCACGGTGCGCAGTATTTCTGAACTAATGGCTTTCGGGACGGGGATACAACAAGCCGGATTAATTTCACCCGTAAATTCACCAACTCTGTTGAGCTGAAGTTAACTACTACGTAAGACGATTAATATTGCTGTGTAATGGCTATGTTGATGTGTTTTTAGGGTCGACAAATTTTACTACCGCAGTCAGTAAAGTTGTCATGTAAAATAATTTCTTAGCCGCATAATGGCTGAGAGGAAACGTTTCATACCGTGATCAAGGAAACCTCTCGCTCGATTCTAGTTTCGTCGATGTAGATTTTATTTTGCATGATTTTCCAGAAATCAAACGAATACTAATAAAAGACCAGCTTGGTCATCATGTGTCGCGCACCCGGCCTTCGTTGGTGGGCTGACATCGTCCAGAGATGTCTTCACTCTCTGTTGCTCTTGTAGCTCTTGTAGCTCGTTTCTATAATGGTTCAATATGTTTCATATTGTAAGTCGTCAATAGAGGAAAATACGTATTTCGTTGAAATCCACATATTAATTAATAATTGCATTTTGTTTATTTATATTGGTTTGATGTAGATATTTTCGTTGTATCCTCTTTCGATAGATGTGGTTATTATACCAAGCAAAGAATTTGGGTTACCTTTTTATTTATTTATTTTTTGTAGTCGTTTAATAATTTACCCTTTGTGTTAAAATTTGAAACCAATTATAAATAAAGATATATACAACATCGGTTTAGCCGTTTAGTTGTGAAAACGCAACAGACAGCTACTTTCGCATTTATAATATTAGTGTAGCTTATAAGCTGCACATTAAAATAATTAGTGTTATGGGAGTATGCTCTAGGACTCCACTAGCACAGTAAGCCGATCACTAGCACTAGCACATGAAGATTCCCGTACTATCAGACACACTCTCACTAATGAGGATTTCTTAATGTATCATCCAGAAATCATTACACATTTTTTAAATTAATTTTGACGATTGGTTTATTACTCTTAACTTCCAAACTCCACACTACACACATATTCTAAATTCAACAAATCATTACTCGCAGAGTCACATGCGCGCCTTACTGCGCCAGCATACCAACAACCCGTCCGCTCAGACAAAGATTCTCTTATTCTTAAACTTACAACTAAGATTCTATTGCTAACCACTACACAACACAAGCTACAGTCTATGGAACCCGTTTGTTAGAATTATTTTTATTAATTATTTATTAAAACATATACAACCTATTCAATTGATATCAAAATAATTGTTTATTAAATAGAAAAAAAATAAAAATAACCAAAAAGGGTTAGACATGAAAGTCACAAGGTATGGAAGAGTATAAACATGTGGAGGACAATATTAATTGGATATATGTTAAGGCATAAGAGCTTAGTAAAAACAATATGGGATGGAATAGTAGAAGGAAAGAGATACCTTGGAAGACCACGGTTAATATAGTTCCAGCAGATAGCGGAAGATGTTGGTTACAGTAGATATGAATATGAACGGAGGAACTCCGCGGACCAATTTAAGGATGAGGAGGATTGTGTGATAGAACGAGATGGAACCGATATACATTCAACATTACGTCATTATAGATTCAAGATTATGAACATATTTAGTAATAATTTATTTAGACAAACAAATGCGAAGAAACAAGTTACCAGAATACTGCGATTTTTGGTGGTCTTAGAATCTAGTTACTTCATAAACACTGTCACTGATTTCCATATTTTGACAAGTATTCATTTTTATAAGTCTTTCTCGTCATTTTATTTCGAATTTTCTCGCGAAACTATCAGAGTTAGTGTAAGGCGAATAGATTAAGGCGGCTGCGATAGGGGCGGATTGAGCAGACAATAAAACAAAACCCTGTCACCAGATCATTACGACTACAAGAGCATTCACCTTTACTCATATCTATTCTGAAATGATGTACATCACCGGGATCCGACTTCACGATACGAGGGAACCATACATGGATTAAGTACAAAGCTGTATATCGAAAAATTTCTTTCTGCTATATCTATAGGTGTTTTTGAAAGTTTGTAAATAATTGCGGTCAGTGTTATTAAGTGCAGTAATGAACCCAGAAGACGTCTATTCGGGCCTTCTCTTCCGATAGAGACGAGGGATGTCACCAAGTTTCACGTTCCCTTCCGACGTAAGAATCACCATCAACAATGTCGTATGCCCGCAGTTAGAATAGCTTTGAGATCTAACCTGGGATTTTCTGTGCAATTAACTGACCATGAATCATATCTCATAAATTCAACCTGGCTGGCACAAGATCAGAGCACTGAAAATTTTCTTTTTCCTTCAAGGATCGAACCAGATAACCGGAGATCGAGAGCCATTCACCGTCGCAGTGTCTTAAACATATGGCCGGCTAGTATCCAGTTTAAACACAGAGAAATAAGGCTACTACCTGAAGACGCGAGGAAGGGGGGTCCGTCAACAACATTAACGAAGAAGAATCCACTTAGCATTCAAGTCGTTAAGGGTGACCACATTGTTCGGAATCAGCAGCGAGCAAATAACACAACCTTTATTGCTTGTCGATCCATCCTGCGCGCAGGGTGATTAATAAATCGTCGCTCAGTGGAGCAAAAACTCGTTCCTGCGTGTGTTCACTGAGCTGGTCGACCGCTATAAATATCTGACGCAGCTCCGTATTTCTCGATTTCCCCGACGACTTCATCTGCCCTGCGGACCGTTAACAGGGCCGGAGGAGACCTGACGCAGGTGAGGCACACAAAAAGCGGGCTGACCCAACCCGCTCGCCGATCCGTCATTACGACGTCGCTATCGCCAGTAATGACTATAATTAATTCGTTAGCCCTCTCTCCCACCTGCCAGTGGAGGGTCCTCCACTATGCTACTGGTCCACAGTGAAATCGGTGGTCACATGGATGGTTTCCTGGGGAGAATAGCCGTCGCCCTCCCAATCATCTCTGACGTCTTTTGACTCATTTGGTTGCGGCTCCGTGCTGTGACCGGCGCCAACAAAGAGTTAGCTGGTTCGAGTCCCGCAGAGGGAAGAAGTTTTCGTCATCTGCAGGGTAGCACAGGTGGTGGTGCACAGTTCTTGATCACCAGCTTCATCATTGTAGTTTCCAGCCGCTTGCCTGTTCTCTTTGCAGTAAACCTCTCCATTTCCTCTGTTTTCTCGCCAGCTCTCTTTCTCCAACTGGAGCCAGTACTCTCCTCTCTTCTACACACACTCTTCCGCTTCTCTCAGCCATTTATTCCCTGGTCTTGTAACATGACGCGCTGTCCCCACGTTACAAGGTGCATTTTTTTATTATATATGTCATAATGTTAGAGTAATTTACATAAATCTTGGGCGACCACCCAAATAGATTTTTGTTGTAATTTTATAAAGTACGCAAGATTCCAAGTGAGGACTGTAATGAAATGGTGAACATACAGTGTATCTTGGTAAAGCGAATATTAAAGAATTATTGAGCTGTGTATGCTTGAAGCTAATCGTGGTCTTCCCGAATCATGGCGACAAGAAGTCGCGGATTTGGGGTTTGCCGGACCACACACTCTGGTCCCTGGGGATGGGCGGTCAACAAGGTCACTCACCGGGCGGGAAATGCCTACCGCCCTAACACAGAGTCGTCCCCGAACGCAGCCGAATATGTCCGACCTCTGTTAGATATGCTGGTCAAATCACATATCGGGGATATCACGTGACATTAGGTGCCGACCTGAAGATCCAATCCAAATAAGCGTATAACTTAAAATCCTGGGAATTTCTGTTATATGTGAGCTTCGAGACTACAAAGGGGCGGAGCGAGAAGTTTCCTCGCGAGAGAGAAGAGCGACGAGCTTCAATTCGATCTTCGGGTCCATGCTTTGCAAATCTAGCCTGAGGTTGACTTGGAAAGTTGACTTCTTTCGCCAACTGCTGCTATACGACTTCTAGCTGCAAGCTTATCACAGCAACACAGCCGGTAATGCGATGACGCTCATTGTCAGACCAGAGATGCCTGTAGCCGCCTTGTGAGATAGCCTCACATGCCGTGGGTCATCTCCAGTCACCGCAGACATCAGACGCAGACCTGCAATGGTAACTTATTACGACCAAGCCATCTGATGGTGCATTCCGTGAAACAGAACCCTTAAACGACTTTGAGAGGATAGATCCATGTTCTCACTTTGTAATTGTAAAAACCCCTGAGCTAGCGGCATAATTTGCCAGAAATAGTTATTTTCGAATGATATATTGTTCATTCGTGGCGCCCATGATTGTCTTTTTAACTGTAAAGTCACAGTATTATGATTCCTTTGTCTGAGGTCGTCATAACTTGTATTTTTCATTGTTTCCAGCTGTCATTATTTCTTGCATTTTGATTCTGAGATATATTTAAAAGTAAATATACAATTGTTTGCTTGCTCATGACGGCTAATTGTACCTCTGAGCGTTGCTTTTATGATTTTGCCAATTTGTGTTAATGTTAACGGTAAATTCGCTCAGACTTGTAATAAGTGATAAGAAAATAAATGTCATGTTGTGACAATTTTTTCCTAAATTCCAACTAACGTCGAGATACTTGCAAAATTAATAAATTTTCACTCCTTCATAAAAATTAAAATTAAAAATCCATAATTATTAATCATAAAGGTATGAAAGATAATTGTAACGTAGTTTGCCCACCAAGGCACCCACTACAGTCTTCCTAAGGTGGAAGGAATAAGAGAAGCAGAAAACATGAAGATGATGACTTTTGCATCTAGGGGATCAGTAAGTCCATTGGCAGTCAGAGATACCGACATTCAGTGTGGGTCTATGTGACTTGATATGAATTTAGGGACCCTGCATATCAGCAGGGGAATATTCAAGCTGGTGGAGGCTCTGTAATGGTGTGGGGCGTGTGCAGTTGGAGTGACATGGGACCCCTGATACATCTAGATAAGACTGTGACAGGTGGAATGTACGTACGAATCTTGGGTGACCACCCTTGCATCCATTCATGTCCATTGTGCGTTCCGACGGACTTAGGCTATTCCAACACGACAATGCGACACCCCACACGTCCAGAATTGCTACAGAGAGGCTCCAGGAACACTCTTCTGAGTTTAAACTCCTCCGCTGCCACCAAACTCCCCAGACATGAACATTATTGAGCATATCTGGGATGCCTTGCAACGTGCCGTTCAGAAGAGATCTCCATACCCTCGTACTCTTAGGGATTTATGGACAGCCCTGCAGAATGCATGGTGTCAATTCCCTCGAGCACTACTTCAGACATTAGTTGAGTCGATGCCATGGTGTGTTGCGGCACTTTTGCGTGCTCACGGGTGCCCTACACGGTACGAGGCAGGTGTACCAGTTTGTTTGTCTCTTTAGTGTATGATCACAACCAGAAAAAAGGAGATGATAACCGGGGGTAGTATGATGGAATGAGACAGCTGAAGAAGTTTGAAGTAACTGGGGATTAAAGTGAAAGGGGTGATAGATATGTAAGGGAAAGAGGAACGAAGACAGAAGCATTTTTAAGAGTATTCACAAAGTTGTTATGCAACAAGGATTTGCCGTAGAGAAGATAGGAAAGGATTTATCTCACGAATGAAGCCGAAACTTTGAGAGTGAAGAAGCGGGATATTAGTACAGTCAAGCTAAATTAAATTACCTAGAAGCACAATGGAAGCAGCAAGAATGGACAAGATAAGGAACGAAAAGGTCGGGTACAAAGTTGAAGAGGAACATGCAAGAAAACAAGTCTCAAATAGTGTGCACGCGTTAGGGTACTGTGATCTTAGAATACGCAGTGAAACTAAAGGCCAGTAGGACTGTAAGGTATCAGTGTGTTGAGGCACCGCAACTGAATCGGGGATGTACAACGGCATCAGGCAAGAACCCAAGCCCCCACGCACCAGCTATTTTGTCTCCGGTTTTTAGGCATTTTTAGTCAGCCATCAAGGCGAATTTCGGGACGGTCTCCAATCTCAACATCAGAAAGTACACATTTCATAAACAAAAATACACTTGTGGTAATTAAGTTTTTCGTGGCGTATGGCTGACAAAAATTCTTCTTGGGGAATCTGCCAGATAAGTTCTTCTGTCGACAATTTTTTTTTTTTTTTTGCTTGGGTTTTACGCCTTGTCGATGGCGTTGTCATTAGAGGTGAGATGGGATGGGGGACAAGGAACGGGAAGGAATTCTGCCATGGACTTTTTAAGGAAGCATCCCGCATTCGCCTTGAGTGATTTGGGGAAACCAATTAAAACCCAAATCTTGATGCCCGGACGGGAATTCGAACCCGCGTCCTCCCGAATGCGAGGCCAGAGCGTTAACCGTTCTCCCAACACGCTCGGTCTGTCCACAAAGTTTCGGCAGCAACCTCCGCTGCCTTCATCAGGTGATATGTCATAGCGAAGCTTCCACTGTGACGACACAGCATCTACTGTGACAGAATACCCGAGAAGGATTTTTGTCAAAAACACACTTATTACATTTTCGCAGGGAAATGGCAACACTTCACTATAAAAGGTTTTGCTGTTTTCGCAGCTGTCATGTTAGTATAAATTACTTACGTCATTAACGCTGCGTTGAGATGATCCTCCTTCTTCTTCTTCCCGACGTTTCGACCAGGTCTTAAGTCGTCTTCAGGGGACTAGCCGCCTACTGAATCTGCCAGAGACGGTCGTGGCTGGTTGTTTCGTATTTGTTCTGTAGAGATCGTCGATTCTCTGACAATATTGATTATCCAGAGACATGATGTTTACGAATTAGTATCTATGGGTCCTTTTAAATAAAGAGTCTGTATCTACTGTACTACTGAACGGAACTGCGAAAGGTTTGGTACGAGAATGCAACTATATGCAGATGTCTGGCATTCTCTTTCGATCACTATTTCTATTAATACATTTACTTCAACATACCATCTTTCACGGCCTCTGAAATATTGTAAAACTGAGAGACGCAACCGTTAATGGAAAGCCTCGTAATAAAAATTATAGTTTGGCTAATCATCACATATTATTTGTTAGTCGATACGATTGTTATGATTTCATATACAGCGTGTCTCAAAAATACATTTACAATCTTTACCTGAGGATTGCTCCAGCAATACAACAAGAAAGTCCAGATACACATATGTCTGAAAATGCTTCGTTTTATTGATGAAAGGATATATTCGAGGTGTTTCGAGGTACTATCCAACAATGTAAGTTTGAAACCAGTAATTTTGTTAGATAACTAGTGGCGTTATCGGTGCAGGTCAATCTCTTAATGCACTCAATGGCGATTTATAGCTTCATATGTTCTTCCAGCACATCTTACAGGCCATATCTGCAAGTATTTCATTCAGAAAACTCCTCCAGACTTGCCACAAGCTGTGGTTTATGCACATTTTAATCACAGTGCTCGACATGACCAAGCTAATATTTACCATGGTTAGGTAGGGGAGGACCAGTTTCATGTCCCGTAAGTTCCCCCGACCTCAATCCTCTGAATTTCTTCTGTGGGGCGGCGTACGACAATTGGTGTATGCAACAGACATTCCGAACGCAGATACACTTATTTTATTTTGCGTTTGATGTTATATAACATTACAACATTCAACAACAATTGTACTGTAATCACTGAACAACCTTGTTTCAAAATAAACACACATATATGCACATAGTTCAGAGGACAATGCCTGCAGCCGGCCACTGAGACAGGATCTCCAGTCGCAACCACTACAACGTGACGTCGAGTCGCTCCAACCAGGCCACCGCCTCCGGCGTAGCCAAATTTAAGTCCTCCAGACTACCAGGAAAGGCACGCAGTGGACAGTCCTGCACAATGTGCGACGCAGTTTGTAAAACCTCACCGCAGTCACAGTATGGAGAATCTGCCCTGCCACAGGTGTTGAGAGTTGAAGCAGTTCTTCCCGTACCACATCTAATACGATTTAATTTGCACCAAATTAACCGCGGTAAGTTGAATCCTAGTTGTTTTGAGCAGGGATTGGTAATTTGCACTATGCCCTGTGGTGTTGACGACGCCCATTCCGCTGTCCAGCTATCTGTAGGGCTGAGGGAGTTAGATGTTAGACTGACAGCACAGTTTTACAGGCAGGGCGACGTGACTTCAGCCATTTTTTGTATTCCCTAATATCTTCATGGATGGGGAGAGCCTTGTTGTTCAGAATTCTAGACTATAGTTTGATTATGACATTTTGCCTTCTGATGTGAGGTGGTGGGATGTTGCTGAGCACCGGCAGCCACTGAATAGGTGTAGATAGAAGCGAGCCAGTTATGATGCACATTGTCTAGTGAAGCTGAAAATCCACCAACTGGGTGTGAGAGCTATTAAGCCATACGCTGGAGCAGTATTCAACTGTGGAGTAAACCAAGGCTGCGGCTGTTGTTCTTAATGTATTCGCATCAGCTCCCCATGAAGTTCCTGCCAGCCGCTGAAGTAGATTGTTCCGACTTTTAAGCTTGGCAGCTATATTCTGAAGATGCCTTTTGTAAGTTACGGACCTGTCTAATGTGGGACCTGTGTAATTGTGGTGTCGTGACAATCGCGCACAGTGACAATCGCGCACAGCGACAATCGCGCACAGTTTAAAGGTCGGGCCACACTCTCCCCTCTCCCGTGTACTTTACAACTTACGGAATGCAGTATTGACAAATCATCATCTCACTAAAGCTTTGTCAGAGGTGAAAGTCAATTTTAAGGCCTGTAATAATTACATACAACGGACCCCGGGATTTGGACCGTGGACCTTCGGTACCAAATCCTGCGTCGTAACACTGTGAGTCACCAGACTGAATATACAGGAAATGGAAAGTAAATATTCAAACACAATAAAACATAATATTTATCTCTACAATTTATTTTTGCTATCGTATAACACAAATGTAATCTTAGATTTGTCTGCTTACGGGGTGCATTTCAAGAAAATCTGATGAACCTGAAAGTGAGGTTGAAGAGAAGAAAGACACTTCTGTAAGTCAATCAGTAACATCAAAATAAAATTTGGTCGTAAAGGACCAGAAATGTCCGCAATCTACCTATCGCTTCTCCATATTCACCAGTCCGACACCGGCCCGCACCGTCAAAAAGTAAACCAAACTAATGACTACCGAGTGTCGGACGACATGCGGTGTCATTTGAAGTTACTTCAGTCGAGTGACCCCCAACGATAAGAAAAGTGTTGGTGCGCTGACGGTGCGGGATAGTGTGGCCAGACCTTAAAACTGATTCCCATCACACTTTATCCAGGAAGCATCCTTACTCTTCAAAATTCTACGACATTGTTTTGATCTTTCTTTGAGACAGCACCACGTGATCGTTCCATCTTCTTTCTTTCTAAACTCTCGATAGCTGTACCCGTCATAATGCGCACACGGCAATCCATGTGTAGTTGAAGTAACTTCCATAGTTAAAACTGTGATACTCAAGGCAGCAGTGAATGCGAACAGTGGTGTGCGGTCCGGTTAGGAGGGGATGGGGGTTGGAATTCCCAGAATCAAGCAAGCTGTTGTAGGGGTGACTAATTGGTAGCTAAAAGCAGGTAGCAAGAGACGACCCGGCTGTGCGCGACCGTCTCTGTGCGCGATTGTCACATATCCGGTATTGTGGGGTACTGTTATACTTCAGCATTGGTCTATGAACAATATATTTGGCTGATAGTTCATTTGTTTGTTGCTAAGATGGAATGTAGCTATTTCTGTTTTCTGAGGATTAAGCTGAAGGCACCACCTTCAAAAGTAGGCATCCATTTCCTGAAGGTCATGAGTCAGGATCTCTTCAGCCTCTACTAAGACACTGAATGAGTATGCCTTAAACGCCTGCGGAATGATTTGATCCTTTTCGGGAGTATCTGAAAGGATGCGAGAGTTCATGATCCACCGAGAGCATATGTGTGTAGAAGCAGACGGAGTATATTTTTAACATTTGTTATGAGTTTCTTCGTTATGGATATAATAAGCTGACAATGTGAAACAGATAATGTGTGTTCTTTCATCAATGTCTCAAAAGCAATCTAGATGACTGGACGGAAATTAGAGCCCGCATCCTTCCGAATGAAAGGCCAGATCATTATCGCTGACCCACCACGCTTGGTTCAGTAAGACTGATCGGAAGAATTTGTAGTGTTTTAGTCTGATGGTTCAATGAGAATAAAAGATTCCACCTATCTTATAGTTAAAAACTTACAAAGTGGGCGTACAAACCAACTCTCAAGCATTCTGCCTTTAGCTTGCGGCGAGGCACACACGAACATACCACGACTCGGGAAACGGAAACGGTTCCCGGTAGCTGCGACTCCAAGTGTTGCGTGTTACCTGTAGGATCGCCCCCCTTCCTTCGGCGGCCGTGAAGGAACGAGATGGAGTGGGCTTCGGTAATTGCTTCTCCCTCCTCCGGTCCTAATTGACGGCAGACCTTCGACAGGCTTAAAATAGAAGCCACGCCGCAGCTTCTGTGCCGGGAAGAGCTTGTAGCTGCTGTTCCGCCTCAGTGCTCACATCCACACGACTTCTGTCCTGCGCGTTATGTCAGCAGGTGTCTTCTGTCGGCTGCAGGAGCATTGCTCACGAGCTATAGCATTCATGTCAGGGGTGTCCATTAATTACGTGAGGTGAAAAAGGGGGGGGGGGTCGACGGAAATCTCACGTGAGCTTTTGAAATTCTTGGAGGACAGTAGAGCAAAAAATAAATTAATAAATAAATGAAAGGGTACACAAACGACCGGAATGTCAGCTTTGGGGGGAGGGATATAAGGTCTAGAAACGACACGTATATCGCCTTTGAGGCGGGTATACCACCCTCGGAAGCAGGAAAGTTTTAAAAAAAGTCTAAAAAACTACGAGGTCGATCAGCGGCGGGGGGTGGGTGGGGGAGGGGTCAAAATGTCACGTCGTCTTAGGGGAGGGGAGGGGAGTCAGACCATATCTCACCAAATCTCACCAGAAATGGGGGGGTGTCCGCAATGCCGGAAAAAAATCACGTAATTAATGGACACTCCCGTATTAGATGACCCTCACTGTTATCTATATACAGGGTGTTACAAAAAGGTACGGCCAAACTTTCAGGAAACATTCCTCACAAACAAACAAAGAAAATATGTTATGCGGACATGTGTCCGGAAACGCTTACTTTCCATGTTTGAGCTCATTTTATTACTTCTCTTCAAATCACATTAAACATGGAATGGAAACACACAGCAACAGAACGTACCAGCGTGACTTCAAACACTTTGTTACAGGAAATGTACAAAATGTCCTCCGTTAGCGAGGATACATGCATCCACCCTCCGTCGCATGGAATCCCTGATGCGCTGATGGAGAATGGCGTATTGTATCACAGCCGTCCACAATATGAGCTCTAACATGGAAAGTAAGCGTTTCCGGACACATGTCCACATAACATATTTTCTTTGTTTGTGTGTGAGGAATGTTTCCTGAAAGTTTGACCGTACCTTTTTGTCGTGTTAGTGACACTATTTATAACTCAAGAACGGTTTTACCGATTTGGCTGAAAATTGGTACGGAGGTAGCTTAGAACCAAGAGACGGACATAGGATAATTTTTATCCTGTTCGACCGCGTTCCCATGTGACGTGACAAGTCACTTTAAAACGTGGTGTAACAAAAACGCATCTAACTTGGAATAACAAAAAGTCAAAGAGAATACAAGTCACTATAAAACGTGTAATAACAAAACTCATCTTACTTGGAATAACAAAACGTAAATGACAGCTAAACGTAATTTGTCTATGGTTAAGCATGGTTGAACGTAAAAATTGGAAGGAAAATAGTAAAAACAACACTTTTCGTGTCCCTCATTCAAAACAAGACAAAGGCGCGTTAGGATTATCTTTGGTATGCCTTCAAGTTGATTAGGCTCTATGGTTATTGATCTATGCCTGCCTGTGATCAGCGAAAATAATACCACTAAAGTACGTGTTACCATTGCTTTCTCCGTATGTGGCATTTTCTTGGTTGCTTTTGAATTTTCGCTTCTCTCGAAAACCAATTGTGTGTTTATTTGTTCAGTGTGTTTACATATAGACCCATGCCGCCTATCAGGAAAGTTTCGACTATGAAAAAAGAATGGATCAGTTTAAAAGCATGCAATACTAAGATACCTAAAAAGCAAAATCGATTACTGGTATTTTAGTTGAGAAGCGATATGCGTTAGCGTCTGACGATCGAACCACACTTATCCTATTATTTTAAGAATGCAAAGTTCTGGTAAGCCTTGTGTTGATGGGTTCCATTCGTTTTAAAGTATGCTTAGGTAGAATTCACGATGATTGAATTGGCTGCGAGTAATAATACTTTCTTACTTTTAAAGTCTATATAAATGAAAATGAATTACCAAATGTGTTTCTAAGCGCAAAACTCGAGAATGGCTCAACCAATTCGGCTAATTTTTTCCCCCCATATTTTCGTTAATCCACAAGGAAGGTTCTTATGGAGAGAAAAAACGTAAAAATTGCGAGGAAAATAGTAAAATCAACACTTTTCTTTTCCTGTACAAATCAGTCAATCAAAACAAAACAAAGATGCTTTAGGATTATCTATGGTATGCCTGCAAGTTGATTAGACTGTATGAATATTAGTCTATGCCTTCCCAAAATAAAGTTCGAAGGGAAAAAGGGTTTCCGTGTCATCAACGAAAATAATATTACTGCCAGTCAATCAAAACAAAACAAAGGCGCTTTATGATTATCTTTGGAATTGCAAAATGATTGATTTGAAGAAATGTTTTCAAAACACCTTTGGATTTATTGCCTCTAAGGCGGAACAGAGTTCGCCGGGTCAGCTAGTTGTAATATAAAATTTCGTTCACAGAGATCATTATCTTACTTTTCCGACATGTTCTGTAATTGAATTTCTTTTATCTTGCAACATGGAATGAAAATAAATGCCAAAAATAGATAACTTAATATGTACACAGACAGGAAAATAATTTTTTGGTGTGTAGGGGATGGAGAAGAAGGGTCTGATTGCTAACTGGATATAGGAAGGTCACCGGTTCGAATCCCTGTCTGGGCGGGGATTCCAAAGGACCTTAACCAGACGTTCTCCCCTGGCACAGCCTGCTGTGTAATGTGAATTACGCCAGAACGCTTTCGTGTGTCGGATGTCCGGAAGTATTACCAGGTCAGGTTAGGCAATGGAGGATTGGATCTGGTGGTGCTAGCTCAGTATGCATCCTTCAGGTACAGACAAGCTTTGGGTTGAGAAACACGCTTAGCTTACGACGGAGGAGAAAATGTTTGTGGACTATACAATACGTAAATAACTAGGCATAACATCTGGCTGTAAACTAACGTGCGTAGCATACTTCGGCAGGTGGCAGAAGAGGTTATAAGAGTCGATTAGGTGGTTTCTTTTCGTGGGCCCCTGATGTTAGGCCGCTTACTAGCCGACTTTTGGACGCTCGCGTCTTCCTCCTCTGTCGTGAGCACTATTTCACCCCCGGCACAGCCTGCTGTGTAATGCGAAGAACGCCAGAACGCTTTCGTGTGTCGGATGTCCGGAAGTATTACCAGGTCAGGTTAGGCAATGGAGGATTGGATCTGGTGGTGCTAGCTCAGTATGCATCCTTCAGGTACAGACAAGCTTTGGGTTGAGAAACACGCTTAGCTTACGACGGAGGAGAAAATGTTTGTGGACTATACAATACGTAAATAACTAGGCATAACATCTGGCTGTAAACTAACGTGCGTAGCATACTTCGGCAGGTGGCAGAAGAGGTTATAAGAGACGATTGGGTGGTTTCTTTTCGTGGCTCCCTGATGTTAGGCCGCTTACTAGCCGACTTTTGGACGCTCGCGTCTTTCTCCTTTGCCGTGAGCACTATAATAGTGGCGCCGTCTGTTTGATAGACGTGTAATCTGCGTATGATAGGTGTATATTTGTGTAACCTTTGAGGGCCGTTCCAGCATTTGCGTCATTACAGGCAACGCGTTAAAATGATAATCACGACGGTCTGTACGGCAGGCCCGGGATTTGAACCTGTTTTACAGTATCTCCTCAGAGCCATGGGATGATGCTTTAACACACACGGTTACACTGGTATTCGGCGTGTTCCTTGAAAAATCAAAGAATTCTGGCTTGAAGGGCGGTTCAAGAAAAACAAAATACTTATATTGACTTTGTCGATTTAGAAAAAGTTTTTGATAATGTTGGGTGGGACAAGATGTTCAAAATTTTAAATAAATCGGGTCTAAAATATCGAAATAGAAGAATATTTTGTAAACTATATGAGAATCAAGTGAGTATAATGAAAGTAGAGAATCTTGAGAGACATGCATCAGTTAAAAACGGTGTGAGACAATGTTTGTAGTCTATCCCCATTAATATTCAACTTGTATGTAGAGGAAGCAATAAAGGAAGTAAAAGAAACATTTTCATGTGGCATAAGTGTTCAAGGAGAAAAAATCAGTATGCTACGATTTTATGATGACATTGTCTTGTTAGCAGAACAGGCTGAGGATATTGAGAAGTTACTGAATAGCATAAACAAAATACTGAAGGAAAATTTTGGACTGAATATAAATCAAAGCAAGACAAAAGTGATGAGATGTAGCAGAAATGATACCAATACTAGTAGATTAAATATAAAAATAGGATCGGATGCAATAGGAGAAGTAAATGAATTCTGCTACTTGGGAAGCAAAATTACAACCGATGGCTGAAGCAAGAATGATGTTAAAAGAAGAATAGCACTAATAAAAGGAGCCTTCATGAAAAAGAGAAATCTTTTAGTTTTAAATATTGACCTAGGAATTAGAAAGAACTTTTTAAAACTCTGTGTTGAAACTCAAGAAGGAGAATCGAAGTGACCCTAGAAACTACCGTCCCATATCTATTATATCTGTTTTTAGTAAAGATATGGAGCATACTATATACTTGAATATTATGAATTTTTATAGATTCAAACAATGTGTTTACAAAAATTAAAACGGATTTCGGAAGAAAAGATCATGTGAACCACAGCTGGCCCTATGTACTCATGACGGAATGAAAGTCATCAGAATGGATAAGCTCATTCTACGAGTTGGAGTGTGGAATGTTAGAAGTCTGAATAGGGAAGGTAGGCTACAAAATCTAAAATGGGAGATGAAACGAGTTAAGTTAGATGTCATTGTTATTAGTGAGGTTATTAGGAAGGACAAACAGGACTTCTGGTGTAGGGAACATAGGATAATTAGCACTCAAGCTGTTAATGGAGTCACTGGTGTAGGATTTGTAATGAATAAGAGAGTATAAAAACTGGTGAGTTGTTGTGAACAGTTTAGTGACAGGATTATTTTGATGAGGTTAGAAACTAAGCCCCAACCACGTTAGTGCAAGTGTACATACCTACGTCACAGTAAGATGATGAAGAGATAGAGAAAGGATACGCTGAAATTGAAGAATTAATACAATATGTGAAAGGGGAAGAAAATCTAATAATCATGGGTAATTGGTATACAACAGTGGGAGTAGGAAAAGAGGCGAATACTGTATGAAGTTTTGGTTTAGGAGAAAGAAATGAGCGAGGAAGCAGATTGTAAGAATTTGGTGCATGATTTAAGAATCATGCACAAAGGATATACACCTGGAAACGTCCAGGGGATACAGGTACGTATTAGTTAGATTATATCAGGAACCAAGTTCTGTACTGTAAAGCATACCCAGGAGCTGACATAGAGACTTATAGTTATGAAGTGCAGGCTGAAATCCAAGAGAATAAAGAAGCAATACAAGCGGAACAGACTGGAAGTTGTGAGGCGTTGCTACTTGTGCGTCTCACTATTTTCTCTACTTCCTTCCTTTCAAAGTATTGTACGTAACAGCATGTCCGTACGCACCCTCACGTATCTTTTTTATTTTACTTTCTTCCTTCTATATACTTACCAGATATTTACCGTTATTCGAATTGCTTCTTGCTGGCTTTAAATATTTGATTCAATCCGACACCTTAACATTTGAAAAATCTTTACTTAAATGTCATTGAAGTTTTCATTCATTTATTTACATTCTGTAATAATTCGTTCAGTTTCTTAGATCATACAATTTAATGCTGTAATTCATATTAATAACATAATACAGAATTAATACTTATCTTCGATTATTTTCATCATACATTCTTTCCTATTATCACACAGTGTCTTACAAACCTTACATTAATTGTCATTACTCCCTCGGGCTGTGTAATTTACATCTAACATTTACACACTACTTGTCACAATACAACTTCATTGAGAGTTTCTTCTTCGAAACTTCCTCTTTCATTTAATTAATTATCCGTTCGTGCTTTCATCAAAGCTATTTCTTCTTCGTCTCTTCTCTCCATCTGTTTTTAAAAGATTCTTCTCACTGTCTTTATGGGCGTCTTTGACCTTTAAACTAAATTATCAAAGTTAAAATGTATGACCTGTGTTCTCCTTACATTTCAAATATATTTACAACACAAATCATAATTTCGGTAAGGACTGTGTACATACCTTACAAAGTGAATTAATGAAAACAATCTATCACGAGAGAAAAGTTTGCATAAATGGTAAACGTGGGTCTAAGAAGTAACTCTGAATGTAGCTCAACTGAGGACAAATGGAATGCATTGAAGACCGAAATAATGAAAGCTGTTAAAGATACATTAGGCTTTAGGGAACAAGCCGCTCGAAAATCACAGATCTTGGAGTCAATGGATCAGAGGAGAAGTCTCAAAAATGCTCAGGATGAAGCAGGAAGAGAGCAATTCAGACAATTTACAAATCAAATAAACCGGAAATGTAACAATCAAAAGAAAGACGACTGCAAGAAAAGTGTGAACAAGTAGAGAAGTGAATGGTCGTAGGTAAAGCAGATATGGCATAAAAGAAGATCAAACAGAATTTTAGAGAAATGAAGGAAAGTGGTATGAACATTAAAGCTGCCGATGGGTAGAGTCTTCTAAGTTTAGAAAACAGAGCTAACCAATGGAAGAGAAACTGTATGATTGAGATCACTTGAACAACGATGTACTTGAAAAACAATGTGATGTCAACATTGATGACTTAGGTGATCCTGTTCTGAGGATAGATTTAATAGAGGTTTGAATGATTTGAAATCAAATAAAGCAGTTGAATTTATAAGACTCTTGCAGAACTTCTTAAATCCCTAGGAGAAGATATTATCCAAACTTACATCAAAAATTATGAATGGGAATAGATTCCCATTGATTTTAATAAAAGTGTCACCTTCATACTTCCGAAGAAAGCACAAAATTACAGATGTGAGATTTATCGCACTATAAGTCTAACATCTCATTCTTCGTAATTACTGACCAGAATTATATTAAGAAGAATCGAAATTGTAGTAGAAGAGATAGTAGATGTAGATCAGTTTGGGTTTGGGAAAAACCGCGGTACGAGAGAAGCGATTCTGGCGTTAAGATTAATACTTGAAGGGCGGATCAAGAAAAGCAAAGATACTTTTATGATGTTTTTTGATTTAGAAAAAACTTTTGAGAATGTTACTTGGAACAAGAAGCTCAAAATTTCAAAAGTTGCTATAGAGAAATAGAGAATCATGAGAGAAGCTTCAGTTAAAAAGGGTGTGAGACAATGTTGTAGTCTATCCTCGTTAATAATCAATAGTATGTAGAAGATCCAATAAATGGAATGAAAGAAAGATTTGCATTGAGTGTTCAGGAAGAAAAAAATCAGTATGCTTCGGCTTGCTGATGACATTATCTTGTTAGCAGGATATAGAGCAGTTACTATCATGAAGAAAATACTGAAGGAAGATTTTGGACTGAAAAACTAAAGTAATGAAACGTAGCAGAAATGATGCCAAAAATAGTAGATTAAATATAAAAACATGGGCGGATGCGATAGGAGAAGTTAGTGAATTTTGATACTTAGGAAATAAAATTACCATCGATGGCCGAGGCAGGAATGATGTTAATAGCAGCTAGCGAAAAGAGCATTCATGAAAAACAGAAATTTTTTAGTTTCAAATATTAATCTAGGACTTAGAAAGTAGTTTATGGCAGCGAAGCATGGGCTTTAAATATACCAGAAAGAAAGAAAATTGAAGCATTTGAAATGTGGTGCTATAGAAGGATGCTTAAAATTAAGTGGACGGATATAGTGCGAAATGAACGAGTTTTGGAAATGATGGGCGAGGAAAGAAGTTTGTGGAAGAAGCTCATATTTTGAGACATGCTTGATTGGTTAACTTGTTAGTGGAGGGAACATTAGAAGGTAAGAAATGCAGATGAAGACAGAGATTAGAATATATGAAGGAGATAATTGGGGGCGTGAGTTGTAAGGGGAATGTTGAGATGAAAAGGTTTGCTCAAGATAGGAAGGGATGGAGGATTGCATCAAACCAGTTGAGAGACTAATTAAATAAAAGTGATCTTCAGAAAGAACAATAGAAGAAAAAAATAGATATACGAAGAGATATTGACAGAACATAGAGAGAATGGAAGCAGAAAGGAGTTCAAAGATAATAATAGAACATGCGCTCGGAGGACGCAGATGCGCTGATGACTCCTGGGTAATAAGGAACAGGTCAGAGAACCTCATCGCTGATGGTTACGGCGTCTTTGGAGCTGTGTCGAATAACTGTGAGCTAAGTACTTTTATTTTAGTAATATGTGTTATTTAAATTGCTTTAACTGGTTTTTGGAACCTACGGACTTCATACTACATCCCGCAAAATATTAACTTCAAACTGCTTTCCACATTTCGAAATGAGACACAAAATCTGACGAAGGCTGGAGGATAGCAGCCGAAAGCTTAGGTAATGAAATAAACAACGCGGCAAAACCCGAAAGTCAATTAATCATGAACAAAATCTTTTACTACAATTTTAACACCAGTTGTAACTTTGATTATGTGCATTAATATCATGTCTCCAACTCTGAAGTAGATAATAGCCTTAAAACAACTTTAATAACCTCCACCCCATTGAAGTGTAGGTTCGTGCTAATTATGATAATAATAACGTCTTTCCGCAACACCTGGTTGAATTTCTGGATTGATTTTACTGGGAACAGTTGCTTCCAGATTGTAGTTATTAGCTCTTCCAACACCAGTATCTCTGTAATAGCCACTATTGACAGCTTGGTGTACGGTAATTACGAGCAGTGATTGAAGACTTGCGATCGTTCCGTTCCGAGAAGAGCGTAGGCGAAGACGTCCGCCCACTTGTCGCTAATCAGAGCGTGCTGCATTCCAGTAGTCTGGCCCAACATAACTGCACAACGCCGACAGCGATACAAACATAATGAGTCTGACAAGGTACAGAACAATGGAAAGGAAACTGGAAGAGATACTGATTGGAAATAAGTTTTAAATGCAAGAGAGAGACAAAAGAAGCAATTAAAACAAACATACTTCTATCGTGTTTGTGGAATTAGAAAAAGATTTTGAAAATGCTATATTCGAGAAATATTCAAATTTTTTAATATAGTGTATTAGATCTAAAATATCGAAATAGTTAAAACAATTTACAATCAATATAAGCACCAGCTGGCGATAGTAAAAATTAAGAATCAGTTAAAAAGAATATGAAGCAAGATTGTAGTCTATTTACACTAATATTAAGAATGAATCAAGGTAATAAAAACCGTTTGTATATTGAATGAGGGTTCAAGATGAAACGATCAGTATGCTGTGACTTTGCTGATGTTGTTAAGCTATTAGGATACAAGAGAGAGGATATTCAAAAACAATTGATTTCCATGAACAAAATGCTGAAAACAGAAAAGTTACCAAGTGAAAATTCATCAACTGTAGCCCAACTGTCAGAATAATATATAGAAGGATGGAAAGGGTAGTAGAAGAGATAGTAGGTGAAGGTCAGTTTGGGTTTAGGAAAAATCGCGGTACAAGGGAAGTAATTCTGTCTTTAAGGTTAATACTTGAAGGGCGGATCAAGAAAAACAAAGATACTTTTATGGCGTTTGTTGATTTGGAAAAAGCTTTTGATAATGTTAGGTGGGACAAGATGTTCAAAATTTTAAAGAAGTCAGGTCTGAAGTATCGAGATAGAAGAATACTCTATAAAGTATATAAGAATCAAGTGGCTATAATAAAAGTAGAGAATCACGAGAGGCATGCATCAGTTAAAAAGGGTGTGGGACAAGGTTGTAGTCTATCCCCGTTAATATTCAACTTGTATGTAGAAGAAGCAATGAAGAAAGTCAAAGATACATTTCCATGTGGCATAAGTTTTCAGGGAGAAAAAATCAGTATGCTACGATTTGCTAATGACATTGTCTTGTTAGCAGAGAGTGCTGAGGATATTGAGAAGTTGCTGAAAGGCATGAACAAAATACTGAAGGAAGATTTTGGACTGAATATAAATCAAAGCAAAACAAAAGTGATGAAATGTATCAGAAATGATAACAATCACAGTAGAATAAATATAAAAATAGGATCGGATGCAGTAGAAGTAAGTGAATTCTGTTACTTGGGAAGCAAAATTACAACCGATGGCCGAAGCAGGAATGATGTTAAAAGCAGAATAGCAGTAGCAAAAAGAGTCTTAATAAAAAAGAGAAATATTTTAGTTTCAAATATTGATCTAGGAATTAGAAAGAACTTTTTTAAACTCGATGTGTGGAGGACAGCACTTTACGGTAGCGAAACATGGACTTTAGGAATACCGGAAAGAAACAAAATTTGAAGAATTTGAAATGTGGTGCTACAGAAGAATGCAGACAAAGTAAGAAATGAACGAGTTTTGGAAATGATTGGTGAGAAAAGAAGTTCATGCAAGAAGCTTACAGAAAGAAGAGACAGGCTGGTAGGTCATATTTTGAGACCCAGTCGAAAGACTGACGACAGCCAAAAAAAAAAAAAAAAAAAAAAAAAAAAAAAAAAAAAAAAAAAAAAAAAAAAAAAAACTGTTGACTTCAAAATCGAGGTCAGATATATTATAAGAATTCACTTAATGGGGAAATTAATTTTCAACTGATGGTTAAATCATGAAGAATATCACTAACAAAAAGATAAATCTTTTAGTTTCAATTATTGAATCAGGATTCGAAAAGAATTTCTTTAGCTGTTTGTATGGAGCCCAGCACATTTGGAACTGATGTTCGGAGTTTAGGAATGCCAGAAAGAAGGAAAAATGAACAATTTTAAATCTGATGCCATACAGGAATTTTGGAAATTAAAGTGGACAGATAACGAAACTATTTCTGGAAGTGTCTGACCAAAAGAAGAGGGAATGTGGTAAGTCACATTTTCACATGAAGAATTGGTTAATTTGTTGGTGGAAGAACAGTAAGACAAAATTAGAATAAATGAAGCGAGTAATAGATTAAATAGATTTATATGTGTTATTTGAGATAAAGAGACCAGATGTTGAGGTGATGGACGATTACATGAAACCAGTTCGGGTAACTCTCACAGGAATAATCCTAGGATCTGCCAGAATGCCTGTTTCTGTAGAGAAACATCTTTCCCATTATCAGGTGAAATAGTAAGGGCTCATTCCATTCTAATGCTAAGAATTTGCTTTTTGATACTAATATCTAGTAATGTGTTTGTAAACCTGATAGATGCCCTTAAAAGGCAGCCATAGATTAAACAGCACGTTGATATAGATACGCCATCGGGCAATCAGTCGACAGGTAATTAATTTATCAATTGTCGAGTTGTGTACACTTCTGCGTGTTTTGGAGAAGAGTGCAATCTTTAGACTAATATTACTAAACTCATGTTTTTAGGAGAAGTAAATACTGCAGTTCATCCATAAGATGGTTTTAACACATTGTCTAGTTTTCTGACGAATTAAGACGTAATTATCCTATAAGCCAATGATCCTAATGGATATTATAATGTTTAACTCCAGAATATTCTCAGCTTGAATTAAGTTTTTAGCTGAAAATTAAGTTTGTCTTTGTCTATCCATCAAAAAGAAAGAACAGCAAGTTACCGGGCAATAACTGATGTCAAATTTAAGAGATTCACTGTACCTAATTAATTGTTACATTATTAATATTTTAACTATCATTTAAGTCGTCGTATCTATACTTATTTATTATATAGTTATTGCATCGCTTTTACACAATGGTTCACCTAGCGAATTCAGAATAATGTAAAAAAAACCTTCAAAATACCGTATTATAATTAAATTTCAAATAATACATTTTTCTTTTAGTAATATTCAAAAAAGTTATCATTCAGTTTAGCTTACAATATATATATAGTTTCTATAAGACCTCCTGTACAGGATAATATTTCACTTCCAATGTGCGCATATAATTTATTATACACAATTCTTTCACTCTTGTCTAACTTTTTATGCGCTGATTTTTAGTTTCTGAGATGCTCTTTAGGCGCTCAATCGGTGATGAACAGACTCATGGGTGTGTGAAATAGAGATCAATGGATGAATGGTACAAAGGATATTCCAATGAAATAACGTCCTATAAATTTAAATTTGGGGAACTAAAAACTTCCAGATGTTATGAAAGTTTCAAAAATTCTAGAATCGTGTTTCCTTGCGAGGAGTGATCAGTAAGCAACCATTAGAATGAACAACTTATATATATATGTTGTAAGAAAAACTTCTTTTGTAGGCTTCTAAATATTGTTTTGATCCTCTTGTTCGCTTCCAGTGTTTATATCTGCACTTTCTTTTTAAACAATTACACTGCTATATTTTGGTTCAGTTTTAATAATTTCAAAGTGTTTATTGTATTTAAAATAATAGTCAAAACCTTTAAATCGTCTATGTTACTATCCAGGATCATTACGGTACCATTGAAATTTGAGTGACATTAAGAAGGTGATATTACGGTAGAAGTAATTTGATAACGACTTATTGCACAGTGTCTCAGGCATCGTTAGTTTTCTGAACAGCTGCTGATTGAGCCGCTTGGTGGTGCCTCTGTTAGCAACCTAAAGGTACAGGAGCACACCGGGAGAAGCCACTCACTTATTGTCTAGCAGGACATTCACTGAACTAAAACCCCGACCTTTAATGAAATTATATTTTAAGAATTATTTGTAGCAACATGGGAGTTGAGTGAATATGGTTTTCTAAATTTTTCTTGCAATTAATTGTGAATTTGTGTAAATGGACTTTGTTTTATGGAAAGAAACTAAGTTAATATTATTTAATATGTTCAAGGACAGTACTATCAAAGAAACATTAATTAAAAGTTTTGTTATTCTATATGATGAAGTGAGCTATGAAGTTTGGAGTACAATTTCCCACACTTTGGACTGATTTATGTGAATAATTTTGTGTGTAAATATCTTTAATTGTCATTTCTGTGCAGGGCCGGATTAAGAAAGCACGAGGCCCGTAGCAAATGTGAAGAAGAGGCCCTTAATTGTTGCCGTCCGGGGGAAAATTGTAGAGCTAAAAAAAAAGGTCGCCTGCTAGCCTAGGTGCGGGGCCCCCCAAGGAGGCGCGAGGCCCCCCAGAAGGCGCCAGGCCCGTAGCATTTGCTACCTCCTGCTATGTGGTTAATCGGGTACTGTTTCTGTGCATTTCCTGATTGTGAATGATTTTGTATTCATTCTGAATTTTTTAAATGTGATTTTAATTGTTTAAGTATTGTTAGAATTCCAGAAACGTCGGTCGGAAGTCTTTGAAATATTCTGGAATTTTTTTGAAACTTATATAAGCGAACGGCAGAGAGGAGTATTCAGTATTCAAAGTATTCATAGTATGGAATAGTCTAGTTAGTTGAGTTATAATGGCTGGAGCACCTGTTTACTTTTGCACCTAGTATCTTTGGAGTCTGATGTCTTAAAGGAAAATAAACAAATTTGAATGTGAATCTTCTTGGACTAGTTATTTCATTTATAAAACGAGATACCTATCAATGTGCCTGTGAAATCTTCGGAGAGAAGTTTGACATAACATATCTATCGTCCTACTGAATAAATCTGAAGAGCAGTTAATTGTAGAGCTAATCATTGGTGAACCGTTTTGTCACTGGAGGACGTTAATAAAGTAAGCAGAATAACAAATTTCATGCCGCCTGTGTTGTCGACCTGGCTTATTCTGTTAAGGGAGCGTGTATAAACCATATAGCTCCATTTTGGCCTCCTGTGAATCCCCCCCCCCTCCCCCACGTAGCACGTAGCTTTTTCCCTTTTGATTCCAGAATACATTTTCTGCTGTTTTCTCTTATCAGACGATTGTATACGGAGATAATTAATACGGAGATAATACGGAGATAATTAAATGAGGGAAATAAATATTCACGTGCTCTTGTGAGTTCTGTTCCTCATTTTAACTGTGAAAAATGTTATGAAAGGAAAGCTAAGTGGCCTGGCTCGGAACCACGTAGCCCAACGCAGTCTTCCAGCTAACCCCTCCCCCCCTGGACCGAGCCACGTAGTTTGTTCACGCTCCCTAACCTGCAATGATCGTTTATGCTAGCGCTGTTTTGTTATTGTTTCGTTTTTGAAGATGGCAAGATTAAGTGAACAACGTGCAGCAGTGAAATTTTGTTTTCTACTTAGTAAAAATGCTGCTGAAACTATTTTAATATTGAAAACAGCTTACAAAAATGACGCTATTGGAAAAACTCAAGTACACGAGTGGTTCGCTCGGTTTATACATGGCGACATGGCGATTGATGACAAACCTCGCTCGGGACGTCCATCTACTGCTCGAATCGACGTAAATGTTGAGAAAATTGACATCTTGTGATCTCAGACGGTCAACAGACAATTGAACAACTGTTAGAGATTTGTGGGTTACCTTAGAGCTCGGTTCAACGAATTTTAACCATAGATTTTGGAATGAAAAGGGTTGCTGCCAAATTTGTTCCTCGGGCTCTGTTTGACAATGAAGAAGAACGTTGAGTTGAATCATGTCGTGCTTTGAAATAACAGCTTGAAATTGATCCAGATTTTCTGTCAAAGGTCATTACTAGTGACGAGCCATGGTGCTATGGTTACTACCCTGAAACAAAGCAACAGTCAAGCCAATGGAAGACGTCATTGTCGCCCATTCCAAAAATATGTCCTCAAATCAAACACCAAAACAAAGTTCATTTACTTTTTTGATGAGTTTGTTCCCCCAAATCAGACCGTCAATCAAACATTTTATTTAGAAGTTTTAAGAATATTACACATCACTGTTCGTCAAAAAAGACCCGATTTGTGGCAGACAGGAGACTGGTTCTTCCACCACGACAATGCACCTACACACACAGCTGTCTCTGTTAGGCAGTTTTTGGCTAAACATGGCATGGTTCCGCTGCCTCACGCACCTTACTCGCCTGACCTGTCTCCGTGCTACTTTTTCTTATTTCCACGCATGAAAAGGGGCATGAAAGGACACGGATTTAACATCATTGAATAGGTCAAGAAAAAAACGAGGTATGATTTCTAAAGATGACTACAAAAAATGTTTCGAACACTGGGAGCAACGGTGGGTCAAATGTATTAGTTGTAACGGAGAGTATTTTGAAGATGATAAGGTTTTTTTGTAAAAAAAAAAAATGAAAATATATAGCTTTTAAAAAAATTCCGTTTTTTTTTGGTACCCCGTGGTATATTGAGATGATGCCTTTTTCCTGTATTGATAAACCCTGATTAGTGAAGCACTGCTGTCATTAATTTGGGTACGGTCTTCTCAGATCTGACCGATAACTGCCGCCTACTCCTGCAAGCACTGCAGCTGTCTGAAGTGCTCCGCTGCCGTTACTGGCTGAACAGTTAGAGTGATTTAAATTGCCAGCAATAGGAACCGCCGTGGGGCAGGTTGTAACAAGGGAGCACCGGACGCTGTCGACAAGCATCTGATGGCCTGCAGGGAGACTCACACACAGACAAGTGGTCTGCTCGAAGGAGCGTACAAACACACCAGACCCCCGAGGACGAAATACTCCCTTCCCATATTCTAAACAGCTGCTGCCACTAGACTGTAACAGCACAAGGCCGAGATCTATTTCCTTCACATTTAAAGTCCGAACCACCCTTTTCTCAAGCTTGTAATACGATATCGTCGACGAGTGGTATGAGCTTAATAGGAAAAGCTGCTTATACTATGTAAAGAAAAGAGAGAATCAAATGAAACAAGGGAAAACATTCTACAAGCTACGAGAACTTCTGATTATTTTTCACCGATTAGAGGTACGCTACATGTGCCGGATGACTTGCAAAAGCGAAGACACCAAAGAATGATATTTATCGGATATTTATCGGTTTTAATAAAATCTGCCGTATAATTATACACAAAAGCGGATACTCGTCGTTACGATGTCACATATCGTTAAAAAAAATGGAATTACTGTTCAGGATTCACAAAAAGGTTCAAAAATGTTTACTTTAAAATTTGTTTTATTTGTGTTATTACTATGTGTTGTTTATTAGGTGTGGGTTTCTGTACATGCAGGTATTTGTGTGTATGAATTACAGTTTTGCTGTCACTGTTGCTTTGTGTGGCGACTGCTCAGCATTACGTATCACCAGAGACGGCATCACACGAGCTGAGAGTCTGCTCGTAGCTTATAAATCTTACAAATAACGTTACGATAAAATACAGCCAGAGTATCGCTGGAAAAAGAAATAGAAGCGGTGTTCTGACTTCTTTCACGCGTCCCACGACCCAGTCTTTATTCAACATATGATTTGTGCGTTCTTAAACTAGATGACTCCAGTTAGGCTTCTTTTAAACGTCCCTGCAATCTGACGTGGCTTTTGCCTTGGTGCCCCCTTCCCCAAATCCCTGAGGATAGCTTTTTTCCTATTAATTACAGGAGACATTTTGTGCTGTTTTCTCTTACGAGACTATACTCAAAATAATTACATATATTATGAACAGTACTGATATTTGCTTTATATACTTTTTTGTAATTGTAAATATTATCCATGAAATGGTGACACTAGCCACTCCTGTAAATGACCTATTATTACAAAAACCTCTTTATCACGTATAGCCAGGGATCCTTTTCTTTTTGAGGTATCACTAAAATTACATTCCTCTCACCTCATTCATCACTGTTTATTAATTGATAGAATACGCCAAACTGTACCTGCCACGTAAAAAATACAACGTCTTTCTGATTTCGTTTCCTACAGTCCTGTCATCTTGCTTTCTACATTTCCGAGGAAACATTGTATGTTTGTGCTTAAAAGATTTCCATATATCGCCGCTTTGGATATTCAAAACTGGGTGGAAAAACATTTGCGATAAGCCTCGTAAAGTTTATTGTACAGCCCCATTTCACACCACACTCTAAAATAATACTTCAGCAAGCACTACAAGTAAACATGCACTGACATTAATATTTTTTGCTGTCATCATTTTATCGACTGGTTTGATACAATCCTCCATCCCTTCCTACCTTGTGCTAACCTCTTCATCTCTACATACCCCTTACAACCCACGTCCTCAATTATCTCCTTCATATACTCAAATCTCTGTCTTCCTCTACAGTTCTTATCTTCGACTGTTCTCTTCATTAACAAATTAACGAATTCAGCATGTCTCAAAATACGATCTACCTTCTTTCTGAAAGCTTCTTCCATAAACTTCTTTACTCACCCAAAACTCGTTCATTTAATTTTCCACATTCTTCTGTAGAACCACATTTCAAATGCTTCGATTTTTCTTCTGCCTGGTATTTCTAAAGTTCATCCTTCGCTATCATAAAGTGCTGTGCTGCACACATAGAGTTTTGAAAAGTTCTTTCTAAGTCATAGATGAATATTTGAAACTAAAATATTTCTTTTTTTCGTGAATGCTCTTTTTGATAGTGCTATTCTGCTTTTACCATCATTATTCCTGCTTCGGTCATCGGTTGTAATTTACCTTCCCAGGTAGCAGAATTCACTAAATCTACTATTGCATCTGATCCTATTTTTTATTTAATCTACTGTGATTGGTATAATTTCTTGCTACATTTCATCACTTTTGTCTTGCTTTGTTTCATATTCAGTCCAGTATTTTGTTTATGCCATTCAGTAACTTCTCAATAGCCTCAGCCAGTTCTGCTAGCAAGAGAATGTCATCAGCAAATCGTAGCATACTGATTTTTTTCTCCTTGAACACTTATGTCACATGAAAATTTAGCTTCCTTTATTATTTCCTCTACATGTTGAATATTAACAGGGATAGACTACAACCTTGCCTCACACCGGTTTTAACATGTGTCTCATGATTCTCTACTTTTATTGTATACATTCACTTGACACAACAAAATTGGAATTATTTTATCAGTGAGTGTTGTGGTAACAAGCGGGCGATCTGAATCAAAACTGCTTTGCTTGCTGAGGCTTTCTTCAGAGGGCTGCCATGCCTGGTAACGCTGCCACCCAACCGGCTTTGGGAGGGTGAGACCTAAAAACAAACAAAAAAGTATCAAAAAGTTTTGAGGGCTATTTCTAGGGGGGGGAGGGGGGTCTCACGCACCAGATCTCACCAGAGGGGGGGGGGGCTTTCGGAAGTCTTACCAGAGAGGGGGGGGAAGTCCGAAAATCCGGAAAAACACCTCACGTAATTAATGGAATGCGCCTGATGGCTCCAACAAAGTGGCTTTTCGCTTTTTATTCTCGATAAAGTATATTAAAATCATATTACTACTCATAAAGTAGCGACAATATAACAGAAACAAATTTCTTTTGATTTTCTGGTAATACAAGTTTTTGTTCGCACGCAAGGGTGCGCCATGTTTTGAGATTAATGGACTGACTTTGTCTAGCAAAAACGTGGAAGTGGTATTGTGCAGATTAAAGCAGTTTTTGTAGTCCTCACTATCTGTCTCATTCAACATTCCTGCAGTACAGTCGTTTGCTCGGTCAAGTAACATTTTTTGCTTTTATTTTTCTCTAAGGCTTTGGGAGAAAAAGACAAAGCACTGCCATGTTTCTTTCCGTTCTCTTTGGCATTATGCGCGATGTGGAAATTTCTGTGCCGCGAGAAATTTCGAGTGAAGACTGGTTGTATTATTTGTCGGAGTGGGCGAGCGCATCCAACAGTAGTCCTACAAGTTGGACTGTGAATGCGCTGCTTAAGTTAAGTTACCGAGTAATGTGACGTCACGTATCGTCTAGTTGAAATGCGCTGGCTCCGAGCCACACGAACACTATGACTACAAGTCAGATGCGGCGTGCACTGTAAGTGCGTAGCGTACCTAAAATAGAGAGATAATTAACTGACGGAAATAAATATCCACCTGCTGTTGTTCATTCTAAGCCCAATGTTAATTGTGACAGATAAAATGAATGAAAATCTACATAGCCTTCCCCTCCCCTCCATTTTTTTTACATGTAGCCCAGCGTTGCTTTTTACACAAACCCTTACTCTCCCCCCATTAAACGAGCCTCTTCCATATGGCTAAACTAAAAGTTTCATTACAATTTGTTTAGCAATCCTTACTTAAACAACTGGTTCATATTTTCCACTGGTTTAAAGAAGAAGTGATTCTTTGAGAAGCAGAGTATTTTGTGTTTGTCTTGTGAAGTGTGCTGATAATCAAACCAGAGACTGAGAGGACATAGGACCAGCCTATATTTTGAATTCATGAGACAGTCTTAGGTTTAGACTTCAAATTAGTATTTCGATTTTTCATCTAATTGCTGTTAAGTGGAGTAATTCTTCAAACAAAATGGGTGTACACATATTCAGACTATTCCTACAAATTAAATATTAAGCAAATATCTTTGTCACCAGGCAATCATTAGCTACTATTGGGCCTGTACTGAGCCCTATTTTGGGAGGTTGTGGCAGTTTGCTAGTCCTATCAATTTTCCAATTTAAATCAATCATAATGCTTCCCTAATATGAGTTAATCCCTTTATTGTAATACACTGATACAAATTTCGTGCCATACTTAATTGTTTCCCGGTGAGGCGAAGATAATTAGAAAGATAGTAAAGGAGAAGTAAAGTGATTAATGGTCTTTAACACCATGCCGCTACATCGTCCGTACTTATCTTCGATTTCTAGAATTCACAGATGTTTCCGTAGACCACATAAGAGTCGAGGAATTTAACGTAGTTTTTTCTCTTGATTCAAGCATATGGTTATAAGCAGACAACAAAAGTAATTCTGTGTTTGAAAGATGAGCGATGCAAGGAAGGCGACGCCTGGAATAGAAAGAGTTAGAAAGTTTATACAAATTTAGAAACTTTACGAGACATTAATTTTCTGATGTAGACTACAAAAAAAAAAAAAAAAAAAAAAAGAAGAAGAAATAATCGTGGTGGAAGATTGTTGATGCAAAGAAAGTGCATTAATTACTACGTTTAAATTGAGACTCTCTGCGGCGATTTCTTTAAATGTTCGGTTTTAAACTTTGCTACCAGGTGGCAGGGCAGTACAGTTGTTTGGTTTCGCACACAGCAGTAGCGGCACGGAGTACTGGCTAAGACTAGCAGATGGCAGCACCAGCCTAAGCCGGCATCCACATGGCTACGGGATAGAAGCAAGATTACTTTGCTCGTATCTCTGATATTATGAAACTTATTTGATACTGAATACTTGCTTCGTTATCCATTATGGGATAACAAGAAAGAATCTGGTCACACTAAGGACAAAAAAAAAAAAGGACTGGTCCACGGGAGTAATCTCTGGTTTTATCAGTACTATTATCTGCATAGTGTATTGTACACGGTTGTAATCGAGTATAAGGTATAAGTAAAAACGTGGCTACGTTACTGACCAGGCAAAAATCTGACATTTCCAGAATATGAGGATAGTGGTCTGTATTGTTTCGTTAAGTTACTGATCGTTTTCTGAGGGTCTTGCAGTAGGTAGTAAGTGGTACGCGGTAGGGTTGGTAAGGTAAGAGTGGTGAAATAAACAATAATAAAAGTTGTCAGGTTTTATTTCTTATATTTTATTTTGTGCATGTGGATCGATGGTATATTGTTGCATATAGCGTACAGTAACATTAGTTTTGGTCTGGTTACTATGTGTTAAGTCACTGGTCAATGTGTAATTAATTTCTAAACGTTCATTTTAAGCTTCGTAACAGTGTTTCTAAAGGAATTTAAAACGTGCTTTTACAGTTATTATGTTACTAGCATTTGTCTGCAACATCATTCGCGTGGACTGTTATTGTACATGCTACTCTCATTAAAATGCGACCAGTATTTGGCGTTCAATCAAAAATTATACCAAATTTCTAATTTTTCGCCGTCGCATAAAGAAAAATATATCCTGTTTCATCCGCGCGACGATCGGCTGTACAATAGTCGAAACCAACCATTAGCCCTTTTTTTTAATTTTATAAATTTCTTAGTTTCCCGGCATCTCATCAATATGAAACGAAATTAAGGGCTGTGAATTAATCAAAATTATATTGAAATCCGGCCAACATTTTTTGCGTGAATTGCGCTCAAAGAAGAATCATCTTAAACTCACCATCTTACGGAGTCACGTCAAATTGACATATATCCTGTTTTACTCTTGGGATCAAGGGCTATACATTAATCGAAACTCCATTGAAATCCTACCACTAGTTTTAGGGAGAACAGCACTCAGCTAAAAAGTGTCTTAAATTTATCACTTCAGAGTGTCAGATCAAACTGATATGTACCTTATTTTCCCCATGGCATCAAAGGCTATAAATAGTAGTTTTTGAGTGAATCACGTTCAACGAGAAACTGACACTGTTTTTTAAAAATTTCTCAGTTTATCTGAATCACATGTAAACGGAACATACACTATGTTAACCGCGAGATCACTGGCTGAAAATCAAACGAACTCCCTTCAAAAAGCGCCGGGTAGTTTTTGTGTGAATCTCGTACATCGAAACGCAGAGAGATTTTTTTTAAAGTTAATTCTTTCTCTGTAGGTTATTAATAGTGCCCCAAACTCGTTTAAAAAATATCTAAAATGTATAGATTTCTTACTGGTTACAGTTGTATTATAAATATAGATAATGGTAATGCAGCAGATATTAAAAATATGAACATATGTAAAAAATTAGGCCCATATAATTTATGATTAATGACTTTTTGGGTAATGCCACGTTTTTTTTTATTTAAATACCTCAGCTTTCGGCTAGTAGTTGTCTAAAGCATTCTTTTTGACATTTTGTTGGTCCTCGGGTAGACACACAGCACACAGAAATTTTTTTTTTAAAGAAGAATATGTTGTGGGTATTTTTAGGTTGGTTATTTTTCACTAAACTTTTCTATGTGCTTTGCCCATTCATGAATTTATGGCGAACGAAAACAAAGGAAGTAAACGTGAATCAATCATAAATAAAAAAAAATCGCTAAATTCAAATTTTTGTCACTTTGCGACACATATTGAATATGTAAAATTGCTGATTCCATGATATGTGCAACGATATACAGGAGATACATAAGAAATGCTTTCCGTAATTTCTCTTGCCTCCAAATACACCGGATACAACAAAGATAAATGCAGGATGCAATTCTGATAGAAAATATATGTAAATGTTCGGCAAACTTGGGAGTTTAACTAATGCGTATTCAGAACTCTGATGACATAAAATTACATTTTAAGTGGAAAAAAATTGTTAATGCGACACGCGTATTTTATTACCAGTTCCCCTCCACTCACACACACGTACTCATATATAAGTGTACTGTCTCTTTCTTACACTTGTGTATTACAGCTTATCATGATCATAACAGTAATTCTATTTCGTATAACAGTTTTCCGACTGTGAAGAAATTTCTTGTCAGGATCGTCTCAATACTTCAGTACATATTGTCGTGTAGCTCTCTTACAAATCTGAGTACCATACTATAGTATTGTGCAGGTGTACTTAAATTACCACAGTCAGAATGCACAGTTGAATAACGACCTTTGTGTCCGGGTGTGTGAAAGTAATAGAAGCAATCTATGAATTTTAAAGAACAATAAATAAATAAAAAAATAAATAAAGATTAGGTGTCATATTCTTAACTATCGTTATTAAGGCACTCGATGTGTAGGAATTATTGAATGGCATGAATATATGATACAATATCACCAATTTAAACATAAAAGGAAGTGAAAAAAGTTTTCATAATTAATAAAACATCTACCACAAAACCAACAGCGGATGAAATATCAAAACTGAAACACCTGCAATATTAATTTTTTTAAATGAAGAAATAAAAATGCAGATAAAGCAAAGAAAGATCGAGCACATTCAAAATACATCAGTCTTTGATCGATGTCCAACGAATAACTTTCTAAAAATACATGCGCCTGTGTACTTTAAGAAATGAATAGTAGAGAGGCCATGATGAAGAACAAGAGGAGCATTTGGTATCTATTAGTGTAGAAGGATGATTAAAATTAAATTAAATGCGTTCGAAAGAAACGAGACGAATAGGCAGTGAACAAAAATTACGGAACTCTATTAGTAGGAAGAGACAGTACAGTGACTCATACGGAGAAACGGAAGAAGAGTAGGGAAAACATAGAAAGTTACAGTGTGAGGAACAGGTTGCGAACAATGTTTTATGAATGAACACAGCTTACAAAAAAGTTAAGAAACTCATGTACAAGTCAATGAACTAACTGATGGTGGAAAACTATATTTAATTGACATTTTTAACAAAATCAATCCCGTTGAGTTGTACTACAAATAAAATACTGATTCTCATTTTTCCGAGTTTATCTCATCGTCAGGAAGGACACAATTATGTAGTGTTGTGCCTTCACAATCGATTTTGTTCGCATTGAAGACATGCTTATATGCATATACTACGATACGACCATAGGCTAAAGTTTTTGTATTGTTTTAGCTGTCTAACAACTCGGGGGCTGGCTATGGGAGTTCTCCCGTTTCATCTGAAATTTCACAAAAAATCACCATCACCTTCCACTTCGGCCGATATTACTACCGTTTTCAAGATATGTACAAAAACATATAATTTGCATGTGTAAGTTTCTGTTACGTTTGTGATTGCAGGTGTTTTTTTTTTTTTTTTTTTTAATATACTTTTTTTTTTTAATATATATAAACCAAGTGTAAACATTATTTTTCCACTTATTTTAAAACATACGTGCGAAAAGTTCATTCAAATTTGTTCGTCACCACACGAACGTTAAAACAATTTTTAAATTTCAAGTTAGAATTTCTCGGTTGGCAGTTGTCCGAATCGGTCCAACGCCATGCCACAAAAAAAATGTTATGGGCTTTCAGAATATCACCAAGCACTTTGGCCGGTATTCCTTCTTTTTTCATATATTTTCAAAAACTAACGAGAATCTGTATTGAGAAGTTCTGGTCTATTTGGTAATACGATACGGCCGGAACTTCTTTGCGCCGCAACAACTAAGGATGTCACACCAGTGGTACAGATATCTGTAAATGTACAGAATATCGTAGGCGAGCAGGAACTGCAAACAAAGCTTCGTTCATATTTTCACTAATTACTGTCTTAGCACACTCGACCAGGGACAGTATCAATTTATTATGTACTAGTTGGTACCCACGACTTCGTTCTTGTTTGTAAAGAATTTTGATTGACAGCTACCGACATCTAACCACCATAGTGCACAATGGGAGACTCGATGCTATTACCACACACAAACGCCAGTCATCTGCGCTATGTAGTTCAGGCAGCAAAGTAAAAAACACGGAAACACACGTCTTTGGTCGAAATACGAAAAATCCTTGATCGACCAATTTCAACCAACATATCTCCTACACTCTCACAGTTACCGAAATTCGGCCAACGTTGTGACCGATGGGTGACTCTATGCTACTACTACACACAAACACCAGTGATCTGCGCTAGATAGTTTTGGCTGAAAAGTGATACACCATGACACAAACGTTTTTGGTAGAGATATGAAAGTGCCACAGGTCGACCACTTTCAACCACCATATCTTCCCCACCCCCATAGCTACCGACATCTAACCACCATAGTACACGATAGGAGACACGATACCACTACCACACACAAACACCATTGGTCTATGCTATGTAGTTGTGGCAGCAGAGTGACATATACGGAGACACATGTCTTCGGACGAAATACGAAAATGCTCTGCATCGAACACTTTTAAACTTCATATCTCCCACATTCCCACAGCTATCGACATTCGGCCGACGTTGTGCACGACAGGAAACTCCATGCTACTTCCACACACAAAGACCAGTGATCTGTGCTTGGTAGTGGTGGCTGAAAAGTGAAATATAGGAAAACACACGTCTATTTTTATATAAGATTCGGTTGAATAGGACACTTGCTATCCATATTTTTTATTTACTTTGAAGTGCGTATATTTGAACTGAGCTCTGAACATTTCCAATTTTAAGTTTAGAAAATGTGTTAGTACTCAGAAATGCTCTAATATAAACAGTAGCGATACTATTAACGCCATGTTTCTAGTATTTTCATCTACCAGGCTCACGGAATTTGCAACCTTTTTCCCAGCCCTCACTGTACCACCTACAGTACGGTACCAGATCCAAATCTTTTATGTTTTTAATTTTATTGATAAAAATTACATAAGGTAATTACTTTTCATTTCCTTTTTACATAGATCTTCTGATGTTTTGTTAGATGATAATTTCTGATTGTCTCAATAAGCATGTTCCATTAGGTTTTTCCAGCAACTACGGGCGAATAGCTCCTTGGTTTTGAATTGCTGGGGTCGCTGAGTATAATGCAGCCTTCGGCGCGGGTAGCTTTCGTTAAGTTTTACGTGTGTTGTCTGTCTTTAGCTCAAGCAATACTGCAGACAGTAATTCATCCTTAGGGGACTATAATACACTGGAGCTGATTCTAAGGCCTACCAGTAAAGAGAACCACCTCTTTTTTATTTGAATACGTCATTCCAGAAGTACGAGTGACATGAAAATCACTCATTTTGACATATCAAATATAAACAACGATGGAGGCTACGGAATGAGTGAAAGCGTGGAATGCGTTTTGCAGAACGCTGCGCTGAAAATGCTTACAGAGAAGAATATGCGCGGTCCAGTCCTCAAATGTACTATCTCTACAGTATAACTTCCTTGTTTGTTTCCATTAACAACCAGAATATATAGTCACGAGAAAGCCGAAATTCGGCCAAGAAGATACCCGAAGGGTTCAGTTGAAACGTTGCCGTAATAAACTTCAGCAACACGCAGCCGATCATGTGATTAAAGGAATGAGGTATGAAATTTAAGCTGCTGTAACATTCAAAAGCTGTAAAGACGTATTCACCTTGACATTTACGGAAGGAGCTTCGACTATTGCCGAATCCCATTTTTTTTTTTTTTTTTTAAATAAACCAAGCCAGTAACTTTCCGCTAACAATCACTGCTGTACTGTAAGACTTTCCGCTATTCAGTTGTTCGTCATGGCCATCTTGTTCTATTATTTTACCAATTTCGTTTCGGAAATGGGCCACTTGCAGATGTCGCTTCGTCTGATACTGTCCGCTGTTTCGATGGCTATATCCTTGTTACCGCTTGGCTACACAGCAAATCGGAACATCATTCATTTATTTATTTCGAGACTGAATTGTGTTTCCTGACGTTTAATTCGGCTGTGGTACCTGAAATTTGAGACATTTTTTATTGTACGATTTCAATTTATTGCTTTTAATTCTTCGTAACAATTTTCATCCGTATTTCAAGGTTGCAGATAAAAAATTTCATTACAAATAACATTTACTAGAAAACAAAATTGTTTTAGATTTAATTAACTGCTACTTTTTACTATGCCTACTCATCGTACTGCAATAATTTTTAACCGACTTCATGATTTTTTAAAAAAAATTTATGTAAGTTCAGAAATATCTTCGCCAATTGTAAACGGATTTTAATGAAATTTTATGAGTGGGTAGGGTATACCTTCAAAGTGGTCCCATATAAGTTTCATTGAGAAACCACGCTCTCTACCCCTATAAAAACCTTAATTTTTTCATTAAAGAAAACACATTTTTTATCAGGTTTCAATTTAAATTTTCACACTGTTACCTTAAAACAGAAAGAAAAATACTGTAAACTTTTGGTTTGCAAAAAATGAATCGCTCTCCCCCTTTACACCACCTTAATTTTTGTCGATGTTCTTTATACACAGCCCCAGTAAACACCATTTAACTAATCCCCATGAAAGTTGGCATATACTTATATTTTTCGTGGAGAAGGTTTATGACCAAAACAATAAAAACAACCACCCCCTCTCCCCTTTACATCCCTTAACTTTATACAAACCCACATTATTGATCTTATTTCGATAGAACTTTGCACATGTATGCTTTAAAATAAAGAGAAAGTTACTGTCAATATTTGGTCTGCCAAAGCCCAACCCCTCTTCCTTTTCCAAACCCCTTACTTAATTTTTGTTAATGTTCTTTATGCAAAGCTAGAACCGACACCGTTTGACTGATGACCATGAACGTTCGCAATAATATGTATTTTTTCACGAAGGAGGTTTCTGACCAAAAAATCAAAAAACCATCCCCTCTCCCCTATTAACCCCGTTAATTTTTTATAAAAACACAGAATTTTTATTTTGTTTCGATGCAACTTTGCAAACTTTTACTGTAAAACAAAGAGAAAATTAGTGTAAACTTTTTGTTTGCGTAAACTGTACTGCTCTCCACTTTTCCACCCCTTTAACTTTCGTCAATGTTCTTTTTGAAAAGTTACAGTCGACACCGTTTGACCTATCTCCATGAACGTTGGCACATATATGTATTTTTTTCATAGAGAAGATTTCTGACCAAAAAATCAGGAACTACCTTCTCACCAACTTAACGCCCCTTATTTTTTATACAGACCCACAGCTTTTATCCGACTAGGGTGGAACCTTGCAATCGTATACTTTGAAATAAAGAGAAAAATATTTTCAACATTTGTTTGATAAAAACCAAACGCCTATTCCCCTTTCCATCCTCTTAAATTTTGTCAATGTTGTTTAAAAGAAGCTACAGTAGAAACAGTTTGATCAGAAGTTCGTACAAATACGTATTTTTTCATGGAGAAGATTTCTGATTAAAGAAACATAATAAACCAACCCCTCTTCCCCTTTATATCCCTTAATTTTTGTACGAACCAAAATTTTAATCTGATTTCGCTGGAAGTTTGCATGCTCATACTTTAAAACAAAGAGAAAAAGAAAAAAAAACTGTCCACATTAGCTTTGCAAAAACCCAATCACTGTCCCCCTTATACAAAGCTATAGTTACTACTCGATTTTGAAAGAAGTATGAACATGTATACTTCAAAACAAGCAAAAAAAATATTGTGTACATTTGGTTTAGAGAAGCCAAACCCCTCTCCCCATTTCCATCCCCTTAATTTTTGTATTCCAATGTATGTTATTTATTCAAAGTTACAATTTCTATACGAGTATGCAGGATCTTTGCACACGTATACTTTAAAACATACAGAAGAATTCTGTTTAAATTTGGTTTCTAGAAACCCAACCCCTTTTCCCTTGTACCCCCACCCCTCTTAATCTACAATGTTCTTTATAGATACCCATAGTTTTTATCAGATTTAGATGAATCACTGCACATGTAAATCTAAAACAAAGAGAAACATAATGTCTAAATTCTGTTTACAAAACCCAACTGCTTACTCCCTTACCCCATTTATTTTTTGGATATGTTCTTTACTCAAAGTAACAGATTTTATCTGGTTTCAATGCAACTTTGCACACGTATATTTTAAAACAAAGACAAATATTCAGTCCACACCAGTTTTACAAAAACCAAACTACTCTTCGCCTCTATATCCCTTAGTTGGTTTTTATACATACCTACAGTTTTAATCTGATATCAATAGAAATTTACAGACATATACTTTAAATGCAAAAATAAAATTCAGTCTACATTTGGTATACAAAAGCCCAGTCACTCTTCCCATTTACCCCCACCGCTTTTAATTTCCATTGTTCTTTATAGGAACCCACAGTTTTATATCCACTCAAAATCAATTCAGCTATTTTTACATCATGGCAGAATATTCATAAAATGTTTTAACATGTACCTCAAGTTTTAATTTGGACCCCAAGCTTTCACGTTGTGAAACAAATTAATAATCTTTATTTTCTGCGTGATGCCGGGACAAACAAATATATTCCAGAGACAGATTTGTGTATGTGGTTTGCATTAATGCCCAGATGTTACATGTTTTGATTATTGAGAGCAGCTTTAACAAATGTTCTTATTTGGTTGCAACACAGCCTGGACCGAAACTGGCATTCCTCAACACAGCATCCAATTCACCCCGTTCTGGAAGTTGTTGGGGTATATCAAGATAGAATTTTTTTGAAAGCAAGCGCCTCAGCCACTAAGCTACCAGGAAGTTTGCAAAATGAGAACTGATTCGGCATATTTAAAATACAAAATAAACTGTAACATCACTAAACATTTAATAATAAGATAATTGTTTAAAGAACATAAAATCCGCCTTCAAAAAAAGAACACTAAAATTTTTTAAAATAACTTTATATTTTGCTTAGAAGAAAATAAATCTAAATGCACCGTATTTTACATTACTGTTATTGAAATTTTTACATTAATCAGTTATTTTTGGAGTCGGTGCAAGCCAAAGCACAAAAACAAAAAGGTAATAAAAATAAAGAATAACAATAATTCATAAAACATACTGTTACTACTTACAGAAACATGTTTCAACACAATTGAATATGCAGATGATACGCCGATATTATACTAACTGTAAAGCGTTTACCGCATGATGCAGCCTACCAACTAAACTGTAGCGCCAGAGATATGACCCGACGACCAACGAGGTAGAGCCACAGTTTAAAATACTGTCTAATTAGTTTCCCTAAACTGTCTCCCGCAATAACAATATCTGCCTCAGTACATGCTGTATAATATTCGGAATTTTTGTTCGTACTCCCCATGTCACCTCGAACAGCAAAATAAGTTCAGTAATTGTTTCTTTGCGATGTGACAGCTGGCACCGGCTCCAAAAATAATTGATTAATGTAAAAATTCAATAAATGTACAATACGGTCCATTTATTTTCTTCAAAGCAAGGTATAAAGTTATTTAAAAAAATTTAGTGTTCTTTTTTTGAATGCGGTTTTTATGTTTTTAAACAATTATTTTATTTTCAGACCGTTGATATTATTTAAAGCTTCCACTAACGCAACTTAGATATAAAAATCACATAAAAAATCCTTTTTCAATCTAAAACAGGTATTACGGACAAGAGTTCCTATAGGAGATTATTACTAGATAAGAATCCAGTTCTATGGGGAAAAACAACACTTTGCTTATGACGGAAAGTGTCAGCTAAACGATCCCACTTTCATCCATCATGTTTTGTTATCCATATTTAATTTCTGTTTCTTTCCTTAAATTTCCAGTGGTGGACGGAAACAGGACCTGCCACTTGTATAACTCATTATTCGCATCCATTACAGACGAAACGACTTGATCCAAATTCCCACAACCACGAAAGGTTAATTCAAATCGACGTAACACAGTATGATTATAAGTGCCTATTCAATCATCTTGTGTGAAAAATCTTAGTTTTTTTTGGATTTTGAAGCGAAAGGGAAACGGCGCTACATTACAATCGATCTGCTGTATGTCACTGGTCTTCAGTTTAGCCTTCAGCCATCGGCTCATAAACGGGATAATTTGAAGCTTCGCGCTTGTGCATTCAGAGATTTTATGTATAGTACGCGTGCTTCTGTCGTGTCTCACAATTTAATACTGTTTTGGCTCGTAAAAGAATGAACATAACACCACTTTCACCCAAGCGATGAAGATATATTAAGACTGGAACTTGATATTTGAGTTCTGTCGGAAAACATGAATCTTCTTACATTTAGTTATCAATGGCTGTTAGGTATATTACGATTTCGGAAGTCAATTTCAATGTTATTTACGCACTGATATTGTTCTCATTAATGAATGAATTTTGGGAATTATTGGTAAGGACTTACCAAGCGAGGTGGGTGAGCATTCTGGAGGACTTGAGTTCGAATCACCGTCTGACCATCCAGATTTCTCTTTTCCATGGTGTCCCGAAATCACTCAAGGCGAATGCCGGGATAGTTCCTTCAAAAGGCCATGGCTGAATTCCTTCCCGTTCCTTGCACCTCTTACCTCTAACGATCTCGACGTCTGCAAATGTAAAGGCGTAAATAACGTTTGTTGTAGAAAAAGACAATGTATTGTGTTTTGGAATAATTCCGACGCTGAATTCTTGAAATGCATAAATCCTGACAGGGAATCACATTCTTAAAGAACGTCAGTACAGAGTTGCCAAATCTATAGGTAAGAGTGTGAAAAAGAGATTTATAATAAATAGTAACGGCCAGAAATATCGAAATCTGTGGATCACTGATCAATACGCGGATTTAAGATTTCTGAAGAGTTTTTCATATTTTACTCCATAACTTTTTGGTCGACGTCTTAAGGAAATATTAACCGAAGCCATCAGCTTTATCATGGTCCCGTTCCATTAGCGAGTTCGGTAAAGAGTGGAACGCAGAAATGCAACCGGCGAAATCCGAGTCCTGAAAAAAATTAAAACACAGTCCTTGATCTACATGACAATTGTCCTTAAAAAAAAAAAACATTAACGGTAACTGTTTTCTCTGGCTTTGTCCGCCGTAACTGTACATTTTTTTCGTCTTAACTTGTTTAGTACAATCCCTTTTAAGATTTGTGGAGTGCATTTTCATCTTGTATCATTTGATTAAGAGGTCATTAAACCTAGACAAAGTGAATTATTGGCTAAGAAGAACTTAAGCTGCATTTAGGAATTATTTTGACTCTGAATTCAGTAAATCATGTAACGCAAAAATCTGGACCGTAATAAATTCCACCCTTAGCTAGTTTTTAGAGCAGGATTAGAGAGTAACAGAATGCTGGAAAAGAAACAAATTCAATAAATTCCAAAAAGGTAGTTTTTTCCGCTGCTTTAGTGATCAGAAGTGTCGAATTCTTATTTTAACCTAGTTATTTTTAACCATACAAATATTAACATTTATGCAATGCATTTTGATGTTGTTTCAAACGTTGCCATATGAGATGTGACTTAGGAAATTATTGGCGGGGACTGCAGTGAACGAAGTCTTTCAGCTGTGATATCTGGAAGTTATGGATCATTTTCCTCAATTGCTGATAATGCTGATAAATAAACACTGCCTAAGCAATTGAATTTTTGTCCGCTTATTTGTGATTTTCATTTTTTCTGTTTGTTTTCCACTATTTTTTTATCAATATTGTCAGCAATCGAAGAAAATAATTCACAACTTCTAGAAATCAAAGCAGCCTTCCCAGTCTTTCCCAGTGGATCTTCACAAACAGTTTAAGAGCACACATTTCAAGCAGCACAAGACCATTCAGAACATTAAGTTTAACAAAAATTGCAAATTCATGGAAAAAAATTAAATTAATAAAAATTTAGTTTCTTTGTGCAGTATTTATTTGTCATTCTTTCAACAAGATATCGAGTGGATCAAGCCAAAATAGGGTCTACCACCTGGGCCAGAACAACCTTGGCCGATATGGAAGTCACTAAATTGGCTTCGAGTGTGAGTTGGCAGTTCCAAAGATACTCTTGCCAAATGGGGATACCTGGGAGAACAGCCAGATACTTCGTGTTCGTGCGGTGAGAGAAAAACCATGATACATTGGTACATCTGTTGTCTTGTCCATAAATCGAAATGAATGTATACCAACTTGACCTCCAATCAGCTATTGTCAAAGCAATCGCATTTGCGGATAAACTACCTCATACTTGAAATGACATGACATCGACATGAGAAGAAGCACTGTGTTATGGAGTATCTCTGGCAATGGACTCGGAAAGACTGTCAGGGAATCAGAATCCTATAGAATATCACTAACAGGTTTGGTAGAGCAGGAAAAGATACTAGTGAAGTAACAAGTACATTCACAGAGCTGGTGTTGCTTTGACGGAGAGATCAATCGCTTTGAAGGGAGTTAAAAGGTAAGATAAAAGAATCCCGTTGCGGCTCTAGTCTCGTGCACATCCAGGTTGCTGTTAATGCTCCATTAGGGTGAGCTGACCATCCTCGACTTTGCGCTGGCTTCGTCCTAATTGGAAATCTGCCGCTACTGGTCTTCCGTCTGCCGACTGACTGCCCGGAAGCCCGCAACAGGCCGCTGCTCCGGCTTAAAAAACAATTTCCAGAAACAAACCGAAAATAATCGCGTTTGTCGGCGGGGTCTGCGCCAAACACCTGCTAATTCTCTATTCGAAAATTCCGGCCGGTACCGCTGATGAAAATTCTCCCTAATTGACTCGTCACTTCGCCCTCCGTTGTTTTTAATCCAATATTGAAAAATAAGCCACCGGGTTTTGACTGGCGGTGTATATATTCGCCATTAATTCCGAGCATTATGCACGATGCGGTGTTTGTTCGGTGCCGCGTCCAATCCTCCCCCCCCCTTCACCCCCGCTTCTGGATCCGCACGCCACAACGCCCCCGCATTCTGTCTGCCAAATCAACCCCCTCCCCTGCCCCCACAACCACACAAACACAAACACACATCCTACACAGCCCCCCCCCCTCCCCCTCACGCCGCCTGGGCTAACACGTAATGCCGACGAAATACAAAATGTAAACCTTTCATCGACAGGGGCGGAAAAAAAATATTACACGCGCAGGTAGAGCCTTAAAGGCTCACGGGGAGATTAAACACCAATCCATAATTTGTTGATTCAATT
>JARYHS010009186.1:37276972-37310559 GCA_031002005.1 Vandiemenella viatica | reverse complement strand
TTTTTGCTGCAGCACAAGGGACGATAAATTACAATTAGGTTTATTTTATTCTATTAGTTAAACAACTGCACAGAAATAAATTACCATAACACTTCGTTAAACGGTTATTTTTGACGGGCTTTGGGGTTAGTGTAGACGTTAAATGTCAAATGGTCGAAAAATCTGCGATATTACAGGCAAAACGAGCTTCCTACAAAGAAGCAGCAACCTTTTAGTGGCAGCCCTATCTTTAGAATGAATAGAAGCAAAAAGCAGGTAAAGTCGCGCCCGTGGCGGCGGGTGCCGCTTTCATTTTTTGCTTTCTGCCTTCAAGCCAGCAAGTAGATGGAGCCTTATCGCATGTTCGTGACCCCTAACAAGACGCCACAGGTCGCTGCTATGTCAGTCCTGATAAAAGAAACCGGAGTTAAAACACTTTGTCATTCTCACACGCCAACACAGCAGATTTAACCATTGTAGCGGTGATTCTCAATTTTTTCTTTTATTTTTAGGCATTTCCTAACACCACTGGATTCCTTAGTGTATTCCTCGACTTTCTAAACTGCGACTTTTGTTTACCTCCATATTTGATCAACCACATGACCACTTCCATATGTGGTAGTGATGTGGAACACACCAGGTAAGGGGTCACACTCGTCATATTTAGAATGTTTTCTTGTTGTTTTTTCTTTTATTGACACTACTTTCACACACGCAAATAGTTGCAATTGTCTTACACAGTGGCGCGGCAGGGTCATAGTTACGAATCGTGTAGTTTTCGTCCTGTAAAATTTATGTCCTATCCTAAGTTTATACATTTTAATGATTTCTTTGCTACCCGCGTCTGTCCAAGCGGATGCTGTCTTGCAGTCCATGTTGCTGGAAACTAAGTTCCTTCCCCTGATTTGCAGCCAGCCAGCTACTCTCATACTCATTTTTAGGGTTTTGTACCCGGAAGAGAACAGAGCCTTTCTGCTGTCGTTCCACTGCCTGTCACAACCCTCTAGATCAGTCAGCGGTTCCCATTTTTTAATATTTTTTCACGGAACCGTAATTGATCATACTTTCTTGGCGGACCCGCATTTTTCTGATACCAAAAGTGACTGTACCTTGTAGTTTGAATATTTTCATGTTTGACTTGAAAAGAAAGAATAAATTGTAAATAAAAAAATAAAAATATTGTTAGTATTATGAAACATTTATCGTACAAGATAATACAAGGTAACTTTTTATTGTGACGAATGAAATTTTTTCACATATTTACTTATAATAGCACTAGAATTGGGCTTAATGTCTGAAAATTTAACGCGAAGATGTGGAGCTGCATCCAGTTTGTTTCTGTACTTCTTTTTGGTGTAATCGTGAAAACCTAGTCTCGCATCGGTAGGTCGCCACAAACGGAAGCAGAACAATGACGGCCTACTCACGGCATGGTTATGACTGTTTTCATTTAATTTTCGGACGGAACGCGGAACCCCTCTGACCCTCCCACGGAACCCCAGGGTTCCGCGAACCACCTTTCAGGAACCGCTGCCCTAGATCCTAAACGGAATAAGTTTCAGACCTCAAATTTTCACAACTTATATGTTTCTTTGGCCTAAGCCGAGCGTGGTGGTTGAGTGCTATCGCTGAGGAATGGCATTCGGAACGACGTGGATTCAAATCCCCATCCAAATTTCGGTTTCGCGATATTACTCCTGGAGAATGTCGGATGGTTCCTTCAAAAAACCATGGAGGAGTTCTTTCCCGTTCGCTGCTCTCTATCCTCTGCCGACTCTAATGACCTTGACGTCAATTATCCGTAAATACAAAACACTGACCCAAAACAAAATATAATATTTGAAATTGTGTAAAATTATATTGTAGGTAGGTTCAATACACTTAAAAGAGTCGCCTAATTAGAGTACTAAGACATTTTTTTTTTCGAAATTAATGATGTTAGTGATCGTCAAAGTTGTTAGTATTGGCTCATTTTTAAAACAGAGTCTATTTCACAAATGCTAGACTATTGCCTACTACTTTTACCGTAGTTCAAGAGATTTTTTTTTTTTTAAAAAAAAAAAAAAAAAAAAAAAAAAAAAAAAAAAACTAACAAACGAAAAAACGTGTTAATCCTGTATTTAAGGAGCTCCAAAGACCTTTTTTTTTATGAATTCGGCCAGAATTTAATTTGATATAATTTTAAATACGCTACCTGCAAATTTTAAGTCTGCGACTTATTTCGTTTAAGGCCTGTGAAAATAGTGCTACTTGCTATTTTCGTCTCTGAGGGCTTTGAGTGATTTAGGTACAACCGCATACTCACGTCCTAACTGTTACTGAATCCCGTGCTTGACCAGTCTTATCACGGACTGCAGTGAAGCACGTTCCTTGTTGCCACCGTAACGGTACGTTCGCTTTGTCTCCACGTGGTCTCTGACATGGCTCAATGGTCACCTCTAACCACTCGAGAACAAAGCACTTACTTACTACTAGCGGGAAAAAGACAAGAAGCTCCACACATTTTTTTTTTTTAACTTTGTGTTAACTTCTTGTTCTGAAGTAGATGAAAGTTATTACATCAGAGCTGCACTTAGTGACCTTGATTAATTGTTGAGGTCTCTAACGCGCTGTGTTGGTGTCCGGTGCTGGACACGACGTTAGCTGGTTCGAACCCAGGCGATGGAAGAAATTTTGATCATCAGCACAGGAGAGGTGCTTGTCCACAACTCCTACAAGAGAGATTGAACACCAAACTACCTGAATTAGAACCCAAATGTTTTCACATTAATGGTGTTAATTCGTGTGTCATATAGGGACGTGAAACTTGACGCTCTCTGGTGCCTTTCGGAAGAACAGAGCTGTATGTTCAGGCACAATTTTTACCTTCTCCCAACTTCATATAACAGCACGAATGCAACACACTACTGTTGACAACACACTCATCTGCGTACATAACAGAACACAAATAATTCTCTTTTTTATGACTTTTTGTTATTATTGGCGGGAAATGACTGCAGGCAAAGAACAGGAAGGAAGTCGGCCATGTGCTTTCGAAAGAATCATCTCTGGATTTACCTGGAGTGATTTTATTATTTTTAGTATTGTTATAGTTTGAAACGGATATACGGGATATCACAGGAGGTGTCCATGGGCTATTTGAGGAACCATGCCATTCTTCGTCTGTATCGATCTGGGAAAACCATGGAAAACCCAGATCAGTATGGCCGGAGTTGTTTATCGAGAACTACTCCTGTCGAATTCTAAGTTTTATCGTTCTGTAAATCTTTTCTATTTCATCTCCTAATCACTTGTGGAAAAAATTAGTATAGAAATGAATTGGTTCTGGACCTGATTTCTGTTATCTTATTTTCTCTGATTCCTAGATATGAATGTTGCTAGTATTAATATCTGTTTGCTGTCATTCCGATTTCTAGAAACCATGGAAAACCGAAATTTATGTGCCCAGACGGGGATTCGAACATGCGTCCTCAAGAATGCGTTATCGCTCACCTACCAGGGTGGTAACAAAGGGAGGAAAGGAACTTCATCTGTCAGAGTCCGATCACGCAAAACTACTGAGCAGTTTTTGCTAAGGTTATCGTAGTTTGAAAGCTGTTTACCTGACTTAAAATATGAGTTATGTCATACGATGCTATGCTATCTGATGCCGGAAAAGGAATTTAAAATCTCTTCATAACCTTAATTTGTTTTTTACTGCCATCTTTCCATTCATTTATCAGAAACAAAGGCAAAAGGCACGTCAGGCTGCGTGAGAGGGGGGGAGGTGGTTTCAAGGGAGGCGAAAATTGAGCCACGTAGTTTGTGGACGCTCCCTTACAAGCATTTGCTCAAATGTGTTAACATAGAGCAGCCTGCGCTCACGATGACGTAATTTTACCACAGACAAGGCAGCTGAATTCTGGTAGACGAAAATATAACAGCTGTTGTTTTCCCAGAATTAGGAACTAATTTCGCATTTATCTCTTCGGAAATACACCAAAAAGTTTATAATTGTTTATTACAGTCAAGCAACATAATTAAATAATACAACGTTACATTCCTCGATAATTATCGTAATGCAAAACAAATCACAGGACGCCTAACTGTGGATCGCGAGGCCCCCGGTTCGAATCCGTTTTGGTTATTAATTTCTTCAATTTTCTAAATTTTGGAAACGTTATAACACACATGAAACGTTAATGAAACCACTACATGGAACATAAAATAGGAGTAAAGAAATCACGGAAATGAAATTACGGTAAAATTTATAAAGATACTTCATTAAAAACTGACTTAGGTTTGTGTCACCACGACAGAGCCGCAGTGGTGGAAGTACCGGTCAGTAATGCCGTATGCATTTAGACCTACTTTTTTATTTTTCTTATTGCAATGAAGGTGACTTTTTATACTTTATCCTGTTTACAGATGGCTTACAGCTGGTAACAAAGATAATCATTCCAGGCAAAAAAAAAAAAAATATACTTGGCTCTGTATCTTCGCTGATCCTGTTTATACATGCATTCGACAGGAGATTTCTCGAACACCGTTTCTCAAAGGTATCACCGAGAGTGGTGGGTGAGTGGTTAACACTCTGGCCTCGCATTCGGGAGGACGCGTGTTCGATTCCCCATCTGAGTTTTGAGTTTTGAGATTTGAGTTTTCCATGGTTTCGCCAAATCACTCCAGGCCAATACCGAGATGCTTCCTTCAAAAAGGCCATGGCCAAATTTCTTCCAGTTTCTTGTTTCCATCCGGCCTCTAATGACCTTAGCTGTCGACGAGGCGTAAAGCCGTAAGTAAAAAAAAAAATATAATAAAAAAATCAAAGGTATCAATTTTTTTTTCGACCCCCTTCCAGGTTTTTTGAACCATAGTTTATTAACTACCCGGAATTTTGCGTCTTTGCGACCTCGTATTTGTGAATACTCATTCTTTTGGGCGTGTGCTATTACACTGGACCAGATCCAAACACTGGGTGTGATGAAGAGGCCTATACTATTACAGTTTCCAGGCAATTTTCCGTAATCATCAATGTGGTTGCTGGGACGGTTCCAAATTAATATAAACAAACTGACAACATACAAAACATATTTTAACACGGTTCTAAACAGTAAAACAAATTCGTGTGATCTTTACAGCTTGGTGATAGAGTTTCTTATCGACTGTACCAAACGTAGTCTTGGAATCCGAACCACAGAAGTCTTTTTTTTGGTATTTTTTTGCTTAAGGATTTACGCCTTGTTGACTTCGAGGTCATTAGAAGTGCAGAAGAATTGGAGACGAAGAACGGGAACAAATTGGACCATGGCCTTCTATAAGGAACCATCCATGCATTCGCATGGAGAGATTTAGGGGACCATGGCCGCGGAATCGTTCTGGCATGTATCAGAGATCAAAGTAGGGTTAAGGGCCTTTGAAAATCCTAGCCGACATGGAGAATCAAACCGGGGATGCGTTAACCAATGATCCACGAGGAGGCTGTAGGTTTACACACATTTGGTGACAGTTAAGATGTTTAGTTTGCTGACCACAACAGTCCTACGATTCGGAACCAGATGAAAACGAGTTCAACAAAAACAAACCTAAAACAAACAAAGACATGGACAGCATTATATAACGACCAAGCGCTATTCGAGCCATGTCTGAGGTTTGAAACTGGCCGTTATGGGTGAGTGGTTAACGCTATGGCCTAGTATTCGGGAGGACGCCGGTTTGAATCCCCGTCCGGGCATCCAGATTTGCATTTTCCATGGTTTCACACCAGAAGAATGCCGAAATGCTTCCTTCAAAAGGCCATGGCCGAATTCCTTCCCGTTCCTTATCCCCAGTTCCATTCCGCCTCTACTGACCTCGACGTTGAGGAGGTGTAAAGCCATAAGAAAAAAATCAGGCTTGAATGGTTTTTTGAAATATCAAGAATTTCGATTTTTTGTATAATTTGTGGCTGCCAGAACAACTTTCGTGTTCGTACAGTGAAGGAACCGGGGCAAAAACTTGAGATTGTCGCCCCTCCCTTCCTGTATAGGAGATTAATTACATCAAATAAGTAAAAAAAGAAAAAAAACCGCACGTAGGTAGGAACGGCAGTATGACGACTTTCCGCCGCCCCGAAGTTGCCTGTTCCGGGGCTGTGCTGCTGACTGGCGCGGACTGTGCAGTGGCCTGGTGCTACCTGGCGGGAGCGCGCCAGTGCTGGCCTGGACGCCGAGCAGGTCGGACGCGTCTTCTGATGGAGTGCGGTCGCCGAGTGCTGTTAACGACGCCTGTACACAGTGCCACGGCAAACTGACGCACGTGTGTCCACACTGTCTCCACCGAGAAGGAATCTTCAACGAGTGAAATTCTGTTCAAGGCGAAACGAAATTTAGTGTGTGCAGTTTTTGGAAACAGGGGGCAGACAGTATCTATAAATCTGCAGAGACGTTTTCGTTTTTAGGCAATCAAACAAAAATTTTCACCTATACGATTCGGCAATTTGCTAAAACCATTTGGTATTTTTTAGGAGACATTAATTACTATAATCGAAATCGATCAATTTTCCCTGAGTCATTAGAATATTTATACTTTGTTCCGTCATTTTGTGTATTTACAGAGGACAAGCCACTTTAAGAACTAGTTGCTCAAGCTGTTTAGCCCTCGCTAAACGATAACGCTCTGCATTTTATTGCGTAAACGTTTTGAAAGCTTGCTAAAAACACTAGTCAACTCTTTCGGCAGCTTACGCAGCCGCTATTTCGAACGTCGTGTGCAAGTGTTACTATAACATTTGAATACTTCTACTGTGCTATCTATGGATCCCGTACTTCAGCAACGTGATCATGACTCGGAGTCTCATTAGAGTTTACCCTAGTGTCTTTAGATAGCGATGCTGTACTGAAAAATTCCTATAGTAAATAGTATGCGGTACAAAAAAAAAGTGAAGCATTACAGCAGTATTCAACGATACTACCATTGCTGCTAGAAGTGCATTTCTAACAGTTCTAATTTTAAAAAAGTAGCAAGAATATCGCTATTCTCCAATTAGACAAAGGCCTCTCGTTCCTTCAGGCATGAACTTCGTTACGCCTCCATCTATTTCCTGTCAGATCTTTACAACCAGCCTGCGAGGTACAATTTTGGGAGAATGCTTTTCGTATTATTATTTTTTTTCCGCATTATGAGCTGCCCCATAAATGTTGCCTGGAAAAAACGGCTTCTCACGCGGCAGTAAAATGTAATTAATGGCTCGCAATTTCAGCGTAGCTGCTTGAGAAATCAGAAGCGCGAAACACGGGCTAAACGCTTTGTTCCGACACAGGCTGAATTAAATGCCACAGACTACTTCGCCTATTAGACTCAGTTTGACAAAGCTGGAATAGTTTTCACCACCGTCTTTGAAACCTTGTCTCTGATACGGAACTCCGAAACAGATTTCACTAATTCCACTTCAGAAAGTACTGCTGGACGAGGAAGAAGATCGGAGCCATTTGACATTGTGGGTGCCGCATAGGACAGCTGTGTGTTGTGACCTTGTAGATCGCGGCGTGTGGGGTTAGTGAAGCAACAGGTTGATCGGGCTGGGTTGGCTGCAATCCACGTGCTCTCGTAACTGCCGGCAAGTCTAAATCGCCAAACTGGATTTCGCCAACGGTGAGTGTTCCTGGCATGTTATTACTTTACTGGTCTAGTGTTAAATGCTGTGAAACAAATATTTGAATCGCTAACTGCAGAAAGGCAACATGTATAAACTTTACAGAAGAGACAAAACACTGAATAAAACTTGACATACGATATGTATTTTTTTGTTATATTTTATTTTCAAGTAACTAGGCAACCTTTAATTATATATGCTTTAAACAGTTCCGAACGATACGCACGAAGCTGTGGGATTATTTTTTGTGTTGTGGATATGTTTCATTTCTGCAGTAAACAGGATTTTTTAGAGAAACTTTATAGGAAAAAGAGTAAAAAAGAAAATTGCAAATTTCTATAAAAATTCATTTTATTACTACCGAGATACAGTAAGTATGTCATTTGAAATTTAAAGTTTTCATTCTTTGCCAATTTCTTCCAAAGATGCCATTGTTAAAGGCTATGAAATTATGGCATTCCAAAACTCCATCTTCTTTTCAGATATGTAAATCAAAGTTTTCCTTATCCGTCCATTTTTATTTATTTTTTTACTATTTATGGGCACAACAGTAGTATAGGATTTCTTGGTAGGTAATTGCAATAGCTTAACTATGTTTTGAAGCTTTAAAGTGTCCGTTGTCAAGCCAGAATTATGTTTATGTTGCATTGAACACTGCGCAGATCGTTTGCCGAAAAGATCTTCCGGTAGTTGGATATCCTGAAAGATCTCTCTTGATTTTCGGCGACATTTTTGTCATATGAACCGTAACTTAGGTAAGTTTTTTATAGAACTTAGGCCACCATGAGTTTTAGTCAATGAAATCATCAGTTTTTATTTCAACTATTTAAAACGATTCTGATTGCTTGAGGAATTCTACGTAAGTGCAACAACTCTATCCACTGTGTAATACCTTTCTTCTTTCCTCCTCCTTCTTCTAATAATATCAAAATCTCTATCTTTGGACAAAAAAGAGTTCCCTCTAATGAGGAAAATAATTTTAATGTTCTCAAACCTCTATATCTTACACAGTTGCATCATCATTCTCATTTAATTTGGCCTACACAGCTATCTCCAAAAATGTGACATTATTACATCTTTGTCAACGTTATTTTCTGTGTACTTATTTAGCATAGTACAGACTTCATTTACCCCCTTGTCCCCCCCCCCTCCCCCTCATGCCAACGCGTGCCACCAGTAAGACCGTTTACTGCAACAGAAACTTGTCCGGGACTAGTTCCCTAGCTGCAGTAAACGGAAAGTTAAAGGCGTTGCCATGCCTATTCTATTGGGCTGACAAGTGTCCTTTCAACAGCAAACGATGCATCCTGTATCTGGGAACAGTTTTAGTGAAAAAAATTATTTTGACTTCCTCTCTGCAGTTAGCGATTCATTTTAACAGAGGACGGACGGATTTAATTCTACAAAGCGATACCGCTACAACTGCTTTCCGCCACTCTGAAAATAACTCGGTTAACAAAGAATTATCCGCATATTGTTTGCAAAACTTGGTCCAGGCCGCATTTAAAATTTAAACACAACCGCTGGGAAGAAAACAAAACAGTTTTAGTTGATATAGTCCTTGCATCGACAATAGAGTTGTTGCAGCGGTATGAGGAAGTTAGAGGGGGGAGGGAGGATGGGAAGACAGGAAATGTGACTGAATATCCATGGCCTCCGAGGGTCTGAAGGCCACTTCTCTTTTTCCCACTGACCACACGCACAACAAATAGGATTTACAATGATGTATTACGTCTTCCATCTCGGAGGCGAATTATCTTCCATCTTGACGCTCGTCTTCAGTTGCAGCATTGTCTTGTCAAACTTAACGCACAACTTTCTCAATAACAGATTACAATAAACGCACGCTCTCCTATTTGGCGGATTCATTGTTCTTGCGGTTATTGTCTTTCTCGACTGTTAAAGCATCTCGTAAAACCGATGTTGTGGGTTGCTAGCTTGCAACTTTTATTAGACAGAAGCGAAATGATATACTCCTCGCCGCGTTAGAAGAGTAATTCAATACGCATTATTTCTGAATTTTAGTACCCGCGTTTTCTTCTTCAGTAATCCGATGGAGAAGAAAACAGATATAGGGGGTAATATCAAGATGGGGATACCACTGCGGCCTCGCGTAGTAAACACACATATCACGTGATATATATGACATCATTGTGACGTATTCACTCTGCACTTACCACAGTAACAACTATAGATATGATCTGAAAATTGGAAATCTGCAATATCGTGCATTATGGTTACGTTTCACTTTGGTCCAGGCTGCATTACGACCGAAACTCATATTTATGAAATATGATTTCGTCAATCATCATTTGAGTTTATGTTGTAATGCAGCCTGGACCATACATCACAACGTCATATATACCACGTGATCTGTGTGTGTTTTTTTTAATTACTATTATTTATTTGTGTTGGCTTTCGGCCTGGTCGGCCATACTGCCAGGTTCTTTACATTTAATTTTACATTGGTTTATGTTTAATGTTTCAGTTAAATTACAATTTCTTATCCTTTATTTTACAATGGTTCATAAGTCCCATGAGAGATGGGTTACAATTTCTTTATAAAATATATCACCCCTTTTCAATTGTACCGTGTGAGTCGTCGCCAAAAGCCCAGGGACCGCTGTTTGTATCTTTCCACCACAATTGAATATTCATGAAATAGTTCCTGTGATTGCCTTATCTATTTGGATCCTTTGGTGTGAAACACAAATATCACATGGTATCCATGACGTCACTGTTTCCGGGTGTGACGTATTCGGCCTTGGCGATACAACAAATGTCACTAGCGGGACTGCACGGAAACCAGGGGTTTTCGGGCGGAGAGAAATTAAACGTTCAATTTTACGTTATTACCTGAAGGAATGGAAATACCAATGGAAAATTTGAAGCATAGTTAGGATCATTTTTTGGTATCGGTAACTAGAATAGAGTCCATGCGTGTAATTCTAGATTACGATACCATATCTATTACGAATTTGAAAATTTAACTACATATCAAGGGAAATCGACAACTTCGAAAGTATACTCGATTTCGCAACTTTGTTTATGTACCCAGTGTAGTTCCTGACTCTTGCCGAGGACACTGTCTGCAGTATTTATGGAGTGACTGAACGAAGTAATTGTGATATGTGTTTTCAAAGTACACCAATGGCATTTTGTATTGTACAGTGTAGACCTATATTTCTTTCTTGTTGCGTCGAAGAGTGATCGATGAAGAAAATACCATCAAACGTCTACTATTACCTATCAGGATAGTTATCGGTTGGAATGCAACATATAGTCTACAACATCGAATATTACAACGCGGAAATCATTTGATTTCTACGCCGTAGCAGGTACATAAAAGGTAGATTTCATATTATACTAGTTATTTTCAAATTTCTGCCGCATATTAGGATACTGCATCTGTGATGCAGTATATTTGCAGTATTTTGATGAAGTTACGAAAAAATGTTTGCACTTACGACCTTGACTCATGTAAGAATTCGGAATATCAATCGGTACTGTATTTGGCACAGTTTCTTCCAGCAAGAAAACCCTAAAATCATTCCCTTCGAATACTTAACAATTTTTTTCAGTAGTAATGTTTGTAATAGATGAAAAATATAAACCTTGCTCAAACTTTTGTCATGAAAAACGTTGTAATAAAAAAATTATTAACTATTCATTGCCCTTCATGCAATATTCTATGTCCCTCAAACGAAAACCCCATACTTTACGTGAAACGCTTCGTTGTTTACATTTTAAGCAACGCACGGAAGGTATACCTTATATTCAGCAACGTAGTGACGTCATATGCTGTCCATCCGGAAGTGTTTACATCGCGAGGCGTTTAGTGATTGCAGCGGTATCGCAATCTAGATATTACCCCTAGCAGGTAACAAACAGTTCAATCTACCGTTTCCCCTGCCATAGATCTATTCTGTTACCGGACCTTGTTCTCTGTATGTTCCCCATTCAACAGTTCAACAAGGCCAATATAATCGGGAGACGTAGGAAATTCGCCACGGTTTGTGTGACAGAACCATGAGGGCATTCACCTGGTGTGATTTAGGAAAACTACGCAAACTGAATTCCAGATGACCGCTCCGGTGTTCGAACTCTGTTCCTCCAGGAAGTCACTGCTCACCCACTTGACTGGGTTAGCCAACAAGGGAATTCCATTTTCACTGCATCCGGCAATAAGGATACTTTCATCCCCTCCGAAATTCGGAGTTTGTGACAGGCCAGTTAATTTTGGGTTCAGAGAAAAGTATTGTCATAAAAACAGGAATTTTAATAACATTCCCGTCGTAAAATTGGGCGCAAACTTTAATAGTTTAACGGGTAACATTTTAACAGAAAGATATATTTGAATGTTCTGCAAGACAATAGTTGAGATCTCCATTTCCAGTAATGGCAATTAATAACTTTCATCGCCGGGAGAGGGTACTATCTTAGTGAACTATTACTTAGGAGAGAGAGAGAGAGAGAGAAAAAAATCAAAGTATACATCAATGAAGCGTAGGTTGGAAGATACGCTTTAGAGTAGTCATTATTTTGTGAGATTTCTATGCAAACTCTGCATATGAAAAAATGAGTGTTGTTCACCAAAACGTGCACCAAAGATACTTGGTCCAAAACCAACAACACTGGAATTAAATATTGCAGTTTATTTTAATGACGTATGTTCAATTTGTATAAAGAATAAAAAACACATCAAGAACCATTTACTGTTAACTATTATGAGAAAGCACTATTCTCCTTATTCTCTGCAAAAATTATTAATCTAATGTCATACATAATAATGTCAAATAAAATGTTTTTTAAGGGTGGTCGACGTAGAGTTGAATTGGAGTTGCGGGACGGTTGGGGAATAGGAACGGGAAGGTATTCGGTCATGATCTTTAGTACAGACTAGGTCGGGAAACCAAAGAAAAGCTATATTTGGATGACCGGATTAGGGATCAAACCCTCATCCTACAGAATGCCATGTATGTCCATCCATGATTAAAGGTGCAGACGCCAATTATTGATAAAGACCACGGGAATTTAATTTCTTGCGTGAGAACTCAAACTTTGTTACTCAAGACTTTTTTTTTTTTTTTTGCATCTTAACCCATTATACAGCTACTGGTCTTTATAAATCTGGCTTTATTCCCAGATGCAATTCTTGGTTTTTAGGGAAATTATAATTTTCGATCTGAACATCTATCATAATAATGACATTTATATAACAATACAAATCGTTAAAACATTTGACAACGTCGAAAACACTTCAGTTCCCACGTAAAATACAGATTCATAGTCATTGGCAATTGACAACCAATTGGTCGAGCTGTTTGGAACATAAGTGAACCCAATATTTCCACAAATTCGCTTCTCAAACTCTCTTCCTCCACTGTATTCCAGCTTATTCAATTTCTTCAACACTGTCTTGCTCCTTTCAGCTATCTGTCCCTCGGTCTATCTTTAACACTTCCCTTGCTTTCTCTCCCCTACTCTCCCGTTTCCCATTTTATCTGTTCTTGTTGCTGTTACTCTACGCCCTTGTTTTCCCACTTTAGCTGTCGTAGAGTTATTAATTTTTCCTCTGGGGGTATAGCCGCTATACATTACCCCCTCTGCATTTACTTCTTTTTTTCAAACTTTTCTTTTCTCTCAATCTTCCGATGGGACATCCCGTTCCTGCGATCACATGTAGTTTTATTAACTCTTAATGGGTGTGCGGAAGCGAACAGCAGGTACAGTACATGAAAGGAAGACCTTTAAGCTTGTTGTTTTGGCGGCACCCTCATGAGAAAAGAAAAAATCACAAAAAGCTGCACTACTTCAAAGAAACTTCAATTCCGCTACATGTATTTTGTTCGCTCCCTAACGTTATCGTCCATATTTCTGAACTATGCATGAAGGTAGACGTAAAATAAATGTTGAAGATAATTCCTTTACATTAATGCGTCCATACTTCGCTTAGTCTTATTACTGGTATTAAAAAATCCATCCACATATCTTCCCCTTTCATTTACCTCCACTTTGGCTCGTCCATCTTCAATCATGCATTCTAAGTTGTTGAAACATTGAAGACTCTTCACCACCTATCCCCTCGTGCCAGTATCCGGTCTGTTCTTGTGTGGTGTTGTTCGGGTTCTGACGCTCAGAACGTTACAGGGTGAGTCAAAAAGTACTTTACAACTGTGGAATGTTACAGAAATTTATTGATATACCTTAGAGAATCTGTAGACGTGTCATTTTGTAGCGAGCAACCTCACGTTTCACACAAAAGTGTCAAGTGTCATTTTGGTTCGATGTTCGTCATGCGGCAAAGATCCCACCGGTAGTAAACTTCTTCCCACACTCGTTGCAGCAAATCGGGAGTAACTTCAGCGTAGATTCGATTTTTGAAGTCTGCAAAATTGTTTGGTAGGGGAGGAAAATAAATGCGTATATACGCCGAACAGCTGTTGTACAGTTCGTTTAGTGAAACCAAAACACAGCGAGCACGTTCCGCACCAGTGAAAGTAGCCATTTTAACTGTGCACTACGGTGGCGCTCCTAGTGGCGGAATGGTGTACCGATGCACTACGTGCATTGAACTTGAGGTTGTTTGCTACAAAATGACACATCTCCAGATTCTATAAGTTATCTCAACACATTTCTATATCAATATAAATGCTTACGGGATTATCGTTGCGTTGCTATACTACTCCTCCTCCTTTTCCCGACGTTTCAACCAAGCCTTAGGTCTTCTTCAGGGGTCGTATGCCGAATCTGCTACAGATTATGATCTGCTGGAGACCGACGTGGCTAGTTGTTTACTTATTTGTAATGTCAATTGTCTGATTATCCAGAGATGTTGTTTACGATTTGATATCTGTGGGGCCAGAGTTAATTATTTATCCAGCACACATTTCCAACTGTGGCTAAGACTGTAACGACCATCTTTGTTGAGGTTGTTTGGATGTTTGAATATTTCAATAGCCTCTCTCACTTTTCTGTATCATTCTGAAGTTGTAAAGTTGTTTTTGACTCGCCCCGTATTGTCGTACCCCGTAACCCGTATTGCCTTCTCGTCAGCCTGATGGACGGGACCTGAGTATTGGCGCCCTGTCCGCCCAAGCCACATCGAGGCTTATCGCTGTCTGCCTTTTGCAGAAAGCCGATTCCTTTGATATACTGCGCTCCACTTTCACCCGCCCTCGCAACACTTGCAACACAACTCGTTCACTTGCCGCGGGTGGTCCGATAGCGGACGGAAACGTCGCATTCTTCCCAGAACCAATGCAGAGAGTTGGCAACAACAGCTCCAATGTTACAGACTTCTCTAGGCACTTCCTAGGACACAGTAAACGAATACCAAACCTAACTCAACAAGAACAGGACAAAATAACTAAGAGTTGTGAGATACCGAGGAGATATTTGAACTCTCATGAATTACCCAATACGCAGTTTTCTTAGTACAATAAATGTTTATTTTTACGTGCAGATTTCATATTTTGCATCTTCACAAACATATTATTAGAAAATTTTGCGTTGAGTTTGTTTTAAACAATTACATAAACCATCATCTCAGCCTAGTCACAGCTCCTTTGAGGTGGTGTACAGTGGAACATAAACATTATGCAAAGCGAGCTATATACATCCGTATTGGCCCTGGTGGACCTGGTTTGTCGTATCCGGAGCATTTACACTAATGGTGAAACGTTGTGTTTGCGAAATGTGTAACTATTTTCTGTTACTATGTAAGTGCATTTTTGTTTGTGGAGTGTGTAGTTTGAGGCCGAGGTTGCGAAGATTACCATCATTGGTTCTGATGACTGCAGGACTGTCCGTACGCGGATACCAGGAGTCGAACATTGTTTCGTTGTTCCTTCCCGATCCAGTGCTCCAGTGTGGGGGCGTTTTATTTAACTTCTTATTTTTTAATGCAAGTAGAATCAGTTCAGTAGGTTTGCAGATAAGAAAACAAATATTTTGTACTGTCGTAAAATAGCAGGTTGAAGGATTTGTTAGTATATCGATGTATCATTCGAAATCATGCATAGATTTCATCACACGTTGAGGCATAGTTATCAATGTCCAGCATCTATTAGTACCGATGGTGAGATGATGGATTGGGATATCAAGCCCACGCTGGAGTATGATGAAATACGCATTATTGGTATCAAATGGAAACAGAGCGAAAAAGGACAACTAGATTTGTCTGTGTAGAATTTTGTATCTGAGCTACCGAACGTGGTTGGCGAACCGTTAACGTTCTGGCGTCGCATTCGAGAGGACGGTAGTTCGAATCCCCGTCCGGGCATACAGATTTGGGTTTTCCATGGTTTCCCCAAATCACTTCAGGCGAATGCCCGGAAGATTCCTTCCAAAAGGCCATGGCAGAGTTCCTTCCGGTTCCTTGTCCCCATTCCCATCCTGCCTCTAATGACCTTAGCTGTCGACGAGGCGTAAAGCAATAAAAAAAATGGTATCTCAGCTGATAAAGAAAAGCCCGGCAGCGGGCCAGAAGGGTTGAATACTAAATAAGATATCCGTCAGCCATGAGTTTGGGACAAACTTCTGTCTCTGATGGAAGAAAGGACCATCAACATAAATTAGCAATTTTTTTTTTAGGTTTAAGGGAGGGGAAAAGTTTTTATATGTAGTCAACAGAATTAGGGATGCGCAACCAAGGAAAGAGTTCAAAGTTACAGAATTTGAATTAGGGCGTAAGCTCTAATTCAGATGATAATAAATTGTCTTATCTGATCCCAGAACCATTACATACACAAAATTCATTTCTTCCAATCTCAAATAGAAATCCTTCCACCCATATTGTAACGAGCCGCGCTGTCGCCACGTTACAAGGTGCATTTTTATTATATATGTAATAATATAAGAGTAATTTACATAAATCTTGGGCGACCACCTAAATAGATTTTTGTTGTAATTTTCTAAAGTACGCAAGAATACAAGTGAGGACTGTAATGAAATGATGAACATACAGTGTATCTTGGTAAAGCGAATATTCAAGAATTATTGAGCTATGTAGGCTTGAAGCTAATCTTGGTGTTCCCGAGCCTTGGCGACAAGAAGTCGCGGATTTGGGATTTGCCAGACCACACACTCTGCTCCCTAGGGATAGGCGGTCAACAAGGTTACTCACCGGGCGGGAAAGGCCGGCCGCCAGAACAGAGTCGTCCCCGAACGTAGCCGAATATGTCCGACCTCTGTTAGATACTCTAGGCAAATCACATATAGAGGATATCACGTGACATTAGGTGCCGACCTGAAGATCCAATCAAAATGAGCGTATAACTCAAAATCCTGGGAATTTTTGTTATATGTGAGCTTCGAGACTGCAAAGGGGCGGAGCGAGAAGTTTCCTCGTGGACCGAAGAGCGAGGAGCTGGACATTCTGACTTCGATCTTCGAGTCCAAGCTATGCGAGTCTAGTCTGAGCTTGACTTGGAAACATGTTGGTGATTTTTTTCGGCCCAAGTCCTTAGTTGCTATGATAACTAGCTTGCTGGAGCAAGCTTATCACAGCAACACAGCCGGTAATGCGATGATGCGCATTGTCAGACCAGAGATGCCTATAGCCGACTTGTGAGATAATCTCACATATCGTGGGTCCGCTACAGTCACCGCAGACATCAGACGCAGGACTACAATGGTAACTTATTACGACCAAGCCATCTGATTGTGCATTCCGTGAAACAGAACCCGTAAGCGACTTTGAGAGGATAGGTCCATGTTCTCACTTTGTAATTGTAAAACCCCTGAGCTAGCGGCATAATTTGCCAGAACTAGTTATTTTCGAATGATATATTGTTCATTCTGGCGCCCATGATTTTCTTTTTTAACTGTAAAGCCACAGTATTATGATACCTTTGTCTGAGGTCGTCATAACTTGTATTTTTATTGTTCCAATTGTCATTATTTCTTGCATTTTGATTCTGAGATATTTAAAAGTAAATATACAGTTGTTTGCTTGCTCATGACGGCTAATTGTAACTCTGAGCGTTGCTTTTATGATTTTGCCAATTTGTGTTAATGTTAACGATAAATTCTCTCAGACTTGTAATCGCCAGTGATAAGAAAATAAATGTCATATTGAGACAATTTTTCCTAAATTCCAACTAACGTCGAGATTCTTGCAAAATTAAATAATTTTCAACTCCTTCATAAAAATTAAAATTAAAATCCACAATTATTAATCATAAAGGTATGAAATATAATTGTAACGTGGTTTGCCCACCAAGGCACCTACCACATAATGTCGCCCAACGCTGGTGCCAGATGAGACATTACTACTTAATGTCTGCGAACTTGGTGGCACTAATTCAAATTATTACAATTTGGAGCCCAAATTCAGAACGTTTCATGGAATGTTGTACATGGCTTTTGGCAGTTTTATTATTCTTGTAGAAAATAAATATGCATACATGATTTTATTTTGTTTTTTCACTTATATTTTGATGCATAAAGTTCATTTTGTTTGAATGCATAAAATTTATTTTGTTTCAACGCATTAAAAGGAAGTTCATTTGTGTATTTCAATTCAGATGCAATACACTTTGTATTGTAACAATTTTGTGATCAGTTTAAAATTTTTAAATGAGTAACGTCAGTGTTGATTTCTTAATGCATGGTAGCTGCTAAGTAAATTAAAGACACGCATGTTTTGCCCATGTGTTTGAAAGGAAGTCTGCTTTCATGGTGTTGTGTTGCATGATTCTTCGTTGCTTTTCTCTTGCTGTATTTTGGAGGCGTATATGTATTTGTGTGTATTGAAATTCGCGGTATTTTTGTTGTTAGTGAATCTAGATTTCGTCATTGCTCAATTGCGGTGTAAATTCATTGTTTGTGTGTTCATATGAAGCTACGATCTCGTACGATAAAAGATTTCGATATGGAAGATCAGTCTGATAGGCAAAAATCTCCGGAAATCATGAACGAGGTTCAGTTAAAAGAATGCGGAATATTGGCTGCAGGGGAGGGGAACGTAAGTTCTGAAGTTCCGACCCACTCATATAGTTCGCAGTCTACTTTGTCGCCACAGGAAGATATGGAAAATTTTCCGTCTCCTGTCGGTGAAATGACACAGAATACGCTCACACATTCAGAACAGACCCAACAGCAAATGCTTAACATGTTGATGACTGCAATAGGGCAGCAATTTGATTCACAAAGGCAGCAATTTGATTCAAATAGACAGGAATTAAACAAGCGTTTTGATTCACAAAAGGAGGAAAATAAGAGAAATTCGGATTTGCTTAAGCAGAGTTTTGATTCGCAAGCTGCGATATTAACAAACTTGGACGAAAAATTATCCACCTTACATTCTGAGGTCACAAAAGAAATATCTGAATTCAAGTCTGAGATAGGTAAAAATGTTTCTAAGCTGGAAAAGGGTACGGAAGAAGTAAGATCTACCTGTGCTTCTTTGCAAACGGCCAACAAACAATTATCCAAAAGACTTGACGCCGCCGACCTGTCCATTGAACAGATGCGAAACGAGAACGGCCAAAACCTAGGACAAATTTCGGAATTTGTTCACAAGGTCAAAGACCTTACTGAACAAAACATCCGAAAACTTGACTCGGAGGTGACTTCCGTAGCAAGTTCGGTCGAGCTCGTTAAGACGGCACAAAACGAATTAAAATTGTCACAGGACGAACTGTCGGAAGCCACTAGTTCTAAGCTCTTACGGCTAGAAACTAGAATGAAAGAACTAAGTAGTTCTAATGCCGGCAATGTTCAAATTCAGGGTAGTGGCATGTATTACGCAGCTGCCCATATTGAATTAAAGCTCCCATATTTCGGATCCCGTAAAGACATTAATCCGAAAGCATACCTCGCTGAAATGGAGAGGTACTTTCATATAAAAGGGGTTCCCGAAGCGATGAAGCTTATCCTGGTTGAGCAGTCATTATCAGAAGCCGACCGTCTTTGGTTTCAAATCACTTGCGAACCAGAAATGTCATACGACGAGTTTCGGAAAGTGTTTCTTGAAACATTCTGGTCTAGCAAGATCCAAAACCAAGCGAGAATAAAATTGTATCAGGGCAGATATGTCCCGAAGCAAAATTCATCTATGGAGAGATATGTGAATAAATTGCTAGTCCTCACTAGGCAGTTCGATGTTCGGATGTCGGACGGGGAGTTTGTGGAAATGGCCACGGCACATTTCGGTTCACAAGTCCAATTCCTAATAAATCCAGTTCTTATACGTACTGTGCCAGAGTTGCTGGACACGTTAAGGAATTTAGATCGGATAGGGCGGCAAGCATGTAACTTTGAGCGGCGGGAAACCGACAATGATAGCTTGGAACCGCAAGTAGAGATGAGGCCACACGAAACTAACGGGAAAGGACGCTCGCATAAAAATTCCCAAAGAGGAAATTTTTATAACAAGCGACAGCCCGATGCCGATGGTGAACCACGTCGTAATAACGGCGATACAAATGGAAAGCCGGGAAATTCATTTTGGAAGAACGGGAATGACCGCGGAAGTGGCAAGAATTTCGGCAAGGAACGGGCTACAATTAATGCAGTTGCCATAGAATACGAGGATTCCAGAGTCCAAGGCCAGAAAAATGAAGAAAAGAATATGTGCGATAGGACGGCTGCACCCGGAAACGATGCGCCGCAATGAGGCCTTCCGGGGGACACTAGAATGGTGGAATGCATCAAGATAAACAACTTAGCCTACTGGCGTGGTGAGGGGCCGGAAAATAGCGAAGACGACGCTAATATGGATTCCCAAGGCGAAATAAACAGATGCACCAAGTGTCCCCAAATATCTATCATAGCATACGGAATTAAGGCTAACGTGTTAGTCGACTCCGGATCTTCTGTCTCCGCAATCTCACAAAAATTTATGTTACAATTGAAGAGCAAAAATCCGCGATTGAAAGTCATCCGACCACTCAAGTTACGGTGGTGCCTGCCCTCGGGAAAAGAGAAAAGATCGTCAGCTCGCAGGTGTTCATCCCGATGAAAATCGCCAACAGCGAATTATCGCTTTCAATGCTGGTTATCCCCGGATTGACCCAAGACGTGATTATTGGTTGCGACCAATTTGAAAAGCGTCGGGTAATTCTGGATTGGGGAGAAGGAACCATCAAGCATTTGGTTCCAGAGATATTGCACTGGAAAAAGCGAGGCCCACTCGCAGAATCTGGAAATAAAGATTTCCGATAGAGTGCAAGATCCCGCGGAACAAAATAGCGAGCGTATTCACGGGGAAGGAGCAGCCATAAGCGCTTTAGCTGACGAACGAAGCCTCATTCTTGAGAATTTAACCGCTAAGGTCCAAGAAAAAATTAATTTGGCAATAGCGCAAAAGCGTGAGCTGTGTAAAGTCTTGGAAGAGAACTTGCAGGCGTTTTCGTACCGTCCTGGGGAGATACGCAATTATGTGCACAAGTTCCGGGTCACGGACAGTACGCCGCTGAAGGGACGCACGTATAGTATCCCACACAAGTTGCGGCAGGCAGCCCAGGTAGCTGTTGCGGAAATGGAGCGGAATGGGATCATTACCCCACGTCCTTCCATGCACCTCAACCCGGTCACTTTTGTTGTTAAGAAGGACGGGTCGGTTCGACCTTGTCTCGACGCCCGACTACTTAATCAAAGAATAGAGGCGGACGGGGAGAGAACGGAACGGATTCAGGACCTCATGACGCGGTTCCACGGGAAGCCCTGGCTGACCACTCTAGACGTGACGTCGGGTTTCAATCAGGTGGTACTAGATGAGGGGTGCCAGCCATATACTGCATTTGTCTTCAAGGGAAGGCAGATGTGCTTTAAAAGGTTGCCATTCGGGTTAAAGGACGCCGCTTCCGCTTTTATTAGGGCCATGAATTACGTGTTACCGCCCGAGGTTAAAGAGTTCTGCTCGGTGTATGTCGATGACCTTCTAATCGCGTCCGAAACATTTCAGCAACACTTGACGCATTTGGATACGTTACTGAAAGTAGTGGCAAAGAGCGGGCTCACTCTACGGCCAGACAAGGACACTTTATGCGTTCACGAAGTCGAATATTTGGGATTCAGAATTACTCCCGAAGGGATTTCGCCTTCCCCGAACAAGATACGGGAAATCGAAGAAATGGCGCCGCCTACCAAATTAAAGGAGCTCGGGAGTTTCTTAGGAGTGTGCGCGTATTACAAAGGGAATGTGCCAAACTTTGCGCAAATCCTGCATCCCCTATATAGCCTCTTAAAAGGGGGACGGAAATGGGAATGGCGGGAGCCACAACAGGCCGCATTCCTGAGGATTAAGCAAATCTTTGCGGAACAAATTTGCCTGGCCCATGTGGATTTTCAACAACCATTTTATTTGTACACCGACGCCAGTTATCTCGGAATTGGCGCCTGTCTTCACCAGAAAGGGGAGGATGGTAACATGAAAATTGTTGCAACGGCAAGTCGAACACTAAGGCCGGCAGAGGGACGATATTTTATCTGCGAACTTGAGATGCTTGGAATATTTTATGCAGTACAAAAATTCAAACAGTATCTATGGGGTAGTGAAACCTACTTAAGAACTGACCATCAAGCTCTCACTTTTCTCAGAAGCGCCACGTTTACGAACAACCGGATTGCGCGCTGGGCGATGTTCCTACAGCAATTTAATATTCTCATCGAGTATTGTAAAGGGTCGGAAAACGTGATGGTGGATTATTTAAGTCGCAACGCTAGAGACCACCCTTCCGAGGAACAAAGACGCTTACGGGCAAACGAGGTGCTAATCTCTGCCATAACCCTTGCCGATGGCACGACCTCGGCGGAATTGAAGGAAAAACTTATATCGGCTCAAGGGCGGCAGGCCGACATAAAACGGGTTCGTGCGTACTTGCGACGAGGAGAATACGCGGACGATGTACACATCCGCAACATAGCAATGCTGTGTACAATGGAAGGAAATGTTTGCTTCCGAAGGGAGGACGCTAACAGCCGTTGGAAGGTATGGCTTCCAGAGTCGTTGAATTCCTCGATCGCGAGTACATACCACATTCAGTGCGGACACCCGGGGACAGAGCGGTTGTACCACACGATCCGCGCGGAATATTTCACCAAGGCACTCCGGAAGAGCGTCGCGAAATGTGCGCGCACGTGTGAAATTTGCCAGAAGGCAAAACACCCTAACATGAGGACGGCAGGACCATACGCGCCAATGGTACCGAAGGGGCCAAACGAATTAACTTGTGTCGACCACTTCGGCCCGATCCCGGCCGGAAGATATGGATTCCGACATGTGTTCCTCGTGCTAGATGCGTTTACAAAATATGTTAAATTGTATCCAGTTTCAAAGCTCAGCACGAAAGGATCGCTGAAAATAATGTTCGAGCGATACATAACCCATTGCGGACCAATGAAAGCCGTGTTGTCGGATCATGGTAGCGTCTTTTACAGCCCCAAATGGAGAAAGGATTTTGAAGACAGGGGAATAAAAGTCATTTATTCTTCGATACGATGTCCTCAGGGTAACAACAGCGAGAGATTTATGCGTCAACTGAGTGTATATATGCGAACACTAATTGGGGGCAATCACGCTTCATGGGTAAAGCATATTCCCACTATTGAAAACTATTTTAACTACAGTGTGAACTGCGCGACGTTATATCGCCCCGTTGATTTGCAGTTCGGAGCTCAGGCCGCTATGTTGGCAGAGAAAGTAGTACGTTTCCCGAAGGACCAACCTCCCAAAAACTTGAAAAATGATCTAAATAGGGCGTACGAATTTCTGATGGAGAAGGCGACTAGGCGGCAGCTCAAGCATGATCAATCCAAAACGCAGACGTTCGACGTTGGCCAGAAGGTTTTACTGAGGACAATAACTCCTTCCGACGCACAGCGGAAGGTGATATCGAAGTTTTTTCTTGCTATATTCCGGACCTTATTCGGTTGCCAGAGTGATCTCGAAAAATTGTTATATGTTAACGGACGGACAAACCGAGATCGGGCCTCATAACGCCCGGAACTTAAAGCCATTCCATATATCGTAACGGTATCGATAAAGCAGCGGGAAATTTTTCTGTGCCCGTTCAGGTCGAAAGACAAATATTTTGCTTCAGAAACAAAATTCTGGCGCATCAATGAAATCAGCTGGAGGGGTAGACAGACCAGAATGTTGTGTAACCCAGATACCTGGTTGTCAGCTGAGCCCATTAGCAAGGCTAAGGGATCCGCTAGTACAATGGGTCTTCCGGGAATTTTGTCAGGGAGCGCAGATGTTGGACTTAGGGTCATCACTGAGTGCCTAACGTTTCACGCCTCGTTCTAGCGGTATTTCGCGTACCCTAACTGTAAATTGTATAGTATTCCATTAGGTAGATTAAAACTATTGTTGGACAGCATATATTTAGCTCAGAATTGTGTGCACCCAACGAAAATAATTTCAAAGTTTATATTGTTGCTGTATATAGTATTCTGCTATCGTGAAATCTCAAAATTGCTTTGTATTGGCAAACGGAAAACCTGAGATCTGACCGTTCTATGCACAAAGCTTACAACCTTTTTCATACAAGCTAAAGAAGCATAAGTGTGTAAAAGGAAAAATATTCGCTAACTGGGTGGATTTTCGGCTTAAAACGTGGAGTATATTCTTTGAATGTCGAGATAATCTCGAGTCATCAATAGACCCATTGTGAAGGAATCGTAATGTTACTGAGGGATGATAGTTACGCTATTCATTATCCTTTCATTTAGTGTGCGGAATGGTTATATTTTGAGTCCGTGTGTATGCCAGAGATGCTACAGCGACTTTGGTTGACGATAACAAAAGGTCAGGTCAAACCGCATAATATGTATAATGTCTCATATGGGAATGGTAAATTTTATAGAAATTCCATTACATATACCCATGAGCAAATACAGTTTCCTTTCGCCATAAAATTCGCAATCACTTCACAGACGGTATGTTAAAAGTTAGAGATGTCGACACATGAGAGATTAATTAGGAGACCACCTAACATTCAACCAGTAAGGTTCATAATTTACGTAACACACGAAAACATGCACTCACATAGTTCATTCCACACCACGTTGAATTATAAGTAAATGCCGCGTCATTCAAATCCAAGATTACAGTTGGTGATATTTGACCATGAACACGAACACATCTTCTCTCTGAAATGCTTGTTCAATTAACCGTCGGTCATGACGCAAATCACGTCACCGAATCCAACTAAACTATTCCGTTGTTTTGAGATTAAAACCGCGCAATTTAATGAGATATTTTACACTCACCTTTAGCATCTATATGGATGTTTGTTGAAGGCAGAATTATTTTTATGCACATGAGTAAAAACATCACGCTAAATTGTAAATACAATGTATAGTTCAACCACTTTCTGCGTAAGTGTTCTGACAATGTTTTGTTTTATTAATGTGTTTCATTTTATTAATTTAATGATAAGATTTGATACAAGTTATTTTCAAGATTATTATTTTAATATATATGTAAATAATTTATTTTCATGTATATTTTAGTATTGTGCTTAATATAACTTTGCATTTGGGAAGGTTACCTGAATTCACGTGCTTCTGTTTGTAAAGAATTGTAAAACGGCCAAAAGGACATATTCTCCCGTTATATATTCACCTTACAAGGCAGGAATACCGATGGTTATTGGAATCACATTTAAAATTAATGTAATTATAAAAATGCTTAAGTTTTTGTTGAGTCACAATGGAGATAGAATAATTTTATTTTTAACTACCTAATTCTATCATAATTTCATTTTTCACCAACGGACGGCCATATTGTAACGAGCCGTGCTGTCGCCACGTTACAAGGTGCATTTTTATTATATATGTAATAATATAAGAGTAATTTACATAAATCTTGGGCGACCACCTAAATAGATTTTTGTTGTAATTTTATAAAGTACGCAAGATTACAAGTGAGGACTGTAATGAAATGATGAACATACAGTGTATCTTGGTAAAGCGAATATTCAAGAATTATTGAGCTATATAGGCTTGAAGCTAATCTTGGTGTTCCCGAGCCTTGGCGACAAGAAGTCGCGGATTTGGGATTTGCCAGACCACACACTCTGCTCCCTAGGGATAGGCGGTCAACAAGGTTACTCACCGGGCGGGAAAGGCCGGCCGCCAGAACAGAGTCGTCCCCGAACGTAGCCGAATATGTCCGACCTCTGTTAGATACTCTAGGCAAATCACATATAGAGGATATCACGTGACATTAGGTGCCGACCTGAAGATCCAATCAAAATGAGCGTATAACTCAAAATCCTGGGAATTTTTGTTATATGTGAGCTTCGAGACTGCAAAGGGGCGGAGCGAGAAGTTTCCTCGTGGACCGAAGAGCGAGGAGCTGGACATTCTGACTTCGATCTTCGAGTCCAAGCTATGCGAGTCTAGTCTGAGCTTGACTTGGAAACATGTTGGTGATTTTTTTCGGCCCAAGTCCTTAGTTGCTATGATAACTAGCTTGCTGGAGCAAGCTTATCACAGCAACACAGCCGGTAATGCGATGATGCGCATTGTCAGACCAGAGATGCCTATAGCCGACTTGTGAGATAATCTCACATATCGTGGGTCCGCTACAGTCACCGCAGACATCAGACGCAGGACTACAATGGTAACTTATTACGACCAAGCCATCTGATTGTGCATTCCGTGAAACAGAACCCGTAAGCGACTTTGAGAGGATAGGTCCATGTTCTCACTTTGTAATTGTAAAAACCCCTGAGCTAGCGGCATAATTTGCCAGAACTAGTTATTTTCGAATGATATATTGTTCATTCTGGTGCCCATGATTTTCTTTTTTTAACTGTAAAGCCACAGTATTATGATACCTTTGTCTGAGGTCGTCATAACTTGTATTTTTATTGTTCCAATTGTCATTATTTCTTGCATTTTGATTCTGAGATATATTTAAAAGTAAATATACAGTTGTTTGCTTGCTCATGACGGCTAATTGTAACTCTGAGCGTTGCTTTTATGATTTTGCCAATTTGTGTTAATGTTAACGATAAATTCTCTCAGACTTGTAATCGCCAGTGATAAGAAAATAAATGTCATATTGTGACAATTTTTCCTAAATTCCAACTAACGTCGAGATTCTTGCAAAATTAAATAATTTTCACTCCTTCATAAAAATTAAAAATCCACAATTATTAATCATAAAGGTATGAAATATAATTGTAACGTGGTTTGCCCACCAAGGCACCTACCACAATATACCTCCGAAATGTCCTATTATCGGTTTCGTTATGTTGCACTTCAATTACTAAGCCTCTGAGTCTTTACAAAGTAAACGCCTTTGCCTTCAGAACACGCTTCTGATATCTCCGCGATGTTATCAAGGCTACACTGTCACATCTTGTTCCACAGTGGGATTTCTGGAGTTGTCTGGTGTATTTCGGCTGCCTGGAGCAGGTGTGTCTGTCTGCACAATTCCCAAGCCACCCCCTCCCCATGCTGGTTTCTGCAGGTATGCCTGGCAGGCGCTCTCGATTAAAAGAGGGAGGTTCACCCCAAGTCACAATAAGGGTGACTCCAACTACATGGCGCCTTGAATTTTCATTTTACTATCGCTGATGCTGTCATCGAAGCTGATATCAACACTCTTCAGCGCAGTAATTATTACGATTAATGCAGTGTTATTCAAACTGTTTTTCCCGCAGTTACTTAGTTAAATAATTGTTGATAAAGAAAGCCAATGCAACTATTTGCGTGTTTAATGCTCCATATTGTTCACCTTTAATTTTTAGGATCTTCAACGGTGGACTATTGCGTTGCTGTTGTTAGGGATGGTAGTAACAAGTCTCTGCTTTTTCCACTCGTGTTTCAACTGGAGCTTTGTTGAAAAAGCTGAAATGTGCAGCTACCAACTTTATAAGCAGCATGAATGTAAATAATTCGACGCTGATGATTCTTCGATAAGATGTGAAACGCGTGCAGAATTAAGTAAATTATTTATTAAAAATTGATGATGATTGTTATCCAGTGTACAATCAAATAATAATGCCTAATTTTTTTAAATGATCACGTGCTCACAAATTGGACCATAACAACTGTTTTTTCTGCCTATCTAAATCTATTTAAATGAAATAAAGAGACAGCATATTTCATTTGACATTCTACTCGTAAAATTTTTGTTGCATTCAGATTACTTAAAATGTTTTTCGTACTGTTTGGATGAATTTCCTAAGAAGTCAAGAAGCAAACTAAGTGTATTTTATTGTTTGGCTTGGCCACTATCGAATTTTGTATTTGTTTCAGGAAATTTATTTCGGTGTGGTTTGCAATCAAATTCCGGATTGTTCGATTACGAAAGACTACTTGGAACGTTGCTTATGGCAAAGCCAGTAAGCCGGGTTCATTTGCAATATGCAATAATATATATATATACACAGACGGAAAAAAAAATCCCAACACCAAGAAAAAATTATTGTAGAGTAATGAAATTTGGACAATGCATTTGTCAAGTTAACATGTTTAATTGATTAAATTTTCAAGATCACAGGTTAATTTAAGCTCAAGAAAATGCATTTCAAATGTGAAATACTGTTAAATTAATAGCCGGTGTAACCTCCAGAATTTTGAATGCAAGCCTGCAAACGTGAATGCATTGTGTCATACAGGTTTCGAATGTCACTTTGTGGTATGGAGTTCCATGCTTGTTGTACTTGTGCTGTCAATACTGGGACGGTCAGTGCTGGCTGTGGATGATGCTGGAGTTGTCGTCCAATGATATCCCATACGTGTTCAATTGGAGACAGATCTGGTGATCTCGCAGGCCAAGGTAACATGTCGACACTCTGTAGAGCACGTTGCGAGACAACAGCGGTATGAGGGCGAGCGTTATCCTGTTGAAAAACTCCCCCTTGAATGCTGTTCATGAATGGCAGCACTACAGGTTGAATTACCAGACTGACGTACAAATTTGCAGTCAGTGTGTTTGGTATAACCACAAGAGTGCTCCTGCTGTCATAGGAAATTGCTCCCCAGACCATGACTCCAGGTGTAGGTCCAGTGTGTCTAGGCCGCAGACAGTTTGGTTGCAGGCGTTCCCCTGGCCTCCTTCTGACCAACACTCGGCCATCACTGGCACCAAGGCAGAACCTGCTTTCATCAGAAAACACAACAGATCTCCAGTGTTGGTCAGAAGGAGGCCAGGGGAACGCCTGCAACCAAACTGTCTGCGGCCTAGACACACTGGACCTACACCTGGAGTCATGGTCTGGGGAGCAATTTCCTATGACAGCAGGAGCACTCTTGTGGTTATACCAAACACACTGACTGCAAATTTGTACGTCAGTCTGGTAATTCAACCTGTAGTGCTGCCATTCATGAACAGCATTCAAGGGGGAGTTTTTCAACAGGATAACGCTCGCCCTCATACCGCTGTTGTCTCGCAACGTGCTCTACAGAGTGTCGACATGTTACCTTGGCCTGCGAGATCACCAGATCTGTCTCCAATTGAACACGTATGGGATATCATTGGACGACAACTCCAGCATCATCCACAGCCAGCACTGACCGTCCCAGTATTGACAGCACAAGTACAACAAGCATGGAACTCCATACCACAAAGTGACATTCGAAACCTGTATGACACAATGCATTCACGTTTGCAGGCTTGCATTCAAAATTCTGGAGGTTACACCGGCTATTAATTTAACAGTATTTCACATTTGAAATGCATTTTCTTGAGCTTAAATTAACCTGTGATCTTGAAAATTTAATCAATTAAACATGTTAACTTGACAAATGCATTGTCTAAATTTCATTACTCTACAATAATTTTTTCTTGGTGTTGGGATTTTTTTTTCCGTCTGTGTATATATATAGTCTCGTAACTATCTGCTACAGAGTTGGCTCGCTTTCAGTATGTCGTAATTCTAAAGATTTATTGTGTTAAGTTTGTACTTCACTGTGCTTTGGGGAATCGTTCAAAACTGTTGTCTTATGTAACACGCAAGTTGGACGAGTTAATAAAAGTAAAGACATATTTATGTCATCGACTTGTTGTCTGTAGAAAAGTTGTATCCTGTCGCATCAAGATAAATTCCACTAGTCAAGAGGGATACTTAGGTGAAAGTATAAATAACTAGCAACCGATTAAACGTGAAATAAACGGAGTAGCACAAGGTCTTAATGAGCCCTTATTAACGAGTTATGCTAATATATCTTGCGATAAATAATTTGCATTAATTTATGGCTGATAACTTTTATAATTATATTGACTGATTTATTAGTTTATCGAAGTTATTCATCAACACAGTTAAAGCATTCTTTCCATCGCAATTTTCTGATTATTTCTCTATTTGCTAGAGCTTATACTGGAGAGTGTCAGGACATTATTCTTTGGTGTTGAATCTTAGTATAGCATCCTTGGTTCATAGTAATACATTCCGACTGCTTCTCTTGACAACAGTTCATAGCCAGCTGCAACGTTCTAGTACTGTGCAATCCTTCTACACGAAAATAAGATAATTCGCTCCTGCACAGGTATTCATTTTAAGTAATGTTTTTAAACGTTTGGCTGACCCCTTTAGAGACAGCAAAACCAATAATTTGCATTGTTAGCTAAATGCCTGGAATATGTTACAGCATAAGACATGTCATAACTCACTATTTTAATTTTGCTTTATATTCCTAGTTTGAAAGTGCACATTTAGAATCAACTGTTTTTAGTCGTTTTTGTACAGTCATGTTTTCACGCAGTTGTAATTACGTATGTACTCGAAGAAGAATTGGGACTAAATATAAGTCGGAGCAAGATAAAAATATCGGAAAATAATAATAATAATACCAGTATAAAGGTAATATTTGATAAAGCAGAAGTAAAGACTTGCTTTGTTTAGGATGTAAAATTACAAGTGATGGTAGAAGCAAGAATGGCGTAAAAACACATCATCATTGCCTATAAGAAACGCCTTAAAAAGAAATATTTTAAATTGAAATATTGGACTAGGGTTCAGAGAACTTGTTAAAAATATATCTACGGAGAACAAACCACTACGGAAGTGAAGACCTCATTTTGGGAATACCAAAGAAAGTAAAATTTAAGTACAGTATTTGAAATATGGCGCTACAGAGAATATTGAAAATCAAATTGGACAGGCAAAATAGGAAATAAATGTGTTTTGGAAATAATGGACGATGAAAGATGCTTGTGGAAGAGTCTTACAGGAAGAAGAGTCTGAATGGTGGGTCAAATTTTAAAACACGTTTTTTTTTTTATTTTTTTTTTTATTTTTTTTTTTTTTTAATATTACTGGCGGGAATCGAAGGAAGAAGTTACAGAAGAATATGAGAAATATTAAGATTCGAATATACGAAGTAGGTTGTGATGACTGCAACGTGATTGAGAGGTTACCTCAAGATAGGAAGAGATAAAGGGTTCATCCAACCAGTCTAAAGAATCTCTACCGAACGTATTTTCATGTGTCCAGCGACTTTTGTACAGTTTCCTATACACGAAAATGTCATTTTGTTGAGTCTCAGTAACTAGTATGGAAGAAGCTTGATTCATCACCACACTTACTCTTTCCACTTGAGTACAAAGTCGATGATGATGAGTCTGAATAAGACCCTCACTATTTGCTGACAAGCTCTGTGTGCCCAACGAGAAGAAACCTTCATGAAAAAAATGCCGAAAGTATTCGCTGAACTCGTATTTCCCGAACGCCTCCAAAACTGGGTTCCAGACATCGTAAACTAATAATATGCGTATGTTTAATTTATCAGGTCTTTAAAACGGTCGCGCGGATAAGACAATGGGTCTTTGTTTGTGAGGTTCTTCCTTAATTTTACGAGAGGCCATTTACACTCGTTAGACGCGGGCAGTTCGTTGTCATGGTGATTGATGGTGGCAGGCAACTAACCTGCGGAAGTCCTCGCGTTACATCTGCATTCAAACGTGAAAATGGCGCACGTGTTAGGAGTCACTGCCTTCGAGCAGATATCAGCTACTTGATATGGGAAGCCACTCTGCTGTTACTTCGCCAATTCAGTCTTCACTGTCTAATGTTGCTGTAACCTTCAGTTACCTATGTCTCCGTAAATACAGAAAATTATTAGTTGTGACTGCGCCTGGTTCAATTAGTGTGTCACAGTTTGTAATTGTTTCACTTAATTAAATTAAATTGCAATGCAGCACACGTTTCGGTGGCAATTTTCCTACACACTCATCTTCCCCCTTTCCTACACCCACCTACATTTGCCTTCTACAAATTTCAACTTTAAATTCTTTCAACGTTTTTGGTAAATTATTCATCATTTCCCTAGGCAAGGCATTCCAATCCATGACACCCTTACCTAAAAAAAGAAAATCTTCCCACACCCTTGTGCCTGAAATCGAGTGCCAGCTTGTGGTCATGGTCATCTTTTCCCTTCCATGCACTACTTTTCATACCTACACCAATATTTTTCCTGCCTCATCGCCAGTATACGCCTCGTACACTCCCATGACCCTCTTCACCCTCCTCCTGTTTAGCAATGAGTCCCATTCCAGCTCTTTTATCATATCCGTCAATGATTGCATTATGTGATAATTTCCAGAAACAAATCTAGCAGCCCTTTTTGCACCCTCTCCAATTCCTGTATTTGATACGCAAAATGAGGGTCCCAAACTACACTACCATATTCGAGCAATGGTCTGACCACAGTTTTATAACCCAATTCCTTTACTTCTGTCGAACATTCCCTCATCACTCTCTGCAACAAGTGCAGGATTTTGAAACCTTTTCCTACTACCTGTCCAATGTGTCCTGCCCAGTTAAGCTTGTTATCAAATGTAATGCCAAGATAGTTACATTTCAAGTCGTCAGCAAGTAATTCTTTCCCCACCTTATATTCATAACTAACCTTTTGTTTTTTATTTGTGTATCTAATAAGCTGACTCTTCTTTGCATTTATCTTCATCCCATGTTTACCAACCCAACTAGATATCCTGCCCAGATCACCCTGCAACTGTTTACAGTCCTCTATCGTTTTGATTCTTTTATACAGCATTATGTCATCTGTAAACAATCTAATTTCCGATAGTAAACAATCAACGCAATTATTCATTAGAGTAATGAATAACAATGGTCCCAATAAGCTACCCTGCAGCACTCCCATATTTACTTCCACTTCTTTTGATACTGCATTTCCTACCCAACTTTCTGTGTTCTACCTTTTAAAAATTCTTCTACCCAGCAAATCACTTTCTCATTCACTCTAATAGTTTTTACCTTATTTACTACCATTTTATGGCTCTCTCGGCCAAAAGCCTTTGACAGATCTATTGCTACAATATCAATTTGCCATTCCTTGTCCATTTCATCTGAAATATCTTGCATATATCCCAACAGAGTTTTGCATGAATATCCTTGCCTAAAGCCAAGTTGCCTAATTGTAAACCACTTCCGTTCCTCACATATATTTCTGATGTGGTTGCATATCAATCTTTCCATTAATTTGCCTACCACTGATGTCAAACTGATTGGCCTATAATTTTCGACTCTATTTCTCACCCCCCTCCTTTATGTACCGGTATTACTATCGCACTTTTCCAGTCCTGTGGTAAGCAGGAAGTATCCAGACTCGATTTAAACAATATTTCAAGATAAGGTACAGTGTCACATCCGGCTATCTTTTAAATATCTGTAGTAATATTATCTACACCTGCCCCTTTGTTTTTTCAGCTTTCTTATTTCCTTCATGATTTCCTGGGGATGAATTTCAAATTTGTTGGTATCTTCGTTTATAATTGTGTTGTTAAGCTCGTTCTCCGAATCAGACCCTCCCGTTTCTGATTAATTGTCCCTAATGCTCTCACTAAACCAGTTACCAGTTTCTAGTCGATTATGGTATTTATTATTTTAATTTAAAGATTTTGATTGTGTGCTGATAACAATATTTTATTTTCAATGTTTTAATTTTGTTTATTACGCTCAAAGTAATCTCAAAAATCTTTAAAATGTTTTTAGTGTCATTTAAAATTATTACCATTCCATTTCAACAAGAATCACTTATTGTTGTTTTGCAGCGGTACCTTGTA
>JARYHS010009186.1:37230970-37275972 GCA_031002005.1 Vandiemenella viatica | reverse complement strand
AAGATTCCAAGTGAGGACTGTCATGAAATGGTGAACATACAGTGTATCTTGGTAAAGCGAATATTAAAGAATTATTGAGCTATGTAGGCTTGAAGCTAATCGTGGTCTTCCCGAACCATGGCAACAGGATCTGGGGTTTGCCGGACCACACACTCTGCTCCCTGGGGATGGGCGGTCTACAAGGTCACTCACCGGGCGGGAAATGCCTGCCGCCCGAACACAGAGTCGTCCCCGAACGCAGCCGAATATGTCCGAACGCTGTTAGATACGCTGGGCAAATCACATATCGGGGATATCACGTGACATTAGGTGCCGACTTGAAGATCCAATCCAAATGAGCGTATAACTTAAAATCCTGGAAATTTCTGTTATATGTGAGCTTCGAGACTACAAGGGGCGGAGCGAGAAGTTTCCTCACGAGAGAGAAGAGCGACGAGCTTCAATTCGATCTTCGAGTCCATGCTATGCGAGTCTAGTCTGAGGTTGATTTGGAAAGTTGACTTCTTTCGCCAACTGCTGCTATACGACTTCTGGCTGCTGGCTTGATGGAGCAAGCTTATCACGGCAACACAACCAGTAATGCGATGACGCGCATTGTCAGACCAGAGATGCCTGTAGCCGACTTGTTAGATAGTCTCACATACCGTGGGTCTGCTCCAATCACCACAGACATCAGAACTACAATGGTAACTTATTACGACCAAGCCATCTGATTGTGCATTCTGTGAAACAGAACCCTTAAACGACTTTGAGAGGACAGATCCATGTTCTAAATTTGTAAATGAAAAAACCCCTGAGCTAGCGGCATTTAATTTGCCAGAACTAGTTATTTTCGAATGATATATTGTTCATTCTGGCGCCCATGATTTTCTTGTTTAACTGTAAAGTCATAGTATTATGATACCTTTGTCTAAGATCGTAATAACTTGTAATTTTCATTGTTCCAAATGTCATTATTTCTTGCATTTTGATTCTGAGATATATTTAAAAGTAAATATACAATTGTTTGCTTGCTCATGACGGCTAATTGTACCTCGAGCGTTGCTTTTATGATTTTGCCAATTTGTGTTAATGTTAACGGTAAATTCACTCAGACTTGTAATCGGCAGTGATAAGAAAATAAATTTCATATTGTGACAATTTTTCCTAAATACCAACTAACGTCGAGATTCTTGCAAAATTAATAAATTTTCACTCCTTCATAAAAATTAAAATTAAAAATCCACAATTATTAATCATAAAGGTATGAAAGATAATTGTAACGTAGTTTGCCCACCAAGCACCCACTAAAACACTAAACAAAACTTTAAGTATTCTTTCGTTTAATTCGATATATTCAATTTTTAAAAGCCATAGCTTGAAGTGTTCTTTACTTTAATTCGGGATATCAATTTTTAAACGACATAGATAGCCGTAAAAACAACAGAGATTTTCTTTAAGCACGATCTCTGGACAATATCTCTGGCCTTCAGCATTAGTCTTGTTTACGATAATATTATTCCAGATTCACTTTTCTTATTTTATCTGCAGAGTTAAAGAATCTGGCGTTTCGAGCCACAAGTATATCCATTCACTTCGCAATTGAATCAAACGTGAGTTTTTAGCATAATCTACGGTTGTTAACCAAATTATCGAAGCTTGATATATATGAATCTTTTCGGACGAATGAAACTAGTATACGTGCAAATAAACTTCAGCCCACCAGTTTCTTGGTAGGTGGCGGGTGAGTGTATGTTTGGTAAGTTTGCTTTAATTCCGAAAAAGTTGGCGCGTATTTTATGAAACTTTGTACAAATGTTTTTCATTGCGGGAATAAAAATAAGGTACGGTTAAATCTACGCCAACTATACAGGGCAACGCCGGGAACTCCGCTAGTAGAAAATAATATCAAATTTCATAAAAATGATTTAACTCGTGAAGAATAGCTACCATTGAGTGAAAATCCGCACTAAATGATCCGTTGATTTCCACATTTATCTTAGACTGAAACAAAACATTATCTTCTCATATTCTAAACCGACTTTAAGGATGGAAGCAATGTGACCACACAGATATCATAGTAATCATTTGCCAACTCCAGTTAGCTGGATGAGGGATAGTTCTTGATTCCGCTGTAGATAGCTCCACGATGTATCCCAAACTTTATCCCTTTGTTCCACTTCTGATCACAGTCATTGTCCATCGTTCTACACCGAGCTTCCTCTCACAGAAGTATTCCTATGCTATTCTGGTGCTGTCCAGTATAAAATTAAAATGTAATTTTGTGCGAGAATCTGGAGTTACTCAGCTTAAAGTTTGTTGATAATCCGTGAGTAATAGTCTGTGACAGCGAGATAGATAAAACAAGGAGCGATTTAAAAAAGCGATGCTGAAATAAAATTTAAAATTCTCCCACGAATTCCCCGTAAAATGAGAAAGAATCGAGAAGTACTGATCTCATTGGACCGGTAGCCAAGGCTCCGACAACTGTTTTTCCCGGGTCGGTCCGCCATTTCGTCACGGTCTGCAAGTCAGAGGTCTTGTTTAATGGACGACTCTGTTTTTTAATAATCGCTGTGCTCACTCGTCTGAATCTGTTAGCGAGTGATGAGATAGCGCCCTAAGTAAACGAGGAACGAAATTAAATACATCAGAAAAGTTATTACTCTGTAAATACTATGATAAGAGACAGTATTACAGGTTGTTCGATAAGTTTTGTCGTTCGATAAGAGATGTCGCGCGTAGGTTTGTCGTTTATTTTTCTAAAGTTGGTACTACTTTAAAAAAAAAGACGCATGAACGATTTTTAAAAGTGTATAAGGACTCTTCACCTTCAATTTAGTAGAAGCTCTATGCATATCTTTAGGCAGTGTAAGTAATATTTTTACTGAAGTTTTGGGTTTCAAGAAGGTTTGTGCCAAATGGGTGCCGCATTCGGTAACAACGAAACAAAAATGCGACTTTCTCAGCAACATTTGGTGCTTTTTAGAAAGAATTTTGTACGTCGTTTTCATCACTATGGAGGATATTTGGGTCTACCACTATGATCCTGATTCAAAACAACAGGGTTTGGGTTGGTGTGAACCCGGTACTTCGGCTCCAAAGCGAGTTAGGGCCCAGAAATCGGCCAAGGAGGTGTTAGCATCAGTTTTTTGGTATGCAAAGGGAATTTTGTTCATCGATTACCTCCAAACTGGTGAAACAATAAACTCCGATTATTATTGTAACCTTTTGGACCAGCTGGATGTAAAAATTCGTGAGAAAAGAACTGGTTTACAGAGGAAACAAATAATTTTTCATCAAGACAATGTACAAAAAATCATTGCGAAAATCAGTGAATTAAAGTACGAATTGTTGCCACATCCCCCCTAATTGCCAGATTTGGCTCCATCTGAATTCTGGCTTTTCCCGCAGTTAAAAAATTTCAAGGGTGGAATACGATTTTCATCGAACGAAGAGCTGTGGAAGATTACTTGGACAGTCTTCCGGATTCTCACTTCAGGGATGGAGTACATAAATTAGAAGATATTTGGAACACGTGTATTGAAGTTAAGAGACATTACAATGAATAATAATACGTATTTCAAACAATAAAATCGAGTTTTTCTTATCGAACGACAAAGCTTATTGAACAGCCTCCGTAATAGCACATCTCATTACGCGTTGGGTGGCAAATTACTGTACTTAATTTCCGTACGTACAAATTATGTCTTAGTAAGCACGCCTCTTAGCTAGTTTAAATGTACGTATGTTTGTTTGGGTCTACTTGGACCACATTAAGCCTTCGTTTGGCCTTGAATTTGCTTTGGATGTGTACACGTCCGAGCTACAGCGAGGGTTGTTAGCTCTACATGGGACCTACAGTTTAACGTGGAATCGGGTAGAGTTCTGCTGTACTTCACATTACACAGCAAGCTGTGCCAGAGGTGAAGGTCTGGTTAAGGGCTTATGAAAATCTCCCCCCCCTCGCATTATTTTTTTATAATATTAATCACGTAAGCAATAATGATTATCCCTTCAAAATACTCTCCATTACAACTAATACTCTTGTCCCACCGGTGCTTCCACTGTTGGAAACATTTTCTGTAGCTATCGTTAGAAATGGCTGACAGCTCCTACCTCGTTTTTTTCTTGACCTCTTCAATGTTTTCAAGTCGGTGTCCTTTCATGCCCCTTTCCATTGGTGGAAATACGAAAAAGTCTCACAGAGATAGATCAGGCGAGTAAGGTGCGTGGGGCAGCGGAACCATGCCATTTTTAGCCAAAAACTTCCTAACAGAGATAGCTATGTGTGCAGGTGCATTGTCCTGGTGGAAGAACCAGTCTTCTGTCTGCCAAAAATCGGGCCTTTTTTGACAAACACTGTTGCTTAATCTTCTTAAAACTTCCAAATAAAAGGTTTGATTAACGGTTTGATGTGGGGGTACAAACTCTGAATGAACTACGCCCTTGGCATCAAAAACGCAAATTAACATCGTTTTGATGTTTAATTTGACTTGAAGGCATTTTGGGTGGGGTGACAACGACGTCTTCCATTGGCTTAGCTATTGCTTTGTTTCTGGGTCGTAACCATAGCACCATGGCTCGTCACCAGTAATGAATGACCTTTGACAGAAAATCTGGATCAATTTCAAGCTGTTGTTTCAAAGCACGACATGTTTCAACTCGATATTCTTTTTGATTGTCAGTAAGCGCTCTGGAATGAGAAGGGAAATCCAACTCTATTTAAGTAGATACTAGGATACGGTAGTGTTTTATGCAGAAGAAAACGATACTACTAATGGGTACAAAAGGAAAAACCGGAATTATGTGAAGCTTGTACTGTCTCATACGCTTTTCAGTACATATTCCATGGTACGACACAAAATTAAGTGAAAACCTAAAACCCGACAGTCGTATTTTAGAATCCTTACCACAATTATATTTAAGAAAAAATTGAGGTAGACGTTCAGCTATGGTGTTGCTAATAAGTACTCACACAGTAAAATTGATTCTTTAAAGGGAATTTAAACATAAAGACACTTTCGTAAAGTGAAAACCCATGATAAAGAAGGCATTAAACAAATCATTTTTTATGGCTTTATACCTCGTCATTATAGCCGAGAAATGATAGGGGACAAAAAATGGGCGAGACTTCAGCTTTTGAATTCATTGTCTCACGTGATTTTGGGAAACCATGAAAAACAGAATCCCGGATGGTCGGAAAGGGATTCGAACTTGAGCCCTCTCGAACGCGAGGTGAGAGCGTTACCACTCGTCTAACACGCTCGGTTGAACTAATCACTTTTTATAAGATCGAAGTTGCTCTCGACGTTGAAAATTAATATAATATAGTCTTCTCAGGTGAATAGCCGACTGGACAGGGTGTTTTCATACAATATTTCGGTGATAGGAACTCTGTCGCCATCAATCTCTCTCGCCATCTTCTTGTGAAGATGGCGACAGAGTTTAAGATCGCCGAAATATCGTGTGAAGACTATATTAAATCACTTTTTGTCCTGAGATAGATTTAGTGCAAACGCAAAACAAGAAGATAGAAACCAACGAAGTTAAGAGCTGCTGGCTAATATGAGTTTTCGAACCACCACCTATCAAAATATTTTACTACTCTCTTCAAATTTAGATTACGAGTTCTTCAGCTTTCTAGTGCTCACTTCCTTGTGCAACATACACAGAGAATTTACGGCTTGTTAAATCGGAATCGCTATTGATTAACGAAAGTGTAAAAACAGGCTCCCAAAATGATGAGCAAAAATACCAGGAACTGATAAATATATCTACCATGACCCACGAGAGTGACATTTTGAATTCCCAGAATACTAAGGGAATGCTGGAGCCCTCGCGTGTTCCAAGAGGGCGTTCGCTGGAGTAGGCGATTCCAGTACAGAGAGAGTCCAGTCTGGAAGATCTGCAAACAGGTGATTCTTCAGGTTCGTCATATGGAAACATGAAGAATTTCGAGGTCTTGTGAAACTTGTAAATGGGATGGTTACAGGTTTTACTCGATAATATTTATCACATATAGTTGCTTGAGAAATGGCATTAATAACATTTTTAAAATGAATAATTTGCTTGAACAATTTAAAAATTAATTGATTTGGTTTTTCTTTTTGCTTTATTAGTGTTATCTGTGTTTTTAGTGATAATCTTTTGAAACTTTAGGAAATAACGGTAAAGTGAAGATACAAAGGAATGGTAAGGAGCGGACAAAATGTCTCCAAACCGTTTGTTAGTAACAAGGGACTGAGCCAAGACTACTGATTTCCCTACCTTTGTTCAAAATGCCTATTAAAGACGCAAAGAAAGGGGATGGAAATGCATGGAAACTGCATATGTAGTCTTCTATTTGCGAATTTAGGTTACATGACAGATTTTAGTAGAAGAAGTCAGAAACGGAGGTTTAATGCGACGGCAAAAGGGATTCTTATTGGTTGGACAGGCTCTACCATGTCACTCCAGGAACGGATAACTTAATAATAAATGCATGTGGTAAATATAAAAATTTTGGGGAATTATTAGCAATAAATGGCCAGAGATGAAGATATCAAACAGAAAACAATGCAGAAATCAATTTTCGGCTGTAGTTCACTAATATTGGCTTGGGACAAAAAAATTAATAAGGTAAAGGCGACTGTAAAACCTGTCACTGCTAAAGGAGCAGATGTTGTACTTTTAAAGAAAGTAGACAGAAGCTACGGAGATGAACTTCCTTCGAACAGCTTCCCGAGTGTCTAATTGTTGGTTACAACATTAAGGAATCAACAAATCAGGGAACAGACTGGCGTTACAGGAACAAAAGCTTAATAGGCTGAACGGAAGCAACTAATATGGTTCAGGCATGAGATAAGGAAGCAATAATACTAACCAGTGAAAGAAATAAGGAATAAAACCGAAATCAGCCAAAAAAAGAAATACATGCTTAAGGTGAAACCAAATAGTGTAACGAGTTGTGATAAGACGGAAGTTTGACAAAAGGAGGCCTATAATGGAAAATCGTTGATATTAGCTGCGGAAGGCGGAATGAATCGTAGGAATCCCTAGAAAATGGATATAATAATTTTATTTTGCCTTGTAAATTGCTTCTAAAATCAAGATGATTTTAGAGGCCCAGTTTAACATCTAGATACTGGAATAAAGTATAATCGAAAAAATAATTACATAAACTGCATCAGAGCCACAATTCTTTGAAATCTTTACAACTCGTCGACGTTAAAGTCGTCGGAAGCGGGAGGGGATGGGAGGCAAGGAACGGGAATGAATTCGACAATGTCCTTTTATAGGAACCATTCCGACATTCGTCTGGAGTTGTCGGAATTCTGACTCCACGCGGACGTTCTGGGACTTCACATCCATTCTCGACCCACGGCTTGGTCTGAAAGTAACTGAGCAGCGGCCCTTCCTGTCCGCCACGGTCTTAACTCGGGCGTCACGACGCGAGGCAGTTAATTGCCGCAGCCAGTCGGTTGCTCCCGGCAACAAGTAGGTACTGTGCGTTCCGTGACCGAGCTTTGTGATCCTGCAACTGGCCAGTCCTGGTGCCGCCTCCAAACCTGTCAGCCAGGGAGTATTTCACTCAGACATGCAAAGTGGATCGTTCAATATGACGTAAACGGCCGGAGAATTCAAGATCCTGCCGGATGCTGCGTTTATCTTGATCGCTGGAAGCAGGTACCAGTTTTCTTCATATTAACAGTCAGTATAGCGAAGTCAATTAAGATGGAGATAACATCTTTACGTGCTTCATATAAGCAAATATTCGCTTTATGGTTATGGAAAAGGTGTATGACAGCAAAAAGCCGGATCAGAGTATGATCGAGCGTGATGGGTGTATGATCAACGGTCTGGTCTCGCATTCGGGAGGACGTGGCTTCGAATCCTCGTCCGGTCATCCAGATTTGGGTTTTACATGGTTTGCCCAAATCACACCAGGCGAATGCCACGATACTTCCTTCAAAAGGCCATGGCCGAATTTCTTCCCGCTCCTTGCCCCCAATCACAATCCCGCGTCTAATGATCTCGACGTCGAAGATCCGTAAAGCCATAAGTAAAAAAAAAATGAGTATCAGAAGCGTTAGGAGGAAGAGACAGTGGCAACGCTAAAGAGAACAAAAGAAAAGTAGAAAAGGCAAGAACTGGATGGATGCATACGATAAATGATGTGTACCAACGACATGCTATTTCACATCTTTATTTACAGCTAAAGAAACTAGTACACCTGCCTAATATCGTGTATGGCCCCCGCGAGCACGCAGAAGTGCCGCAAGACAACATGAGCCGGCCTCGGTAGCGTAGGGGCTAGAGTGCTAGCTCCACGTGCCGAAGGCCGCCGGTTCGAATCCGGCCGCGGGCATGGATGTTAAGTGTTGTGTGTCTGTGTGAATGTCTTGTCCGTCCTGTGGCGTCCATACATTGGAAAAAATACACATTGAGCTGGCTGTATGGCCTCCGTTGCCGAATGCCATTAAAAAAAAAAAAAAAAAAAAAAAAAAAAGACAACATGACATGGACTCGACTAATGTCTTAAGTAGTGCTGGAGGAAATTGATACCATGCATCCTGCAGGGCTGTCTATAAATCCGTAACAGTACGAGGGGTTGGAGATCTCTTCTGAACTGCACGTTACAAGGCATAAAAGATATTCTCAATAATGTTCATGTCTGGGGAGTTTGGTGGCCAGCGGAGATGTTTAAAGTCCGAAAAGTTTTCCTGGAGCCACTCTATAGCAATTCTGGACGTGTGGGGGAGTGTCGTATTGTCCTGCTGGAATTGCCCGAGTCCGTCGGAATGCACAATGGGCATGAATGAATGCAGGTGATCAGCCACGATGCGCAAGCTCGTGTCAACTGTCCGAGTCGTATCTAAAAAGTATCAGGGGTCTCATGTCACTCCAACTGCACTCGCCCCACACCATTACAGAGCCTCCACCAGCTTGAACAGTTCCCTGCTGACATGAAGGGTCCATGAATTAATGAGGTTTTCTCCATTTCCGTACACGTCCATCCGCTCGATACAACTGGAAACGAGACTCGTCAGACCAGGCAACATGTTTTCAATCATCAACAGTCCAATGTCGGCGTTGACGGGCCCAGGCGACGCGTAAAGCTTTGTGTCATGCATTCAGCAAGGGTACATGAGTGGACCTTCGGCTCCGAAAGCCCATATCGATGATATTTCGTTGAATGGTTCTGACGCTGACACTTGTTGATGGTCCAGCATTGAAGTCCGCACCATTTTGCGGAAGGGTTGTACTTCTGCACGCTGAACGATTTAGTCGACTTTGGCCCCGTTCTTGCAGGATCTTTTTCCTGCTACAGTGATGTCGGAGAATTGATGTTTTACCAAATTCCCGATATTCACGGTGCACTCGTGAAATGGTCGTACTGTGAAAATCCCCACCTCTTCACTACCTCGGAGATGCTGTGTCCCATGTCTCGTGAGCCGACTATAATGCCACGTTCAAACACACTTAAATCGTGGTAACCTGCCATTGTAGCTGCAGTAACCGATCTAACACTTGCTCCAGGCACCTGTTGTCTTACATAGGTGTTGCCGACCGCAGTTTACATATTAATGTGTATATATACACATATCTATACCATTTTCTTTTGCTCTTCAGTGTATATTGTTATATGTTACACTACACAGACTTTAACAAGTTAACATTAAAGAGATCTTGTTGTTTATAGCCCACAAGTCTTGGGAGACTATGAGAAGATAATGTAGGAGCTGCTGGATGCCCGGGACTCAGTAGTGGCAACATGTGATTTGAGCTCCCTGCTAATAGGGGTGAAAAATATCAGCTTAGATGCGGGCATAACACTAGAAGGAGAACAGTTGAAGAGATTATCACTGTCTTCATATAAATCTATCACTAAGTGACATTAACCTCCAGACTTAAAATTAGTAAACAGAAGTAGAATTTGTTGCTTTTTCACAGGGAACATTTCATTTACTGTCGTTTTAAATTGTTTATATGCCCGATTCGGTGCTCGACACGTGGTTATCTGATTCGAATCCGTTTGTTAGAGATAGCAGAGCTGGTGGTGCATGGTTCATAGTCGCCAGATTGTTCATCTTCTATGCTTAGCCCGAACAATGTACGAACACACTGTCACCCATGCATATAATAACTTTAAATCATTCTCGGGGAACCATACCAGTCCACAGTTTGTTTTGGAGGAGTAAGCGCTGATTCAGTATCCAAAGAAGTAGAAGTCAAGATGGGAGTTCCACAGGGTAGTGTATTGGAACCATTGCTATTCGTTATTCTAATGAATGATTGTGTTAATGGTTTACTGTCGGAAATTAGATTGTTTGCAGATGACATAATGATATATAAAAGGATCAAAACAATAAAAGATTGTAGTAGACAGCTGCAGGGTGATCTAGATAGGATAATTAGCTTGGTGAGTCAACATCGGATGAAGATAAATACAAAGAAGAGCCAGCTTATTAGGTACACAGATAAAAAGCTAAAGGTTCATTATGATTACAAAATGAAGAAGGAGCTACTTATTGAAGACTCGAAATGTAAATACCTCGGCATAACATTTGATAGCAGACTTAACTGGGCAGGACACATTGGAAAGATAGTAGGAAAAGGGTACAAAGTCCTTCACCTGTTTAGTGATGAGGAGATGCACTGGAGAAGTAAGGGAATTGGGGTACAAAACTTTGGTCAGAACACTGCTGGAATGTGGTGGTATAGTATTGGACCGACATTTTGGGTATCAAATACAGGAGTTGGAGGGGGTGCAGATCAGATCTGCCAGATTTGTCTTTGGAAATATCGCAAAACACAATCGGTAACCAATATGATAAAGGAGCTGGAGTGGGATTCATTGGAGGATAGAAGGAGTCATTGGTGTGTACAAGGCCTATACTGGTGATGAAGCATGGAAGGATATTAGTGGGAAAGTTAAAAGAGGTGTATGGAAGGGAAAAGATGACCATGACCACAAGCTGGCACTGAATTTCAGGCATAAGGGTGTGGGAAACTTTTCTTTCGTAGGGATTTAAGGGATTGGAATAAATTGCCAAGAGAATTGATGAATAATTTACCAAAAACACTGAAAGAATTTAAAGTAAAAATTAGTTGAGGGGTGTGCAGGGAGATTGCCACAGGAGCGTGCGCTCAACACAATTTTATCATTTATAATATGCTACTGTATAGGCCATATATATAATTTCGTAAGGTCACTCATCAACTCACCTCGATAGCTATTGGCTGGAGAACCCTGTCACGTGTCAGCCTTCGGTCACCAAACAGCGACCAGAGAAACCATTAGAAGAAATTCGTGCTTATGTCTACAATTTACTAGCTAAACAACTGATACCGAAATAATTGGCATAATACATTCATTAAGTTTGCTTCTCATTGCGTTTCATAGTTAAAAAAACTTTTGATAAATTTTGCGGCTGAAAAAACGTGGGTCTTCTTTTCAGTAACATGTTACTAATTAAAGCAACTTAAAAAACTTTAAAAAAATTACATTATTCATGGTCTCTGCTGTAACCACGAATGCCTATTGTGATTTCGGCTTAGGATAAATTTCAGTTTAATTACAACTTTCACTAATGTTGTTGCTTGACCAAAATTTATGCATTATGGTTTATTTGGTTTTTATACATTATACTGACCACTTTCGTCTTTATTCATGTTCGCTGTAAGTGCGTTATTAGGTTATTTTAAGTGGACATCAGACCAAATGTGTCACCGAATCGTCTATTCTAGCAACTCATTTCTGTGAAGTTGCTCAACTGTTTCATAATATGGAATGTGTATTAAGTTCTCTGGCCGTCACAGATACTATGACCAATGTTTACATTATGAGTGTTTGCCCAGTCTCAATAATAAACAACGTGATGCTTTCGAAGCAAACAGGATTTATTTAAAAATTTTGCAGAGTGAACTTTAAGGGCCAAATACAAATCAAGTTTGTATTTAAGCAAATTCGAGTGTGTAGCCTTTTAAACAGTTACACGATAGCGCGATCGTCCCTGTTCGTGTTTAATACCTACTTCTATTAAATGCTTCTGAGTTCTTCAAACTCAAGAGATTTTATTCATCCTAAGGGCGAAACACAGGTCACGTTCGTATTTGGTCAGATCAGATCAACCTGTCATTATCTTTCATCGTAAAAACTGGAAATATTCTAGACCCATGACGATACGCAAAAAACAGTCACGAGCTTACTCTTGATTATATATATATATATATATATATATATAATGCTGTTTGGAGAGCGTGTACGACTCGGAAGTCGGAACATGGACTGGCTGAGCAGAGCTGCCTGTCTGGAAGTGGAGTGTCTCTGTGGAGGAACCGGTTTCCAGCAGTCGGTATCGAGTAGAGTGGCAGCCGCGAACGCTGGCGGTTCTCCAGTCGGTGTCGGCTGCCAAATGAGCCTCATTGTGAGCGCTAATCGTATTAACAGGTCTGCAGCATTCCAGCTCGTCACACAGCTGTCTATCGCATTCAATTTCTCACAGCTTGGCCTTTCTATCGTTATCATACATTATAACCTTCTACAGGGCGTTCGCCGGGAAACGCTACCCTCCCAGTCTGTTGCCGTCGGCAACTTGCTGGGACAGTGGAGCAAGCAACTCTCGCCACACGGCGCCGTGAATCACCGCACTGTTTAACACCTCCGCTGCACCAACAGTGTTGTGAATAAACGTTTCTTTGCGGTTTGGTTGGTTTGGGGCTTCATACTCTTACTAATCTGTACCGTGTTTGAGTGTGAGTAAAATTATGGTACGCAACAACGAATATTTCTCTACGATACATATGTGAAGAAGAAGTCGTTTATAAAGTGTCGCAGTAAATTTCGTCGCGAATATCCTGGCGCTTTACTGCCAGCTAAATCAACAATTCTGCGTCTGGTTAAAAAAGTAAGAGAAACGGGTTCATTTTTTAACAAAAAGAGACTGTCGGTCAACCGTATTCTCACAGAGGAGAAAATTGACGATATCGCTTTTCGACTAGAACAGTCACACAAAAAATCATTAAGTCAGTTAGGGCAGCAGGCAGGCGTATCTAAGACGTCAGCTTGGAAAGTAACAAAGCTAGTTTACTTAAAGCCGTACAAAACAATTCTGGTGCATAAAATTACAGAAATAGACCAGGGGCCTAGGATTAGATTTTGCAACTGGTACCTGCAGGGTGTCCACGATGGCACTGTTGATCCGCAACTGACGTCACATTTAAATGCTTAGCACATACAAGTTTATGAAGCGTAATTATTATGAAATAGTCCGCGGCCGACGGTCGAACAATGCCGGAAGCTGACCGCTCGCTCGCAGGGAGCAGTTTCTTCCTTGTAGCGCTAACAGTGGGTAGCGTTTCCCGGCGAACGCCCTGTACCAATGGTCACTATTCAAATAACTCTACTTAACTACTGATAATTTTTCTCTCAATTTAAAACTAAATTATTGTTTTAATCTTAATCGTACTCTTTGGTTGCTTCCAACAGCGATGAGTTGACTACGTTTTATGTCATCTTTTACAGTTACGATGACTTTTAAGGTTCTCTCTCTGTTGATGGTTTTGTCTTTTATGCTTCCTTTTATTACCTGGAAGGAAAACGTATACCATACCTGAAATTAATTACCTTTATGCTACGAGGGAGATTCAAATGAAAAGGTTAATTATGTTTTAAATTTTAGGTATAATTTTGTGATCTAGTCTTCTCCACTCTGAAAGCATGTCAGCCAGCGCTTCCGAAGTGCCTGAATTCCCGTATCAAAAAATTCTTTTGGGAGACGACACAACCACTCGAGCACCGACTGGCGCACCTCGTCATCGTATTGAAATTTCGTCCCAGATAGTTCTTCTTCCAGGGGTCCAAACATATGGAAATCACTTGGGGCAAGTTTGGGTGAGTATGGTGGATAAGGCAGACATTCAAACCGCATGTGTGCGATTGTTGCAACCGTTGCACGAGCCGTATGGGGTTGTGCATTGTCATGTTGCAGAAGAACACCTGTCGATAGCAATCCACGTCGTTTTGTTCTACTGGCAGGCCGAAGATGGTTTTTGATTCGATTTGTGTATGTGTCACTGGTAACATGGTCGCTCGTGGCGTGTCGTGCTCCAAGAGGACGGCTTTTTCGCCCCCAAAGAGGGTCAGAATATTTTCCTGAGGATGGCTGTGTTAGAAACTTCTTTGGTTTTGATGATGTCGAATGACACCATTCTTTGCTCGCTCTCTTAGTATCATGCTGATGCTAACTAACCAAGGTTTCGTCGTCTCCGGTGACAATTAGTGCAGGGAAGGCATCACCATCGCGTTCAAGACTCCGCAGGACTTTTTTTTTTTTTTTTCTTTCCTGTTTGGCCACCAAAGACCACGTGGACACTGGCGTGTTAGTTATTTTATTATTTCTGCAGTATACCTAATTAAACGGGATTGTGGCACCTATCAGTTCACTTTATCGTGCAATACCGCTAATACAACCAACACAGGAATCCTATTCTGCAGTAACAAAATACACCATTAAAGCTTGAAATACTTCTTAGCAATATTAACGGACGAGATGATAAAACTGGTAACTGTAATAGCTGAAATAAAACCTCTATTAATATATATACATTTCTTATATATAACTACATACGGAATAGCTGTACATTAAGGAAGTCATCGCGATAGACATATACCTGTTTTAATTTATGACTTGATACTGCATTTTAAGAGTTTATTAATGTATTTGCTTCTAAATAATGTACCCTGATTGGTGGTAAAATTTGATAAAAGTCAAAGGTCACAAATAAAACAAAATAAAAATATAGTTACGTAAAACATTACAAATTTAATTTTTTCCTGAGATTTTCCGTATTTTTTCCAAAATCTGTTCTTCCAGTGAGTGTATCCCTGTAGGTAGAGATTAGCCTGACAGCATGTTTCCCACATTGCGTTGTAGTTCAGTTTACAAACTTTCTCTCGCTTATGTCTGAGACCTTCAACTATCCCACAGAAACAGGTCGCATTGGTGATCAGATAACCAAGCGCTACCGTATCTACATAGCCGGCATATTAGCTTACTTAATCTTGCACTATAACATCACAACGGAAGCTTAACGTAATTTGCTCGTATATAAGGAATAGTGGACAAGACATAACCTATTAGATAACAAAAATTTATCACAGTTGCAACAAAAGACGTCGTACCGTATATAAAAATGCTATTTTGATTTATATTACAAATTTCCTGCACATCATGTGACTGGAACTATACAACCAAAGTGCCACTTTGTGGTGGAGAGACCAAACGTGGTAGGTGAGTGGTAACGCTCTGCCCTTGCATTCGGGAGGACGCGCGTTCGAATCCACGTTCGGGCTTCCAGATTTCGGGTTTTCCAGGGTTTCCCGAAATCACTGCAGGTGAATGCCATGATGGTTACCGGATGGTAGAATTGCTTCCTGTTTCTTGCCACAGGCCTCTCCCGCCTCTAATGATGACGTCGACGTGGCGTAAATAATTAAAAAATAAGGAGAGGATACGAATATTTTTTGTGAATGGAAGTAGTTTCTTGTGGTCTTGCGACTTGGTGATCGGGTTACAACTTGCAGCGTATTCCGCCTCTGTCGATTAGTTTGATCTTAGTAGTAGACTAGCTGATGTAGAAACTAATATTCAACTACACGCCGAAGTTGTTATTAAACACATCAGCACCTTAGGTTTGAGAGAGGTCAATGATGATAATCTCAGTTCTTAGACCATATGCAAGGTATTCAAGATGAAATGGACAATGGTACCCAAGTTGATACCATAGTCTTAGATCTCTCAAAGGTATTAAGATAGTGAGCCATAAAATAATAGTTAATGGAGATAAAACAATTGAGGAGGGTTGGGATATTGCTTGTTGGTTGAGGGAATTCTCAAAAACGAGGAAGCTGGGAGTTAACGTAGAAAGAATGATTACGTCGTTGCTTGACAATCACAAGTTAGGTTGTCTTCAGACGACAGAAAGTAGTATAATAGGATTACATCAAGAGGGAGTTCGTAACAGATATAGAGGGGCGTAGAGAATTTACTGTTTAAAAGATAAACGTGCGCTGAAGGAATGCATTACAACGACTCATCTTCTTAAATACGTGCAACATTTTGTATGATTATCAAGGTATATAGGTAATTACTGGTAGAATGCGTAAAATATAAATATTTTGGAACATCATCTGAGAAAAATTTAAATTGATCAACGATAGCGACGCAAAATGGATTCTAATTTGTATAAGTTTTTACCTTGATGTTTTTTTTTTTTTTTTTTTTTTTTTTTTTTTTTTTTTTTTTTTTGTGTGTGTCTGCCTCAACGGCGTGTTTTTGCATGTCCCGCTACCTATGTAGCTTTACTGCTATGTGTCTCTTTGTTTTGGGGACTCTTTTTATTTGCGCTTTGAGGGGAAAACATGGCTATGGTCGTCTAGGACGACCTTATGTGAAAAACCCCTACAGTTTTCTTTTAATCTTATCAGTGCTATTCCGGCTGATATATGATACTTAATGGTACTCGGTGGGAGTGCCAGTGCCTTGGCATCGTGGTGCTAAGGGTATGGAGCCTCTCATCGGTTTCTCTGAACTTATCTATTCTTTCGTGAAACTTTTCAGTTACGTCTCCGCTCATATATACCTGTATTACATCAAAATAAAACATGACAGGGCTTGAATATTATCGGCTTTTAAGGACTGTCGACATTGAAGTCACTGTAGTTAAGAGAAATTTGTAAGGTTGGACAAGGAACTAGAAGAAGTTCGAGCAAGGCACATCTAAGGAATCATCCCGGCATTCGCCTATTGCGGTTTCGGAAATACATGGCAGCTGAAATCTCAAGCTCGGAACCGAAGATAGTATCCGTGTCTTTCCGAATGAAAACCAAAGCGTTATGCAGATATCTGCCAGTTGCGGTAAAAAGATTACAAAATAAATCTTCATGCTGCTTGTATACAAGCGAACTAGGAAGATGTCTATTAGCTAGGCTACATTAGCACCAACTACATGACCTGATGTAACTTTCGCTGGAAGCCATTCGTAGACACTATGATACTTTGACTTACTAACTAACTCTTTGTATAACTGGTTTCTGCTACTAACTGCATAGCCATAAAGGAGCTTTAACTGTCACTTTAGCTGCAGAGTGCAACACTTAACGGGTGTGAAGATAATTACCTATGTGACTGGAAACGTTGAGACAGGAACTTAATAATGTTGTAATGCTTTACTCAATGTATAGTCGGGGACAGAATTCGCAAGACCCCTAGCCTTTCGATTATGCTTCGTTCTAGACACGACTACTTCATCAGACAGCATTACTGGTAGGTATAATAGACCAATAAAAGAGTGAAGAAGTACAAAAGGAAATGGTCATAGGTAAAGGAGATGTGGTGTACAGGAAGATCAAACAGAATTATGGAGAAATGGAGAAAAGTGGTATAAACATTGCAGCTGCCAATGGGAAACCTCTTCTAAGCTCAGATGATAGACCTAACCGATGGGAGGAATACATAGAGAAACTGTATAATGGAGATGATTTGAACAACAGTGTATTGTCGACATTGATGACTTAGGTAATCCTGTTTTAAGGACAGAATTTTATAGAGCTTTGAATGATTTGAAATCAAATAAGGCAGTTGGAATTGATGACATTCCTGAACTTCTGAAATCCCTAGGAGAAGAAGAAATCCAAAGATTATTCAAACTTATATCAAAAAGTTATGAAACAGGAAAGATTCCCATTGATTTTAATAAAAGAATCGTCTTCACACTTCTGAAGAAAGCACAAGCTGACATATATGAGAATCATCGCACTATTAGTGTAACATCACATGCTTCAAAATTACTGACGAGAATAATATACAGAAGGATGGAAAGGGTAGTAGAAGAGATAGTAGGTGAAGATCAGTTTGGGTTTAGGAAAAACCGCGGTACAAGAGAAGCGATTCTGGCATTAATATTAATACTTGAAGGGCGGATCAAGAAAAACAAAGATACTTTTGTAGCGTTTATTGATAATGGTAGGTGGGACAAAATCTTCAGAATTTTTAGAAGTTGGGTCTAAAATAACGAGATAGAAGAATACTTTATAATCTTTATGAGAATCAAGTTCCTGAAATAAAAATAGAGAATCATGAGGAATACGCTTCAGTTAAAAAGTGTGTGATTCTATTCCAATTAATATTTAACTTGTATCTACAAGAAGCAATAAAGGAAGTGAAAGAAAGATTTGAATGTAGCATAAGTTTTCAATGTTCTTCTAAGAAAGTAGAACGTGCGACCCGATTGAAAATTCTGTTTCTAAAATTTGGCCCGGCTGCTGAAAAAGTTGGCCACCAGTGCCTTACCCACTGAGTTAGCAGACTTTTTTTTGTTAACTGCTTAACTTCTCTTAACAGCGAGGTCTTTAGAGACGGGAAAGGATGGGAGGGGGACAAGGAATGGGAAGGAATTCGGCCATGGCCTTTTGAAGGAAGCATCCCGGCATTTTCCTGGAGTGATTTGGGAAACCATTGAAAATCCAAATCTGGATGCCCGGACGGGGATTCGAACCGGCGTCCTCCCGAATGCGAGGCCAGAATACTAACCGTTACACCACCACTCTCGGTGTAGCAGACTGATTTTACCACTCGTCATTTAACTGCCTTTGCTAGTGAGTGTCCACTGTTTAAAAGAAAGCTGCGGCGGCTATCAACGGCTATGAGTAAGGCGGTGTAATTCCTGAAAAATCAACCGATTTCGTAGTTTTAGTGATTATTATGACGAAAAAGGGGTATATCTGTAATTGTTTCTAATATGGAATTCTGAACTTCTTCTCTTCTTGTGCGCGGTACTTGTTTTTTAATCTTTGGTAGCGTGATGGAAACTGGAGGTCTATTATATCTTGAAATTAGTGTACCACCTACCAGTTATGCTGTAGTTGTGTCTTGAACGAAGCATAATCGAAAGGCGAGCAGTCTCGCGAATTCTGTCTCCTACTGTGCAACGACGGTGATAGGTACAGATGCGTTGTGCTGGATTGATAAAAAAGTCACTCAATTAAATAAATTCCGTATTCCACTGAGTAATATTGTTCCTTTCATTAGGAGTATACATTCTTTGTAATCTATAATATTTATAATGATGTTGCTCATTAGTGTTCTGGTTTTCACATCACTGCTCTGCATGCTCTCATCCACATGGAGAGTCCTGCTGTGCACTGCGAGGGATATATCAATGTGGTAATATCCCGTTAGTATCGGCATATATTGGAGCGATGTTATGTTGCCATCTGACTGCTAAACGTGTAACTGTTCTTTGTGTGAATGTGTGGTTTTTATTTGTAAAATATGTATGATATGAGGCGGCGACTGGGGACCACCCCAGCATTTAGCTTGATGATTGCCGAAAAACGCCATAAACCGCAATCCGGTTCGGTTGTGCCTACGCGACATAGTCTGTTGGTGCCATGACGCTGGTTTGTACAATGCGTGAAGTGGGAAGGAGCCGATCCGCATTGCCACACTCTTCTAGGTCTGGAAGGCGAGGAGGGAGCGGGGTATTAGGTTGTGTGTAGCATTTCTCAATTAGAAGAAATTTAAATAGAATTACGCGTATATTAGCATTTGCCTGTTGCTTTGCCCGCTTGGACTTGGGTGTGCTCACGAATGCGCGTACGGTACATACCTGGATTTTCGAGCCGCAGTGTTAACGGAAGTTACGTTGAAATGGAGCTTGGAGCAGAATTTTTTGCTGAAAATCCGTTCAAGTATCTTATTTCGTAAAGTAATAATAATAATGAACAAAGTTTTTCTCGGCATTGTATATTTATGAATGTTTGCCAGGAAACAAACGAGTATGATTATTATTTAAACGCAATATTTCGGCGACACAAACTCCGTCGCCATCTCCATCTGCGACTACACTTGAAATGGCGACGGATATTTTTGTGTCGCCGAAATATTTTGCTTAAATCAGAATCTACCTAGGTTTGTTCCCCGATAAACAGTCATAAATAATAATAGACCTAACATCCACAGTTTACATCTGAGCTTAACTAACAAAAAGAATCCAATTGTTCAGAAATACGAGTTAAACAATACAGTTAATGATATGGTCGATTCTATGAAATATTTGGGAGTAACAGTACAAAGGAACATGAAATGGGACATACACATTAATACGTTAGTAGGTAGAGCAAATTCTAGGCTGCGATTCATAGGTCGAGTCTTGAAAATTGTAATGAACAAACAAAGGAGATAGCGTACAAATCTCTTGTGCGTCCACATTTGGATTATTGTTGTGCCATTTGGGACCCGTTTCGTAAGGGGTTGATCGAAAGTATAGAGAAAGTACAGAGAAGAGCCGCTCGATTCGTAACCGCTTGCTACAGTCCTTATGAAAGCGTCACAGAACTGATTAGTAGACTAGGTTGGGTACTCCCACTTTCACTTACGAGTGTAGTAAAATACTTCTTCCACCAACCTATTTGAGTCGGAAGGACAGGAAAGATAAAATTAGAGAAATAAGGTGCCACACTGATTCTTATATGAATTCTTTTTTCCCTCGTACCATTAGGGATTTGAATGCACAGCAAAGAGATTAGCTTTGGTGCTGAGCACCCTCTGCCACCCACAATATTGTGAATTGCAGAGTATATATGTAGATGTAGATGTAGTAGATTACCGCAAATGGTGTAAATTATTCGCTAATGCTCTGTATTGTTCTCGTCATGAAGTCAAATCTGTAATTTTGAGGCGAAAATTTTCAACTGTCACAGCCAGACTTGTTTTGGTTGTAAACTGCTGTCATATTTTGTAACTTTAACAATCTTCATACAATATACAGAGCAGAAAGTCAAGGACATAATTTACTGAATCGAAACAAGAAAATGTAAAGTCGATCACGAAAAAAAATAGTAATTTATGTAAGCCACAAACGACGACTAGCAGTGGTTTTTTGAAGAAGAAAACATTTAGGCTTATTAAACTGTTAACGTTTAATACTTAATACATTTTTTAATATATTTTTTTTTACTTATTTAGCACACATTTTTAGAGCCTAGTATCTAGAAACTAAAATAGGCCTTAATTTAACACAACAGTTTTACATTTGATATTTCAACAGACAATTCCACAATGAATAATTTCAATTTTTGTTATGTATGGTTTTGGCAATATTTGTACAGTCTTTTCTTCTTGGCACGATACATACGATGTTTGATACAGTGTGCAACTACTGGATTGTATTAAGAATCTTTGCTGCGTATCTTGTTGGTTTAAGAACAGATTATCATTTCCTACCGCGGCCCGCGGCTACGTGGAGTTTTAACACATACAGAGCGTTAAGTGTCACGTTTCTCAGGCAGATGAAAGCACGTAGCACTGGTTTAGTAACACCAATCTGGCATTGAGCAGGCGCAGTGATTAAAACGCTACACTGTCATAAGCATTCATGAGATTTCTACGGAAAATAACCCACAACATTCGTGACTGGATTTGTCTGGAAAAATAACCTAATAGTAATGTGTTATGGAGTTTATAGCTTACATAAAAAAATAAGGAAAAAAAGACAAAATGTTATGTATGGTTCTGCAGAGTATTTCGTGAATTGGATCATATTATTACTGATTCAAGCCCACTATGGAGCGCTTATAACTAATTTTTTCTTGATGCTCGCCTTTGTTCCCAATACCTTTTAAGTCGAGCTAATAATTTTTCCTTTCCTATGAGATGGGTTTACGAGGTTTAGTAATTTTTGGTGGAGAGGACCAGGAGTGGAGCTATCTGCAACTTCAGTGTCGGAAATCCCAGTGGAGTCCAAATCTTTTTGTACCCCACTGAGCCACATGCTCCCTGTCTTATAGCTTCTGATAAGTGAGAAGACCTTCTTGGTGAGCCTGTTGCTGTCCATTGTCAGGTGCCCGTACAACTTCAGCCATCTACATCGCATGTTGGTGTTAGTCGTTTCAAACAGTTGGTACAATTCGCTTTCAGTCGGTAAGTGCCATCCGGGAGCACTCTTGGTCTAAGGATTTTCCTCAGGATATGGCTTTCAGCTTTTTCCAGATCATCCGTGGTGCTTTTCCTGTTTATCAGCAAGGTCTCAGCAGCATAAAAGAACTGAGCTCTGACAACAGTTGTGAATGGATAAAGGATTTTCTAACTGGTCGGTCGCAGTATGTCGTCGTTGAAGGAGAAAGTTCTTCTAATGTAGATGTTACATCGGGTGTACCTCAAGGAAGTGTAATAGGACCACTTCTTTTCTTAATTTTTATAAACGATCTCGGAGACAAAGTGAAAAGCCTTTTTAGATTGTTTGCTGATGATGCGGTTATTTATAGGGAAGTAAGAACCGATTGCTTAGAAATTCAGCGCGATCTGGATGTTATTTTGGCTTGGTGCGCTGAGTGGCAACTTACTCTAAACTGTAAAAAGTGCAAGACAATGAGCATAACTAACAAAAAGAATCCGATTGTTCGGAAATACGAGTTAAACAATACAGTTATTGATATGGTCGATTCTATTAAATATTTGGGAGTAACAGTACAAAGGAACATGAAATGGGACATACACATTAATTCTTTAGTAGGTAGAGCAAATTCTAGGCTGCGATTCATAGGTAGAATCTTGAAAAATTGTAATGAACAAACAAAGGAGATAGCGTACAAATCTCTTGTGCGTCCACATTTGGATTATTGTTGTGCCATTTGGGATCCGTTTCGTAAGGGATTGATCGAAAGTATAGAGAAAGTACAGAGAAGAGCCGCTCGATTCGTGACCGCTTGCTACAGTCCTTATGAAAGCGTCACAGAACTGATTAGTAGACTAGGTTGGGAGTCTCTGGTAGATAGACGACACACGTTTCGTTTAAACTTATTGGAAAACATGGGCACTCCAACTTTCACTCATGAGTGTAGTGAAATACTTCTTCCACCAACCTATTTGAGTCGGAAGGACAGGAAAGATAAAATTAGAGAAATAAGGTGCCGGACTGATTCTTATATGAATTCTTTTTTCCCTCGTACCATTAGGGATTGGAATGCACAGCAAAGAGATTAGCTTTGGTGCTGAGCACCCTCTGCCACCCACAATTTTGTGAATTGCAGAGTATATATGTAGATGTAGATGTAATGACACATTTTAGCATTCTTCGAAATACAGTTCTTGGTGTAAGGATTTTGCGACTGCTGCGTTGGGTTTAGCACATCTATCTAAGATGGAGGTTCCATTTCTACCATTGGGGTGGACCCATTCATCAATTTACGGGAATCGATAGACATTTCCAGTCTTGCCATGCATGGTCATCATCGGGGCTATCCCGGGGTGCCGACTCTCCAAGTACTTGGTCTTTTCGTACGATATATGTAGTCCTGTCTGCTCCACTATCTCTTGGTAGGGTTTAAACAGCAGTGGCAGCATCCGTAGAGTCATTGGTTAGGGCTGCGATGTCATCTGTGAAAGCCAGGCTCCTTATTTCGATCTTTCGTGTTCCGGCTCCAGTGTTGATTGGTTTGATTCCAATTTTGTTCAATGCGAGTTCCCAGGTTCTGATGACTTTGTCGAGCATCAGTTTGAACGGAATGGGTGAGAGGCCAACTCCTTGACTTACTCCAGTTGTGATCTTGAAACTCCTGGACAGTTCCCCTCTGAATTTTACTTTGAGAGAGGTGTCTGTGAGAGTTTGTTCGGTGAGGATGCGTGTTTTATAATCTACACCACTCTCTCGCAGTACTTTGAAGAGTGTTTGGCGGTCAATCGAATAAAAACCTTCTTGAATTCCACAAATGTTACGGTGACATTGACACTTCTCATGTATTTTAATTGGAGAATTGTTTTTAGATTGAAGATCTGCACGCTGCAAGAGCATCTTCGCAGAAACCTCCCTGATAACCGCCAATCGTGTGGCCACACTGATTCTCCACATTGTCACGTAGAATCCTAGACAAAACGTGTAGTCTTCTCGTAAAAGCGATATTCCCCGATAGCTATTGACATCATCTCTGTCTCGTTTTTTTTTTTTTTTTTTTTTTTTTTTTTTTTTGCATAGGATGTATTAGTGCTGTCCACCAGTCGTCAGGTTTCCTTCCGGTATTATAAATCTATATATATAAAGATGAATGTATGTATGTTTGTTAGTTTGTTTGTTCTTCATACAAATCCACAGTTTTCATCCGATCTCGATGAAACTTTGCACACTTATCCTTTGTAACAAGGAGAAAAATACTGCGACGCGTTGGATATGGAGGTCTGTCTACTGTTTTTCCGTGTAGCGGTCATGTAGCTCAGTGGCTAAAACACTGGCTTACTAATGTTTGGGTCGTGGTCACCGGTCCAAATCTCCGTGGAGGCTAAGATTTAAAAAAATTGTTTTTGATCGTAAGAGTCACGCCTGGACCGTCGGTTATTCGGAATGAATGTTAAACTGTAGATATTACAAAGTTAGGGATGCAATGCGAGGCAAATCACAGGTAGTCTTGCAATGCTGTAGGTGTACACTTTTTTACGTTATAATGATCCCTCAGGGGTTGTTCGCAGTCAGTGTGTGTGTGTGTGTGTGTGTGAACCGCAGTAATAATACTATAAATATGGAAGTAAGTCTCTGTCTTTTTGTTACGTTTTGACGACTAAATGGCTATATCGATACTGATTGAATTTGACAAGAAAATCTGTATGAAGGGCACAGGACATTTTTTCCAGTATGATTAACAGTTGCAGTCACGAAATTTTGAGACCTTATCGAATGGTGACAGAAATATGTTGGAAATTGATTTTCTTCAAGAGACAGGTTCGACGGTAGAATGATATAGTGATAGCTTTCCTGTCATATTATGCAGACTAGGTGTTGTTTAGGACCAATCCTTCGTTACTGACAATTTTCTATATTCAATTCTGGCAAAAAAATTCTTAATCCACGCGTATGAAGTCGCGGGTACGAGCTAGTAAATCATAAAAATACTTTTCTCACATAAAACCTAAAAGCTTTTACAGATTGCCTTCTTTGAGAAATCAGTTTAATGCACAGTGTGGTCATGAAACTCTCAGCGAGCGGGTGTTACTCGCACACGGGGTATTTTTTTATTCTTTTCTAGTTGTTTCTCAGCTGCCAACATGCGAACACACTTAGAGTTCATTATACCCAGACAACAGTTAAACGATTAGATAGATAGAGTGTGAGAGAGAGAGAGAGAGAGTTAGCAAATAGCAGAAACAGTATGCTTGTTTTATTATTGTTATTATTATTACTCCGCGATTCACTAAAAGTGTGTGGCGGAGGGTGCATTGCACCTATCGAAAAGGGTTATGGTTTGGAAGGGTTATGGTTTGGAAGGGTTATAAGGGATATGGCAGGAGGCGCCCATGGGCTATTGTGAGGAACCATCCCCGCATTCGCGTGGAGTGATCCGGGAAAACCATGGAAAACCCAGATCAGGATGGCTGGAGTGCTTTATCGAAAGCTACTCCTGTCGGATTTTAAGTTTACTCGCCAGGTAAATCCTTTCTATTCCATTCCCTAATCGCTCGTGGGAAAAATGAGTACAGAAATGAATCGGTTCTGGCCCTGATTTCTCTTATCTTATTTTCGCGGTCATTTCGAGATATGAATGTTGCTGGTAGCAATATTTGCTGGCTGTCATTCCGAAATACGTCTGTCGTGAATTTTTCAATTAGCTTCCTTCGAGAGCAACGCCTTCGGTGTTCCAGGTCTTCCCAACCTAACTCCTTCAACATCGCACTTCACACAGCACAGCACAGCGTCATCGGTCATAGCATAGCTATGTTGATTGTTGCCAGTTCCAGGAGTTGTCCTACTACTGGTGTCGGTGGTCTTCTTTTGAACTGGTTTCTTGTTATGTCCTATCTTGAGGGTTGGTCAATCTGGTTGGGCAAAACCCATCAGCCTTTCATAGCCAGGAACCTAACATTAATTGATCTGGTTGATTTATATAGGAATACTAACTAATGGAGGAATGAGCATATTTACAAGGGAACTTAGTGATCTAGTGGAGGGGTTTATATACATCTGTGTATTTACACGGGAATTTACAATTTCAAATTTTGTTGTTCCTAAGTGGAGGGTTTTTTTTTATTTATTATTATTTTATTTTTAAATTTGTTTTTGTTAATTTTTTACTTTTATTTATGTAGTGAAAATTACAATGGCCGAATTTATATCTAAGGGAGGAGATTCTGTTTATTAATATGTACATCTTGGGGCCTACACATAAAGTTGAGGGGCCTAATTAAACCTATTGGTGGTCTTGGGGATTTGGAGGTTGAGGGGGATATATATTGAAGTGCCGCGTCAGCGTTAGTTTTGGGCGTTTAGCGTCTCGCATGTCCTCTGTTTCGTCACCTATTGCAGCAATTAGAGTATGCTTGGAGATTGAACATTTTTGGAAGAAGATTTCTGATTTTTTCTTGATTGTTTCACCTAGAGTTGGGAAGCAGAGCGCCCTTCTAACTTCCCAATTGTTCAGATACCTGGGCGCGTCCAGTATGATGCGCAGCGCTCTGTTCTCCAGTGCTTGCATTCTTTTAACATAACAGTCGGCCGCCATGCTCCATATCTCCGACCCATAGAGGAAGGTGGGTTGGATTATCGCACGGTAAAGGAGGAGTTTTGTCGCCGTGGATAGGCCGTCGCCTCTCAGCAGGGGGTAGAGGCCGGCTAGCTTTGCTCTGGATTTATTTCTCACGTCGTCAATATGTTTACTCCACGTGAGCCTTTTGTCTAGCCGCAGTCCCAAGTACTTGACTTGGTCCACCCAGTTTAATTCCAGATCATTGAAGTGCAGTTTTACGTCTGGTATTTTGATGCGGTTTGAGAAGATTATGGGTTGGCATTTTGATTCATTTATTTTAATTCGCCACAGATTGCACCACTGTGTCAGTTTCTCTAGGTGTCTCTGGACCTTCTTTATGGCGTATCTTAAATTTCTGTTACTGGCATATATCGTGGTATCGTCTGCATATAGTGACAAGTAACTATCAATTGTTTGCGGGATTTTGTTGACATAGATGTTGAATAAGATAGGCCCAAGGACACTTCCCTGAGGAACTCCAGCTTTAATGTCCTTGTAGTTGCTGTTTCCCTTGTCATAACTAACGTAGAATTGTCTGTTGGTTAGATAGGAATGCAGTAGATGGATTAAGTTGTCTGGCATATTGTATTCGTGCATTTTGTAGAGCAGGCCTTCGTGCCAAACTCTATCAAAAGCTTTCTCAATGTCGATGAATATCGCAGCAGTACCACTTCCTGCCTGCTTTTCTTTGCAGATATGCTCCACAAGCCTTTCACCTTGTTGTACAGTACTATGATCTTTTCTAAATCCAAACTGTTGCGCTATGATTATGTTGTTTGCTTCTAGGAATCTGTTGAGGCGAGTTTGTATGACTCTCTCAAAGATTTTTCCAATTATTGGAAGTAATGAGATTGGTCTATAGTTTTCAGGTTGCAGTCTGCTCTTTCCAGCTTTGGGGATAGCCACAACTTTGGCTATTTTCCAAGCTCTCGGGTAGTAACTAAGAGTCAGACATGCATTATAGATCATAGTTAGAAATCTGATGGCTTGTGGAGGCAGATTTTTGACTTGAAGGGCGGAAATCTTGTCGTACCCAGCAGCCTTCTTGGTTTTTAGACTGCGTACGATAGACTCCACCTCCTCGTCATTTGTTTGTTGCACATAATTCTGCGGTCCGATGTGGATCAAGCGGTTTACTACACTCAGAACATGTTCTTTGTGAGATTCGCTTACATCGTCAGCTGTTTCGTTCGGTCTGAAATGCGTTTCTAGCGTGTCCGCAAGGAGCTGAGCCTTCCCAACAGGGTCGTACACAAGCCCTTGCGGTCCACGTAGAGGCCGAATCGGTTGAGTTGTTTTGCTGACTGACTTCGCAAGTGCCCATGTCTTTTTGTTGTTGTTTTGTACTGCTGCGAGTTTGCGTTGCCATTCTTGATGTCTATGTTCTTTCAGATTCTCTCTGATTTCATCTACTAAGTGGTTGACCATCCCTCTGTCAGTCGGGTCGCGCCAGCGTTGCCACCTCTTCCTGATCCTGTTTTTCAGTGTGATTAGATTTCTGATATGGTCTGGTAGATTTGACTTTTCGTATGTGATTGTAATTTTGGTTGTTGATTGCTTTGTACATTCATGTACAACCAGATTGAATTTGGTTACAGCTTCGTCAATTTTTTGTATTGAGTCTAGAGCAGGTGGCTCTTTGAGGTGCAACGAGACATCTTCCTTATAGTAGTCCCAATTTGTTTGGAAGCTGTTGTACGTCTTTTGCTGTTGATGTTCTTGCAGCTTGACTGACAGAAGAATCGGATTGTGATCGGAGCTAAGTTCGCATTGGGTTGATATTTCCCGCCGCCAGCCTAGTCCTTTCACAACGAATACGTCCAAGACATCCGGTTGATATCTTGCCGTAGTCGGGAAGTAAGTCGGTGCGTCGGGCGCTAGCACTTCAACATTTCTGTTGGCGTGCAGCACCCTAAGCAGACCCCTTCCATTCCGATTGGTAAGTCTACTATGCCAGATCTGGCTCTTGGCATTCAAGTCACCACCTAGTATTACTGTTTCATTCCTATCTAACAGTGCCTGCACGTTTTCTTGCTTCAGTTCCTTCCTTGGTGGATTGTAGACTGCGACTAGATGCAAAGGTTCCCCATTTACTACGAGTTCGACAGCCGTGTGCTCTAGGTCACCAGTGTGTGCGTCAGGAAGGTCTCTGTGGACCAGCCTGTTTTTGACCAGGACAGCGGTGCCCCCTCCCTGCGTCGGTCTGTCAGTGCGTGTCACGATGTAGTTTCTTAATCTAAAGTCATTTCCCGGGTTAAGATGCGTTTCCCCGATGAGTGCAATATCGATGTCATTTTGTTCAAGGTAGTTTAGTAGTTCAAGTCTTTTGTTGGAGATACCGTTGGCATTCCAAGCTAATATATTCAGTATTGTCTTATTTGGTCTCGTCATCGCTGAAGAAATCACTGGCGGCTTGTGCGAGGATAAGTCCCTTTTCTAACATACCTTCGGCATTTCGTAATTTGGTAACCACAGTTTTCACTGTGTTTAACATCTTACGAAGATCGAATTCCTTCAGAAAAGTTACCAGCTCCGCAAAGTCGGAAGCAAATCCCCCAGTTTTGGTCTGGTTTTCAGTCTTATTTTTGTCTTTGCTTTGGTCTGTTTGTCGGTCTGTTCAGTCTTATTTTCGTCTGTCTTTTTACCCCATGCGTTTTCCCTAGGTGGTAGGGAGGGAAACTGCTGCCCGTCAGAGACATTTGGTGCCCCGCCGGAGTCAGCTTTCTCCTTTTCCTTCTCCTTTTTCTGACTTTGGAGTCTGGCATTTCGGGCTTGCACAATTTTCTTGTACAGAGGGCATCCGCGATAGCTCGCTGGATGCTGCCCCTGACAATTTGAACACTTAGGTGGTTCATCTTTTGTTTTTGTACATGTACTAGTAAGGTGTTCCCCAGAGCACTTTACACATCGCACTTACGCTTTCCCTCCAACTATATATACCTGTCACGAATCTTCTTTGGACCTTCTCTAAGGCCTCCATTAACCCCTTTTGATGGGGACCCCACACAGAACAACAACACTCTAAGTGAGGACATACTAGTGATTTGTATACAATCGATTTAACTTCCTGAGTGCATTGATTTAAATTACGACCTAGAAATCGGAGCATACGATTTGCTTTTCCCAATACATTCTCGATATGCACATTCCACGACAATTTATTACTAATTGTTACCCCTAGGTATTTAGCGGAATCCACCATTCTAAGGACAGTGCCATTAATTGTATAATCATAGGTAAATGGTGTCACCTTTTTACTTACACGCATGACTTGGCACTTTTTAGCGTTTAATTCCAACTGCCAATCTTTACACCACGCAATTATTTTCATAATATCGTCTTGTAACAAAGCGCAGTCGTCCTGGGTTTTTATTTCGCAATAAATAATAGCATCATCGGCAAATAATCTTTTCATCCCCCCGATTATGTCGCATAGATCATTGATGTATATGAGAAACAACAGAGGCCCTAACACGCTTCCCTGGGGAACTCCAGACCCCACTTCAGTAACTGATGAACGCTCACCGTCGAGAACTACACAATGCGTTCTGCCCTTCAGGAAGTCCGCAACCCAGTCACATATTTGTCTAGATATGCCGTAACCGCGAAGTTTCCTAAGTAACCTAGTGTGAGGCACAGTGTCAAAAGCTTTTTAAAGTCTAATAGAACCAAATCAACCTGGGATTGCTCATCTATAATTCGGCACAAGTCGTGAATTAAAAGTGCTAGTTGTGTTTCGCAGCATCGGCCTTTTCTGAATCCATGTTGATTTGGATTTAAAAGCTCACCTTCATCCAAGAACCGCATGACATTTGAATAGATGATATGTTCTAAAATCCTGCAAAATATTGAAGTTAACGAGATTGGCCTATAATTCTGAGGATCATTAACATTCCCATTTTTAAACACTGGAGTTACGATAGCGGTCTTCCATTCGGCTGGTATTTTTCCTTGATCCAGAGAGACTGTATACAATTTCATCAAATACGGTGCAATTTCCTTTGCGTATCTTGAGTAGAATCTTGTAGGAATACCGTCTGGTCCGGGAGCCTTATTGGTTTTTACATTCATAAGCAGTTTAGTTATTCCCTCGACATCAAGAGCGAGATCATTCATAATTTTGTCGGTACGATTGTTAAATATCGGTATCTCCTCTGAGTTTTCTATCGTGAAAGCCTTTTTAAATATATCATTCAAAATTTCTGCTTTCTCTACGCTTGTTTCTGATAATTCACCATTTTCTTTAATCAGCGACGGCATAACCTTACGAGAGCCTCTTATTACTTTGATATACGACCAGAACTTTTTTGGATTAGTAATAAGATCTTCGGATAAATTCCTGGCTTGGAATTCTTTAAACGCATCGCGCATTGCCTTACGTACTTCCGCACGCAACTGGACTAATTTAGCACGATTAGATGAGTCCCCCGATTTTTTCACCGCGGCATGTAAACGCCTTTGCCTCCTGAGCAAACGTTTCACTTCCTTATTGAACCAAGGGAAGTTATTACTGTCCTTAATACACTTCTTAGGAACAAACTGGTTTAAACCGGTGCATATTAGTTCTTTTAAATTAAACCAAAGTTCCTCAACATTTGTATTTTGCGTATACGTTTCAAAATTCTTCGCAAAGTGATCAACCATACCCGCATCGTTTGCCTTATCGAAGCAAAAAACGAGTTTCTCTTTGTCATGCTTCAGACTCAGACTAGATTTTAATGTTACCACAACCGCCTTGTGATCACTTATACCGTCTTCTATACAAACTTTATCTACAATATCAGGATTGCTAATTAGAAAAAGATCCAGAATGGACGAGGAATCTTTGTCGCACCGCGTTGGCTCTTCGACCATCTGTTCAAGAGATCTTTCTGCAAATGATTCTAGAAACGTGTGTTGTGGCCGAGAAATTATTCGAATCCTTTCGTACAGACGAGCACGTAACTGTCGGTATGCATCGCGAACATTGCTCCGGGGGGAACCTGGTTCACATTAGACGGCGTGACTTGGCTGCACCGCAGGTGTGCAGCGTAGGTTCTCACTGAACAAAGTTCGAGGCCATCAGTGAGAGGTCCGCGCTTCGAGTCCAGTCCCTTCTCACGCTGCCTCGCACCTGCTTTCCCTCCGGCGAATTAACGTCCGCCTCGTAGCAGTGAAACCAGCGTGAGAATACAGGCGTTTTTTGTGACTAGGGTATACTGAGGCAACGATGATTTGTGGTATTGCTGGCGAGAAGTTATGATTATGTGCATTTCCCAGTGGTCGTTGTCTATGCATGTAGGTACAATGATACTTGTTCCAATTAACGATTATTTTTCTTGAGTCACGAAGGTAACAGAAGTTGGAGCGAATATCCTGCACATGTGATGCAGTCAAACAAGTGAAAAACTTGCCGCGGTGTTTACACTGACATGTTTTGAAAGCGATAATGATTATATTTAATAGTGAGACTGTGTAAGTCTGGTCGGTGCAGTGCAGTGCGGAGTTGTGTAAGTCTTAGGAAGATTCCACAATGATTCCTGTTAAAACCTACACGCAGAAGCAAACCCTGACTACAAGAGTATAAAATAAAAACGTCACATATGTCCCTGATCATTCTCTGGAAATAGAATGAAACGCATACGACACGAAGAATAAAACAAAATTAAATTGCATTGGCGTGGAAATGGCCCACAACATCCATTTGTTGATGATATAGTTATTACGTTTCTTGTAATCTGATTAAACGCCTTCATAAGCTGAATTAACATTACGCATTCAACTGACAATATGAAACTCTATCACTTCAGTTACATTTATAAATCTGTTCATGGCCGTTTCTGTGGGTTTCCTTTGTACACGCTCATAGTAAAAACGACCAGACCGATTTGGATGGGATCTTCATAGTTTGAAAGCTGAGTCTAAATTAAAAACTACGATGTGTATCATGATCTTACGTGAACTGAGGACGGTGCAATAAATGATAAAATGTTTGTAAACTGAGCAGATAGGTGGCAAATATCACTCTTTATTACAGGTGGACACTTATTTCATAAGCTAAGCAGGTAGGTTCCAAAGAAAAACGCTCCACTCTTTGGATTGTGTTAATATTGTTGTTGACTACTTAAGGAAGTCATGAATAATATACCAAAAGAATTTGAATTCAAAATTCGCCGAGGAAAAACACAGGTTAGTAGATGGAAAAGGAAATATAGATGGAAATATAGGTGAGTAGAGAATTTGCCATTGGAACGTGCGCTTTATCACAATTAAATTTAATAAAACTTTGGGTACTTAGTAACATCGCACTCTTGAAGGCAAGGCAATTTAAATGATTAAAAACTAAATTATTCGTATTCTCCGCAGACACTACTCGGTGAAATGTGTTTTTTTCTTTGAGTCTGCCAAATGCGAAACTGCCGGGATTTGCTAATACACTTATATAACCATTATTACTAGAAACTATTACTTGCCTACTCGTCTGATGTATATTTCAATCGGAAAAGCGATGTTAAAACTCTTAACTTGTTCCGTTTAATTAAAGAACAGGCCTTTAAGTAGTTTTAAGATGTTAATTGCAGTTCAATAACTGTTTTAATGTTTTTAATAACATGGAGAGCCACAGAACTGGGTTCTATCCTTAAAAACTAGTCTGATCAAATAAATGTAACTTCCAGGAAAATAAAAATACTCGACCCTGCCAGGATTCGAACCTGGAATCTTCTGATCCGTAGTCAGACGCGTTATCCATTGCGCCACAGGGCCACGAGCTAAGTGTATCTTCAGATAACATTATAATCCCTTATGGATTTGTAATCTCTTGCTTAAATGTAACAATAATTCATAACATTAACTTAAATGCAGAAATACGTAAATATTATTAACTTTTTAGTCATATGCTTATCAGAAACGAAATACTTTGTACTGTGATCCGTCGTTTGTAATATTACACATCATATTGTTGGTTTATTAAATATTTAGGTTATGTATTGACCATTAAATAGTATCTTTATTTGTTAGCTTGGCGGTAGGCAGGGTGAGGCGCTTCTCCCACCCTCAAGGAGTAGAACGAAAAATATTTGAAAAATAAAAATTCCCACTTTTAATATTGAAAAATAAATTTTGTCAGAATTTATCCAGAATCGTCACAGACTAGTGCTTAAATAAGTTAAATACCGGTCTCGGTAGCGTAGGGGCTACGCGTGCCGAATGTCGCCGGTTCGACTTCGGTCGAGGGCCTGGGTGTTTATTGTTGTGTGGATCTGAATGTCGTATCCATCCTGTAGTGTTCATGCGTCCATACTTAGTATCTACATTGTACCGGAGAAACTGAAACACGAGAAGAGTCGATAATCATGTTGAGCAGGCTGTATGGCCTCTGTAGCCGAATAACATAAAAAAGTTAATTGAGTGTTTAATTTTTTTGTTTTTGAAATGAAACTATTTTCAATAAGTATTTTTATTAAGTTCCCTTGTTTTTGCCCTACCCTAAAGCTAATCCTGGCTATGTCCTTGTTTGTTAGTTGGTATTTTTTCACTGTTGTGCACGATTGACTTGTTTCCATTCAATCTTTTGATATAAACTATTCTCATGGGTTAGCTTCGTTTATAGTTTCTGTATTAAGTCTCTATAAAAATCTCATTTAGCCTTCAGCTTATAAATCAGTACTAAAAAAGGAAAAGTAATGTGGAATGAAAGCAGCAAGAAACCATCATTGACTTTTTAAAGCTGTAGTACCCTGTTAAGTTAATATTCTCGGTGGCATTCATAACTATCCTTGACTCTTTATCAGACCAGAAAATATGCCAAGATATCATAAAAATAATTCTGGGATCAATTCTTATCTTCTTCTCAAAGAACTATACTGACAACGATTTATTCTGATGTACTCGAACTATGCCGCCACTAGATGAAATTTTCTCGGAAAAATAGCCTAGAGAGAACTTGATAATGGCGGCAGAGTTATGACCGCCGAAACGTCGCGCTATATAACCGTTCTCACTCGGCGAGAAAATTTCATCTATATACAACGCCGAGAAAGCATCCACTTTTACGCCGCCATTTATTTTAATATATAGATATGGCTATACTCTGTAGTCTGTATACGAATTATTGTAATCAGAAAAATAATATTTAATTTCTGCCATTCATATTTAAAATTTCATAACATAAAAACTATTTTTTTAGTTCAGCAATGAACCTCTGCGAATCAATTTTTACTTGCGTTTATGTTAAATAATGAGCGTACAGGTGGAAATGTTGGAGCATATTTTGTGTTATTCTCCAGTGTACTGAGTTGATATTAAAAACAATATAATTATCTGCATCTGTTGAAAAAATAATCAAAGGAAAGAGAAAATGAACTTTCATCGTTTCTCTCGTGTTTGTCACGTACGTGATTTCGGATCGAATGTTTTGAAACTAAGTCTTGACTGGATTTTATACGGGTTTTAAACAAGACATGGTTGGGTTTGGCGACTATATTAGGGCAGGCGTCAGCCGGTAGGAAACTCTTTACCACCAGATCATTAAGATAATATCATATTATTATTTACTGGTATCATTCCCTTTTATACAATAAGAAATATTTTCTAAAACCTAACGCTTTAAATTAATGTTATTTTGTGATCATGGTAATTTCTTAACTTGTATCTGTTTCTCCTAATTATTCTACGAATATCCATGCAACCCTTATTGCCAATATACGCCTCGTACATTCCGAGCACTTTCTTCACTTTCCTCACTTTCCTCCTGTCTTCAAACAACTCCGAATCCAGTTCCTTTATCATGTTGTGTCGTGCGGTAATTTCAACAGTTCTATTAGGAATTTGACACGTTTCTCCATTTTTTTTATATCTGGCCAGTAGATATGTGTTAAAATGTAGTACCGGCCATGCCGATTTAAATCGAGTTCCTTTCCAGGACGATTTAAGCATCTGGTAGATCCTAAATTTGTTAGAAATCTTCTTAACTGAATTGGGGAAGGGGAGGCGAAGGTGGACGTGGGGAGGGGAGGGGGTGAGTGTGAGATATTATGATGGAACTGCCACGTTTTTGACCAACAATTCCTGTTGCTACAGCAGTTCAGAATTTAAGAGGCGACGGATGGCTTGCAGGTCGTGTGTGCTGTGGTGTCCTCCCTGTTGGGAATCAACGGCAACAACTTTATTTCTTTCGGTAGTGATGAATCTTCAGGGTGACTCATTACCGGTTATAATTTTGCTAAAATCTTGTGAGACTTTATTATTGAGGGCTATACAACATGCATCAACATAATAAATTCGAATGCTAAACCTAGAACAGTACCCAAAAAAAGCACCGAAAAAAATATATAAACTGTGTGAAATACCACATACCAATATGTGTTTTATGTTCCGAAACGGAATACATGATCGGACAGGTCAGTTATTGAACACGAATATGGAACCAAATAACGTACACCAATGAATCAATCCCACTTAACTACAATAAATGCACCATTTCATTTATTTTACACCAGGGGCGGATCCAGGGGGGGGGCTAGGGGGCTCAAGCCCCCCCCCCCAAACGTATCTAGGTCCACCCCTGACATTGTAGTTTTGAGACATTTTTTTCCGACTCAAGGCCCCCCCCCAAAACCAAAGTCCGCTCAAGCCCCCCCCCCCAAAACAAAATCCTGGATCCGCCCCTGTTTTACACCAACTTAATTAGTTGACAAGAGGATAATGAACGAAAAACTAGGTAACAGTAGTACTAAAACTTCATACTTGTTTTTCGCTTATACGGATATTGTTTTTGAATTGGAATAAATAATTTATCAACTGTTCGTAAATTAATGTTGATAATTTACAAGATCAAGAGACAACACCTCTCTCGCACAGCAGCGTCTCTCATGAAACAAATATGACTCTCGTAAAATACACTAAAATGAAGAGACATCCAGAACATAGGATTATTTGGGAAAAAAGTGACTACAACAAATACGGAGAAAGTTGGAAGACAGAAGAAGAAGAGTCACAATCAACAGTCGTAACAATCTCGCTGTATGGAAGCGAACTGGATAACTGTGAGGTCAGGAATAACGCATCGTCTTTGTTTTCTGCCACGAGCAGAGCCCACGGCTTCAGGTAGCTGATGTCTGTCTACCTTGCGAAACCTGATTCCTTTTCGCCGGCATACCAGCCTCCCTATCGGCCTGCCCACACAATGGACTATCTGCAAAGGTGTTCCCTTTCATCATTCTCCGAGAAACAAGCCCGCAACTGCGTCTGTTTCGTATAAATCGTTTCTATGTAGTTGTATGTAACTGGTGTATTAACTCTTATACCACAGGTATTACATATGACGTAAGCGAGAGCGAAAAATGACTTCAACACGCTGAGAATTAAAAAAAAAATATTCTGCTAATTTAAGTTTTCTATTAAGGACTCTATTAATTTGGTATCGTCTGACGCAAGCCTTATCGCAGTCGATATGTTTAGGACGATTAGCCCTGTATTCGCGATAAAGTGTACTTATATTATACAGACTGATAATTTTATAATTAATTCCGTCTAAAACAACTGCTTTGGTGAAGTTTATTTTATTTTATTCATCGGACGTGTATCGCCCTTGTGGTATAGGGCATCGTCAGTGGAGATATAGTGTTAATCCTCACATGCCGGTCTGGAATAGCACTTCATACACTTTCTAAGCATTGTTCATTCAAGTTCCAGTTGAACAATATTTCACTAGTTGTTTCCACACCGCACTTTTGGTTAGAGTGAACATTTTCTGTTCATTTACACATGTGTGTTACACACGATTTGTTTTGTTTACTAGTTACTTTTATTTTTAGACGGAATTAATTACAAAACAACTGCGGAAATATGGCCTGTTACCAGATTAATAATGTATCAGACTGAGTTTGCGATTGAATCAGGGATTTTATGTCACAGTTTCAGTCTGCTAGTACACACGCCAGGGAACCGCAATTCAAATATTACTTGCAGAGAACCGACGTGAATAATACGGAAGTGTGCCTGTGTCTCATCAACAACCGAATTACCGAGCATGGTGAGTGAGTGGTTAACGTTCTCGCCTCGCATCCGGAAGGACGTGGTTTCGAATCCCCGTCCGTGCATCCAGATTTGGGTTTTCCATGCTTTCCCCAAATCACTCCAGCCGAATGCCGGAAGCTTCCTTCAAAAGGGTCATGGCCGAATTCCTTCCTGTTCCTTACCCCCAGTCCTTTACCGCCTCTAATGACCTTGACGTCGACGAGTCGAAAAGAAAAAAAAACCCGAATTAGTGGCAGTTTCAAGGGAAGGTAGTAACAAATTATGTCCACAAACGTGTTTAAAACATTTATACATAACTTAAAATTGAATTTCATATCCACCCAACAACACTTCTTTGACAGCTTACAAAACTCCAACTTCAAGTGGACGAAGTCGTGGGTATAGCTAGTTATGTAAATTAATTACACCTCGAGGCCGAACCAGAGTGTACAGTAGAATCAGCAGGATGTCGGACGCCTGTCTAAGACCTGAGATCCTTATCGATAACGTCAGAACACACTGAAGGCATAATACCCGCAGCGTGCGTCTCGTCAAGCGTATAATAACATCGTGACGGCTGCAAAATGTGGTTAATCTTTGACAGCTTCCATGAGGGCTTCTTACGTCAGCATATAAGTTGCGCGTACGATAAAATGCTGCACTGACCTGTGTAACAGGAAACGTCAGGCTGAGAATGAAAGCACCGCATGTATCCGCGTTAGCTGTACCCGAGTGTTTCTGACCGAGAAACAGTGCTCGAATAATGCATGAACGACCTATTATATTCAAGTAAGGCGTTACTTATTCATGTGGGTGTGAAATGGCGAGAAATAACCTTCGATTCCGTGTTTCTACGAATTTCCACAACTTCTCCGCATTTGAAGAAGGAGTTGTTTCTGATTTCTTTGTTCTAAACCCGGGCTGGAAGAACTAAATGGAGATGGTTTCTCCGCATTGGTAATTTATCTCCTAAGTTCTTGTTGCTGTAACAATGGGTGCCAAGTAAACCATTTTGTTGAAATCGTCATCTGATAGGCTGGGCATTCGTTTCACATGAGGTGTTAAATTCTTCCAACGTCCTCATTCTGCGATAAACATTTCAGTGAGCCCAAATGATCAGTAATTATAAATGATCAGACTTGTTATAAACAGCTTCTAACTACCGAACATATGTCTAAGGCAGCGGTTCCCAACCTATGGGTCGCGACCCACTGGTGGGTCGCGGCGTGTGTTTTGGTGGGTCGTGGAACAATCGAGGTTTTTGCTACAAAAATATAAATTTCATTTCATCTATTAAAAAAAAAATATATCACGATATTTTACAAGTTGAATAATCATGAAAGCTATCAGCTTAAATTAAAAAGTTTTCTTAAACAGTCAGCCGGTATTAGGTAATAACCTCGTTGTGAGTTATAGTAGCGGCAGCAATCGCGGAATCGTTATGGCAACCCCTGAACATCCCCTTTCCCGCCCCGCTCTAGAGCGGAGGTGCACGCGCATACCATCTGCAGTTTTACTTCCGTCATTGTCATTTTCTTATTTATTCTTGAATCGAAACCAAAGTCTTTGATCGAAACAGTCTTTCTCTGCTTGTTAGAGTGAGTTATTGTTCACGTTTTTTTTTTGACTAAGAATACTTTTAATGTGATTATGATAAGTTGGCTGAGGACTGGATCGTGCCGTAAAAGAAAGTATCCAAATGGTGAGGAAACTTCAACCTCAGCGGCTAGTAATAATAAGCTTGAACATGTTACTGAACCACAACCAAGTATTTGTAATTACAATGCACGCAGCGCGAAAAAGCAAAAGACGTATCTGCGAAAGTGTAACCCGGATTATTTGAAATACGGTTTTGTGTTTTCGGGTACTGACGAGGAGCCAATACTTCAGTGCGTGATTTGTTGTGAAAATTTGTCCAATGAAAGCATGAAGCCATCAAAACTTGAAAGGCATTTGTCAACCAAGCATCCTGAGTACACAGGTAAGCCTCTTGAATTTATCTTTCGAACAAATCTACAAATGGAAAATTCGGTGTCAGGCCAACAAAGCAAACAAACTACCATAGCGTCTTACCAATTATCCTTGTTAATAGCATCACCTCATCGAGCTGACGGCTGAAATTCCAGGATTAGTTAACAAATTAAAATGCCACTAATGTTCCAAGTCATAACTTGGTGGAAAACACTCACAAATCCCATTTGAGCTGTTGACTGGTAAGTTTACCATTGTGTTTTCCTGCATCCAGTCTTCCATATTTCCAAACATTTGGGAGCAGTAAAACACAATGATAAACCTACCAATCAACCACTAACGGGTCTTCAGGTGGTTTCCACCAAGAAGAGACTTGGCAGACCAGTTGCATTTTAATATGTTGATCGAGTTACTTCTAATCGTGGAATTTCAGCAGTCAACTAGCTGAGGTGATGGTCTGTGCAGTCCCTCCGGTCTATAATATGTTTGTTGTTTTATGTATTATCAATTCTTGTTTTTTTCGATAGTATATACTTTGTTCGAAAGTTTGCTTCTTCGTAGGATAGGATAGTCGATATCGTATCGAGGTTATACAACAGTTCCCATTCTGATATTGGATACTCTCATATTATGTGGGTTGCGAAAAAAATTTTTTTACATAAAAATGGGTCGTGTCCCAATAAAGGTTGGGAACCGCTGGTCTAAGGGTATTCCAACGCATGCCCGCAGTGAAGGCGTTTCTTTCAAATGGACCTAAGCTTCTGAGATATTCGCTTGTCAAAATCTCCAAGCACTTAAAATGCAAACTACGTTCTACATTGACCAACCCACGTATGCCCTTGCTGGATGATCAGAAATCGTGCACCATTGCCGAAGTTTACAATGGCCAGAACTGATTTTACGATCAAACCACAACCAGTGAACGGTGTCTCGGGCTTCTGCCACCGACACAGTGCGTTAACCTCCTCGGCCACAACGCAAGCTTTTTTTCCTGTCCTCTCAACATATCCCTTCCAACCTACATCCTCAACTATCTGATTCATATTTTCTAATCTCTATATTTTTTAACGTTCAAAGGATTCCTCCAGAATGTCTTTAGTATTTGCTTATCTTTTTTCGCAGACCATATCCAGGTCTGGATACAATTATAAATCACAGGGGATCTGCACTGTTTTATTTCTCAGATTTTTTTCCCATTAAACATATCAATTCCATTTATAACAAATAACGAATCTTCTCTTTTCGTCTAACTCAAAACTTTTTATCATTCTGTTAAAATCCAAAAAAATAATAATTCCTTCTTTCTTTTCTTATTTCTCTATTCCTACGATATCCTACCGCAGTGGCCTTTTTGTTTCAACAACGGGTTCAATGTTTCGAAGACTGTTTTTAACTCGAATCAAATAATATATGTTGATAATGATCACACAACATTTTTTTTCGTAGAACGTAAATCTTTCCAATTCCGCAGCCTTAGACTCCTCTACACTACTGTTTGAGGTAAATTTTGAGGTCACTGATTATTTAGCTCTGTGAGGGGGAACGTGTGGCCTGTGTAATACAGCCCTTGATGTAACTCCGATCTTTATACTTAGTCATCACATAAATAAAAAATTAACCAGTCCAGCATATTTTAAAATATGACCCACCATCCTCTCCGTTCTTTCGATAAGACTATTACAAAAACTTCTTTCCTCACCCATCATTTCCAATTTAATTTAATTTAATTGCAATGGAGCACAGGCTCCGGTGGCAATTTCCCTACACACCCATCTTCCCCCTATCCTGCACCCACCTACATTTGCCCTCTACAAATTTTATCTTTAAATTCTTTCAAAGTTTTCGGTAAATTATTCATCGTTTCTATTGGTAACTCATTCCAATCCCTGACACCCTTACCTAAAAAAGACAATCTTCCCACACCCTTGTGCCTGAAATCGAGTGCCAGCTTGTGGTCATGGTCATCTTTTCCCTTCCATGCACTACTTTTCATACCTATTGCAATATCTTTCCATGACTCATCGCCAGTATATGCCCTGTACACTCCCATGACCCTCCTCATCCTCCTCGTGTCTTGCAATGAATCCCATTCCAGCTCCTTTATCATATCAGTCACTGATTGCATTATGCGATAATTTCCAGAAACAAATCCAGCAGCCCTTTTTTTGCACCCTCTCCAACCCCTGTATTTGATACGTAAAATGAGGGTCCCATACTACACTACCATATTCGAGCAATGGTCTGACCAAAGTATTGTAACCCAATTCCTTGACTTCTCTCGTACATCCCCTCATCATTCTCTCCAACAAGTGCAGAACTTTGAAACCTTTTCCTACCACCTGTCCTATGTGTCCTGCCCAGATAAGTTTGTTACCAAAAGTATTTCCAAGATATTTACATTTCAAGTCTTCAGCAAGCAATTCTTTCCCCACCTTATATTCATAATTAACCTTTGGTTTTTTATTTGTGTATCTAATAAGCTGACTCTTCTTTGCATTTATCATCATTCCATGTTTACCAACCCAATTAGATATCCTGTCCAGATCACCCTGCAACTGTTTATAATCCTCTATCGTTTTGATTCTTTTATACAGCATTATGTCATCTGGAAACAATCTAATTTCAGATAGTAAACAATCAACACAATTATTCATTAGAATAATGAATAGCAATGGTCCCAATACGCTACCCTGTGGCACACCCATTTTTACTTCCACTTCTTTTGATACTACATTTCCTACCCTAACTTTCTGTTTTCTACCTTTTAAAAATTCTTCTACACAGCAAATGACTTTCGTACACGTTCATTTCGTACTTTATATGTCCACTTAATTTTCAGTATTCTTCTATAGCATCATGATAGCAAATGATTTAATTTCCGTTGTTTCTGGTATTACTAAAGTCCATGCTATGTTACCATGCTGTAGAGATTGAAAAAGTTTTTTCTACTTCCTAGCTCAGTATTTGAAAGTGAGAGATTATCTTTTTGAATAAGGTATTTTTCGCTAGTGCTATTCTGCTTTTAAGATAATTCTATTAGTACTTTTTATGGTTAGTAATATTTTCCGGTATGTTCTGTTTGATTCAGTAGGTCAAGTTAAAAGTAGTATCATCGGCAGGTAATACGCAAAACAATGAACCTGCCTATCAACGCTCATAGGATAGTGCTGCTTCCAGTGCTACCAGTTTCGTTAGTTTCGTGTCGTGTATGCCGTATGTTAATAGCGTGCCGACAGATGTCCCGGAGCAGGATCTGACTTGTGGGTTGTGGGGTGTCGGCCACCACGGAGTCTGGAATTCCAGGCTCTCCAGCCACACGTGGCGGCCACGGCCTTCGCTGTTCCCGCCTCCTTAATAGCTCTTCCCGCTCCCATCCCAGCCATAAAATGCATTAATTCAATCACTCCGGCTCGCTCTCCAGATATACGTTCTTCTCGTTCTGTTGCCTAATGGAGCATTTAGCTTTACGACTGCAATATTTCATTTTGCACCACCGATATTATAAGTCCTTTTTTGTGGCGGGAATAAAAAGACTGGATGAAAACAAGAGTAATCCAGAGGTGTGCAAAGCACCGAAGAATCGAGTCGCAAGACTTGTCTTAAAAACTTAGGATATAATCAACAAATCACATTATACCAGCAACCTTTAATTTGTACTTTATGCTAAAAGTAGCATTAAGAAGGAAAATTTGTATCCATCTCTGTCTTTAAAAAAAAAAAAAACTATGAACAACAGGAGTTTTACGTAGCGTGATGGGTGAGTGGTTAACTCTCTGGCCTCGCATTCGGGAGGACGCCGGTTCGAATTCTCATCCGGGCATCCAGGTTTGGATTTTCCACGGTTCCTCAAATCACTCCAGGCGAATTCCGGAATAGTTCCTTCAAAAGGCCATGGCTGAATTCCTTCCCGTTCCTTGTCCCCAGTCCCATCCCGCCTCCCAACGAGGCGTAAAGACATAAGTATAAAAAACAAACAAACAAAAACTAGAGTTTTCACTTCTCTCCTACTTGCATGCCGAGCTCTTAAGCCATCAGGAAGGAAACCATTCATATAAGCATAAATATGGAGGTTATTTTCCAGATATTATCACTCCTGTTATTCCCTACCAACTACGTTGGTGGGAGAGTAAGCGAGAGTGATAAAATAGAAGATAAAAAGGAATTCAGTAACAAGCAAAACACCATGAATGATTTGATTTTAAAAACGAAAGATTATTTTCATACCTACGACAGTGACAACAAATGTCATCATAGAAGGGTCCTTTAAATTTAAAAATAATACTGTATATCATACAAGAGAAAGACAAACATTAAAACTTTTTTTTTTTTAATAGCACCCTCACATTCAGTTCAGATAGCAATAGCAGCTAACGAGGAAAGGAATAAAGTGATGCATGAAAGAACTCGTCCATTACATTGGCATTTACCGAACAGGCAAAAAAAAAAAAAGTTTCCAAGGAATATCAAAGGAGCTCACAACTCAGAAATCCAGGTTACAATTGTGAGCAGCTAAGGCTGTCGTTCCCCTGGCTGAGGAGGAATGTTCAAAAATCTACCATGGCTATGACAAAGGATGGCTGAAATGGTAGTATCTGAATAAGCTGAGTTTAGGAGTGGGCAGATCCAAGGTTAACCCACCAGGACGGGATCGATAATACCAAGTGCGATTGCTGAGAAGATCAGACTGATCAACACATTTTCTAGTGTTACTTGTGTCGAACCTCCTGTACGGAAAATGACTTATTGGAGGCTTCGGAAAATGCACTGGAGGTGGCCGGGTCTTGGTCCAGTATAATTTCATGTTCGTTGCTGTGAAATGTGTATATTTCTGACATAAAAATAAATAAATAACAAGTTTTTTGGGATGAAAACATTAGGCCATCAGGAGAATGGATGAAGGATTTTATCAAAACAGCCCATACGGTTCTAAATAAAAACACCGTCTATTAGAAACTGGTTATTAACTCATATAGACTCAGACGCGTTTCGTCGTTATGAAACAGGACATCTTCAGTGACTGTGAATGTACATACATAGTGGTGTTAAGAAATTTGCAGTATTAATATACATAACTAACTAATAACAAAATACACTCTACTTACGAATTATGGTGAAGACAGTTATAGGGCGGTCGGGGACAGCTCTATCTGCACTTTTTTTACAACCAGAACTATTTCTTGCAAATCTGGTTGTAGGCCATCTTCCGCAGTTGTTGGATAATAGATTATAAATCAAAATTCCGTCTGGAACAACTGTTGATGTTACTGTTTTCTTTATTTCCATACGCGTTTCGCCCTTATGGTGTTGGGCATCGTCAGTGGAGCTAGGGTGATGGTATCTACATGGCGATCTGGAACAGCACTTTATGCATCTTACAGATCTTCTATTTCACAATTATAAAAACTGTTTTACACATATTACTGAATAAACACTGGCATTGTATCCATTGCAACTGCAAACTTCTTGTTTCGTTTGTCTGCTACATTATATACATAGATGT
>JARYHS010009186.1:37183777-37229970 GCA_031002005.1 Vandiemenella viatica | reverse complement strand
CATATTCTTAACTATCGTTATTAAGGTACTCGATGTGAAGGAATTATTGAATGGCATGAATATATGATACAATATCACAAATTTAAACATAAACGAAAGTGAAACAAGTTTTCAGAATTAATCAAACATCTACGACAAAACCAACATCGGATGAAATATTAAAACTGAAACACATGCAATATTAATATTAAATATTTTTGAATGAAGAAATAAAAATGCAGATAAAGCAAAGAAAGATCGAGCACATTCAAAATACATCAGTCTTTGATCGAGGTCCAACGAATAACTTTCTAAAAATACATGCACCTGTGTACTTTTAGAAATGAATAGTAGAGAGGCCATGATGAAGAACAAGAGGAGCATTTGGTATCTATTAGTGTAGAAGGATGATTAAAATTAAATTAAATGCGTTGGAGAGAAACGAAACGAATAGGCAATGAACAAAAATTACGGAAGGCTTGAAGCAGAAAGGGACAGTACGGTGGTTCATATTTGTTAATACTTGAAACGGAGAAACGGAAGTGTAGGGAAAACATAGAATGTTACAGAATGTCGAACAGGATGCGAAGTATGTTTTGTGGATGAATACAGCTTACAAAAAGTTAAGAAACTCATGTACGAATCGATGAACTAACTGATGGTGGAAAACTATTTTCAATTGACATTCTTGTCAATAACATAAAAAAATATCAATCACGTTGAGCTGTACTATAAATAAAATACTGATTCTCATTTTTCCGAGTTTATTTCATCGTCAGGAAGGCTACAATTATGCAGTATTGTGCCTTCACAATCGATTTTGTGCGCATTGAAGACATGCTTATATGCATATACTACAATGCGATCATAGGCTAAAGTTTTTGTATTGTTTTAGCTATCTAACTACTCTGGGGCTGACTATGAGAGTTCTCACGTTTTATACCGTTTCATGTGAGTATCGTAAACATTCTCCATCACCTTCCATTTAGGCCGATATTACTATCGTTTTCAAGATATGTGGCAAAAACATATAATTTGCATATGTAAGTTTCTGTTACGTTTGTGATTGCAGGTTTTTTTTTATTTTTTTTTTTTTTTTTTTTTTTAAAAAAGCCAAGTGTAAAAATTATTTTCCACTTATTTTAAAGCATACCCTCGAAAAATTCCTTCAAGATAAATTTGTCACCACACCAACTTTAAAACAATTTTTAAATTTCAAGTTCGAATTTCTCGGTCGGCAGTTGTACGAATCGATCCAACGCCGTTCGACAGGAAATGTTATACGCTTTCAGAATATCACCAAGCACTTTGGCCGGTTTTCCTTCTTTTTTTCATTTTAATTCAAAAACTAGCGAGAATCTGTATTGATAAGTTCGGGTCTATTTGGTAATACGATACCGCCGGAACTTCTTTGTGCCGCAACATGTACATCTATATCTACATATATACTCTGCAATTCACAAAATTGTGGGTGGCAGAGGGTGCTCAGCACCAAAGCTAATCTCTTTGTTGTGCATTCCAATCCCTAATGGTACGAGGGAAAAAAAGAATTCATATAAGAATCATTTCGGCACCTTATTTCTCTAATCTTATCCTTCCTGTCATTCCGGCTCAAATAGGTTGGTGGAAGAAGTATTTCACTACACTCGTAAGTGAAAGTGGGAGTACACATGTTTACCAATAAGTTTAAAAGAAACGTGCGTCGTCTATCTACCAGAGACTCTCACCCCAGTCTACTAATCAGTTCTGTGACGCTTTCATAAGGACTGTAGCAAGCGATCACGAATCGAGCGGCTCTTCTCTGTACTTTCTCTATACTTTCGATCAACCCCTTACGAAACGGGTCCCAAATAGCACAACAATAGTCCAAATGTGGACACAAAAGAGATTTGTACGCTATCTCCTTTGTTTGTTCATTACAATTTTTCAAGATTTGACCTATGAATCGCAGCCTAGAATTAGCTCTACCTACTAACGAATTAATGTGTATGTCCCATTTCATGTTCCTTTGTACTGTTACTCCCAAATATTTCATAGAATCGACCATATCAATAACTGTATTGTTTAACTCGTATTTTGAACAATTGGATTCTTTTTGTTAGTTATGCTCATTGTCTTGCACTTTTTACAATTTAGCCTAAGTTGCCACTCAGCGCACCATGTCAAAATAACATCCAGATCACGCTGAATTTCTAAGCAATCCGCCAAATTCCTTACTTCCCTATAAATAACCGCATCATCAGCAAACAAATCTAAAAAGGCTTTTCACTTTGTCTCCGGGATCGTTTATAAAAATTAAGAGAAGAAGTGGTCCTATTACACTTCTTTGAGGTACACCCGATGTAACATCTAGATTATAAGAACTTTCTCCTTCAACGACGACATACTGCGACCAACCAGTTAGAAAATCCTTTATCCATTCACAAAGCAGATCCGACATACCGTACGCTCGAAGCTTCTCTAAAAGGCGGTTGTGTGGCACAGAGTCAAAGGCTTTCTGAAAATCTAAAAAAATTGCAACTACTTGTGAACCTGCATCATTAACTTTCATTAATTACATCGTGTGTAAATAGGGCCAGCTATGATCTATTCTTCCGAAATCCGTGTTGATTTGTTGTAAGCAAATTATTTTCATCTAGAAAATTCATAATGTTCGAGCATATAATATGCTCCATAACTCTACTACAAACAGATGTTACAGATATCGGACGATAGTTTCCAGAATCACTTCGATCACCTTTCTTAAAAATCGGAGTTACTTGCGCGATTTTCCAGTCTGAAGGTACTTTTTGCTCTTCTAATGATTTACTGAATATATCAGACAGAAATGGCCCGATTTCCGCCGCATACTCTGAAAATACTCTTACTGGAATTCCATCCGGGCCCGGTGCTTTCCCCCACTTCAGGAGCTCTAATTGCTTAATGATACCTGCAGTATCAATTTGTAATGATTCCATCACCAACTCGACACGGCGTGGCAAAACGGGAATACTATCCTTATTTACATGAGTAAATGAATTTTTGAATACAGTATTTAGAACGTTAGCTTTATCGCGGCTTTCATTAACCTCGGAACCTTCACGAATTAGTGCTGGAATATTGCTGTTGGTACAATTGACTTTTCGTACAAGTAACGATGTCACACCAGTGGTATAGATATCTGTAAACGCACACAATCTCGTAGGCGAGCAGGAACTACAAACAAAACTTCGTTCATTTTTTCACTAATTACTGTGTTAGCACACTCGACCAGGGATGATATCAATTTATTGTGTATTTGATTGAATAGGACTCTTGCTATCCATCTTTTTTATTTACTTTGAAGTGCGTATCACTTATATTTGGACTGAGCTCTGAAAATTTCCAATTTTAAGTCTAGAAAATTTGTTCGTGCTTCAGAAATGCTCTAAGATAAACAGTAGCGACACTGTTAACGCCATATTTCTAGTATTTTCATCTACCAGGCAGGTAGCCTCATGGAATTTGGAACCTTTTTCCCAGCACTGGTTGTACCGCCTACAGTATAAATTTTTTATGTTTTGAATTTTGTTGATGAAAATTTACTTTTTACGTAGGTCTTCTGATGTTTTGCTAGATGATAATGTCTGATTGCCTCACTAAGCATGTTCCATTCGGAATTTCCAGTAACTACTGGCGAATAGCTCCATGGTTTTGTATTGCTGGGGTCGCTGAGTATAATGCAGCCTTCGGCGCGGGTAGCTTTCGTTAAGTTTTACCTGTGTTGTCTGTCTTTAACCCAAGCAATACTGCAGACAGTAATTCATCATCAGGGGACTATAATTCACTGGAGCTGGTTCTAAGGCCTACCAATAAAGACAACCCCCACTTTTTTTATTCGATTACGTCATCACAGAAGTACGAGTGACATGAAAATCACTGATTTTGACATATCAAATATAAACAACGATGGAGGCTACGGAATAAGTGAAAGCGTGGAATGCGTTTTGCAGAACGCTGCGCTGAAAATGCTTACAGAGAAGAATATACGCGGTCCAGTCCTCAAATGTACTATCCCTGCATGGTAACTTCCTTGTTTGTTTCCATTAACAACCAGAATATATAGTCACGAGAAAGACAAATTTCGGCCTAGAAGATACGCGAAGGGTTCAGTTAAAACGTTGCCGTAATAAACTTCAGCAACACGCAGCCGATCATCCGATTAAAGGAATGAGGTATGAAATTTCAGCTGCTGTAACATTCAAAAGGTGTAGAGACGTATTCACTTTGACATTTACGGAAGGAGTTTCGACTATTATCGAATCACTTTTTTTAAAGTTAAAAACCAAGCCAGTAACTTTGCGCGAACAATCACTGCTGTACTGTGCTACTTTCCGCTATTCAGTTGTTCGTCATGGCCATATTGTTCTATTATTTTACCAATTTCCTTGCGGAAATGGGCCACTTGCAGATGTCGCTTCGTCTGATACTGTCCGCTGTTTCGATGGCTATATCCTTGTTACCGCTCGGCCACGCAGCAAATCCGAACATCATTCATTTATTTATTTCGAGACTGACTTGTGTTTCGTGTCGTTTAATTCGGCTGTGGCACCTGAAATTTGAGACATTTTTTATTGTACGATTTCAATTTATTGATTTTAATTCTTCGTAACAATTTTCATCCGTATTTCAAGGTTGCAGATAAAAAAATGTCATTACAAATATCATTTACTAGAAAACAAAATTGTTTTAGATTTAATTAACTGCTACTTTTTGCTATTCCTACTCATCGTACTGCAATAATTTTTAACCGACTTCATGGTTTTTTTTAAATTTTATTTTTTATGTTTGTTCAGCAATATCTTCGCTAATTGTAAACGGATTTTAATGAAATTTTGTGAGTGGGTAGGGTATACCTTCAAAGTGGTCCCATATAAATTTCATTGAGAAACCACGCTCTATGCCCCTATAAAACCCTTAATTTTTTAAATAAAAAACCACATTTTTTATCAGGTTTCAAATTAAATTTTCACACTGTTACTTTAAAACAGGAAGAAAAATACTGCCAACTTTTGGTTTGCAGAAAATGAATCGCTCTCCCCCTTTACACCATTTAATTTTTGTCAATGTTCTTTATACACAGCTACAGTCGATACCATTTAACTGATCTCCATGATCCCCTTTACATCCCTTAATTTTTATACAAACCCGCATTTTTTATCTTATTTCGATAGAACTTTGCACATGTATACTTTAAAATAAAGAGAAAGTTACTGTCAACATTTGGTCTGCCAAAGCCCAACCCCTCTTCCTTTTTCAAACCCCTTCATTTTTGTCAATGTTCTTTATGCAAAACTCGGTTCGACACCGTTTGACTGATCACCATGAAAGTTGGCACTAATATATATTTTTCACAAAGAAAGTTTCTCACCCAAAAATCAAAAAACCATCCCCTCTCCCCGATTACACCCCTTAATTTTTATAAAAACCCAGAATTTTTATCTGGTTTCAATGCAACTTTGCACACTTTTACTGTAAAACAAAGAGAAAAATAGTGTCAACTTTTTGTTTGCGAAAACTGTACTCCTCTCCATTTTTCCACCCCTTTAACTTTTGTCAATGTTCTTTTTAAAAAGCTACAGTCGACACCGTTTGACCTATCTCCATGAACGTTGGCACATATATGTATTTTTTTCATAGAGAAGATTTCTGACTAAAAAACCAGAAACTACCCTCTCACTTTACACCCCTTAATTTTTATACAGACCCATAGCTTTTATCCGATTAAGGTGGAACCTTGTAAACGTATATTTTTTTTAAAAAAAAGAGAAAAATATTTTCAACATTTGTTTGATAAAAACCCAACGCCTCTTCCCCTTTCCACCCTCTTAAATTTTGTCAATGTTGTTTAGAAGAAGGTACAGCAGAAACCATTTGATCAATCACTATAAAAGTTAGTATAAATACGTATTTTTTATGGAGGAGATTTCTGATTAAAGAAATATAATAAACCAACCCCTCTCCCCCTTTATATTCCTTAATTTTTGCACGAACCAAAATTTTAATCTGATTTCGCTGGAAGTTGGCATGCACATACTTCAAAACAAAGAGAAAAAGAAAAAAACTGTCCACATTAGTTTTACAAATCCCAATCACTGTCCCCTTTCAATCCCCTTAATTACCGTCAATGTTCTTTATACAAAGCTACAGTTTCTACCCAATTTTGAAAGGCGTATGTACACGTGTACTTCAAAACAAGCAGAAAAATACTATTTACATTTGGTTTAGAGAAGCCAAACCCCTCTCCCCATTTCTGTCCCCTTAATTTTTGTTAATGTTCTTTATTCAAAGCTACAATTTCTATACGATTCTGCAGGATCTTTGCACACGTATATTTTAAAACATACAGAAGAATTCTGTTTAAATTTGGTTTGTAGAAGCCCATTCCATCTTCCCTTCTACCCCCAACCCTCTTAATTTACATTGTTCTTTATAGATACCCAAAGTTTTTTTTTATCAGATTTAGATGAAACACTGCACATGTAAACTTAAAAACAAAGAGAAACATTATGTCTAAATTCTGTTTACAAAACCCAACTGCTCACTACCTTATCCCATTTAATTTTTGCATATGTTCTTTACACAAAGTAACAGCTTTTATCTGGTTTCGATGGAACTTTACACACGTATACTTTAAAACAAACACAACACAACATTGTTACAAAAACCAAAGTACTCTTCACCTCTACATCCCTTAATTGGTTTTTATACATACCTACAGTTTTAATCTGATATCAATAGAAATTTACACACATATACTTTAAATGGGGAAATAAAATACAGTCTACATTTGGCATGCAAAAGCCCAATCACTCTACCCTTTTATCCCCACCCCTTTTAATTTCTTTATAGGAATCTACAGTTTTAAATCCCCTCAAAATCAACTCAGCTATTTAAGTCATAGCAGAATATTCACAAAATGTCTTAACATGCACCTCAAATTTTAACTTGGATCCCAAGCTTTAACGTTGTGAAACCAATTAAAAACCTATATTTTCTGCGTGATGCCGGGACAAACAAATATATACCAGTGACAGATTTGTGTATGTGGTTTGCATTAATGCCCAGATGTTACATGTTTTGATTATTGAGAAGCAGCTTTAACAAATGTTCTGATTAGGTTGCAACACAGCCTGGACCAAACTGGCATTCCTCAACACAGCATCCAATTCACCCAAGTTGTCGGGGTATATCAAGCCAGAATTTTTGTTGAAAGCAAGCGCCTTAGCCACTAAGCTACCAAGCTAGCAGGAAGACGCAAAATGAGAACTGTTGCGGCATATTTAAAATGCAAAATAAACTATAACACCACTAAAAATTTAATAAAAAATAATTGTTTAAAAAATATAAAAACCGCCTAAAAAAAACACTACAAATTTTCAAATAACTTTATTCCTTGCTTAGAAGAAAATAAATCTAATGGACTGTATTTTACATTATTGTCATTGAAGTTTTTACATTAATCAGTTATTTTTGGAGTCGGTGCCAGCCAAAGCAAGGGAAAAAAAGATAAAAACAATATCTTTATCTAAAAATAATGTTACTACTTATAGAAACATGTTTCAACAAAAGTGAAATATTCAGATGATACGCAGATATGATACTAACTGTAAGGCATTTACTGCATGATACAGCCTACCAACTACACTGTAGCACCAGAGATATGCCCCGACGACGTCGAACCACAGATTAAAATACTAATTTGTGCCCCTAAACTGTCTCCCGCAATAACAATATCTGCCTCAGTACATGCTGTATATTATTCGGAATTTTTGTTCGTACACCCCGTGTCGCCTCGAACAGAAAAATAAGTTCAGTAATTCGTTCTTCGCGATGTGACAGCTGACACCGACCCCAAAAATAACTGATTAATGTAAAAATTTCAATAACAGTTACGTAAAATACGGTGCATTTAGATTTATTTTCTTCTAAGCAATGTATAAAGTTATTTTAAAATTTTTAGTGTTATTTTTTTGAAGGCGGTTTTTATGCTTTAAAAAAATTAATTTATTTTCACACTGTTGAAATTATTTAAAGCTTCCACTAACGCTACCTGGAAATAAAAACCACATAAATTATTATTTTTTCAATCTATAACAGATATTACGAGCAAGAGTTCCTATAGGAGATTATTACTTCATAAGAATCCAGTTTTATGGAGAAAAACAACACTTTGCCTCGGACAGAAAGTGCATCTAAACGATCTCGTTTTCTTCCATCATGTTTTGTTATCCATATTAAATTTCTGTTTCTTTCCTTAAATTTCCAGTGGTGGACGGTACTGTAGCTGTAAACAGAATCTGTTACCTGTATGACTCATATTCGCATCCGTTACAGACTTGATCCAAATTTCCACAACCACGAAAGGTAAACTCAAATGCACGTAACACAATATGATTATAAGTGCCTATTCAACAATCGTAAGTGGAAAATCTTGGTTTTTAGGATTTTGAAGCGAAAGGGAAACGGAGCTTCATTGCTATCGATCTGCTGTATGTCACAGATCTTCGGTCTAGCCTTCAGCCATCGGCTCATAAACGGAATAATTTGAAGCTTCGCGCTTGTGCATTCAGAGATTTTCTGTATAGTACGCGTAATTCTGTCGTGTCTCACAATTTAATACTGTTTTGGCTCGTAAAAGAATGAACATAACACCACTTTCACCCAAGCGATGGGGATATATCAAGACTGGAACTTGATATTTGAGTTCTGTCGGAAAACATGTATCTTCTTACATTTAGTTATCACTGGCTGTTAGGTATATTACGATTTCGGAAGTCAGTTTCAATGTTATTTTCGCACTGATATTGTTCTTATTAATGAATGAATTTTGGGAATTATTGGTAAGGACTTACCAAGCGTGGTGGGTGAGCATTCTGGAGGACTTGAGTTCGAATCACCGTCTGACCATCCAGATTTCTCTTTTCCATGGTGTCCCGAAATCACTCAAGGCGAATGCCGGGATAGTTCCTTCAAAAGGCCATGGCTGAATTCCTTCCCGTTCCTTGCACCTCTTACCTCTAACGATCTCGACGTCTGCAAATGTAAAGGCGTAAATAACGTTTGTTGTAGAAAAAGTGTATAGTTTTTTGGAATAATTCCGACGCTGAATTCTTGAAATGCATGAATCCTGAAAGGGAATCACATTCTTAAAGAACATCAGTACAGAGTTGCCAGATCTATAGGTTAGAGTGTGCAAAAGAGATTCACAATAAATAGTAACGGACAGAAATATCGAAATCTGCTGGCACTGATCATTACGCGGATTTAAGATTTCTGAAGAGTTTTTCGTATTTTACTCTATAACTTGTTGGTCGCTGTTTTAAGGAAATATTAATTGAAGCCATCAGCTTGATCATGGTCCCGTTCCATTAGCGAGTTCGGTAAAGAGTGGAACGCAGAAATGCGACCAGTGAAATCCAAGTCCTGGAAATAATTAAAACACACTCCTTGATCTACAAGACAATTGTCCTTAAAATAGAAAAAAACATTAACGGCAACTGATTTCTCTGGCTTTACCCGCCGTAACTGTACATTTTTTTCATCTTAATTTGTTTAGTATAATCCCTTTTAAGATTTGTGGAGTGCATTTTCATCTTGTATAATTTGATTAAGAGGTCATTAAACCTAGACAAAGCGAATTATTGACTAAGAAGAGCTTAAGCTGTATTTTAGAATTATTTTGACTCTGAATTAAGTAAATCACGTAACGCAAAAATCTGGATGGTAATAAATTCCACCCTTAGCTAGTTTTTAGAGCAGGATTTGAGAGTAACAGAATGCTGGAAAAGAAACAAATTCAATAAATTCCAAAAAGGTAGTTTTTTTCGCTGGCTTTAGTTATAAGAAATGTAGAATTTTTATTTTAATACTGTTATTTTTAACCATACAAAAATGAACATTTAGGCAATCCATTTTGATGTTGTTTCAAACGTTTAGTTTGATGCCATGAGAAAAGAGACTTAGGAAATTATTGGCGGAGACTGAAGCGATCAAAGTCTTTCAGGTGTGATATCTCGAAGTTATGGATCATTTTCCTCGATTGCTGATAATACCGATAAATAAATACTGCCTAAGCAATTGAATTTTTGATCGTGTGTTTGTGATTTTCCTTTTTGCTATTTGTTTTCCACTATTTGCTTATCAATATTGTCAGCAATCGAAGGAAATAGTTCACAACTTCTAGAAATGAAAGCAGCCTTGTCAGTCTTTTCCAGTGGATCTGTACAAACAGTTTAAGAGCACACATTTGAAGCTGCACAAGAGCATTCAGAACAATTTAATAAAAATTGAAAATTCATGAAAAACATTAAATGAACAAAAAATCAGTTTCTTTGGCAGTATTTATTTGTCAGTCTTTCAATATGATATCGAGTGGATCAAACCAAAACAGGGTCTACTATCCGGGTCCGAAAAACCGTGGCCGATATGGAAGTCACTAAATAGGCTTCGAGTTGGAGTTACAGTTCCAAAGATACTCTTGCCAAATGGGGATACCTGGGAGAACAGCCAGATACTTCATGTTCGTGCGGTGAGAGAGAAATCATGGTACATCTGTTGTCTTGTCCATAAATCGAAATGAATGTATCCCAATTTGACCACCAATCAGCTACTGTCAAAGCCATCGCATTGGCGGAAAAACTACCTCATATTTGATGCTGTCATCGCATGTTTTATGGAGTATCTCTGGCAATGGATTCGGAAAAACTGTCAGGGAATCAGAATCGTATAGAATATCACTAACAGATTTGGCAGAGCAGGAAAAGATACTAGTGAAGTAACAAGTATATTAGCAGAGCTGGCGTTGCTTTGACGGAGAGATCAGCCGCAATGAAGGGAGTTAAAAGATAAGATAAAAGAATCCCGTTGCGGCTCTAGTCTCGTGCACATCCTGGTTGCTGTTAATGCTGCATTAGGGTGAGCTGACCATCCTCGACTTTGCGCTGGCTTCATCCTAATTGGAAATCTGCCGCTACTGGTCTTCCGTCTGCCGCCTGACTGCCCGGAAGCCCGCAACAGGCCGCTGCTCCGGCTTAAAAAACAATTTCCAGAAACAAACCGAAAATAATCGCGTTTGTCGGCGGGGTCTGCGCCAAACACCTGCTAATTCTCTATTCGAAAATTCCGGCCGGTACCGCTGATGAAAATTCTCCCTAATTGACTCGTCACTTCGCCCTCCGTTGTTTTTAATCCAATATTGAAAAATAAGCCACCGGGTTTTGACTGGCGGTGTATATATTCGCCATTAATTCCGAGCATTATGCACGATGCGGTGTTTGTTCGGTGCCGCGTCCAATCCTCCCCCCCCCTTTCACCCCCGCTTCTGGATCCGCACGCCACAACGCCCCCGCATTCTGTCTGCCAAATCAACCCCCTCCCCTGCCCCCACAACCACACAAACACAAACACACATCCTACACAGCCCCCCCTCCCCCTCACGCCGCCTGGGCTAACACGTAATGCCGACGAAATACAAAATGTAAACCTTTCATCGACACGGGCGGAAAAAAAATATTACGCGCGCAGGTAGAGCCTTAAAGGCTCACGGGGAGATTAAACACCAATCCATAATTTGTTGATTCAATTTTAAAATAATCGCTTTGGAATTACCATAAATTTTACCGATATTACTTTCCTAATATGTCGCAATCGCATTAGTTTTTCGGCTCCCCTACGGTGTGCAATTGTATGTGACGGCAACGAGGGGTAAATGCGTCCCCGAAGAGGGGCCGAAATAATACTACTTGTAAATGAGCTGCGACACAGAATAAAAAATTGCTGCTGCAGCTAATCAGTAGGCCACATTTTTTGCCATCAGAGAGGATCCTTAACAACTGACGAACTGTTGGGAAGCGTGACAAACCCGTAACGCGATTACAAACACGTGTAGAACGATATCGGAACGATTATCTTTTTGATGTACTGGTCACCGGCGTAGAAGTCTTTATAACTAGCGAAACAGAAATTACAGAGGCTGATGGGTGGTCGGGAGGACGCACGTTCGATTCCCGGTTCGGGCATCCATATTTCGGTTTTCCATGGATTCCCGAAATCACTCCATGAGAATGCCGGGTTGGTCCCATAACAAACACGTCCTTTGTTAACCATCTATTTTTTGGTCTAAGGATTTTTCGCTGACTAGCAGAAAACACTAGCGGAAAGATGCAGTAATTATCTTGGAACAAGAGAACAAAAAGCAAAATAGGCTATATGTGTGAAACGGCATATTTTATTAGGAAACAAAAAATCCTTGGAACGAAGAAATTGGATGATATGAAGGGGATTTAAAATCTAGTCCACTTTATGCAGTTCGAATGGATTAATCTTTATGTGGGTGGATGCAGGAAGTACTTCGCTGTGTACCGGTATTTTGGACCATGATTAGTGACTCGAGCCTGGCATCTACGAGAACAAGTGTTCTATGCCCGGTGCGCCCATCCATCTCTCGTTTTACCATTGTTTGCTCTCTAAACGTGCAAGGTCGATTTTTTTAATAGTCATCACCCCAAATCCTCTCCCGACTCTTATCACCTCGACGTAGGCCAGCTGTAAACCCGTAAGAGAGACAAAAACCTCTGAAACGTTGCTAATTTAAATTGTTATCTTTATCAAAGTCAGTAAAAGGGGCGGGGCATACGTGGATACAAATATTTACACATATATATTATTCCCTGCTAAATTAGTTGAACGTAGATAGGAATCGAAGTAAATAAATGCAAGTATGACCGAGAAAAATACCCCGTTAAGTAAGATTATTATTATCTTTTTTTTATTTTTTAACTTATTGATTACTCCTCGTCGACGGCTAAGGTCATTAGAGGCGGGATGGGACTGGGGACAAGGAACGGGAAGGAATTCGGCCATGGTCTTCTTTAAGGTTGCATTCGCCTGGAATGATTTTGAGAAACCATGGAAAACCCAAATCTGGATGCCCGGACGGGGATTCGAAACCGCGTCCTCCCGAATGCGAAGCCGGATCGTTAACCGTTCACCCTCCGCGCTCGGTTTTTATTATTCTCGTGTAACTATTATCTACATATAGACACAATATCATCTTAACAATATCATCTTAACAATCTTCCCCACACCATTTTGGACCAGACCACAGGCAGGTACTTTTATGTGAATCGTCTTCTGCGAATGAAGGCGATCGCTGCTATCATTGACGCTTACACTTAGTTACGTCAGTGCTGATGTAGATCCACAACGTTTGACTTGGCTTCAACGTGTTGACGGACTTCCGCGTTACCGAGTCCTCGTTGCAGCCAGGCGTTGTATGTTCAGCCACTATCACCGCGCCAAGGTAGTCGGTGATCTTTGGCTTCCACAGGTGCATTCCTACGTTTTAGACTTGAACTGGTAATTCCTAGATGTAGATAAGAAACACCTTCTCTGCTATAATCCCTGCACAGGAGATTTATGGTGATGCAAAGAGTAAATCCTGTCGCATGGGAACAGGGCTCTTTCCTTGTTTTCACTGTTTTGTAGCAAACGGTGGTGCTGTTGTTTTCTCTTTTGTGAAGACAAATTTATAAAAGTTTGGCTTACTTGTTTCTAAGAAGAGGAGCTGTTAGAAGGCTAAAAAGTTGAAAAATTATGAATCCTAAACTGTACCAAAACCGCTAAAAATAGGGAGAGGGTTCGCTTCATCTATCTGTCTATCTATATCTATAAAACGAAAACCGGACATATTGGTCGTATAAAAACTCGGAAACTACGTGGCAGATTTCGATGGAGTTTTCACTGTTTTAAAGCTTAGAATCTTAATTCACTTGTCTGGCATGTCTTATGTTTCAACATTAAATAATGTAGGAGCATTAATTGAAATTCTGAACGTATGGTGAGAAAATCCACAGGAGGAATCACTAGATGCCGCATACTCCGCACTAAACACACAACACAATGTCTCTGACCATAGCCTTTAATTAAAGCAATAAGATAACTTTACAATAATAACTATTTTGCACACTAAACAAAACTTTAAGTATTCTTTCTTTTAATTCCATATAATCAATTTTTAAAAGCCATAGCTTGAGTATTCTTTCCTTTAATTCGGGATATCAACTTTTAAACGACATCGATAGCCATAAAAACAACAGAGATTTTCTTTAAGCACGATCTCTGGACAATATCTCTGGCCTTCAGCATTAGTCTTCTGTTTACGATAATATTATTCCGGATTCACTTTTCTTATTTTATCTGCAGAGTTAAAGGATCTGGCGTTTCGAGCCACAAGTTTATCCATTCACTTCGCAATTGAATCAAATGTGAGTTTTTAACATAATCTAGGGTTGTTCTGTAATGTAGTAATGAAATTTCTTAGCCAAATTATCGAAGCTTGATATACATGAATCTTTTCGGACGAATGAAAATAGTATACGTGCAAATAAACTTCAGCCCACCAGTTTCTTGGTAGGGGGCGGGTGAATGTAAGTTTGCTTTAATTCCGAAAAAGTTGGTGCGTATTTTATGAAACTTTGTACGAATGTTTTGCGGAAATAAAAATAGGGTACGGTTAAATCTACGCCAACTATACCGGGTAACGCCGGGAACTCCGCTAGTCATTGCTATAGACATTGGCCAGAGAAAGTTCATCACGATGAAATTTACCTGCTACTGCAGAACAAAACTGCCGACGACCTGCCACCTTCGTCGCGTGCAACTCTAGGACAATAACAATTTAAAAACATTCATAGACGAAGTAAGCGTTTTAATACGTTAAAACACAATATCAGTGATTCGTATGCTCTGAAATAATAAAGCCTGTAGTTTCACTATTGCTCTATGCGGTTTTTTTTTGGTCGGTACGTTGTCAGAATAAGAACTTTAAAAAATATTACCTTTGCTTGGTTGTCTGTGAACAAAACTAGTCCAGGTCACTTGTGGTAAGCAGCGAGGTTTTTTTTTTATCTGTTTTCCAAGAGTGCACTAACTGAATTCATTAATTTCTTTGCTGTTTATCAGTTGCGCGTACAAGATGACTACAGCTGGTAATATTGTTATTTCTGTGTTATCCGCCAACTGCGTAAGTTGGTGTGTTTGATGTTAATGTTGTTATTCTGCTTGTCTAAATGACACGTCGTTTCAGATATTCTAAACGCTTTGTCTTTCCTTTTATCAGACGTTCTTATCTTCCGCTTGATCGTATTATATTTCAGAACACACGAGTTGCCACTACTCCTCACTGTTGATTCAGAACGCTTAAACGAAAGTATCATGTAAATGGTTGTCCTAAATTGATATAATGCCATATTTACACAAATAAACCTCCTTAATTAGATCAATCTGAAAACTTAATCATAATTTTTTAACTTTGTAGAAACTCGCCTACCGAACGAAGCTCGTATTGATTCAGCCCCTGAAACAGAAAGTCAGCCATAGACTGTAAGGGTAATGGAGTATTCATTACAAAATGCTCCATTGCAATTAAATTAAATTAAATTAAAATAATTACTTTGTTGAGATTAGTAGAAATTCTTAACAACTTGTGACGCTTATCGATGATTGATTGACTGATTATAATTATAAATATTTCAGTTCTTTCGATCCATATATATATGGTTTTATATATATTATTTTAAACTACTAGGGATTAAAATGAAATTGGTTACTCTCAGAAGATGCAGATTCGTTTTTTGGCAATGATTATCCCAAGCATTCAATCTACTCATCTACACTGATAACTAACATGTCTCGAGTCCTTATCTCCATAGCCAACTTATATCTTATTGCTTTTCTTTCTAAGAGTATATATATTATTAATTTACATCTACTCTCAGGAAACAAAAATATAATTTTCTTATGAAAATGTTTGTTCTGTAACAAATTGAATTACCTGCTTAGTTATTTACTTAAAATCTGATATTTGTATGCGAGGGAAGAAACATCCATTGGATATAAACTCGATTGTAATTAATAAAATAACGAATAGAACTTCACTAATTGCGTCGATCATAAGTAAGTATGCCAAGCTCAGAATTGTTTCAGTCCGAAACTTTCAAAACATTCGGCCTCAGCTGCTATCGGTACATTTCTCACATCGGCATCGGATCGTATCGCATCGTAATAGTTATTCAACCGACAATGTTTCGTGCTGTAAAGAATTATACATCTATTTTATTTAGTTGACGGCATATTTTCGTTTCCGAAAGCCCGTAATAATGATGATGGGTATCAAAACGTGATATAAAAATAAAATAATTACTATAGTTGCTTGATGAAATACTAAGTCATTATTTTATGAAATTTTTACCCACAAATGAGAAGCTATTTCATGACCATTTAAAATAAACAGATAAAAATAACACACGTGGAAATGTTAATTCACTAATACACCAATTTCTTTGCGGGATCTGAATGTAACCTGCAATGGAAATTTTTATTGTAAATTTCTGTAATTGAAGTTTCGAACAAAAAATCAAGTCTGTCTTCCTGTGAGAAACATAACTCTTTATCTTGAATACTACATCACGCTATGTATAATATATTACGGAAGAAGTCCTAGAACCTAGATGATCTTTTGTCTACCCTCAAAATCAAATTATGGAGTCTGACAAAATAGCAAACTCTCTGCCTCGCATTTGGGAAGACGTGGGTTCTAATCCCCGTCCGGTCATCCAAATTTTGTTTTTCCTCGAGCCTTCCCCAAATCAATCGGGGCGAATGCCGGGATGTTTCCTTGAAAAGGCCATGGCCGAATTCCGTTCCTTGTCCCCAGTCGTTTCCCGCCTCTAATGACCTCGACGCCGACGTGTCATAAAGCCATAAAAAATACTCTGTCATTGTCTGAACTTGCTCAAACATTTTAATGTTAATTTTTTTTTTTTATCCTTTATATTACCACTTTGCCCAATACTCAGTACCAACCTATGAATATAACAGAAGTGACAGGTCGCTTCCTCCCTTTAGACTATTTCGAAATGAATTTATTGAATTCTTCCGTTCGTAGTTTTGCGTAATATATATTTCCGTCATACAGGCCCATTATCTTTCTGTCTCCTTATTATCTGATTTTTCTTTAACTGGTTGCAATTAGGGATTGCAATCCAGCAAAGCGGGATCCCGCAATCCCGCGGGATCCCGCATAATTAGACAGTCTGGCGGATCCCGCACAAAATTAAGGGGATCCACAATCCGCAAAATCCGGCGGAAACGCGTGTCAGTCTGCGTGACTCGCTGCCCCACTCGGTCTCTGTCGGATATTTTGCACTGTTTGCCTGTACCCTTCCAGTTGGAATTTGATTCATGTGAACAAGCGTTTGTTTTTGTCAACTTTCGTCATTCGCAAGTAAATAAATACTTTTACGTATTCATCAAAACTTACGTTTGTTTCGAGTACACATTTCTGTAATTTGAGTTATGGTGCGTATTTAGTACGATTTTCTAACTATATAATTATTTTTTAAGTGCCACACACGTTATCTGAACTGCACGGTTACAGCTTTTTATTCACGGTTTCATTATTCCCATTTTCTGTATTTGCAGATAAAGTAATTGTGACAATTTCATAATTTGCAGCTGAAAATTTGATTATTCGTTGATATGAAACTAATGTTATCGTAATTTTAACGATCGCGTACCTATTTATTTAACAGCTATCAAAAGGAAATTGTATATCCTTTGACTTATTGTTGTTTTGGCCGCTGCCTCAATGCGTTTCTTTGACGGAAGCCGCCTGTTTACATGTGCCGCTCAGGCTTTCGATTAATCCCTCTTCTCCATGTTATTATTTCGACTAAAGTTAAAAAAAGTTTTAATGAAATTTTCACGGGTGTATCGACGAATTGTGTTGTAGGAACACCATACTTCGACGGCTGCCTCCGCCGTCTTCCTCACGTGTGTAATTTCGTGTGTTTGCAATGAAATCCGGAGATACAACCTATGAGGACTTCACTGCAATCATTCGCCGAGAAAGTCTCCTTTCTTACTAAAAAATAATAATTTCCACTCTAAAAACGTCGTTACGCCACATAAGTAAATCTGAAATACTTGACAAGTTTACGTGTTGGTGAGTAGTTTCTTTTAATAACATTGAATCAACTGTAATATCAATCAAGGAATCAGGAGATATAATAATGAATCACGCAAAAAAGGCCAAGTCTCGTGCTTGTGCAGTGACAAAAAGTTATGAGATCTTGTTCTGAGCCAAGTCTACACTTTACAGAGTATATTCACTTCACTTTGTGAAATGGAATGCTTTTCTCGGTGTTATGGAATGTTTATTTAGATTAAAAAAAAAAAAACTCTGGTAACTTGGCCATTAAGCAAACCATATTTTTAAACTTATGTGATGTATTGTAAGGCACATAATATGACCTAAGAGTCAATATTTTCCATTTTTATTATTTATTTAAAAATTGGTTTTGATTAAAAAACAAAAATGTATAACCTCGAAATACACTTAAGACACGCTAAAATGTTTTAATGTTATTTTACCAATCAAAACATTGTTAACTGTTAATTTTTTATCATTTAACAATAAAACTTATTTATTAATTTAATTATTATTTTATTTTTTAACGTTTTAAGTAACTATGTTTTAAATATATGCGTTAAAAAACTGTTTGTACAAATCCCGCACGGATCCCGCGGGATTGAAAACACTGCGGGATTGCAATCCTTAGTTGCAATGTAACTTACCTAATAATGCTGTCAAATGCCTTTTCTATATCTGTAAATGTCATCATTTGATCTTTGGAATGTTCATATTGCCGCTCTTGAAATTGTCTTACGGCAAATATGACATGAATAAAGCTTTTATTTTCAACCACAGCAACTTATTAAAAATTCGTAGAATCAACGAATTTGTCTATCATGTTACCGCCACTTCATTTGAGCTAACCTATTATTTCACCTATCTTTAATTAACCGCTTTGTTCGGAGTTCCCCTCTCGGAATAATAATCAACTTTTCGCTATCATCGTTTACGTAGGGCCTTAATTTTTATAGAGTGGCCTAAATGTGGGAAAATTACTGCGCAATACTGGCTTTCCGTGCAAACTCTGATGACAAGTGTGCCACGGCACGAGGAAGCTTGTTTATGTGGCCAGTTTTAATGAAAAGAGACTCATTAGGGCCCAGCACACGTTAACACAGGTCTCGGGGGACTCCGGATTAACGCTGCATTTAATACCTCTGCGTCGGAGAATCAGACATCCTTGATGATTCTAAAAGTCCTTCAGAAAAAGTTTCACTAATGTTAATTGTAATATTATGTTATTATAGAAAATTATTTAAAATAAGTGAATCAACCAACGCAGCTGTAACTCATAATTGAAATCTACATCAATTTTCAAGAATGAGACAATTTTGCCTCCAATCTGCGAATGCAGTTCTTTTCATTCTAAACAGTCCTCGAGTAGTTCTTTATCTTTAGGTTATTTGAAGCAAAATGTTGAAAATGATTTGCTCAATGTCCATTGTGAAGGGATGTGGTTATAAATTTCTTCTATTTTCATAGATTTTGTTGATTAAACTGAATATGTACAGCTTTATTTTAATGTCTAAGTTATTTTTAACCAAAAGTAGATCTAAAAAAATTAAAAAATGCTCTCTGCCACCTTGATCTATATAAGAGTTCTGAACCAAATAACAAAATTGGTACCGTTAATATTTTATAACATTTTATAAAAGTTTCTGTTCTTATTTTTCTGCCCGTTGTTATTTTTATTTTGTTAAAAATATAATAAAAAAAAAGAAGAAACTAAACATTAGTCAATGCGGAAGACACGTACGCCGTTCCTTCTAGGCACTATTTGGCATGTATCTGGATGCATTCATGGCAGACCCAGTGAGGTTTACAGACCTAGGAATAGTTACGTTTCTTAATGTACTTCATTTGCCGATTGCCTGCTAGTGAAAGTGGATGCTAATAACAAAGCGCTCCACAAATTAAAGACGCGTTTTTTTTGGTTTCTGTTTTTTTTGTTTGTTTTTTTTTTTGTTTTTTGTTTTTTTTTTGTTTTTTTTTTTTAAGTGTGCAGTAGAATAAGACAGGATATTTAATATTCACAAAAAATAATAATTATTTTTTGAATAATCTGCAAATTTACTTTAGCAATCGTCATTCCTTTATCAACACTAATAAAGGCTAACCTTGGTCACTGTACCAATGTATACATAACGGTGACTTAACGCACCTACCTTTCGCTACCTGTTTAAATGCGGCCAGAGATACTACTCCAAAATGAGAGTATGGTCATTGTTTAATAACAATTAAACAACCGCGAATAAATGAATTGCCGGAACACTGAAGTGCAGTGTATTACGTTGCAACTAAAATATTGTTTGTAAGTTACTTTTTTATGTTCTGTCGATGTTTTCTTATACTCTCTCTACAGAGATGTTGCTGTTCCTGTAAACTAAGAAATATGTACCGCACGATATCATTTTTTAAAGCCAAGAGCGTTATTTAACAACAATTGTAATTAGTGCGACGTAATGAACTGCCAGAACACTCGGTTCAACCATTTAATTCTTGGCGGGCTCACAAGCTAGTTGTTTGTTATATTCAGTAAATACAAATACTTAAGTAATAGTCACATTTAAGTCACTTGTTTGGCTCGTGCCTTGCTCTACCTCACGGACAACATGGAATGCCGTATGTGCCTAGATGAGGTTTCCTTCCTCGAGTCTAGTTATCCTCTCGGCGTGGACAAATAATCAGTCTACATAGAAGCCTAACAGCCGATCCAACCTTCAATACAGGCCACGACAGCTCCAGCATGTGCTGGATTTATCACTTAGTTTTTCCGTTTCTTCACTTTTACTGTTCTTTTCCTGTAGTATAAGACACTCGATAAGGATTTGCACCAAATTTAGTTTTTACATTGATTACCTTCACTGATTTTATAAAAACGTCGAACATCAAATTTTTGCTGTGTCTGAACAATAAGCAAGCCCCTCTTTTTTCTGCATGTGTCTCGAATGGAAGTTCAATGGATAAGATCAGTCAGACTTTAGGCAGAAGGAATAGCTTAACTTCTCGCCCCACTAAATGCTTTTACGAATCACACGTTATTGATAAATTGCTTAAATTGTTATTAGTTAACACATTTGTTGTTCTCCAAAATATTTATGCTCCTTTTACCTCATATGAATACTCATTGCTTTTTACAATATCCATTTTGGATATGACTCAAAATGAGATTAAACGCTCTTCAACTTCCCAAGTGCACACCAATTTTTTTTACCTGCTCAAAAACCGTGCGAGAAACTCGTACAGCGTCTCTAATAGCACTGCCAAATCGACATACTTGTCAAACCTAATATAGTGAAATTAATACAACCTTTACATAAAGAAAATGTAGCGTTGCAGGTGTGCTGCGTTTAAGGTAGGTGTAGTGAGTTAACAAGGCGTGCATGTCCGCGCGGAGCCGTCGACGTCAAATTGATTGATTCATGCCTCCGCTGCGGCCGCGCTGGAATCAGCTCGCCAATTCCATTACGCTTCTCTTCGCCTCTAATGGAATATTCGATCTAGCACCAGCTGAACCGGCAACACCTTCGAAAATCCCTCAAGTGCCCACCCCACGGCGATATACTAACATCTTCGTATCTACTGTGAATTTCATAGAAATGTATTTGGAAATGCGCCAAAGGAATGGTTCCAAAACACCTTCAGTTTATTTCAATCACGCGAGTGTAAAAAGGATTTTCTACGAGTATCTTCAACTATCGGATTATCATTAAATTCTTCATTTATTAAATGAAAATTTATGTCTTGTCTGAATTTATTTGTAGTAGTAGTTGTGGACAACAAATAATTAGAATAACACATAGAAGAAAATAAATTTTGTGAGACTTTAGATGAAGATCAATTTAAATCGTGTCAACACGAATCTAGCGCTTCCTTGCCAGCCACAGGGTACTTTTATTCTCGGATTAGTTCGATTGCTTCACTGACCAGCATTAACTGAGCGTTGATGTTTTTCTGGTTACCGAATCTTGTTTTGTTGTTGCTCATCTTCAGGTCGTTAGGAATAGTCGCCTTCAATAGGTTGCTAACGTCTGCTTACAGGATGTTGTCTATACATTTCCTATTGATCACTACTTCTGTCGTAGGAATACATCTTAAACAGCAAGGCCCATTTTTTTTTTTTTTTTTTTTTTTCCCCCTAGCCATATGCTGATTGTTTCGTAGGACGTTACACATTGTATCTATCTTCATAAAGGGCTACTTTGTAACTGTGGCATCGTATCCGCAGCGTTCTAACGTCTTTATTTTCCGCTCCAAATGCGGGCAAAGATATTACTGGAAAATCGAGATTATGGACTTTATTTAATAACAATTCTACTTAGTAATACAAGCGCAAAGAAATAAATTTCCGGAACAATAAAAAAATATGTATTGCCTTTAAATTAACACATTAATTATTAGTTGCTATTTTCTTATTTATTTTTTGCAGATGTAAATGTTTTCTTATTCTGTGTGTCCAGAGATGTCACTGTTAAAATAAACTGAGAAATATGTACCGCATTGAATCATTTTTAAGATTATGAGCTTTATTTAATAATTTATTTGGCTAAGGAATTGCGAGGAAATAAACTCCCAGGACACTGCATTTAGTCGGCCATTTTTGACGGGCTTGGAAGCTATGGATTCATAAAACTAAACCTTTTTTGTATGCGAATTAGTCATGGGATTACTGTAATAAGCAGACACGGGGTATTTTATATTATACATTTGTGTGTGTATATTTTTTGTGTAATTCTTTTTCATTAGTGCTGTGGAGACAGACGTATAATTTTACGACTTGTGCAAGCTTCTGGCGAAAAAACATAAAAGTCCCCATCTCCTTTGTTTCAGAAACCAGTGATTCATAATTTACATTAACATTTAGCGTTGTAAAGTTTATGGGAAAACTACAGCGATTTTTCTACAGCTCATTGTTTTCAGAAAGAAACTTTATGTGTAATTTTATCCATGTTTCAGCATATAATTTGTTCGTAAAAATGTAGTTTCATTAAGTAGAGAATTTCATGAATCAGATAATAAAAAAGTGTGAAAATACTTCTTCATCCTTAATTATTTTTTTTTCAGAAAGAAGACATCCTACAATTTTTTTTACACATACAAGAAGATTTTATTTCTGCGCTTGATAGCGGTGGTAAATGGATGTTCGGTTTTATTTCCAGTTTGCATTTAAAATATGAAGTGATTGTGTTTATCGCGTACGCGACTCCGCTAAGAACCAATTATTTATATTGTAGCTATGCTTTCACAAGACAACCTTGATAAGCTATGGTTTGTTTACCTTTCCTTGCTACTTTCTGTGACAGGTTTACCCTTAAAAATACTTAAATGAACTGAAAATCTATTGGATACCTTGGGGATATCTACGTAGGTATATTCAAGTTTTGTCGCCTTGTTTTATCGTCTTTCCCAACACGTCAGCAAGTACATTTTCGCGTCCTTATTATCTTTCAGGATGACTAATGAAGGCTAACCTTACACTATTGGCAGTTGTTTCCTCCAGTAAGGAAAAAATATTTATCCTTTTGTTTCCTTTAATGGCTTATCATCCTTTATTTAGTTAACAGTGATTCCTTGAACTACTTTTAAATACATTATTTGTTGATCACCTTTACATCTCTCAACTGGGAAAGCATGTATTTTACAGCGATTCTTGGTCTCAGCCGATTACAACACTTCGTACAATTTATATTTTATCACAAAAAAGTATATTACTGATTTTATTCATAATTTCTATTTTCGAGTCCTTCCCTTCGACTATTCCACATTCATACATACTCCTTGCTGCTGTCCGTTCTCCGCTCTCATTATTCCGTGCCACTCCGTACCTTTCCTTAAATACAATCTAATATTAATTATCTTTATATATTAATTGTCTTTACATTAATTTTCATTTTACTACAATAAATACACAATCATCATCCGCTTTTGCGTCCGTTATGAACAAGGTGCAACTACTAACTTTTTTTTTGTATTTGTTTCCCATATACCATTTGATCAACAATTTCGCAGGCCGTATAATCAACTCTATTTAAAAATCATTTCTTATATAATTGTTTTAAAAATTTATTAACAATATAAAAGATACAATTTTTCAGCAGAATCTTCGCCTTTGAGAATTACTCGGATTTAACTATTTTTATTACTGTTATTATTTATCCGAGTATCTTGCATGAGAGGAAAAGAACTGTTAATAACAGGAAATCGAAAAGGTCAGTTGAAAAGGCAATGCGATTGCATTCTGACAGTGACGCAGAATATGCAGTGTGTCTTTACTGACATGGTCTGAATTCAGAATGGATCACCTGATGACAATCAGTTGGCACACGTGTGTCTACATTATGAAGAGAAACCAGAAAGTAGGCCCCACTGCCCCATGCGGAATTATACATGGCTGCTGGACGATTTCTCACTTGAGTGTTACATAATTTTTTTGTTATTCTTGATTATAATTGAAAAAATTAAGGACTGAGGAATCCTGTAGCAAAGCTACCCAGTTTCTCCTAAAATAATGATTATTCCTTTTGTCAGAAGTATAAATACCTCATCTTCTCCAACCTTTAACTATTTCCTCGTCATGATGATCATCAGCATCAGTTCAATCATTACTTATGGTCGCCTCTTGGAGTTACGAGTACAGATATGACTTGAACAGGTAGAACGGTCTTGAAACCGAGAGTGGTGGGTGAGCGGTTAACGCTCTGGCCTCGCATTTTGGAGGACGTCTGTTCGAGTCTCCGTCCGGACATCCAGATTTAGGTTTTCCATGGTTTCTCCAAATCACTTCAGGCGAAGGCCGGGATGCTTCCTTCAATAGGCCATGGCTGAATTCCTTCCCGTTCCTTGTCCCCAGTCCCATCCCGCCTCTAATGACCTCGACGTTGACGAGTCGTAAAGCAATAGGAAAAAAAATCAGTCTTGGAGGTCCTGTGCCAGCTAAGTCCAGCAATTGTGCGTATGTCCTTATTCCAACACCGAGCGTGGCGGTTAACGGTTAGCGTTCTCGCCTCGCATTCGGGAGGACGGCGGTTCGAATCCCCGTCCGGGCATCCAGATTTGGGTTTTCCATGGTTTCCCAAATCATTCCAGGCAAATGCCGGGATGCTTCCTTCAAAAGGCGATGGCCGAATTCCTTCCCATTCCTTGCCTCCATCCTTGCCCCCCCCCCCCCCCCCATCCTTTCCCGTCTCTAAAGACCTCGCTGTTGAGAGACGTAAAGCAGTTAAAAAAAAAAAACTTATTCCAACACTCTTATAGTCTTTCGTTGATCTCAGGTGAACTCTTGGACTCCACTTCCTATATAGTATAAACTAAAATTAATACTAATTCATCATTACGACACGCCAATATCGATTTCTACGCATAAGTAGAAGAATCGGATGCAGAAAGATGTTTTTAAAATGCTCGAAAACTTTTAATTGGAGACACTTGAGAATTGTGTTAAAGGATGTGGGAAATTAAATAGCGACGACTAAGAAGGCTTATATCTGTGAAAAGCGGAACAAATTATATACACCGAGACTAAAGCGCTGTGTGTTATACTATTTGCTCTAGCAGACAGGAAACTACAGCAGACGTTTAACGGGGTGGAAATTTTAATTGGGGCTGTGCCACTTGGGGTATCGCATGCTGCAAAACCTGCGCGGGACGTATGAAGATTAATAAACCTGGCCTCTGGGCATCCCGTTTTAATCAAACGCTGCGCCAAGTGCGCAGTAGCTCACGATTGCGGCGCGCGGGCGAGTATAATTCGCGGGCGAAGACCGCTCACCTGAGGACCGGAGCCTGTTTTAATTAACACCTGCGCAAATGTAGTTTCGCCGGCCGCCGCCGGGCGCGCTGGTGCAGTCGCCTCGCCGGATCTGGTCCCCTCGGCCGGCCTTCGTCAAAAATTCAATTAGAGAGCTCCCCAGCGAGCAGGAAATCATAGCCCCCGGGCTGGAGCGCCTAGTCCCGCGGGAACCCTCCGTATCCCGAAACAGGGCGAACCGAGCTGCGACGGGATCGTCAGCACAGCACACCCACATCTGCCACACGGGACGCGCGTGAGGGGAGGGGGCGGTAGAACCACTGTGCAGCACAGCCCGGCGAAGAGTCACATGTCGTTACAGCTGGTATCTGCGAAAGATCATTTGTGAACAATCCTTACCAACAGCATCAACCAAGTCAATCAGGAAATGGTCGGTCTTGAAGAATCTCTTGGCCGATTTTCTAGGAACACTGCGTATATCCTTGTTCCATCCGTGTGATGGTCCCCATCTTTGTCTCAAATGATCTCGTAGACTCCACTTCAACACTGGATCTATCCAAACAGCTGTAGCAAACCGTATGTGTTCATTATCGAGTAACGGGTTCGTCGCCTGACTTGAAGTACCGAACCGTTACTCACAAATTCATTTCGTTACTCGCATTTGACGCATAGATGTCAGTTTGATTCGATAAACGAACGAACACGACGTATCATGTGTCATGCGGAAGCTTGAATGTATGCGCAGCGATTGAATGAGCAGATGTTTGTTTTGATTTTAGTTTGCTACGATTGTGATATTAGGTATTATTCTGAAGATTGTAATATTCAGTCAGTAAATCAAATGTACGAACAATTTGCCTAAATTTACTTGAACTTTTCAAAGTACTAACGAAGTCATTGATGCGCTGCTTCATGGTAGTGCTCAATTGTATCAGAAGTAATGTGACACAGCAATCAATGAATTTCTATTACCACAGGATCCATGTGATCAATGCGGTACTGGCTTTGATGTTGAATGTTTGTTGTAAACGCGACGCAACAACAATTACGAATCTAATACCGAGGGTGGGTGAACGGTTAACGTTCTGGCCTCGCATTCGGGAGGACGCGGGTTCGAATCCCCTTCCGGGCATCCAGATTTCCATGGTTTCCCCAAATCACTCCAGGCGAATGCCGGGATGCTTCCTTCAAAAATGCCACGGCCGAATTCCTTCCCGTTCCTTGTCCCCAGTCCCCTCCCGCCTCTAATGACCTTAGTCGTCAACGAGGCGTAAAAAGAAACCGAATCTAATCACAAAAGATAAAGGATTTACAAAAATAAATGAAAACAATAAAGGAAGACACTGGTGAAACCTCCTGTTTAAAAACGAAATACTTTGTTACATACATGTCCCATAATCATATCAGGCTTCTATGCAGGGTTTTGAGTAGACTACTTTGAAAAAATAACAGTCAGTATTGTCACTATGTAAGTCACAGTCAGGCCTTTTTTTTTTTTTTGTATGCAAACAGGTGTTTGTTTTGAAATTAGATTATTCTTTCGTATATAATATTCAGTACAGTAAATCAAGTGTACATTCAGAGGCTTTCCGTAAGATCTATTTGCTAATTACTTTATTTTAAGTTTTATCCAAACTAACAACTTACCTAAACTTAAACTTTACCAAGTGCGAACGAAGTCGTCCCGTATGCGACGCGACTCGGTGCGATACTTCACGCTAGTGTTCGATTGCATCAAAAATAACGAGTAACGATTCGAAAGTAACGGGTACTGATTGGTTTATTAACGAAGACATACGGGTACAGAATTTATCTTTACTTTTACAGCTCTATTTATCTATCTTTCTTCTTGCCTCCGTGAAACATGGCCACTTCAGGAAACCTGTCATCTCAAACATATACAAACATATACTTGACCTTTCTAACAGATCTGATGTCGATTGCTCTCTTTTTGTCTTTTCTTGTGAAACCTAGCATTAATTTGTCCACAGATGTTACGACCTTTCTAAGTTTCCCTTCCGTAAATTCATTTAGTGTCAAAGTCTCAAGGCCGCAAGCCATCACGGGAAGAATGCACTATTCGTAAACTGTTTCCTTTAGATTTGTAGGTGCATTTGATTTGAGCACAACAGAGTTCCTCCAAAAGCTTGCCAACCCAGCTTCATGCGATATGTCTCTTTGTTATATTTATAAGCTGGCCAAGATAAATGTACTTACTGTTATTTTCTAAAGATAAATTGTTTGCCGGTGACCCTATTGTTAGTCATGACTTTTGTTTTTGGAAGATTGGTACTCAGGCCAAATGCTTTGGCTGCAGAGACGAGATGGGGGTTTACTTGATAAGAATCCTTACCGTGATGAAGATTTGATCATTTTTAGGAATATTCTACTGCGGTAACAAACCAGTTCCTACCTGGTAACAACCTCTTTATGGTTTCTTCCACTTTCTGAATCTACCACGAAAGACTGAAAGACTTCGTAGTTTGGAGACAAAGTTGGATCGATTGTTTTGTTTTTCAGCAGAGATTGTATCCTTATCCAGAAATACTATGAATCTTTTTTGCCATCACTGACAAAGCGACCTTACTTTATCCAGGCACCGCCTTTAATCATAAGCGCATATTTCCACATCTGATTCATTTCATAGCCACCGTCTTTGATAAAATATTTGGGGTATCCAATAATTTCAAAAGATTCACTAAGTTAATATTGTAAAAACCCTTTGGTTGTAATAACATTTTGGTTTTCTCCCACTGAATCTAACGTTTTGTAACGGTGTTGTGCGATCCTTCGCTAGTATTAAATAGCTAATCGTATAATTGCTGTTGAAAATTGGTTGAATATTACCTTTGGTCAGCACTCTATCTATACTCTCAGTGACTCACTTTGTACTATAATGTAGAGAGACCTTTTTCCTGTGTTTTGTGTATTGGTCACAATTCTTGTTCATATTTTTTCGCCCAGAGCGTGGTGTATCATTGAATCAGTTTTGTCGTACAGCCCAATTTAGATGTTTTCTTTCAGTTATATGCTCGTACAAATCCATCAGTCACTGAGTGCTAACTTACTAATTGGCTGCTGAAATGTGGAAAGGCTGTTAACTTTCCTAACGCCTTATCCGCTGTCTTCGGGCATCTTGTAAGCGGAGTGCACCATCATCTTACTGAGACGGAATTCTATTTGTTGAGAATGGCGGATTGTAAATATGTAACCAAGAACAAGCTAGGGCGTTTCACAGATATTATAACTCAGTGCTAGAGGCGATGGACGCATATCTTTAGTGCGTCATGTAATGTATAGTCTGTGACTTTTTTTGTAATATTAAAAGGCATTTCTACAAACCTCACGTAGTTTAACCCCCAGATCAACAAGCGAAGAATGCATATTTAAATGCGAACACTTTTAGAAGTTTTATAATCACTCACTACTTTTCAACTATTGCCTAATCATGAATCTTTTCAAAACAAAAGTAGTATCAAGAAATTGGGTCGCTAATGGGAATACACAGATAAATGAAGTAACTTCATTAAATGTTGGTGCTAGACAATATGTTGCTACTAGTTACAGTAATCTACAAAAACGAAATGGATGTCAAAAATAATAACAAAAACTCTACGAGGATTTCCAGCTAATACAGGAATTAAAAATCTCATGCTAAATAGAATGCCAACTGAGATAAAGAAAAGTACTCAGAAACACGACAAGGAAAAATCGGTCAGGTTAATAAATTTAAATATATAAAAGAGTGGATACAGTTAAATGGAGTTGACAATCCAATCAGCAAATAGGTTGTGGAAGACCGGACAGGTTTGTAAACTCATGATAAAGCGATACAAAAAAGGTAAAACCATTAAACCAGAAGCACTGTATGAGTGAGAACCAATGACACTGAAACAAACGGAAGAACGAGAAGAACTTGGGAAGAAAGATGATTCAATTCAGAGAAAAGATTATGATTAAAAAAACAGGAAATGCTAAAAAGAACATAAAGAAAAATTACAAACAAAATAAAAAATAATTTATTGAAACTTTTAAACATTACACTTAATTTTAAAAAATTTATGGGTGTATAAAGGATATAAGACATCAAGGAAGATATCGCTAACAGCAAACGAGGCTTCAGAAGACTGACTGACGCTACAGAATTTACTATCCTCCAGCCAAAGAGAGTCTCGCCAGATGAACAGAGGTTTCTGATCAGCATACTACGAGCAAATTATTTGAACAAGTTTAAATTAAATATTTGTGTCTGAGAAATTTCTTTGAGTAGGAGAGCGGCATTATCTCTGGTTACGTGTAGCTGATCTGATAACCGCTGGTGGTCGAGCAAGAGAGTTTGTTGCTTTGTTGAAAGACGGACTGCAGTTTAATGAAAACTAATGAGACTAAAAGTGCACGTCAGAAAGGCCAAGATTAAGAACATTAATCTGTTAATGTATGAAGTATATACACAAAGTGTGAGAATTGTGTGAATAAATGCTTTAATACAAAGAACTGAAGGATATGAATTGATACTAATAAGAAACGAAATACTTACTAATTTAAATATTATTAAATTTAAATTGTGTAAACGCTTATTAATGAGATTACTTCTAAGCTTTAATTTTAGATCATTAAATAGTGTATTATCATATGGTGTTAAAAGGTTGGTACGAGTAATAGCTCACGCCGATTGGAACAAAAATATCCATAAGGCAAACCGTGATCTCAAAGCATCGTAATTCGCAAGTAGAATTTATTGAAATAGATGGAAAAAAAGGACTGTAACGTAATATAACGTTTGAAGTGATCTGCCGAACGAACCCTAAATTAAACAAGTCGATGTGTAAATCTGTCATCACCAACTTGCAAAAATGAATGGTGATGGAAGACTACAAATCCTTCGCCGGATCAGATACTTAGTTGAGGAAATTCTAAACATTCTCGTTGTTCCTGACTAACCACTGGTTGTAACAGAAGCAGTAGATGGTAGTATACTTTAGTGTCTACTAGTTTTCTTATCTTTTGTTCGTGTTTAAGTAGGTCAGTAAAAGGTCAAACTGCCCTCGAAGGGATAAGGTAACCCGAAATTATAAAATCTCTCTTTTCCAATTCCTGTGTTCTCAGCGGGTTTGGCGGGCCTGGGGGGTGAGTAGTAAGGTTTGTACCTAGCGTTCAGGATGATTCGAGTTCAAATCCCCGTCAGGCCAACCAGATTCTTGCTTGCCATGATTTCCAGAAATCACTTCAAAATGCCAGGGTAGAGTTCCTTGTCGTTCCTTGACTCCCTCCCTCCCCCCCCCCCCCATCATTGCCGGGCTCAAATGTCCCCGATGTTGATGAACCGCAAGGCCAAAAGCAAAAAATTCAGTAGCTTCGAACTCTAATCATCTTTGCAATAACGGAATGATCCAATTTATTTCTACAGCTCATACGCTCCATTGGCTCATGTCGTCATGGGATGGTGCTCATGTGCTAACACGGGGTTAGCTGGTTCAAATGCTGGAATGGTTGGAAGAAATTTTCATCATCGGGACTTGGCAGGCAGCCGATTAATCACTATGTTCTGTATCAAAATCCTGGGTTAAATCCCGAAACTTTCCGTACTGCGCATGGACTTAGGGCTTACAACGCTGATGATGGTAGTCGGTCCGTTGGAAGAGGACGTAGTATTCGGTGGTGGTTTTCGCGTGATTTGGAAGAGCAGGTGTGAACGGGACTGCAGCGCTCCTCACCATGTCCCTTCCTTCATCTCTCTTCCACATCTCTTCATTGAATACACGCAGCATCACAGTTACTCATTCATACAGTAATATCAACGAAAATGTTCGTGCTGAAGGAGACAACGGGAAACCATCGCAGTTACCTCTCCCCGAAGCGTATCGATGCAGAGGCATCACCGTCCATAGTGATTGCCAGAGTATTGTCGTGGCCCAGTTGCTGTTGTTCTGAGCCACTGGGATGATAGTGGTGCGTGAGTTTGGACTTACTTCTAGACGTAGAAGGTAGTGGTCGTCTGGATATGACCGCCTCTGGTCTCCTGCGACAGTTTGCTGAAAGATCTACCGGGCTCTGACAGCGCGTCTTACAACGAGCATACAGGAGAGAGGAATTCAAACTACTGAATTAATTCGTAGATGTAATATTACAGGTTTATCCGGCTATGGAAGACTGCGACGTACAGTTGATAGATGCCGAAAGCCAGAGACCATACTGGTCATAGACAGTCAATGACAGGAGCACTTAAATGAACGAGGGGTGGCTAATGATAGGCAAACCCTGGACTCCTATGTCAGCGACCAGGTTAGCGAGTCTTAGTCGATCACTTAAAATGAAAGTTTGGCTGTCTTAAGTGGGCCAGGTCACGCTTGGCCTTATGACACATGGCGTCTGGAACAATTGCTGGAATTCCTAATTTCCATAGTAATTGAATACTACCCTGACAGTATGGCACTTACTTTGACCACTTTGCAGATTCCGATACTGGATTCAGCAGTTTGGTACAGTGTTGTCGCTAGGAACCATGCACCACCATTTCTCTCAACACGCAGGCTATACATGAAAACGATGAATTTTTTTCCAGTAGTGGAAATTATTATTGTAGCTACCATCCCACTTAATCCAGGCAGTGGTAGCCAATTATGAGCTACTAATTAGCTAATTAACAGTGTGTTGTGGTAGATGGCCCTCGGACTACCTATAACTCTGCTAGCCACACAGCTCTTACTCTCAACTCGCTTAATTACTTTCTACTCTTTACTCAACTCAGTTATTTTACTTGAACACGAGGATTGGAACTTAAATAGTGGCAACTATTTATTCACAACCGATACAAAAAGCATTACATGTTTGCACCAGTTACAGTCCTTCAAAGTAGACACCAGCGTTGTGTATAACCCGTTGCCAGCGACGTGGAAGGTGTAGTATACCGTTAGCAGAGCATGTTCTGTTGATAGTGCGAATGGAGCGGTTTGCTGCCTGTCGAATCTCTGGAACAGTTCTGAAGCGAATGCCACAAGTGGTTCCTTCATCTTCAGAATCAAATCAAAGTCACAAGGACTTAAGTCCGGGGAGTATGGTGAATTGTACAGTACTTCCCAGTCCCATGGACCAAACAGAGCAGCCACAGCTTGCGCTGTATATGCCCGCGCATTGTCGTGCAAAATGACGGGTGGGTTGCGCAGAAAGTGTTGCCGCTTCTTTCGCAAAGCTGGTCGCAGGTGATGCTCCAAAAACGAACAGTAATACTGTGCATTAACGGTTTGCCGTGGAGGAACGTAATGCGTTAGGATAACACCATCACAGTCGTACACGAGAATCACCTTAACTTTCACCATACTGGGGCTCTGATGCATTTTCGACTTTCGCGGCGACCCATAATGACGCCATTCGTTGGATTGGCATTTCAGTTTTGGCTCGTACGATGTGGCCCATGTCTCATCCAGTGTTACGATACGGCGTAAGAAAGCCTCTCCTTCGCGCACATAGCGCTCCAAGTGCGTCTGATCAGCGTCGTAACGCATCCATTTCTGCATTTCCGTCAATTCATGGAGAACCCATAGTGATGCAATTTTTCGCATGCCCAGGCGTTCCTTCAGGATGTGAAGCACAGTCGTATGCGCTAATCCGGTTTCGTAGGCGAGCTCACGAATCGTCTGGCGTCGATCACTGTCCACTAACGCGGCAACAGTATGCACTTCTTCTTCAGACACGCAAGGACGACCTGCCCGATGCATGTCTGCCACAGTTTGCCGACCTTCGTTGTGTCACTGGTCTGTACAGCAATGCCAATTCCCCGCACGCCTCTTGAAGACCTTGATGACACTGTCGTGCTGTACGACCTCTGGCACATTCAATCTTGATCCAATTCCGTTGTTCCTGTTTCGAAAACATAGTGAAACCGTTACATTAGACCACTCGCTCACAAGTGACTGCGTTTCCCTCGATTGTGCGCACACCGGGGACGTGGGACGGGCGAGTATATTTGCTCGGAGGTAAAGTAGGTATGTCAATAACATGTGCTATCAGCGACAATTGTAGATTCCATTGCATAATGTCTCCACAGCAGTGTTGGTACTATTTAAGTTCCAACCCTCGAACTTAAATGAGAGGTATTATTATGGTAATAATAACAATACGATATTTCAATTAACTTTATTTATTAGTTCTTGTTTCAGAACAAATCAAATCACAAATTCTCCAAAAAATTCTTTTACTGTTAATATTATATCAGTTCATATGCATATCTTCCATACTTCTCAACCATTCATGTGGAGGCGGGTGCCTCAGCACTTTACACGCCTATGCCATGTCTGCACTGCACGACAACCTCTCGCAGATTGCAGTGAATGTACTGTAGCTATGTGATGAGTGTACTTATCGGCAGCTAGCCAGCGAGCCTTTGCTGCGCTGCAACAACAATAGGTTCCCTAAGTTCCGAAAAGGGGCTTCCTTGTTAATATTTGAATTACTATTGCAAGAAAACAAAATTCACAATTAACTTCAGAAAAACATCTGCCGTTTGAGAATAATAGGAATCCGGGTGTGCTGGTTACAGGTGGCATATATGTCACAAGACACGGACCAGCCAATTGTATTAGAGAAGGGTCGTTCGCGAGTGAATCAGTTCTTTAGATCAATTCATTTAAAAGAGTGAGTGAGCAGTCGTTCACTAAAAAGTGAAAGGTAGATCTTCTAGGTGAATCAGTTGATTCCGAAGATCATGATGAGTTAGCTCACGTGGGTTTTGTGGACTGGAGAGCTAAAAAAAAAAGTCTACTATTTCTATTGAAGTTGACATAAGGGGGTATTTCCAACGGAAAGTGGCGGTATAACCGGATTGTGAAGGGCGAGACCTTAAAAAAAAAAAAAAAGTCTCAAATAAAACTGAGCAAGTGAACGATTCAACAGAACTAGTTCTTTTCATTGAGTGTTCAAATGGATAACCGCTCTTTTTAGTGACTCACTTTGCCCACCTCTCCATGTTGAACGTTCTGGCCTCGCATTCGGGAGGACGGTGGTTCGAATCCCCGTCCGGGCATCCAGATTTGGGTTTTCCATGATTTCCCCAAATCACTCCAGGTGAATGCCGGGATGCTTCCTTCAAAAGGCCATGGCCGAATTCCTTCCCATTCCTTGCCCCCCCATCCTTTCCCGTCTCTAAAGACCACGTTGTTAAAAAGGGACGTTAAACTGTTAAAAAAAAAAAAAAAAATCCATGTTGAACACCAGACACCAACAAACCGTCTTCGGAAGGCACAGCCAAGTTCTACCAAAAACATCCAACTAACTTCTTTACGAAATATATCGGACGTAAACTAATGAAATACATCGAAATAGTAGAGTATTTTATGAGAATTGGAAGGGGTTTTCCATTGAGACTGTATGATTAACTTTCTTTTAGACTGTCTTTGACTTATTGCCATAGCGCCTAAACTACTTGTTTCCACAGATACTGGACTGTACACGTGCTTTGTATTTCTCTCCTGGAACAAGTCATACATACAGTAAGCCTCCAAATTTTCGATATTAGGAATGCGTCATTGACCACTGCGTCTCCCCTCGCGTTGAAGAATTTCTGCGCCAGGTCGCAGACTTGGGAAACATGCGAGGGTAATTGGGCAGGAGGCAATTTCGAGAGGAGGCTCACCTCCAATAATCCTCCGCCGCGTGTCTGAATCTGAAGTGGCGCGCTCGACTCCTATTTTGCCGCCACGACGTTCAACCCCTGGCGAGTCGCCACCATTAATCTCCCCACTCTTCTTCCTCCCCCGCCGTGCGCGGTGACGATGCGGAGACAAATTGGTTCTGGCTAAATACTGCCCTGATGAATTCCCGCCGACGTCTTCGGATGATGAGTCCGACGTGACCGCCACAAACCGTCCGGCCTTTTTTCCCTCTTTCCCCCATTTTTTCTCCTTTTTTGTGTGTGAGGTTGTCACCCCTCGTTCCCCGGCAGTCCACGTGGAGACATATTGGCTGTATTTCCGGAGTCGCTAGACTTTCTAATGGACTGCTTCCCTACGTGCCTCAGCCAGCGCTTGCAATTAGAATCTTGCTGTATCTTCCTCTCCATCAATGTCGTATTAAAGGGGCTGCTTTTCCTGCTTCTGCTTTTAAACCAGCTGCTTTCCAAATAACCAAACTCAGCAACATAAGCCCCTAACGTGGCAGATTTTTACCGAGCTCACTTGCTTAGTGGAAAACGTTGGTGCCCAACATCCGGAGTACGTGGATTCGAATCCCAGATTTTGGTTTTCCGAACTCATTCTGTGTTACAGGTTTCCAATTTTTTCCTTACTACTCCCCCTTCTTCTAAAGAAAAATTCCCACGTCCACCCCCACCTCTGCTAAAAAGGTAAATGCTTACTTCTCAATATTAACAGTAACGTCGCAGAGGAAATTCACTAGTATGTGATGTTAGAGTGAAGGTCTTCAACTGTAACAGACGGTGAAGGAGTACATCCTACGGTATAGAACTACAGTATCGACCACAAGGGTCGAACTTCGCACCCCAACAGTTTGGGAATCTATACTTCAGGTGAATGTCAGAATGGTTCCTTCAAAAGACCATTACCAAACGCTGCCCCGTTCCTTGCTCTAAATCCCATCCCGGTTCTAATCACTTCTATGTCGACGCACTGCAAATCCCTAAAAAAAGTAACTGTATGAACTTTTATCCATATTGAAATATATTGGATATTTCGATTGACTTTCCGTGGATTGTGCGTGTTAGAGATTTGTTGTTGACTGTCGTAACAGATAGGGCCTGGAACATGCGTGAGCTCAGTCATGTTATAAGGAGAAAAAAAAATTGATGGAACGATCCTGTTTTGTAATAATTACAATGCTTGCGACATGTCGTCACTTGTGAATATGGCTATCGCGGTCTTCGTAATTGATCATTTTAAAGAATAAAAAACCTTCCAATGTAGGGGATATCGTCAGCGAAAAAATAAACCTAGTAATATAATTCGTGAATTGATTTTTGAAGGGAATAATGAGCCGTTTCAGTGATTGATTTCGAACGTCTACTGTCGCTAACTGGACTCATATTAAAAACCACCATGGGAGATAAATCAACGATACCTTTAAGATTCTTAGCTTCAGGAGATTCATATTCATGCCTGCAGTATATGTTTAAAGTATCTAAACAAAGCATGAGCAATTGCTTATCAGTAGTCTATGATGGTATGGTTCAGACATTCCAAAATCTTGTGACGGTTGGAACCCATTTATTACTTTTATCGGTGTATACTTTCATTACAAGTATATACTCAAGGGTTATATTTGTATGTTTTTACCAAGTAAAGTATTTTATTAATGTTGGCTGGATGATAATGAAGAAATTTTTCAATTTATCTGTATAAAACTACAACACATTGTCTGTTTGTTCGAGCGTTACTAAAAAGCTCCTGAACCGATTTCACGGAAGGCTTCTTCTTTACTCTGATAACAATACTTTACGCATGATTTTTCTCATTGATTTACGTCTCGTTGGCGTCGAGGTTATTTTAGAGGCGGGAAGGTATGGGTGGGAATTCGGTCAATGACTTTTTTGAAGGCACTATCCCGGCATTTGCTTGGAGTGATTTGAAGATTCGAATCCTGAAGACAGAGAAAAGTACTGATTATAGGATTACCTCACCTGTAATAGAAAAAGGTTATAATACATAAACTTAAGTTACTTTACCTAATTATACATAAACTTCCTCTTTCAATCACATCTTGTTAAAAAAAAAAAATAAAATATAATGTGTTAGTTTCGTCATTTGTAATAGGAGTAGAACATTTTGCGTCGTGCTTTGTAGCTTAGAATACAACTACCTGAAAGAAATACATTTAACCTTTTCTATTGTTTACGTTCATTGATTCTAGGACCTTATAATAAGTAATGTCCACTTTCGAGAACTCATTTATTTCTCCAGTTGTAGATTTAGTCAGTCTCGACACAACTTTACGTAATACATTACAACTCCTCATGGCCGCATTTGTTAATAATCTTTATAAACTTTGTCCTTATTCAGCAGTATTCCTTCAAGCTGCCTTAAAACTTCAACCGTCCAACAGCGACATTTCTTGTCTCGCCCCTGCTTGTGATAGGACGACCGAAATGAGTCGCCCTATACAGTTGTATTGTATTAAAATAATGGCAGTGGCGAATGTTATAAGATATATCGATGTGTGAAATTTCGAGTCGGTAGCTCAACAAGACGAGCGGTCATTGACAGTATTCTATACCTCGCGATCCCGAACAATAGGCAAGTCTCTCCAGGATAAGAAAGGGTAAGCGTTTGCTGGCCCAGCAGCCCTGTATTCCACAGAGTGCCGCAGTCAGGGGACAGCTACTCCACAGAATAACAGGATGCCAGCCTTGGCACCGGACATGACTTTCAAACGACCGGGAAATTTTCAAAATGGGAGACGCCGTAGACTAAAGAGTTGTGCCAATTCTTCCCGTAGGGCCATATACATCTCCAGCCAATAATGATTTACAGCTGATGGATAGAATTTCTTGGTGAGCCAATCAAAAAAATGAAATTTATCACATAACCTAAAATTATTTTGATTTTGTTCCTATGGCGTTTAGTACTACTGAAAGAGGCGTGACTTGGTGAAGAGGGGAGAGAGAGAGAGAAAGAGAGAGAGATAGGTCAGCACTAAGATCGACGAACAGTCGTGGTCTTACGTAATACCTTACCAGCCTCCATAGAGGGGAGATGCAATTTAACGTAAGCGGACAGTATGTCCGACTTTGTGTCTACAGATGTATTTTCAAGCGACTGTTAGCCTGAGTTGATGTAAGCTAATACTGCATATAACCGCCGCTGCAGTCATCTCATCATAAAATGGTAACTCATTTCTACGAATAAAGACTGTCTGTGCATTTCTGATTCGTTGAGTTCATGCCCTTTAACGGCCTTGGCAAGAAAACGATCACTGTTAATAGTTTCTCCTACAAAAAAACCAGTTGAGCTAATAGTTTACAGCCGAGGGCAAGAACAGTGTTGAAAGACGGACCATAATCTCTATGATGACTTTCGGTAACTTTTTTGTGAATGAAAATTCTGAAGCATTCTGGCGCCATTTTTTTTCGTGCTTGTTTATCCGGTACAATGCAACATCATTTTGCAATGATCGTTATTTGTTTGTAACAAGTTAAATATGATCAATCACTACGAGGAATTGTTAAAGTCATATATAATATTTTCAACATTTTCATATCTTTTCTATGTGTCGTGTTCTTTTAGATATTTTCATTTGTTGACTCAGTGTAATACGGGACATTGTTTCGTTGGAGTTTTAATGATTTATTGTATTCATTAGCAGCCCAATCTGTAATCCTTAAGAGTAAAAAATAAATGTCAACTTATGCAAGTTTCGTTGGTGAAATTCAACTATTATTTTCACCCTTTCTCCTTGGACCGTAAATAATTTCGTAATTTACAAGTGGATATAATATTCAATAGGCAAATTAGTTTATTAATTAATTTCGTAACCAGTAATCGCACTAGGAGGAAGCAATTCATTAATACAAATGATTTACTAGTAAAATGAACAACCAGCCAACCCAGGTAAGTACATGACCCAATCTCCTTGCTTACGGCCCGCACTACTCTATACTTGTCATAGATCCTCCAACACAGTATAATTAGTAATCTTTGCTTGTCATAGATTCTCCGACACAGTATCATTAGTAATCTTTGCTTGTCATAGATCCTCCAACACAGTATCATTAGTAATCTTTGCTTGTCATAGATCCTCCGACACAGTATCATTAGTAATCTTTGCTTGTCATAGATCCTCCGACACAGTATCATTAGTAATCGTTTCCACAATACTTACTACACCAATATCAATGCAATTATTGTATCCTACGGTGTTATTTCAGGTCTGCGGTTCTCCCACAGTACGATACGCGGAGGTAGAGCACCGCAGACCCGATTGGCCTATGGCTCTAGAAGATGGAGGTGACAGAAGTGGAGGCACGCTCCGGACATTGTTTTTCCCCGCGGAGATCCATTACGGTACTCAATATACTGCAGGTGAATGAGCCTGGGAAGCCGTCCCCGACGTTCACCTCCATGAAAATCCTCGGCTTCGTGGGGGGACTACCTCGGTCGTCAAACTGAGTTACGTTTCTGCCTTAATCTGATACGAGACACAAATAGACGCACGTGCCGTTATATTTCACTGCCGCCACAAGTACCTAGCCTCGAGTCTCCAATCGTACACTATGGTTGGTGGTTGCATGTCGGTAAGTGTGGGGGTGTGTTTTAAAAAATCTTTGGATTCATTTAGAATGTTTTGGAATGTACTAAAATGATCTAGAATTTTCTTGAATAGAGTTCTAGAATATGACATATTTTCAATGTATTAACAAATATAGATACAGTAATTTATATGCAACATATTTAATGTTTCAAACCATTTAGACGGAACTTTCACTGCTGTGTTGCTGATTTGGTAAGGAGTAACTAAGGCTACTTAATATCCTGGAAATGTTTAAGGTTCAGAGCAAAAACAAGAAAAACTTTGAAATTCTTGGCAAACACGAATGAAGTCGTGGACACCAGCTAGTACAATTATTATTACTATAAATATTTTTTTATTTGCCGCGATGTCACTAGTGGGTCCTTTCAAGTCACTAGTCCGTCCTCACTTAGAATATTGTTGTTCTGTATGGGGTCCCTATGAAAAGGGGTTAATGAATGCTTTGGTAAAGGTCCAAAGAAGAGCCGCCCGATGCGTGACAGGTATATATATGTAGTTTGGAGGGAAAACGTAGGTGTTGAAGGAGTTAGGTTGGGAAGACCTGGAACACCGAAGGCGTTGCTTTCGACAGAAGCTAATTGAAAAATTCATGACTGACGTATTTCTGAATGACAGCAAATATATATTACTATCAGGAACATTCATATCTAGGAATGACCACGAAAGTAAGATAAGAGAAATCAGGGCCAGAACAGATTTATTTGTGTAAGCATTTTTTCCACGAACGATTAGGGAATGGAATAGGAAGGATTTACCGTGCGAGTAAACTTAAAATCAGACAGGTGTAGTTCTCGATAAATCACTTCGGCCATCCTGATCTGGGTTTTCCATGGTTTTCCCAGATCGTTCCAAGCGAATGCCGGGATGGTTCCTAAAAGTAGCCTATGGGCGCCTCCTGCCATATCCCGTGTATCCCTTGTCAATGCGCCGTTGCGAGTGAGTGATCAGGCTATGCGTGAGCTGGCTTCGCGTGCTCTCCTCACGCACTTGGCCCCTTATCGCCTCCCGATCTGTCTACCCATTTTCATTAAACCCGGCGCAGAGCGAGGGTCTGTTAATTATTGCGTGGGTCAGATTTACCGCCCACCCATTTTCATTTCGAGAGGGCTTAATAAGTTAAAAGTTGCTTGCGCAGCGGATTAACAGCGGCTGCGTGAGGCCAGAGCTGCGCGATTACCATACGCCGGCACGGAACCTCCGAAACGGATTCGGCAACCCGTACGCTCCAACATCTTCCCGTGCTCCTATAATGTGGAAGAAAATAAATGTTAAAAACTACGAATATTAAAGCGTTAGGTTATTTTAGTGACATTGTAAACTTACAAAATAACATGAGCCACACTTGAGAAAAAAATGTTAAGAAAATGTAATCCAGTTTTCTTAGACACGTGACTCATCGAAACTGAAGATTATTGTAAATGAAGAGAACAAGAGACGTTCATCATCATCATCTTCATCCGTCTCCAGTTTCCCGGGTGCGGTGTAAGAGTGCTCACCACCTTTTCCCGTCCAAGTATGTTTCCTGTTCTTGGATTCTAGACCATGATACACCTGTCTCCTGTAGGTCCAGCCTCACGAGATCAATCCATCTCCTTCTGGGCCGACCTTTTGGTCTTTGACGCTTCAGTTCTTTTTCCAGCCATATCCTCGCTGTTCTTGGTGGGCCCATCCGCCTGACATGTCCTAGCCATCGCAATCTTGCTTTGGCAATTATTTCTTGAAGGGTTTCATTGACTGGGATCTGTTTAAGGATCACTTCATTCCTGATCTTTTCTCTTCTGGTATTCTGTACCATTGATCTCAGGAACTTCAACTAGACCGCCTGGAGTTTATTTTCATCTCTGCTGGTAGCAGTACATACTTCCAGGCTGTACGTTGTAATCGTCAAGAAATATGAACTATACAGTGGTATTTTGGCTGCAATTGGAATATGCTTGTCCCACAGAAGATGCCTAACTTGATGATAAAACTGAGCTCCTTTTTGTACCTATTGGTGATATCGTTCTGGAATCGACTGTCAGAGGTCACTTTACTGCCAAGGTGCTGAAAATTATCCACTTGATACAATTGGTAGGGTACTACCTAAGGCTAAGGGAGTTAACCCTAACAGAAAATACTCTTTAGTGTTAGGTCTAGCAAGCCAGCAAAAAAATTAGAGATAGCTTTAAAAAAATGAGCCTCGGAGTGAACAAGAAACGTTATGCAGTTAAAAGGAAAATTTCATAACTGCAGAGGATATATTGTTGGGAAGGTCAAAGAGGAGTGGAGGTTAACGCCACTCAAAAGAATCAGCTTAGTGGGTGCGAAGATAGAAAAATAAAGGTTTTATATGATTATAACATGGATGAGAAGTTGTTTGCCCAAGATATAATGTATAAATATCTTGGCAAATTCAACTGCGTAAGACACACTGGGCATGCGTCAGGGAGAGGTTTACTGACTGGGGTGATGAAGGTATGTTCCAGGAAAGTGATCTTGTTGATTCGAGGGCTACATGATAATGTAGTGTGGTACCTATGTTTTGGTTATCAAATACAAGAATAGGAGGGGGTGCAACGGAGGTCAGCTAGATCTGTTTTTAAAATTACCGTGGATCACAATGACTAACTGATATAGTAAAAGAGCTGGATTGGGAGTGATTGGATTTTATTTGGGGGGGGGGGGGGAGGGCTTGAGCGGAGTTTTGTTTGGGGGGGCTTGGCTTGAGTGAATTTTTGTTCAGAGGGCTTGCCTTCAGTGGATTTTGGTTTGGGGGGGGGGGGTGAGTCGGCCATGGGGTAGTCTTTGTAGTCTTTATAGCCTTCACAGGCCTCGAATCCGTAGAGCTAAAAAATAATATAAAATTACAAAGTCGGAGGTGAACGTAGATACTTTTTGGGGGGGGGGAGCTTGAGCTCCCTAGCCCTCCCCCTGGATCCGCCCCTGGCTGAGAGTATATCGGGTATATACTGCTATGAGGCCTGGATGGATATTGGTGGTAGAAAGGAATATGCGTGGAAGTGAAGAACATGGTTAAACACTAGCTGTTGGTTTCTGATGTAAGGAAATGCGAGAATTTTTATTTGTAGGTATGGCAGTCCGGGAGTATATTACTGAGGAACTACTGAGCAATTTATCCATAACAGCGAAATAATTATGAAACAAATATGAAACAAATCTGAAAGTAGGTAGATTGCCCCCATATCGTGTGCTCCATTGTAATTAAATTAATTCCATTAAAATAATTATAATTTAACTCTGTTGTCCAGAAGCCAACCAATGACAATAGTTCATTGTATCGCGCCACGTAGATCGAAGGAATAGTATAAACAAAAATACAGCAACCAGAAATTAACATTCAGTTATGTCCTTTCCGTAAAAACACTCGCTCCATCTTGGCCACGTAAGATGCCTCAACCTTGCTTGCAGACGGAACTTTTTGCGATATGGCAGGTGTTATGTTATTGAAATCAGATATTCGGAATCACATAACATGGTTAAAAGTTGGTTCAGCAGTCAACATGACCAGTCAAAATGACGATATGTGTCATAAAACATTTCTTGGTTCGCGTAGCCTACCCTTCTGGTCTCAACTATTCAGACTGATACCAGCACCCAATTGACTCCTCACAAAGAAAAGCGTACAGACAACAACGTGGCGAGAAATACCGAATGAAACTGACCAATATTAAACATGATATTAAAGTTATACAAGAACCCCGTGAAATTAATAAAAACCTGTTCGTAAATGAAATATTTCAAGTTGTTGATAAAATATTTACAGATAGGCATCACAGCTTCATCGTCTAGCACGGAATTTCTAACGAACATATCTCAACCCCCATTAATACCGTCTAAGCTGCACTGTCTTGCTCTCTAAGCAACTATCAGTTACTCTTACGAAATACTCAATACTGATAACCCAGATTATTATGAATAACACGTAACTATGTACTCAGAATTCCAGACTTAGGCTATAGGATTTCTCATTTAGTCTGATGGAAGACACTCTGAAAGGATTTTGGTAGCTCTTTTTTTCCTGAGTAAATGAGTGAGCGATGAAAGGAATTCAGCGACGCTATTTTGGAGGAACCATCCGAAATTCGCCTGGAATTATTTCGGAAAACAATGAAAAACCGAAATCTGGAAACCATGAGGAGATTCGAAACGGCGTCCTCTCGAATGCGAGCCCACAGCGTTACTGCTCATCCACTACAATCGGTTTTGATAGTTCATTTTGGTTCCAGTTTACTAAATTGTTCCTTCAGGAATGTCCTGTTTATACAGCTATCGAGAATTTGTTGTACTAATACGACATTTTCTGCATGCAGAAATTAAATCTTTCACAAGTAACAGTAAGCTCACCCCTTGATAGTGTTTGGCTATCGATAGGCAGTCGGATGGTTGTCATTCTGTAACCTAGTAAATAAATCTGCCTCATAGCATCAGGTAGTGTACTCAGCATGGGATGAATCCCAAACCCCACCGCGCTGCGTCTGTCAGATGTCGATCATAACCATCTTAAGTTTCTTTTGGAAGAGGAGGCCTCTCCCTTGTTTGTACCAAAAACGCAATTATAGCTATTTTACTATCGACTAAAATTTCTCGTTGGTATTTAATATTGTTTATGGCTAAGCATGTTCCGTATAATAAAACGAACACACTTCATCTTTATATAGAGATTATCACGGCCCTTCTAACAATGTATAAATCCTCTCAATATTGCACGATTTTTGGTATTATTATGCCAGGACCGAAGGTATTAATTAGTATCGCGTTGTGGATTATGTCTACCACATTCCAGTATCAGCATTTCACTATTTCACTGCAGCCGAGTATTTGATTCGCTCAAGTTACGATAGCACTCTAACATTCAAATAATTGATGTAATAGTTTGAAATCAAGAGACCAGATACTTGCTGCAAAAATCAGACCAAGCAGTTCCATAACTTAAAAAAAGGTCGACAACTGCAATATTACAACACACATACAGGGAGTTACAAAAAGGTACGGCCAAACTTTCAGGAAACATTCCTCACACACAAACAAAGAAAATATGTTATGTGGACATGTGTCCGGAAACGCTTACTTTCCATGTTAGAGCTCATTTTATTACTTCTCTCCAAATCACATTAAACATGGAATGGAAACACACAGCAACAGAACGTACCAGCGTGACTTCAAACACTTTGTTACAGGAACTGTTCAAAATGTCCTCCGTTAGCGAGGATACATGCATCCACCCTCCGTCGCATGGAATCCCTGATGCGCTGATGCAGCCCTGGAGAATGGCGTATTGTATCACAGCCGTTCACAATACGAGCACGAAGAGTCTCTACATTTGGTACCGGGGTTGCGTAGACAAGGGCTTTCAAATGCCCCCATAAATGGAAGTCAAGAGGGTGGCGGTGAATCGAGGAAGTACAGTACATAATAACGAAACTAAAATGAGCTTTAACATGGAAAGTAAGCGTTTCCGGACACATGTCTACATAACATATTTTCTTTGTTTGTGTGTGAGGAATGTTTCCTGAAAGTTTGGCCGTACCTTTTTGTAACACCCTGTATACATTCAGTGACTATTTCAGTGGCAGTAAACGTCTACTAAATAAACTGGATCGCATTCAGTATCAGAGCATTCGTATTTGCCGAGGAGCTATGACATCCACACCTACGAATGCGCTTCTTTTGGAAGCAGCAGAAATGATCATCTCATTTTTTTTTTTTTATTGACACGTGCTTATTCCAAAAATTCTCCGGCATCTTACCAACCTCCAACAGCTAGTGGAAAAGAGAAGACGGTGTCTATTTGTCCAAAGGTATCCGCAGATGCAAAGTCTTGAGTACCTGTCAACACTCCTCCCTGACCTTCAGCAACAGGAAATGACGGCTATATACGACATACCTTACGAACAATGTGTGACCCCTTTGGCAGTAAGCTGCCTACCGGTGTATCCACAACCTGGTCAACCAGTTCATCAACTTTTCCAGGAATATTTATCTGTTAGATGGCCATCTTCAGTTCAAATATACACTGATGGGTCAAATATACCTTTGAAGGGTAGGGTCGGCTGTGTATTCTACTGCCCGAAGACACAACGCGCTCAAAGGTTCCGCCTTACAGGACACCTACCAAGCTACTCGGCGGAAGCCATTGCCATCAACCAGGCTCTTATTACGCAAGAAGTTTTTTACGGCGAAATAAAGTAATACTCACCGATTCACTTAGTGTTCTTCGCT
>JARYHS010009186.1:37078311-37182777 GCA_031002005.1 Vandiemenella viatica | reverse complement strand
AAAAATTATAAATCTTGAACTGTACAGAAACCGCTAAAATTAGAGAGAGGGTTCGACTTTATTATTGCTATAGAAATTTGCCAGAGAAAGTTCACCACGATAAACTTTACCTGCTACTGCAGAACAAAACTGCCGACGACCTGCCACCTTCGTCGCGTGCAAGTCTAGGACAGTAACAGTTTAAAAAACATTTATAGACGAAGTAAGCGTTTTAATACGTTAAAACACAAAAATAAAATACTTGCATCAGCGGGTAGCGAAATTTGTTGTTTAGTGTGAATAATGAAGTCAGGATCATGGAAATAAAACGAATATCGATGATTCGTATTCTCTGAAATAATAAAGCCTGTAGTTTCACTTTTTTTTTTGTTTGTCGGTACGTAGCAAATTGGACAGGCATATTCTGTATTGGAATATCACATTGATATCTAAAGAGACACGAATGGTTTGTGGTTGCGTGCCACAAGAGATGACGTAATTCGTGATGCTGTTGGGTCGAAGAGAAAGAGCTAATAGTTAAGTTTAATCAAGTAGGCGGTGCGTCGTTGTCAGAATAAGAACTTTAAAAAATATTACCTTTGCTTGGTTGTCTGTGAACAAAACTAGTCCAGGTCACTTGTGGTAAGCAGCGAGGTTTTTTTATCGGTTTTCCAAGAGTGCATTAACTGAATTCATTAATTTCTTTGCTGTTTATCCGTTGCGCGTACAAGATGACTACAGCTGGTAATATTGTTATTTCTGTGTTATCCGCCAACTGTGTAAGATGGTGTGTTTGATGTTAATGTTGTTATTCTGCTTGTCTAAATGACACGTCGTTTCAGATATTCTTGGTGCTTTGTCTTTCCTTTTTATCAGACGTTCTTATCTTCCGCTTGATCGTATTATATTTCAGAACACACGAGTTGCCACTACTCCTCACAGTTGATTCAGAACGCTTAAACGAAAGAATCATGTAAATGGTTGTCCTAAATTGATATAACGCAATCTTTACACAAATAAACCTCCTTAATTAGGTCAATCTGAAAACTTAATCATATATTTTTTTAACTTTGTAGAATACCGTATTAATTCAGCCCCTGAAACACAAAGTCAGCCATAGACTGTAAGGGTAATGGAAGTATTCATTACAAAATGTTTTCATTATATTATAAAAATACTTACTTTGTTGAGATTAGTAGAAATTCTTAACAACTTGTGACCCTTATCGATGATTGATTGACTGATTATAATTATAAATATTTCAGTTCTTTAGATCCAAATATATATGGTTTATTATATATTATTTGAAACTACTAGGGATTACAATGAAATTGGTTACTCTCAGAAGATGCAGATTCGTTTTTTGGCAATGATTATCCCAAGCATTCAATCTACTCATCTACGCTGATAACTAACATGTCTCGAGTCCTTATCTCCATAGCCAACTTATATCTTATTGCTTTTCTTTCTAAGAGTATATATATTATTAACTTCCATCTACTCTCAGGAAACAAAAATTTAATTTTTTTATGAAAATGTTTGTTCTTAACAACTGAATTACCTGCTTAATTATTTACTTAAAATCTGATATTTGTATGCGAGGGAAGAAACATCCGTTGGATATAAACTCTGATTGTAATTAATAAAATAACGAATAGAACTTCACTACTTGCGTCGATCATAAGTAAGTATGCCAAGCTCAGAATTGTTTCAGTCCGAAACTTTCAAAACATTCGGCCTCAGCAGCTATCGGCACATTTCTCACATCGGCATCGGATCGTATCGCATTGTAATAGTTATTCAACCGAAAATGTTTCGTGCTGTAAAGAATTATACATCTATTTTATTTAGTGGACGGGATGTTTTCCCTTCCGGTAGCCCGTAATAATGATACAAATCAGTGAACGACGATGGGTATCAAAACGTGATACAAAAAAAAAATAATTACTATAGTTCCTTGATGAAATAATAAGTTATTATTTTATGAAATGAGAAGTTATTTCATGACCATTTAAAATAAACGGATGTATGTGACACACGTGGAAATGTTAATTCACTAATATAAACCAATTTCTTTGTGGGATCTGAATGTAACCTGCAACGGAAATTTTTATTGTAAATTTCTCTAATTGAAGTTTCGAACAAAAAATCAAGTCTGTACTCCATGAGAAACATTCCTACTTTAATTTGAATACTACATCACGTTACGTATAATATATTATGGAAGAAATCCTAGAACCTTGAAGATCTTTTGTCGACCCTCAAAACCAAATTATGAATTCTGAAAAAAACATTTCGGGTCGTTATTTTCTTCAAGAACAATTCTCGCAGTGCATATCTTCAATCAATTTATGTTGTTTAATGTATTTCCAAACTTTGTAAGTACATACTTATAACGTAGATTAATGAAATTGTTCTAGAAAAAAACCGTATTAAACATTTTGCTGCCTACTCTCTCATTACCGAGCGTGGTGGGTGAGCGGTAACGCTCTGCCTTGCATTAGGGAAGACGTGGGTTCTAGTAGCCGTCCGGATATCCAAATTTTGGTTTCCTCGCCTTCCCCAAATCAATCAGGGCGTATTCCGGGATGGTTCCTTGAAAAAGCCATCAATGAATTCCGTTCCTTGTCCCCAGTTTACCTCGCCTCTAATGACATCGACGCCGACGTGTCAGAAACCCCAAAAAAAATACTCTCTCGTTGTCTGAACTTGCTCAAACATTTTAATGTTGATTTTATTTTTTTATCCTCTATATTACCACTTTGCCCAATACTCAGTACCAACCTCTGACTATAACAGAAGTGATAGGTCGCTTCCTCTCTTTAGACTATTTCAAAATGAATTTTATTGAATTCTTCCGTTCGTATTTTTGCGTAATATATATTTTCGTCATACAGGCCCATAATCTTTCTGTCACCTTATCAACTGTTTTATCTTTAACTGGTTGCAATGTAACTTACCTGATAATGCTGTTAAATGCCTTTTCTATATCTGTAAACTAGCGGAGTTCCCGGCGTTGCCCGGTATAGTTGGCGTAGATTTAACGGTACCCTATTTTTATTCCCGCAAAACATTTGTACAAAGTTTCATAAAATAGCCAACTTTTTCAGAATTAAAGAAAACTTACATTCACCCGCCCTCTACCAATAAACTGGTGGGCTGAAGTTTATTTGCACGTATACTATTTTCATTCGTCCGAAAAGATTCATGTATATCAAGCTTCGATAATTGTGTTAAGAAATTTCATTACTACATTACTGAATAACCCTAGATTATGTTAAAAACTCACATTTGATTCAATTGCGAAGTGAATGGATATACTTGTGGCTCGAAACGCCAGATCCTTTAACTCTGCAGATAAAAATATCAAAAGTGAATCCGGATTAATATTATCGTAAACAGAAGACTAATGCTGAAGGCCAGAGATATTGTCCAGAAATCGTTCTTAAAGAAAATCTCTGTTATTTTTACGGCTATCTATGTCGTTTAAAAATTAATATCCCGAATTAAATGAAAGAATACTTCAAGCTATGGCTTTTAAAAATGAGATATATCTAATTAAAAGAAAGAATACTTAAAGTTTTGTTTAGTGTGCAAAATAGTTATTACTATAAGTTATCTTGTTGCTTTAATTAAAGGCTATGGTCATAGACATTGTGTTGTGTGTTTAGTGCGGAGTATGTGGCATCTAGTGATTCCTCCTGTGGATTTTCTCACCATACGCTCAGAATTTCATTTAATGCTCCTATATTATTTAACGTTGAAACATAAGACATGCCAGACAAGTGAATTAAAATTCTAAGCTTTATAGCGGTGAAAACTACATCGAAATCTGCCCCGTAGTTTCCGAGTTTTTATACGACCAATATGTCCGGTTTTCGTTTTATAGATATAGATGTCATTTGGTCTTTGGAATGTTCATACCGGCGCTCTTGAAATTGTATTACGGCGAATATGAGATGAGTAAAGCTTTTATTTTCAACCACAGCAACTTATTAACTTAAATAAAATTCGTAGAGTTAACGAATTTGTCTATCATGTTACCACCACTTCATTTGAACTAACCTATTATTTCACCTATCTTTAATTAACCGCTTTGTTCGGAGTTCCCCTCTCGGAATAATAATCAACTTTTCGTTAGCATCGTTTACGTAGGACCTTAATTTTTATAGAGTGGCCTAAATGTGGGAAAATTACTGCGCAATACTGGCTTTCCGTGCAAACTCTGATGACAAGTGTGCCACGGCACGAGGAAGCTTGTTTATGTGGCCAGTTTTAATGAAAAGAGACTCATTAGGGGCCAGCACACGTTAACACAGCTCTCGGGGGACTCCGGATTAACGCTGCATTTAATACCTCTGCGTCGGAGAATCAGACATCCTTGATGATTCTAAAAGTCCTTCAGAAAAAGTTTCACTAATGTTAGCTGTCATATTATTAGGTGCTATAGAAAATTATTTAAAATAAGTGAATCAACCAACGCAGCTGTAACTCATAATTGAAATCTACATCAATTTTCAAGAATGAGACAATTTCGCCTCGAATCTGCGAATACAGTTCTTTTCATTCTAAACAGTCCTCCAGTAGTTCTTTATCTTTGGGTTATTTGAAGCAAAATGTTGGAAATGATTTGCTCAATATCCACCCTGGAGGTACGTGGTTATAAATTTCTTCTATTTTCATAGATTTTGTTGATTAAACTGAATATGTACAGCTTTCTTTTAATGTCTAAGTTATTTTTAACCAAAAGTAGATCTAAAAAAATTAAAAAATGCTCTGTGCCGCCTTGATCTATATAAGAGTTCTGAACCAAATAACAACATTGGTACCGTTAATATTTTATAAAATTTTAGAAAAGTTTCTGTTCTTATTTTTCTGCCCGTTGTTATTTTTATTTTGTTACAAATATATTTAAAAAAATGAAGAAACTAAACATTAGTCAAAGCAGAAGACACGTACGCCGTTCCTTCTAGGCACTATTTGGCATGTATCTGGATGAACAATGCATTCATGGCAGACCCAGTGAGGTTTACAGACCTAGGAAGAGTTACGTTTCTTAATGTACTTCATTTGCCGATTGCCTGCTCGTGAAAGAGGATGCTAATGAGAAAGCGCTCTACAAATTAAAGACACGTTCTTTTTTTTTTTTAGTGGGCTGTGGGATAAGACAGGATATTTAATATTCACTAAATATAATCATTATTTTCTGAATAATCTGTAAATTTACTTTAGCAATCGTCACTCCTTTATCAATACTAATAAAAGGCTAACCTTGGTCACTGTACCATCGTATACATAACGCTACCTGTTTAAATGCTGCCAGAGATGCTACTGCAACATGAGAGTATGGTCATTGTTTAATAACAATTAAACAACCGCTGATAAATGAATTGCCAGAACACCGAAGTGCAGTGTATTACGTTGCAACTAAAATATTGATTGTAAGTTACTTTTTTATGTTCAGTCGATGTTTTCATATCCTCTCTGTACAGAGATGTTGCTGTTCCTGTAAACTAAGAAATATGTACGGCACGATATCATTTTTTAAGGCCAAGAGCGTTATGTAACAACAATTCTAATTAGTGAGACGTAATGAACTGCCAGAACACTCAGTTCAACAATTTAATTTTAGGTGGGTTCAGAAGCTAGTTGTTTGTTATATTCAGTAATTACAAATACTTAAGTAATAGTCACATTTAAGTCACTTCTTTGGCTCGTGCCTTGCTCCACCTCACGGACTACATGGAGTACCGTATGTGCCAAGATGAGGTTTCCTTCCTCGATCTAATCATCCTCTCGGTGTCTACACAGAATCATCGGGGAAGTCTAACAGCCTATTCAACCTTCAATATGCCGGCCTCGGTAGCGTAGGGGCTAGAGCCGAAGGCCGCCGGTTCGAATCCGGCCACGGGCATGGATGTTTAAGTGTTGTGTGTCTGTGTAAATGCCCTGTCCGTCCTGTGGCGTCCATACAATGGAAAATACAATATATACTTGATGATGACTTATACACTGAAAACTACAGAATTACATTGAGCTGGCTGTATGGCCTTCGTTGCCAAATGCCATTTTAAAAAAAAAAAAAAAAACCTTTCAATATAGGCCACGACAGCTCCAGCTTGTGCTTGATTTCTCACTTAGTTTTTCCGTTTCTTCACATTTACTGTTCTTTTCTTGTCGCATATGACACTCGATAAGGATTTTCACCACATTTAGTTTTCATATTGATTAACTTCATTGATGTTATAAAGAAAACGTCGACATCATATTGATAATAAAGTAAACATCAAATTTTTGCTATGTCTGAACAACATGCAAGCCCCTTCTTTCTTCTGCCTGTTTTAAGTGTCTCGATTGGAAGTTCAATGGATAAGATCAGTCAGACTTTAGGCAGAAGGAATAGCTTAACTTCTCGCCCCACTAAATGCTTTTACGAATCACACGTTATTGATAAATTGCTTAAACTGTTATTAGTTAACACATTTGTTGTTCTCCAAAATATTTATGCTCCTTTTACCATCATATGAATACTCGTTGCTTTTTACAATATCCATTTTGGATATGACTGAAAATGAGATTAAACGCTCTTCAACTTCCCAAGTGCACGCCAATTTTTTTTTTTTAATTTTTTTTCCATTTCGTCTGGACACTTCTCTCAAAAACCGTGCGAGAAACTCTGACAGCGTCTCTAATAGCACTGCCAAATCGACATAATTGTCAAACTTGATATAGTGAAATCTAATACAACCTTTACGTAAAGAAAATGTAGCGTTGCAGGTGTGCTGAGTTTATTGGAGGTGTAGTGAGTTAACAAGGCATGGATGTCCGCGCGGAGCCGTCGACGTCAAATTGATTGATTCATGCCTCCGCTGCGGCCTCGCTGGAATCAGCTCGCCAATTCCATTACGCTTCTCTTCGCCTCTAATGGAATATTCGATCTAGCACCAGCTGAACCGGCAACACCTTCGAAAATCCCTGAAGTGCCCACCCCACCGCGATAAACTAACATCTTCGTATCTACTGTGAATTTCATAGAAATGTATTCAGAAAATGCCCCAAAGGAATGGTTCCAAAACACCTTCAGTTTATTTCAATCACGCGAGTGTAAAAAGGAATATCTACGAGTATCTTCAATTATCGGATTATCATTACATTTTTCATTTATTAAATGAAAATTTATGTATTGTCTGAATTTATTTGTAGGATTTTTTTATCTGCTTAACGTCTGTCTAACAGCGAGGTCTTTAGAGACGGGAAAGGATGGGAGGCAAGGAATGGGAAGGAATTCGCCCATGGCCTTTTGAAGGAAGCATCCCGGCATTTGCCTGGAGTGATTTGGGAAACCATGGAAAACCCAAATCTGGATGCCCGGACGGGGATTCGAACCACCGTCCTCCCGAATGCGAGGCCAGAATGCTAGTCGTTACACCACCACGCTCGGTTTATTTGTAGGAGTAGTTGTGGTCAACAAATAATTAGAGTAACACATAGAAGAAAATAAATTTTGTGAGATTTTAGATGAAGATCAATTTAAATCGAGTAAACACGAATCTAGCGCTTCCTTGCCAGCCACAGGATACTTGTATTCTCGGATTGGTTCGATTGCTTCACTGACCAGCATTAATTGAGCGTTGATGTTTTTCTGGTTACCGAATCTTGTTTTGTTGTTGCTCATATTCTGGTCGTTAGGAATAGTCGCCTTCAATAGGTTGCTAACGTCTGCATACAGGAAGTTCTCTATACGTTTCCTATTGATCACTGCTTCTATCATAGGAAGTTTCCTCTTAATACATTTTAAACAGCAAGGCCCTTTCATTTTTTTTATTTTTTATTTTTATTTTTATTATTATTATTATTTTTTTAAAATCCAGCCATATGCTGATTGTTTCGGAGGACGTTACACATTGTATCTATCTTCATAAAAGGCTACTTTGTAACTGTGGCATCGTATCCGCAGCGTTCTAACGTCTTTATTTACCGCTCTAAATGCGGGCAAAGATATTACTGGAAAATCGAGGTTATGGACTTTATTTAATAACAATTCTACTTAGTAATACAAGCGCAAAGAAATAAATTTCTGGAACAATAAAACAATATGTATTGCCTCTAAATTAACACATTAATTATTAGTTGCTATTTTCTTATTTTTTTTAGCAGATGTAAATGTTTTCTTATTCTGTCTGTCCAGAGATGTCACTGTTAAAATAAACTGAGAAATATGTACCGCATTGCATCATATTTAAGATTATGAGCTTTATTTAATAATTTATTAGGCTAAGGAATTGCGAAGAAATAAACTCCCAGGACACTGCATTTAGTCTACCATTTTTGACGGGCTTGGAAGCTATGGATTAATAAAACTGAACCTTTTTTGTATGCGAATTAGTCATTGGATTACTGTAATAAGCGGATATAGGGTATTTTATATTATACATTTGTGTGTGTATATTTCTTGTGTAATTCTTTTTAATTAGTACTGTGGAGACAGACGTGTACGACTTGTGCAAGCTTCTGGCGAAAAAACATAAACGTCCCCATCTCCTTTGTTTCAGAAACCCGTGATTCAAAATTTACATTAACATTTAGCGTTGTAAAGTTTATGGGAAAACTACAGCGATTTTTCTACAGCTCATTGTTTTCAGAAAGTAACATTATGTGTAATTTTATTCATGTTTCAGCATATAATTTTTTTCGTAAAAATGTTGTTTCATTAAGTAGAGAATTTCATGAATCAGATAATAAAAACGTGTGAAAATACTTCTTCATTCTTTATTATTTTTTTACAAAGAAGACTTCCTACAATTTTTTTAAACATACAAGAAGATTTTATTTCAGCGCTTGATAGCGGTGGTAAATGGATGTTCGGTTTTATTTCCAGTTTGCATTTAAAATATGAAGTGATTGTGTTAATCACGTACGCCACTCCACTAAGAACCAATTATTTATGTTGTAGCTATGCTTACACAAGCCAACCTTGATAAGCTGTGGTTTGTTTACCTTTCCTTGCTACTTTCTGTTACAGATTTACCCTTAAAAATACTTAAATGAACTGAAAATCTATTGGATACCATGGGGATATCTACGTAGGTATATTCAAGTTTTATCTTCTTTCCCAACACGTCAGCAAGTACATTTTTGCGTCCTTATTATCTTTCAGGATGACTAATGATGGCATGCCTTACACTATTGGCAGTTGCTTCCTTCAGTAAGGAAAAAATATTTATCCTTTTATTTACTTTAATAGCTTATCATCCTTTAGTTAGTTAACAGTGATTCCTTGAGCCACTTTTAAACACATTATTTGTTGATCAGCTTTACACCTCACAACTTGGAACGCATGTATTTTACAGCGTTTCTTGGTCTCAGCCGATTACAAGACTTCGTACAATTTATAGTTTATCACAGAAAGTATATTACTGATTTTATCCATAATTTCTATTTTTCGAGTCCTTCCTTTCGACTATTCCATATTTCATACATACTCCTTGCTGCTGGCCATTCTCCGCTCTCATTATTCCGTGCCACTTGGTACGTTTCCTTAAATACGAGGGTGAGTCAAATGAAAACCTTAAATTTGTAATAAAATAATCGAAATTTCGCGCCGTTATCCTGTAAGTTGGTAAGCGTGCTACAAGCAGCGCACACAGGGGTATTTGACACAAAAAGTCGATCAAAATTATTTCTACGTAATTTTTATTTTTGTTTCGCTTCTTTTGTGTATTGGAACTTATAACTGTGAAGTAGGAGTAATAATAAAGAACACGTACTGTTTTCATACACTTTATAACATATTAAGCTAATATTTTCAGAATACCTAAACAATAATCATACATGTACACTAGAATATCATTCTAACGAACCGTCCCATCCTTCGTCGTCGGAACCTTCACCTTATGGCCCGTTCTCTTCTTGAGTACTCGGGTCCCATTAACGTAATATTTTAATAGTTTCTGGATTGAATGAGTTAGATGTTTTGCGGGTTTTGTGCCTGATGAAGCTCAAATACGGATCCTGAGTTAATAAAAGCCTATGAATGTCATCAGTGTTGCACTAAACCCAACTAAGTTTTCTAGAGTGTCTCGCTAAATCGTCGAAAATATTTGTTTCTAGCTTCTGCTGCTGCTTCTGACAGAGTGCCTATAGGCAAAAGTGCATAGTCTATAATAAGTGGGCCCTCATGCAATACTTCGTGTATAGGTGACATTGGATGCCACGAGTACAGTTCAGTGTACACTACATCCTAAATTTTTCGTGACAGTGGGGAATATTTTATATATATATATATATATATATCTTGTGCCCACTATATATCATACACATAATAGTATAAAACCTGTCAATCAATGTTTTGTTAATACCTATTATCTCAGCGGACATCATTTGGTAAAATCGGTCAAATCATCGAAAGATTTTCTAGGCCGACCACAGTGGTCGGATTGGATTTTATGGAGATTTCGATACATCTTTTGAACCAATCATGGTATTTCTTTAAAAACACACTCTCATTTCTCTTAGCAGCCTGCCATTTTCTTTTAATTTCAAATTTAAGCCCTGAAAACTTTTGTTCGAACTGTTGCGTTTGTTCGACCGTGAATGTCGGTTGGTTTAAAATATTTTCCTCGACTAATTCCAACTTTTGCACGAAATCATTTCCTTTCTCGTATTTAATCATATCATAAATAACTTTTCGGGTCATGAGCATGATACCAGAAGAGCCCATAACAAAGAAAATCTTAGATGAATTAATGTGACGGAAAAAAGTAGGTTTGTTTCATTATAAATAATGTAGAATTTTTTCGAATAAATAGACGTTTGGCACTTTTTGGCACCTAATTTTCAATGAAACACCAAGATAGTACACTAAACTAATACCATATAAGAAATTAGACTCGGGAAAGGTCCGGAAATATAACAAAATCACTCTTTAATACTTTTCGTAATAAAAAAATCAGTACAAAATGAGTCAGCTTACAAAAATGTACAGAAATAAAGTTGTGCGATACTTTTGGATGTATGTTACAATTATTTCAATTATAGGTACCTGGCTGAACAATATCCATGATTAAAACCACCACTACTCACTTAACATCACTCACAAATTAAATTGGTACAACTTATAATTTTATTGTATTTTCTTGGTAACAGTACGTGGGTCTTGGAATGTGCTCAGAAGATGACTGTTCACAGGGTGGGGAATGAAGCTTAACTAAAAAATATAGCTGATTGTGATTCTGTAAACATTTGCCTCGAGTCAGGTATATACGGGTACTTGGAATTTGCTAAAAAAACATTTTGACTTTTGATCGGATTTTTGTATCAAATACCCCTGTGTGCAGCGTGAAGAATGGCCTGGTAGGTGGCAGCATAGTGCAGATGCACAAATACCGTCGCAGTATCAGTATAAAGATGGCTGCCCCACTTGAGATTTGCACCAGGGAAGAACAGCGTTCTATTATTCGCTTTTTGAGTAGTGAAGGTGTGAAACCTATTAAAATTCATCAAAGAATGAAGGTTCAGTACGGTGATGCATGTTTGTCACAGCAGCAAGTCTACGAATGGAGTAGGAAGTTCGCAAATGGCGTGACTTCAGTGGAAGATGCTCCTCGTCCAGGTCAGGCACAACGAGTTTTGACTCCACAGAACATTGCAGCAGTTGAAGTCATACTGATTGAAAACCGCCGAGTGACACTGAATGACATTGCAGCATGTTTAAAGATTAGTCATGGTTCAGCACACCACATTGTGCATGATGTGCTCCAGTTTCACAAAGTGTCTGCAAGATGGGTGCCACGGCAGCTGACTCCTGAAATGTTGATGCTTGTGAAGAACTTCTTCGGCGCTTTGAACGAGAAGGTGATGGCTTCCTTGCAAGAATCGTTACTGGGGACGAAACCTGGGTTCACTTCCACCAACCGGAAACGAAGAGAGCGAGCAAGGAATGGCGCCATTCCTCATCACCAAAACCAAAGAAGTTTCGAACAGAACCATCAGCAGGGAAGATTATGCTGACTCTCTTTTGGGACGAAAAAGGCGCCATTTTGGAGCATTACATGCCTAGAGGGACCACTGTCACCAGTGCATCATACACAGATCTCCTAAGAAATCATCTTCGGCCTGCAATCAAATCAAAGCGAAGTTGATTGCTGTCATCAGGTGTCCTTTTGCAACATGACAATGCAAGGCCCCACACTGCCCGTACAACAGTTGCAACAATCACAGACCTGCATTTTCAGTGTCTTCCTCATCCACCACACTCACCATACCTTGCCCCAAGTGATTTCCATATGTTTGGACCACTCAAAGAAGCAATGGGAGGAAAGAAGTTCCGTTCTGATGAAGAGGTACGCGGAATACCAAAAGGATTTTTTTTATAAAGTAATTTATGCGCTTTGTAAGCGCTGGAGGACTTACATTGAGCGTGGGGGAGATTATGTTGAAAAGTGATACAGCTTTGTACCACTTCTGCACAACAAATAATATTTCAAAAAATATTTAAGGTTTTCATTTGACTCACTCTCGTACAATCTAATTTTAATTATCTTTACATATTAATTATATTTATATATTAATTAAATTTATATATTAATTGTCTTTACATTAATTTTCATTTTACTACAATAAACACACAATCATCTTCGGCTTTTCCGTACGTTATGAACAATGTTTGCTACTAACCCTTTTTTTGTATTTGTTTCATATATACCATTTGATCAATAATTTTTTAGGCCGTATAATCAACACTACTTAAAAATCATTTCTTATATAATTGTTTTAAAAAGTTATTACCAATATAAAAGATACAATTTTTCAGCAGAATCTTCGCCTTTGAGAATTACTCGGATTTAACTATTTTTATTACTGTTATTATTTATCCGAGTATCTTGCATGAGAGGAAAAGAACTGTTAATAACAGGAAATCTAATAGGTCAGTTGAAAAGGCAATGCGATTGCATTCTGACAGTGACGCAGAATATGCAGTGTGTCTTTACTGACACGGTCTGAATTCAGAATGGATCGCCTGATGACAATCAGTTGGCACATGTGTGTCTACATTATGAAGAGAAACAAAAAAGTAGGCCCCACTGCCCCATGCGGAATTATACATGACCCCTGGACGATTTCTCATTTGAGTGTTACATAATTTTTTTGTTATTCTTCCTTATAATTGGAACAATTAAGGACTGAGGAATCCTGTAGCAAAGCTTCCCAGTTTCTCCTAAAATAAATGATTGTTCCTTTTGTCAGAAGTATAAATACCTCATCTTCTTCAACCTTTACCTATTTTATCGTCATGATGATCATCAGCATCAGCCAGTTCAGTCATTACTTATGGTCGCCTCTTGGAGTTACGAGTACAGATAGGACTTGAACAGGTAGAATGGTCTTGAAACCGAGCATGGTGGTGTAACGGTTAGCGTTCTGGCCTCGCATTCGGGAGGACGCCTGTACGAGTCCCCGTCCGGACATCCAGATTTGGGTTTTCCATGGTTTCTCCAAATCACTTCAGACGAAAGCCGGGATGCGTCCTTCAATAGGCCATGGCTGAATTCCTTGTCCCCAGTCCCATTCCCCCTCTAATGACCTCGACGTCGACGAGACGTAAAGCCACAGGAAAAAAAATCGGTCTTGGAGGTCCTGTGCCAGCTAAGTCCAGAAATTGTGCGTATTTCCTTATTCCAACACCGAATGTGGCGGTGTAACGGTTAGCGTTCTCGCCTCGCATTCGGGAGGACGGCGGTTAAAATCCCCGTCCGGGCATCCAGATTTGGGTTTTCCATGGTTTCCAAAATCACTTAAGGCAAATGCCGGGATGCTTCCTTCAAAAGGCCATGGCCGAATTCCTTCCCATTCCTTGCCCCCATCCTTGCCCCCCCATCCTTTCCCGTCTCTAAAGACCTCGCTGTTGAGAGACGTAAAGCAGTTAATTTAAAAAAAATTATTTCAACAGTCTTATAGTCTTTCGTTGATCTCAGGTGAACTCTTGGATTCCACTTCCTATATAGTATAAACTAAAGTTAATACTAATTCATCATTACGACACGCCAATATCAATTTATACGCATAAGTAGAAGAATGGGATGCAGAAAGATGTTTTTAAAATGCTCGAAAACTTTTAATTGGAGACACTTGAGAATTGTGTTAAAGGATGTAGGAAATTAAATAGTGACAACTAAGAAGACTTATATCTGTGAAAAGCGAAACAAATTATATACAGCGAGACTAAAGCGCTGTGTGTTGTACTATTTACTCTACCAGACAGGAAACTACAGCAGACGTTTAATGGGGTGGAAATTTTAATTGGGGCTTTGCCACTTGGGGTATCGTATGCTGCAAAACCTGCACGGGACGTATGAAGATTAATAAACCTGGCCTCTGGGCATCCCGTTTTAATCAAACGCTGCGCCAAGTGCGCAGTAGCTCACGATTGCGGCGCGCGGGCGAGTATAATTCGCGGGCGAAGACCACTCACCTGAGGACCGGAGCCTGTTTTAATTAACACCTGCGCAAATGTAGTTTCGCCGGCCGCCGCCGGCCGCGCTGGTGCAGTCGCCTCGCCGGATCTGGTCCCCTCGGCCGGCCTTCGTCAAAAATTCAATTAGAGAGCTCCCCAGCGAGCAGGAAATCATAGCCCCCCGGGCTGGAGCGCCTAGTCCCGCGGGAACCCTCCGTATCCCGAAACAGGGCGAACCGAGCTGCGACGGGATCGTCAGCACACCCACATCTGCCACACGGAACGCGAGGGGAGGGGGCAGTAGAACTACTGTGCAGCACAGCCCGGCGAAGAGTCACATGTCGTTACAGCTGGTATCTGCGATAGATCATTTGTGAACAATCCTTACCAACAGCATCAACCAAGACAATCAGGAAATGGTCGGTCTTGAAGAATCTCTTGGCCTATTTTCTAGGAACACTGCGTATATCATTGTTCCATCCGTGTGATGGTCCCCCTCTTTGTCTCAAATGATCTCGTAGACTCCACTTCAACAACTGTAGCAAACCGTATGTGTTCATTATCGAGTGACGGGTTCGTCGCCTGACTTGAAGTACCGAATCGTTATTCACAAATTCATTTTGTTATTCCCATTTGTCGTATAGATGTCAGTTTGATTCGATAAACGAACGAACACGACGTATCATGTGTCATGCGGAAGCTTGAATGTATGCGCAGCGATTTGAATGTTGATTCATTCCGCGTTCAGCGGCGGTCAGACGCGGACGTGCTGTCAGCAACTTCCGTTAACGCCGCAGCTATTATAACAGTGTTAGTGTGAAGTTTGTGTGTGAGTTATTGAAAACCCATCAACGCAGCCGCATTTAAGCGAATTCTGCAGTAAAAGGTAAGAGATGGCTTCCACCGCCATAACAAGAAAAAACACAGTGAAATTCACATTTGATAGAGCATACGTAAGACCATCGGCCTATGAAATACATGAGTGGTTGTTTGATAAAGCAAAGCTAATTGACGAAGAAATACTGGGAATACAACTAGACTCGTTCCAAAACTGCGTTTTTGTTAAAATGATAAGCGAGGAACATTGTGTTAGTGTAAATGAATCAAATACCGGGAACCTAAAATTCCATCATGCCGATGGAAACGTAAGCAATGTTCAAGTAACGAACGCAGGAATGGGAAAAAGACAGATAAGAGTGTTAAATCTGCCCTTTGAAATATCTAATGAAGCCATTTTACAAGCAATAAAACCGTTCGGCAACGTGGCAGAGATCGTAGAAGACAAATGGGGAGGCAATATCAGGTTTAAGAAAGCAAATGGAGTGCGGCTAGTAAAAATGGAGATAACGAAGCACATACCATCATACATCAATGTATGCGGTTTCAGAGCACTGGTTGTATACGACGGCCAGCCCCGAACTTGCGCTCTATGCAATTCAATACAACATATCAGAGCAAACTGCCCCCGCATACAACCTACAGTACTACCGCTAACCTACCTCAGACGAACAGGAACACCGAAACAAGATGAACAAGATGAAGAAATGACACTGGAAGATCAGCAGCAGTTTCCACCACTGAAGATAACGGACAGTGGGAACACGGAGACGAAAACAAGAAGAGAAACGAGGGAACAACAAAATGACGACATAAGGAACACTGAAGAAACAAGGTGCGACGAGGTATCCAAAACCATGAACACAAAAGCAAAAAACTTACCAAGAAAACAAGAAGGAGACTTGATAGAAAAGACAATAACAAACATGGAAGAGACAAAACAGAAGAGAAATGTTGAATCGTTGAAAAATACGGCAGAAACCGACGACAACATGGAGTCGGCCGACGAGAAAGACGAAACGAATTTGACAACTGAAGTCCCGTCGACAGCAGAAGAAACCGAGTGGACGAAACCAGCGAAGCCCAAACCCAGTAAGAAACGTCGTGCAAGAAAACAACCAGAGACAAAAAGTAAACAAACTAGGGAAACATCTACTGAAAGAGAAAATACAGACGATGCTAAAGGCACTGGTAAAAAGCTCAAAAAGCAACAAATCGGGAAGAGCCTGCCAACATTTAATGCAGAGTTAAATCCAAACTCAGACACCGAGAAACAGGTACGGAGACAGCAGGTATGCCCTTTAGTTGGGCAGACAACGTTCATAACGAAGACATAGAGGATGTCAGGCAGACTTCCTGAACATAAATCGCAGCGACGAACTCACAAGGAAACAAACACCTGGAGACCGTAAACAGGAAACTTAACGGTATAGAACAGACTTGACGTATGGAACAGCTGCTGTCGGACACTAATGGATTGGCGGACAACCAAGGCCAAGCACCATCACAATGAATCAAGTCTTGACACTAACAACGATTAACATCAATCGCATAACAGCTAAAACAAAGTTTTATGCCTTGCAACAATTTCTTATCCAAAATCAAATAGACGTCGCACTCATGCAAGAAGTGATAATCAGGGAGTTTGAACTCTTCGGTTACGAAACCATAACCAATTTAGACACCCACTGCAAAACCGGAACTGCAATAATAATCAAGGAAGGACTGTCCTACACAAACCCGGAAATTTTAACGTCCGGAAGGGGTATAGCAGTATACATCAAGGACATATGCATCGTCAACTTATATGCACCCTCAGGCTACTAATAAAAAACAGGAGAGAGCGGAATTCTTCAAAAGTGATATACCTTACTTATTACGCAAGAAACCGACCAGACTTGTAATTGGCGGTGACTTTAACTGCGTAATTGACCGAAGCGACCAAAGACCAAACCCTAATATCTGTCAAGAATTAGCAAAAATGGTTGAAGGATTAGGCCTCAAGGACACGTTTCGGGCATTGCACGGAAACCAAACTAGTCACACACACATGACCCCGACATCAAAAAGCAGACTTGATAGAATTTACGTATCTAACACTCTAGACCCAGCAGTTAGTAGCGATGAAATAGTACCCTTAAGCTTCTCCGATCACTGTGCGTACATATGCAGAATTAAGTGCGACCCAATTAATATTCAGAGAGGTAAAGGATATTGGAAGATGAACGTTTCGCTTCTTCGCGATGCTGAATGTAAGGAAAGCGTCATCACCACCTGGTTTTCAAGTGTCAGAAACTGCCACAAGTATAGCTCAAATTTAAGCTGGTGGATAACCCATGCGAAACCAAGAATAAGAAAAGCTATTATCGCCTACTCACACGTAAAACATCACTGGAAAAACAATACCATGGAATTTTACTACAGATGTCTGAAGGACCTGTACAAAAAAGACGTGCACACCATCCACGACCACGTACTGATTAAAAAGTATAAAGCCAAAATTAACAAATACCAAGCATCAAGAATGGAATCCCTTTTAGTCAACACCGATAGCGTGGACTTAGTAGAGAAAGAGAAGGCATCGCTATTACCATCTGATTAGGGCGACAAAAAGAAGAAACTCCCAGTACTTATCAAACATCACTGCGGAAGATGGAGTCAGAACAACCAACCAAAAGGAAATTCCCGCAATGATCTGGAACCATTTTTCATCCTTTTACAGAGCCTCCACCACAACCGGAGATAACAGGGACTCCACCCTAAACCACATAAATGAATACATGGACGACAACGAGCGAAGAGAGATTACCAGAGACATCACACTAGAAGAAGCAGAGTTGTCCCTCATGGCTGGGAAAACTAGAAAATCTCCCGGTAAAGACGGTCTTCCCCTGGAATTTTATAGAGCTTTCTGGAACATCATATCCCACAAGATGGTCGATATATTCAATGAAATATGGCAGATTGAACGATTGCCTGAAGCCTTCACGGAAGGCATAATAATTCTCATCCCAAAAACACCACACACGAAGAATATCAGAAAGTTAAGACCCATAACGCTACTGAACTCCGACTTCAAGATTTTGACTCGTATCCTGAAACGAAGAATAACACCATTACTCACCAAAATTCTTGGCCCGTACCAAGCGGGTCCGATCCCTAATCGCGGGATCCAACATGCAATCTTGGAACATAGAGATATCATCTCCTTGGCAGACAACCTGAAGCTAAAAGCGGGAATTCTCTTCCTAGATTTCGACAAAGCATACGATCGTGTCGAACACCAGTTCTTATACAATACCATGAGGAGAATGGGCATGGGAACAAGCTTCGTATCAGTAATCAAGAAACTAACCAACGGTGCTACCACAAGTGTATTAGTAAACGGATTCATCTCAAAAAACTTTCGTATGGGCCGAGGGCTGAGACAAGGCTGCCCCCTCTCAATGGTCTTGTTCGCCATATACACGGAACCCTTACTACGGAGCATCCACTCCTTGACAAAGGGTATAACGTTCCAAGGTAGAAGATACACAACAAGAGCTTATGCAGACGATATTGGGTTCTACGTAACCGACAATGACGACCTAGTAACAATTAATAACCAGATAAAGATTTATGGCCCTGAAAGTGGCGCCACAGTCAACATGGACAAATCAGGCATACTTTACATTGGATCAGGACCTCAAAATCTTGTAAATACTTATGGATTCAAACAAATGAGCAAACACAAGGCCTTAGGTGTGTGGCTAGAAACCAATCCACTCAAAATGAGTGTAATCAATTGGCGAGAAGTGTTAAACAGCACAAGGGCCATTCTGCAACTGCACAAAACCAGACGGATCAACAAAATACAGAAAGCAAATTTAATAAATCTGGCGGTCCTTGGCAAATTAAACTATGTTGCCCAAGTGCTCCCTGCACCGAAAGGGATAATACAAAGCGTTCAGAGGGCAGTATCCTGGTTCTTGAGCCAAGGTGACATATTCAAAGTCAACTTCCAGACGCTAACCCTGCCAAAAGCAAGAGGAGGTTTAGGTTTAATGGATGCAAGAACCAAAGCAAATGCGATCTTCATACAGGCAATGAGGAAAGTATCTGAAAACAAAGAAACCATAACGGCACAATTATTGGAACACTACAAACCGGTGAGTACAACGGCACCGGTAGGGATTGCCCATATCAATAATTCCCTTTACCATCTCAGGCTGTACTTCATCGAAAGCAGCTATATCATGGAGACAAGAAAGAACAACTTTCCCAAGACAACAAAAGAGATTTACGCTTGTATGATGGCCCATAAACGGGGAAATATAATAGAAACTAAATACCCGGAAATCAACTGGAAAAACGTGTGGGCAAACATTTTCAACAAAACAATTCCGTCCGAGACTCAAGCTCTTTGGTACAAAGTAGCCAACGAGACCCTGGCCACCAATGAGAAGCTACATCGTATTCACCTCAAGCCAACAGATAGATGTGACACTTGCGGCAACACAGATACGCTAGTACACCGAATCTCTTGCGGAAGAGCGCAATCAATCTGGACGTGGACAAAACATTTAGTGGCACACATGATGCAAAAACCGCCCAGGAAAATACTCACCAATATCATAACAAAGCCGGATTTCAAGATTATACCTATAGAGAAACATAACAGTCTAATATGGATTTTAGGACACGCAATGCAGGATATACTGCAGAAGACATCCCAGAACTTAGAAGAGTATTTATCAACCTTGAAAATTAAAGTTTGGAGTTTAAAGAAAACGACGAAATACAAAACAAAATTTGGAAGCTATCTGGACGAAATACCAAAAATAAAAAGACCGTCAAATTAAAAAGTAAAAACTTCAGAACTTGAGACTTCTGGCAAAAAAAATAAATAAAAAAAAAAATAATAAATAAAAAAAAAAAAAAAACAAAAAAAAACCAATAATGTGACGGCTAAATAAGAACGTTGGATACGTGAAAATTTTAATTTTTGTTTTTTCAGACAATGGCGTGCGAGGAAATGCCAAAGTCCACTGTCTTCTTCTTGATCACTTAACAACACATCAGGAGAAGATTAAAAAAAAAAAAAAAGAGATGGTAACGGCAAACCCAAAGCCTGGGTAATAGAAAAATATTTAAGTTATAAATATAAATGGCGGAGAAGCCAAGCCGAAGAAGGCAGTAATGGAGAGCGAAAGGACGGCTATAAGGGGTGGAGGAGGCCGATAAAACAAAAAAAACAAAAATTAAAAAAAAATGAGCAGATGTTTGTGAAATTAGTTGTTTTAAGTTTGCTACGATTGTGATATTAGGTATTATTCTGAAATATGTAATATTCAGTGCAGTAAATCAAATGTACGAACAATTTACTTGAACTTTACAAGTACTAACGAAGTCATTCAAGCGATGCTTCATGCTAGTGCTCTATTGTATCAGAAGTAATGTGACATAACAATCAATGAATTTTAATTACCGCAGGATCCATGTGATCAATTCGGTACTGGCTTTGATGTTGAATGTTTGTTGTAACCGCGACGCAACAACAATTACCAATCTAATCACAAAAAGATGATAGAATTTACAAAAATAAATGAAAACAGTAAATGAAGACAGTGGTGAAACATCCTATTTAAATACGAAATACTTTGATGATTTTATAGTATTTGTTACATACATGTCCCATTATCACATCAGGCTTGAATGCAGGATTTTGAGTAGGCTACTTTAAAAAATAACGTCATTAGTTATTGTCACTAGATATGTCACAGTCAGGTGCAAGGTCAGGTCTTTTTTTGTATGCAAACAGCTGTTTGTTTTGAAATTAGATTATTCTTTCGTATATAATAATTCATTACAGTAAATCGAGGGTACATTCAGAGGTTTTCCGTAAGATCCATGTGCTAATTACTTTAAGTTTTATTCAAACAAACAAATTACATAAACTAAAACTTAAGCTTTACCATGTGCGAACGAAGTCGTCTCGTAAGCGAAACGACTCGATGCTACTGTTCTATTGTATCAAAAGTAACGAGTTTCGAAACGATACGGTAGTAACGAAGTTATCCCGTACGCGACGCGATGCTTCATGTCAGTGTTTGACTGTATCAAAAGTAACGAATCGAAAGTAATGAGTAACGATTCGAAAGTAACGGGTACTGAATGGTTTAGTGACGAATACACACGAGTACAGAATTTCTCGTTACTCTTACAGCTCTATTTATCCATCTTTCATCTTCCCTCCGTGCTACATGGACCCTTCAAGAAAGCTGTCATCTCAAACATATACTTGACCTTTCTAACAGATCTGATGTCGATTGCTCTCTTTTTGTCTTTTCTTGTGAAACCTAGCATTAATTTTTCCACAGATGTTACGGCCTTTCTAAGTTTCCCTTCTGTAAATTCATTTAGTGTCAAAGTCTCAAAGCTGCAAGTCATCACGGGAAGAATGCACTATTTGTAAACTGTTTCATTTAGATTTGTAGGTGCATTTGATTTGAGCACAACAGAGTTCCTCCAAAATCTTCCCATCCCAGCTTCATGCGATATGTCTCTTGTTATATTTATAAGCTGGCCAAGATAAATGTACTTACTGTTATTTTCTAAAGATAAATTGTTTGCACGTGACCCTATTGTTAGTCATGACTTTTGTTTTTGGAAGATTGGTGCTCAGGCCAAATGCTTTGGATGCAGAGACGAGATGGGGGTTTACTTGATAATAACCCTTACCGTGATGAAGATTTAATCATTTTTCGGAATTTTCTACTGCGTTAACAAACCAGTTCCTACCTGGTAACGACCTGTTTAGGGTTTCTTCCACTTTCTAAATCTACCACGAAAGACTGAAAGACTTCGTAGTTTGGAGACAAAGTTGGATCGATTGTTTTGTTTTTCAGCAGAGATTGTATCCTTATCCAGAAATACAAAGAATCATTTTTGCCATCAGTGACAAAGCGACCTTACTTTGTCTAGGCACCGCCTTTTACCACTAGCGCATATTTTCACATCTGATTCATTTATAGCCACCGTCTTTGTTAAATTACTTGGGGTGTTCAAAAATGTCAAAAGATTCACTAATTTAATATTGTAAAAAACCCTTTGGTTGTACAAACATTTTGGTTTTCTCCCACTGAATCTAACGTTTTGTAACAGTGTTGTGCGATCTTCGCTAGTATTAAATAGCTAATCGTATAATTGTTGTTGAAAATTGGTTGAATATTACCTTTGGTCAGCACTCTATCTATACTCTCAGTGACTCACTGTATAATGTAGAGAGACCTTTTTCCTGTGTGTTGTATATTGGTCACAATTCTTGTTCATATTTTTTCCCCCAGAGCGTGGTCTATCATTGAATCAGTTTTGTCGTAGAGCCAAATTTACATGTTTCCTTTCAGTTATATGCTTGTATAAATCCATAAAACCTTATCAGTGTTACCTGACGTTATACAACATTAAGTGCTAGCTTACTGATTAGCTGCTGAAATGCGGAAAGGCTGTTAACTTTCCTAACGCCTTATCCGCTGTCTTCGGGCATCTTGTAAGCGGAGTGTACCATCTTCTTACTGAAACGGAATTCTATTTGTTGAGAATGGCGGATTGTAAATATGTAACCAAAGAACAAGCTAGGGCGTTTCACAGATATTATAACTCAGTGCTAGAGGTGATGGACGTTGTTCTCATATCTTTAGTGCGTCATGTAATGTATAGTCTGTGACTTTATTTTGTAATATTAAAAGGCATTTCTACAAACCTCACGTAGTTTAACCCCCAGATCAACAAGCGAAGAATGCATATTTAAATGCGAACACTATTAGAAGTTTTATAATCTCTCACTACTTTTCAACTATTGCCTAATCATGAATCTTATCAAAACAAAAGTAGTATCAAGATATTGGGTCGCTACTGGGAACACACAGATAAATGAAGTAACTTCATTAAATGTTGGTGCTAGACAATATGTTGCTACTAGTTGCAGTAATCTACAAAAACGAAACGGATGTCAAAAAATAATAACAAAAACTCTCCGAGGAATTCCAGCTAATATAGGAATTAAAAATCTGATGCCGTGAAACTAAATAGAATGCCAACTGACAAAACAGAGAAAAAGAAAAGTACTTAGAAACACAACAAGGAAAAAACGGCCAGGTTAGTAAATTTAAATATTTAAGAGAGTGGATACAGTTAAATGGAGTTGACAATCCAATCAGCAAATTCATTATGGAAGACCGAAGAGGATTGTATACTTTTGAAAAAGCGACACAAAAAAGGCAAAAACCAGATTCTGTGTAACTATTAAACTAGAGGCACTGTATGAATAAGAACCAACGACACTGAATCAAACAGAAGAACGAGAAGAACTAGGGAAGAAAGAAGATAAAACTCAGATAAAAATTTTATGAAAAAAAAACAGGAAAACTGAAAAATTAAAAAAAGACATGAAGAAAATTTACTGACAAAATAAGAAAAGAATATAATTTTATTGTAACTTGTACACTATTGACAGCTGTTGCTTGACCAAGAATGCAATACACTTCATTTCTAATTACAAAAAAAACAAAACAAAAAAAAAAAAAAAAAACAAAAAAAAAAAAAACAAAAAAAAAAAAAAAAAACACCTGAGGGTGTGTAAAAGAAATAAGAGGGTATTTAGAAAGACTCAGGATCAAGGAAGGTATCGCAAACAGTAAAGCAAGCTTCAGAAGACAGACTGACGCTACATAATTTACTATCCTCCAGCTAAAGAGAGTCTCGCCAGATGAACAGAGGTATCTGATCAGCATAAACTGTTTATTTGAACAAGTTTAAATTAAATATTTGTGTGTGAGATATTTCTTTGAGTAGGGGAGCGGCATCATCTCTGGTTAACGTGTAGCTGATCTGATAACCCCTGGTGGTCGAGCCAGAGGGTTTGTTGCGATGTTAAAAGATTGAAATCGGATTGACTGCAGTTTTATGAAAACTAATAAGACTACTATTGCACGTCAGAATGGCCAAGATTAAGGACATTAATCTGTTAATGTATGGAGTACATACACAAAGTAAGAAAACTACGGGGATTGAGAATTCTGTTGGTAATTATGTGAATAAATGCTTTAATATAAAGAGCGGAAGCATATGAGTTGATAGTAATAAGCAGCGAAATAGGTACTAATTTATATATTCTTAAATTGAAATTGTGTGAACGCTTATTAATGAGATTACTTCTCAAGCTTTAATTTTAGATAATTAAATAATGTATTATCATATGGTGTTAAAAGGTTGGTACGAGTACTAACTCACGCCGTTTGGAATATAAATATCAATAAGGCAAACCGTGTTCTCAAAGCATCATAATACGCAAGAGAGAAAAAAAAGGACTGTACCGTAAAAGTAGGTTTGAAGTGATCTGTAACTAGCCGAAACCTTAATTAAACAAGTCGATGCGCACATCTGTCTTCGCCAACTTACAAAAATAAATGGTGATGGAAGACTAGAAACCCTTCGTCGGATCAGATAGAGCTACGGGAAGCATTCTGCAATTTTAAGTTCAAATTTGGACATAAAATTGAGAAAACACATAACCACCAGCTGATTCTTCCCATGTTCACTCAGAGTGGCGAAGCCAAAGAGGTATCAAAAGTTAAATTTTAGGTTTAATTGGGAGTGACAGGCTGAGGAAAACTGACATCAAATCAGTTGAAGAAATGAGTCAACTTGAAAACCTAAGGTAACACGAAGGACAGATGTATAAAAATGGTTTTGGAGTGGAGTCCAATATATCGGTAGAGTCCAAGACAGTAAGGGCGAGGAAAACTCAAGATGGCTGGTTTTCTGCTCTAAAGATCATTCATTTAAATTTCCTCCTTCATTAATTAAATAACAAATAGTTACAATAGTAACAAAGCTACGTTTTAGTGTGGATACAAATAAAAATATTTAAATTATTATAGTGTTGGCCTCTATACAGCTTTTACAGAGGGGAGGCGGGAGGGTAGGTGTGTGGGGTAGGACAGAGGTCAGTCCATAGCTAAAACGAGATTTGTTAGATCTGGAGAGCTAATTTTAAGACCAGATTGTTACTGGTGCCATCTGCCTGCGAAATGTGTAACTTGTATGGTGTATGGCAAGTGTATTGTTGTTTGTGAAGTGTGTAACATGTGAGGTGGAGATTAGGGACCATCCCAACATTCGGTTATGTGATTGAGAGAAGCAGCCTTCTCAGCGCGACCAGTGCGTGCTGTACACTGGGCCCAGGACTCGGACCTGGTTCCACTGTGCCTTCAGTGTGGCGGCGTCTTACGGCGAGCAGCCACACTCGGGGGTGAGAATTTGCTGCATTATGACTTAATACATTTTATCTCTGTGTGAACGAATGCTTTTCCGGCGTATCGCTGCAATGTAATCTTCGCGGGTTCGCTGCCGGACAGTGTGTGTGAAAGACGAGCTTTCGGCGACGAACTCGTTGGTGCCAGAGCCTTGCATTGCACCTCTGGTCGTCACAGCGTGAGCACCAGGCATGAAGATGGCGGCAGGGTTTGTCACCGAAAGCTCGTCTTTCACCCACGAGGATTATATAAAATTTTATCTGTGGTTTATCAAACAAAAATAGTTTATATAATATAACACTGACATTTGGCTGGTTCAATGGATGACACTCTTCCTTTCAGGGAGTTACTGGGTGTTTTCGCTCGTGGCTGAACACACATCACATGAGTGGTCATTGACTCGCACTGTATCGTTTAAATTGCTGTCATCCTCGAAAGCGTTGATGTTCTTCCAGATGCGCTCGTCAGTGCGAGCGGGAAGTCGTTGCTGGAAGTAGTGTTGCCTGAGGGATCACTATACTCTCAGATGACCTGCAAATAACGGTTAACAACTTTTGAATACCTACCAATGTTACTTGAACAACCGTGTGGTAACTTGACTTGCTCTGCGCGAGCGTCTGATGTATGTCGTGAACCCAGTGGCTGATTCAACGAGAAGTGGCACCAGTTCATAATCGGACCCGTAGTCCGCGATGACGACTTCTTCAACTTACCTGTAAAAAGGGAGCCACCTCAGATACGGGCAGAATTACAAAAATTATCTGTTCATCGACCGATCTGTCGCTTGCTCCACACCTTTTCCCTCTCCTGATGCCAATATCCTGTTACTGTTGTCTTTACCACCTGAGAAGCTCCTCTAACTCCAGCACTGATCCGCTATTCTGTCACTTTTATTTTTTTGGTTCACGTGTTTTATCGCTAACACCGGTTGCACACGCAATAAATTATCGTGCAAATAATTCGTTCTCTCTGCCTCCTGGGCAGACAATAGTCAACCCTTCCTTCTTGCCTAAACCTTCCTTCTTGCCTGTGGTGCTGGCCTGGCTGACATGAATTCGCTTGTGTCGTCGTTAACGTTCTGCCTGATAATTACATGCAATTCAATTCCAGCATGTGTGTGATATTACAATAACAAAGTATTAGCGACCATCCAATCGCAATTTTCTAAGAGACTATTTCACAAGCATTTCCAGAAGACCTTAATTTCTTACATGATCTGTCATTCAATTATTCTATAGCTCCTAATTTCTAAAGCTCCAAATATCCTTTTTTCAGTATCCTTAAAGTTCAATCTTCCGTCGCATCAAATTCACAAATACAATTTCAATTTTTTTTTATGAGTTTAGTCCTATGCCAGTTCTAGATTTTCATCTAACAGTAGTACACAGACAGACACACATATATATATATCTATATATATATATAGCCAACACGAATATGCAATTTTTTACTGATTTTAACTTTTTCAATTGTAACTGTTCTATAAACGCAACCAGCACCGTTACTTCATGATACTTCTTTTGTACCTCAAACAAGATGTTAACAGCTCATTGGTTTAGTATTTTCTGGAAACTACCAGTAACTGGAATGTAAAATTAGATACGTTATAAAATTTCAGTACAAAATGATGATCGCCATATCTTGCAGTTAGTTTAATTATAGTTGAGGAAATTATAACCAATCTGGTTGGTCCTGACTAATCATTGGTCGCAACCGGAACAATAGATGATAGTATACTTTAGTGTCTACATGTTTTCTTATCTTTTGTTCGTATTTAAGTTGGTCAGTAAAAAATCAAGCTGCCCTCGCAGGGCTATAGCAATCCGAAATTGTAATCTCTCCCTTTCCCATTCCTATTGTCTCAGCAGTTTTAACGGGCCTGGTGGCTGAGTGGTAACGTTTGCGTTCAGGAGGACTCGGGCTCAAATCCTCGTCAGGCCAACCAGATTCTGGTTTGCCATGATTTCCCGGGTCGGGTCGAGTTCCTTCCCTGCCACCTCCTTCCCCCTTCTTTTCTGCGCTCAAATGTCCCCGATGTCGATAAACCGCAAGGTAAAAAAAAAAAAATATAATAATAATAAAAAAATCAGTAGCTTCAAACACTTTAATGAGTAATCATCATTGAAATAACGGAATGATCCACTTATTTCATTCCTACAGTTCATACGCTCCATTGGCTCATGTTGTCATGTGATTGTGTTCGGTGCTAACGCTTGGTTATCTGATTCGAATCACGGTGGCGGAACAAATTTTCACCATCGGGACTTGGCAGGCAGGGCAAAACAAATGGTGATCAACGATTAATCACTATGTTCTGTATCAAAATCCTGTGTTAAATCCCAAAACTTTCCGTACTGCGCTGATGATGGTAGTCGGTCCGTTGAAAGAGGACGTAGTATTCGGTGGTAGTTTTCATGTAATTTGGAAGAGTAGGTGTGAACGGGACTGCAGTGCTCCTCACCATCTCCCTTCCTTCATCTCTCATCCACATCTCTTCATTGAATACACGCAGCATCACAGTTACTCATTCATACAGTAAAATCAACGAAAATGTTTGTGCTGAAGGAGACAACGGGAAACCATCGCAGTTACCTCTCCCCTAAGCGTATCGATGCAGAGGCATCACCGTCCATAGTGATTGGCAGAGTATTGTCGTGGCCCAGTTGCTGTTGTTCTGAGCCACTGGGATGACAGTGGTGCGTGAGTCTAGACTTACCACTGGACGCAGAAGGTAGCGGTCGTCTGGATATGACCGCCTCTGATCTCACGCGACAGTTTGTTGAAAGATCTATCGGGCTCTGACAGCGCGTCTTACAACGAGCATACAGGAGAGAGGGATTCAATCTACTGAATAAATTCCTAGAAGTAATGTTACAGGTTTATCCGGCTATGGAAGACTGCGAAGTACAATTGTTAGAAGCCGAAAGCCACAGACCATACTGGTCACAGGCAGTCAATGACAGAAGCACTTAAATGAACAAGGGGTGGCTAATGATAGGCAAAGCCCCGACTCCGATGTCAGCGACCATGTGAGCGAGTCTTAGTCGGTCACTTATAATGAAAGTTTTTCTGTCTTAAGTGGGCCAGGACACGCTTGACCTTATGACACATGTCGTCTGGAACAAGTTACTGGAATTCCTAATTTCAATTATAATTCAGTACTACCCTGAGAGTATGGCACTTACTTTGACCACTTTGCAGATTCCGATACTGGATTCAGCAGTTTGGTACAGTGTTGTCGCTAGGAACCATGCACCACCATTTCTCTCAACACGCAGGCTATACATGAAAACGATGAAAATTTTTTCAGTAGTGGAAATTATTACTGTAGCTACCATCCCACTTAATCCTGGCAGTGGTAGCCAATTATGAGCTACTAATTAGCTAATTAACATTGTGTTGTGGTAGTTGGCCCTCGGACTACCTCTAACTCTGCTAGCCACACAGCTCTTACTCTCAACACGCTTAATGACTTTATACTCTTTACTCAACTCAGTTATTTTACTTGAATACGAGGATTGGATCTTAAATAGTGGCAACTATTTATTCACAACCGATACAAAAAGCGTTACATGTTTGCACCTATTACTGTCCTTCAAAGTAGTCACCAGCGTTGTGTAGAACCCGTTTCCAGAGATGTGGAAGGCGTAATATACCGATAGCAGAGCCTGTTCTGTTGATGGTGCGAATGGAGCGGTCGAATCTCTGGAAAAGTTCTTCCTTCATCTTCAGAATCAAATCAAAGTCACAAGGACTTAAGTCCGGGGAGTATGGTGAATTGTACAGTACTTCCCAGTCCCATCGACCAAACAGAGCAGTCACAGCTTGCGCTGTATGTGCCCGCGCATTGTCGTGCAAAATGATGGGTGGATTGCGCAGAAAGTGTTGCCGCTTCTTTCGTAAAGCTGGTCGCAGGTGATGCTCCAAAAACCAACAGTAATACTGTGCATTAACGGTTTGCCGTGGAGGAACGTAATACGTTAGGATAACGCCATCACAGTCGTACACGAGAACCACCATAACTTTCACCACACTGGGGCTCTGACGCACTTTCGACTTTCGTGGGAACCATAATGACGCCATTTGTTCGATTGGCGTTTCAGTTTTGGCTCGTACGATGTCCCATGTCTCATCCAGTGTTACGATACGGCGTAAGAAAGCCTCTCCTTTGCACTCGTAGCACTCCAAGTGCATCTGAGCAGCGTCGTAACGCATCCATTTCTGCATTTCCGTCAATTTATGCGGAACCCATCGTGATGCAATTTTTCGCATGCTCAGGCTTTCCTTCAGGATGCGAAGCACAGTCGTATGCGCTAATCCGGTTTCGTAGGCTAGCTCACTGTCCACTAACGTGGCAACAATATGCACTTCTTCTTCAGACACGCTAGGATGACCTGCCCGATGCATTTCTGCCACAGTTTGCTGACCTTCGTTGAAGGTCTTTACCCAACGTGTCACTGTTCTGTAAGGCAGTGCCGAATCCCCGCACGCCTCTTGAAGACCTTGATGACACTGTCGTGCTGTACGACCTCTGGCACATTCAATCTTGATCCAACTCCGTTGTTCCTCTTTCGAAAACATAGTGACACCGTTACGTTAGACCGCTCACTCACAAGTGACTGTGTTTCCCTCGATTGTGCGCACGCCCGGGACGTGGGACTGGCGAGTCTATTTGCTCGGAGGTATGGTAGGTATGTCAATAACGTGTGCTATCAGCGACAATAGTAGATTCCATTGCATAATGTCTCCACAGCAGTGTTGCCACCATTTAAGTTCCAACCCTCGTACTTCAGTGAGAGGTATTATTATGGTAATAAATAACAATACGATATTTCAATTAACTCTATTTATTACGTTCTTGTTTCAGAACAAATCAAATCACAAATTCTCCAAAAAATTCTTTTACTGTTAATATTATATCAGTTCATATGCATATCTTCCATACTACTCAACCATTCATGTGGAGGCGGGTCCCTCAGCACTTTACACGCCTATGCCATGTCTGCACTGTACGACAACCTCTCGCGGATTGCAGTGAATGTACTGTAGCTCATGGAGGAAGGAAATATATGGAGGAGAAGTGACGTTAAATTGGTGAAGCAGGCTCGCGCATGCACAGTGGCGGCAGCGGCGATATTGCGCTTCCAAATAATTGCGATGTTCCCAGTATATCCCGAAAACTAAGCAAGATATCGAAAAATTTTATTCTTTATTTTCTATTTGTCTCGTCGTGTTACATAAGAATCGATCATTAAATTTGACTTTTGCGAAATTTTTATTCTCCATTTCAACTCAAGACACCTCACTTTTGATACAGTATATCTCTAGAACTAGGTGAGATATCGAAAATATTTATTCTTTATTTTCCATTTGTCTCGTCTTTTTAAATAAGAATCCATCATCAAATTTGACTTTAACATTTTTTTCTTCTGATTTTCAACCAAAACCATTTCACATTTGGGACAGAGTATCTCGAAAACTAAGCAGGATATCAAAAAATTTTATTCTTAATTTTTTATTTGTTATATCGAGTTACATAATAATCCATCACCAGATATCGGCGTCACCTTTATCCTAGAGTCCCCTTGAGGTTTTTGTACATATTCCCCGTGTCTGTATGGAAGCGGCCATGCCCCCTCCACTCCGGCCATGCCCCCCCACTCCTCCACCGCCCTGCTTCACTTCAATGCGTGGTGAAGGTCTCTTGCGTCGTCTCCATATATTTCCTTCCTCCATGCTGTAGCTATGTGATGAGTGTACTGTATCGCAGCTAGCCAGCGAGCCTTTGCTGCGCTGCAACAACAATAGGTTCCTTAAGTTCCGAAACAAGGCTCCCTTGTTAATATTTGAATTACTAATGCAAGAAAACAAAATTCACAATTAACTTCAGAAAAACATCTGCAGTTTGAGAATAATAGGGATCTGGGTGGACTGGTTACAGGTGGCATATATGTCACAAGACACGGACCAGCCAATTGTATTAGAGATGGATCGTTCGCGAGTGAATCAGTTCTTTAGATCAATTCATGTAAAAGAGTGAGTAAGCAGTCGTTCACTAAAAAGTGAACGGTAGATCTTCTAGGTGAATCAGTTGATTCCGAAGATCATGAAGAGCTAGCTCACGTGGGTTTTGTGGACTGGAGAGCTAAAAAAAAGTCTACTAAAAAAGGTCTCAAATAAAACTGAGCAAGTGAACGATTCAACAGAACTAGTTCTTTTCATCGAGTGTTCAAATGAACAACCGCTCTTTTTAGTGAATCACTTTGCCCACCTCTCCATGTTGAACACCAGACACCAACAAAACGTTTCCGGAAGGCACAGCCAAGTTCTATCAAAAACATCCAACTAACTTCTTTACGAAATATATCGGACGTAAACTAATGAAATAAATCGAAATAGTAGAGTATTTTATGAGAATTGGAAGGGGTTTTCCATTGAGACTCTATGATTAACTTCTTTTAGTACTGTCTTTGACTTATTGCCATAGCGCCTAAACTACTTGTTTCCTCAGATACTGCACTGCCCACCTGCTTTGTAATTCTCTCCTTGAACAAGTCATACATACAGTAAGCCTCCAAATTTTCGATATTAGGAATGCGTCATTGACCAGTGCGTCTCCCCTCGCGTTGAAGAATTTCGGCGCCAGGTCGCTTCCACCTCGCAGACTTGGGAAACATGCGAGGGTAATTGGGCAGGAGGCAATTTCGAGAGGAGGCTCACCTCCAATAATCCTCCGCCGCGTGTCTGAATCTGAAGTGGCGCGCTCGACTCCTATTTTTTGCCGCCACGACGTTCAACCCCTGGCGAGTCGCCACCATTAATCTCCCCACTCTTCTTCCTCCCCCGCCGTGCACGGTGACGATGCGGAGACAAATTGGTTCTGGCTAAATACTGCCCTGATGAATTCCCGCCGACGTCTTCGGATGATGAGTCCGACGTGACCGCCACAAACCGTCCGGCCTTTTTTCCCTCTTTCCCCCATTTTTTCTCCTTTTTTGTGTGTGAGGTTGTCACCCCTCGTTCCCCGGCAGTCCACGTGGAGACATATTGGCTGTATTTCTCGGAGTCGCTAGACTTTCTAATGGACTGCTCCCTACGTGCCTCAGCCAGCGCTTGCAATTAGAATCTTGCTGTATCTTCCTCTCCATCAATGTCGTATTAAAGGGGCTGCTTTTCGTGCCTCTGCTTTTAAACCAGCTGCTTTCCAAATAACCAAACTCAGCAACATAAGCCCATAACGTGGCAGATTTTTACCAAGCTCTCTTAGTGGAAAATGTTGGTGCCCAACATCCGGAGTACGTGGATTCGAATCCCAGATTTTGGTTTTTCGAACTCATTCTATGTTACAGGTTTCCAATTTTTTCCTTACTACTCTCCCTTCTTCAAAAGAAAAATTCCCACGTCCACCTCCACCTCGGCTAAAAAGGTAAATGCTTACTTGTCAGTATTAACAGTGACGTCGCAGAGGAAACTCACTAGTATGTGATGTTAGAGTGAAGGTCTTCAACTGTAACAAGAGGTGAAGGAGTTCATCCTACGGTATAGAACTGCAGTATCGACCACACGGGTCGAACTTCGCACCCCAACAGTTTGGGAGTCTATACTTCAGGTGAATGTCAGAATGGTTCCTTCAAAAGGCCATTACCAAACGCTGCCCCGTTCCTTGCTCTCAGTCCCATCCCGGTTCTAATCACTTCTACGTCGAAGCACTGCAAATGCCTAAAAAAAAGTAGCTGTATGAACTTTTATCCATATTGGAATATATTGGATATTTCGAGTGACTTTCCGTGGATTGTACGTGTTAGAGATTTGTTATAGACCGTCGTAACAGGTAGGGCCTGGAACATGCTTGAGCTCAGTCATGCTATAAGGAGAAAAAAGAAAAAAAAATGATCGGACTATCCTGTTTTGTAACAATTACAGTGCTTAATAAATACTCTGCTTGCGATATGTCGTCACTTGTGAATATGGCAGCCGCGGTCTTCGTAATTGTTCATGTTAAAGAATAAAAAAAACTTCCAATGTGGTGGTTTAAAGAAGATATCGTCAGCGATAAAATAACCCTAGTAATATAATTCGTGAACTAATTTTTGAAGGAGATAATGAGCCGTTTTAATGATTGATTTAGAATATTTACTGTCGTTAACTGGACTCATATTAAAAACCATAATGGGAGATAAATTAACGATACCTTTAAGATTCCTAGCTTCAAGAGATTCCTATTCAAGCCTGCAGTATATGTTTAAAGTATCTAAACAAAGCATGAACAATTGTGTGTTGGTAGTCTATGATGGTATGGTTCAGTCATTTCAAAATCTTGTGGCGGTTGGAACCCATTTATTACTTTTATCGTAATTTCATTACAAGTATATACTCAACGGTTATTTTTATGTTTTTACCATGTAAAGTAATCTTTTTTTTGTTAATGATGGCTGGATGATAATGAAGAAATTTTTCAATTTATCTGCATAAAACTACAACACATTGTCTGTTTGTTCGAGCGTTACTAAAAAGCTACAGAACCAATTTCACGGAAGGCTTCTTCTTCTTTACTCCGATAACAATATTTTTCGCATGAGACTTTCCTCATTGACTTACGTCTCGTTGGCGTAGAGGTCATTTTAGTGGCGGGAAGGTACGAGTGGGACTTTTTTGAAGGCTCTATCCCGGCATTTGCTTGGAGTGATTTGAAGATTCGATTCCTGAAGACAGAAAACAGTACTGTTTATACGATTACCTCACCTATAATAGAAGAAGGTTATAATACTTGAACTAAAGTTACTATACCTAACTATACATAAACGTCTTCATTCGATCACATCTTGTTAAAAATATATAGTACGTAATTATTGTCATTTGTAGTAGGAGTAGTACATTTGGCGTCGTGCATTGTAGCTTAGAAAACTCCAACAACCTGAAAGAAATACATTTAACGTTTTCTATAGTTTACGTTCATTTATTCTAGGACCTTTTAATAAGTAATGCCCAGTTTAATTCTCCAGTTGTACATTTACTCAGACGTACTTCTCGACACAAGACAACTCCTCATGGCCGCATACGTTAATAATCTTTATTAACTATGTCCTTATTCAGCAGTATTCCTTCAAGCTGTCTTTCCAACAAATTAAAACTTCAACCGTTCAACAGCGACATTACATTTCCTGTCTCTCTTCTCGCCTCTGCTTGTAGTAGGATGACCGAAATGAGTCACCCTATACAGTTGTATTGTATTAAAATAGTGGCACTGGCGAATATTATAAGATATATCGATGTATGAAATTTCGAGTGGGTAGCTCAACAAGACGAGCGGTCATTGACAGTATTCTATACCTGGCGACACCGGACAATAGGCAAGTCACTCCAGAATAACAAAGGGTAAGCGTTTGCTGGCCCAGCAGCCCTGTATTCCCCAGAGTGCTGCATGTCAGGGGATAGCTACTCCACAGAATAACAGGCACCGGACATGACTTTCAAACGACCGGGAAATTTTCAAAATGGGAGACGCCGTAGACTAAAGAGTTGTGCCAATTCTTCCCGTAGGGCCATATACATCTCCAGCCAATAATGATTTACAGCTGATGGATAGAATTTCTTGGCGAGCCAATCAACAAAATAAAATTTATCACATAACCTAAAATTATTTTGATTTTGTTCCTATGGCGTTGTGTACTACTGAAAGAGGCGTGACTTGGTGAAGAGGGGAGAGGGGCAGAGAGAAAAAGAGAGAGAGAGAAAGTTGGGTCAGCACTAAGATCGACGAACAGTCGTGGGCTTACGTAATACCTTACCAGCCTCCGTGGAGGGGAGATGCAATTTAACGTAAGCGGACAGTATGACACTGTCCAACTTTGTGTCTACAGATGTATTTCAGGCGACTCTTAGCTTCAGTTGATGTAACCTCATACTGCATATAACCAACTTGACCATCGCTGCAGTCATCTCATCATAAAATGGTAACTCATTTCTACGAACAAAGACAGTGTGTGTGCATTTCTGATTCATTGAGTTCACTTAACGGCCTTGACAAGAAAACGATCACGTTTGATAGTTTATCCTAAAAAAAATAAAAAAAAACAGTTGAGCTAATAATTTACAGCCGAGGGCAACAGCAGTGTTGAAAGACGGACCATAATCTCTATGATGACTTTCAGCAACTATTTTGTGAATGCAAACTCTGAAGCATTCTGGCGCAGATTTTTTTCCATGCTTGTTTATCCGGTATAACGCAACATAATTTTGGAATGAACGTTATTGTTTGTAACAAGTTAAATATGATCAATCACTACGAGGAATTGTTAAAATCATGTATAATATTTTCAACATTTTCAGTTCTTGTCTATGTGTCGTGTTCTCTTAGATATTTTCCTTTGTTGACTCAGTGTAATACGGGACACTGTTTCGTGGGATTTTTAATGATTTATTGTATTCATTAGCGGCCCAATCTGTAATCCTTAAGAGTAAAAAATAAATGTCAACTTATGAAAGTTTCGTTGGTGAAATACAACAATTATTTTCACCCTTTTTCCTTAGACCGTAAATAATTTCGTAATTCACAAGTGGATACAATATTCAATAGTTAAATTACTTTATTAATTAATTTCGTAACCAGTAATCGCACTAGGAGGAAACAATTCATTAATACAAATGAATTACTAGTAAAATGAACAACCAGCCAACCCAGGTAATTACATGACCCACTCTCCTTGCTTACGGCCCGCACTACTCTTTGCTTGTCATAGATCCTCCCACACAGTATAATTAGTAATCTTTGCTTCTCATAGATTCTCCGACACAGTATCATTAGTAATTTTTGCTTGTCATAGTTCCTCCGACACAGTATCATTAGTAATCTTTGCTTGTCATAGATCCTCCGACATAGTATCATTAGTAATCTTTGCTTGTCATAGATTCTCCGACACCGTATCATTTGTAATCTTTGCTTGTCATAGATCCTCCGACACAGTATCATTAGTAATCTTTGCTTGTCATAGATTCTCCGACAGAGTATCATTAGTAATCTTTGCTTGTCATAGATTCTCCGACACCGTATCATTTGTAATCTTTGCTTGTCATAGATCCTCCGACACAGTATCATTAGTAATCTTTGCTTGTCATAGATTCTCCGACACCGTATCATTTGTAATCTTTGCTTGTCATAGATCCTCCGACACAGTATCATTAGTAATCTTTGCTTGTCATAGATCCTCCGACACGGTATCATTAGTAATCTTTGCTTGTCATAGATTCTCCGACAGAGTATCATTAGTAATCTTTGCTTGTCATAGATCCTCCGACACAGTAACATCAGTAATCTTTGCTTGTCATAGATTCTCCGACACAGTATCATTAGTAATCTTGGCTTGTCATAGATACTCCCACACAGTATAATTAGTAATCTTTGCTTGTCATTGATTCTCCGATACAGTATCATTAGTAATCTTTGCTTGTCATAGATCCTCTGACACAGTATCATTAGTAATCTTTGCTTGTCATAGATACTCCGACACAGTATCATTAGTAATCTTGGCTTGCCATAGATCCTCCCCCACAGTATAATTAGTAATCTTTGCTTGTCATAGATCCTCTGACACAGTATCATTAGTAATCTTTGCTTGTCATAGATCCTTCGACACACTATCATTAGTAATCTTTGCTTGTCATAGATTCTCCGACACAGTATCATTAGTAATCTTTGCTTGTCATAGATCCTCCGACACAGTAACATTAGTAATCTTTGCTTGTCATAGATTCTCCGACACAGTATCATTAGTAATCTGCTTGTCATAGATCCTCCCACACAGTAGGTATAATTAGTAATCTTTGCTTGTCATAGATCCTCCGACACAGTAACATCAGTAATCTTTGCTTGTCATAGATCCTCCGACACAATATCATTAGTAATCGTTTCCACATTACTTACTACACCAATATTAATGCAATTATTGTATCCTACGGTGTTATTTCAGGTCTGCGGTTGTCCCCCAGTACGATACGCGGAGGTAGAGCACCGCACTCCCGATTGGCCTATGCCTCTAAATGATGGAGGTGACAGAAGTGGAGGCACGCTCCGGACATTGTTTTTCCCTGCGGATATCCATTACGGTACTCAGTAGACAGCAGGTGAATGAGCCTGGGAAGCCGTCCCCGACGTTCACCTCCATGAAAATCCTCGGCTTCGTCGGGGGACTACCTCGGTCGTCAAGCTGAGTTACGTGGCTGCCTTAATCTTATACGAGACACAAATAGACGCACGTCGGTAAGTGTGGGGGTGTTTTAAAAAATCTTTGGATTCATTTAGAATGTTTTGGAATGTACTAAAATGATCTAGAATGTTTTTAAATAGAGTTCTAGAATGTGACATATTTTCAATGTATTAACAAGTATAAATGCAGTAATTTATATGCAACATATGTAATGTCTCAAACGATTTAGACGGAACTTTCACTGCTGTGTTGCTGATTTGGTAAGGAGTAACTAAGGCTACTTAATATCCTGGAAATGTTTAAGGTTCAGAGCAAACACAAGAAAAACTTTGAAATTCTTGGCAAACAAGAATGAAGTCGTGGGCACCACCTAGTACAATTGTTATTACTATGAATATTCTTTTATTTGCCGCGATATCACTAGTGGGCCCTTACAAGTAACTAGTGCGTCCTCACTTAGAATATTGTTGTTCTGTATGGGGTCCCTATAAAAAAGGGTTTAGTGAAGGTCCAAAGAAGAGCCGCACTATGCGTGACAGGTATATATAGTTTGGAGGGAAGTGTGATGTTGAAGGAGTTAGGTTGGGAAGACCTGGAACACCTAAGGCGTTGTTTTCGATAGAAGCTAATTGAAAAATTTACGACTGACGTATTTCGGAATGAGAGAAAACAAATATTACTACCAGGAACATTCATATCCGAAAATAAGATAAGAGAAATCAGGGCCAGAACAGATTTATTTGTGTACACATATTTTTTCTGCCAACGATTAGGGATTGGAATAGGAAGGATTTACCGGGCGAGTAAATTTAAAACCCTACAGAAGTAGCTTTCGATAAATCACTCCGGCCATCCTGATCTGGGTTTTCCATGGTTTTCCCTGATCGTTCCAGATGAATACTGGGATGGTTCCTAGAAATAGCCCATGGGCGCCTGCCGCCGTATCCCGTATATCCCTTGTCGATGCGCCGTTGCGAGTGAGTGATCAGGCATTGCGTGAGCTGGCTTCGCGTGCTCTCCTCACGCACTTGGCCCCTTATCGCCTCCCGATCTGTCTACCCATTTTCATTAAACCCGGCGCAGAGCGAGGGTCTGTTAATTATTGCGTGGGTCAGATTTACCGCCCACCCATTTTCATTTCGAGAGGGCTTAATAAGTTAAAAGTTGCTTGCGCTGCGGATTAACAGCGGCTGCGTGAGGACAGAGCTGCGCGATTACCATACGCCGGCACGGAACCTCCGAGACGGATTCGGCAGCCCACGATCTTCCCGTGCTCCTAGAACGTGCAACAAAATAAATGTTTAGATTATAGCGATAGGTTGTATACTTACTGAATCACATGAGCCGCACTCGAGAAAAAATGTTAAGAAACTGTAATCCAGTTTTCTTAGACATATTATCTCATCAAAATTGCAGGTTTATTGTATAGGAGGAGAACAAGAAACGTTATACAGCTAAAAGGAGTTTTTCATGACTGCAGAGGATATCTAGTAGGGGAGGTCAACAAGGAGTGAAGGTAAATGCCAGAAGAGTCAGGTAATTGGAAAAAAAATCTACTATATGATTTCGTAAGCTCAATCACTCACCTCGACAGCTATTGGCTGGATAACGGTGTCACGTGTCAGCCTTCACTCGCAAAACAGCGACCAGAGATAACATTAGAAAAAATTTGCAGTTATGTCCACAATTTAATAGCTAAGCAACTGCATGCAAATTTAGTGCCATAATACGTTCATTAAGTTTGCTTTATGTAGCGTTTCATAGTTAAAAAAATATTGATAAATTTTGCGTCTAAAAAAACGTGGATCTGCTTTTCAGTAACATGTTGCTGATGTAACCACGAATGCCAATTGTCATTCCGGCTTTTAGGGGAAATTTCAGATTGATTAATACTTTCACTAATGTTGTTGCTTGACCAAAGCTTATGCATTACGGTTTATTTAGTTTATTAGGTATTTTACTGACCACTTTCGTTTATGGTCTTTGTTCATGTTCACTGCACGTGGGTTATTAGGTTATTTTAAGTAGACATCAGACCAAGTATGTTACCGAATCGAGAATTCTGGCAATTCATTTCTTGGGAGTTGCTCATCTGTTTAATAATATGGAATGTGTATCAAGCTGTCCGGCCGTCACAGATACTATGAATAATCACTACATTGTGTTTGCCCAGTCTCAATAAAAAAAACAACGCGATGCTTTTGAAGCAAACAAGAATTTTTTAAAAATTTTTGCAGAATGAACTTATAAAAGCGTCACAGAATTGATACATAGATTGGGCTGGGATTTTTTGGCAGACAGACGATGTCGTTTGCGTTGAATTTATTGGAGAATATGGGAAATTCTTTTACTTACGAGTGCAGTGAAATACTTCTTCCGCCAACCTATTTAGGTCGCAAAGACCGGAGGGATAAGAGTCAAGAAATAAGATGCCGTAATGATGCCTTTATGTATTCTTTCCTTCCTCGCGCTATTCGGGATTTGAATGCGCAGAATTAAGATTGGTGCTTAGTACCCTCTGCCACCGAAAATGTTTGTAAACTGCAGAGTATGGATTTAGATGTAGAAGTGTTCCTAGAGACCACCGTACCATATCTATAACATCTGTTTGTGATAGATGGAGGATATGCTCAAAAATTATTAATTTTCTAGATGAAAACAATTTGCTTACAACAAATCAACACGGATTTCAGAAGAAAAGATCACGTGAAACACAGCTGGCCCTATTTACACATGACGGAATGAATATTATTAATGCAGGTTCTCAAATTGATGCAATTGATGGGAGTCATGGACCGAAGTATATTACTGAGGAAGCTGCTGAACAATTTATCTGTAACAGCGAAATAAATTTAAATCAATATAAAAGAAGGTAGATTTCCCCAAGGGCGTGTGGCTCCATTGTAATTAAATTGATTCCATAAAATAATTACAATTGCACTCTGTTGTCCAGAAGCTAACCAATGACAATAGTTCATTGTATGGCGCTTCGTACATCCAACGTATAGTATAAACGAAAACACAGCAGCCAGAAAGAAACATTCAGTTATGTCTTTTCCGTAAAAACACTCGCTCCATCACAGTCACGTCCGATGTCTCACCCTTGCTTTCAGACGGAACTTATTGCGATATGACAGATGCTATGCTATTGAAAACAGATATTCGGAATCACATGACATGGTTAAAAGTTGGTTTCAGCAGTCAACGTGACCAGTTAAATGACGATATGTGTCATAAAAAATTTCTTGGTTCGCGTAGCCTACCCTTCTGGTCTCAACTATTCAGACTGATACCTAGCCCCAAACTTAAAGAAAAGCGTACAGACAACAACGTGGCGAGAAATCCCGAATGAAACTGACCAATATTAAACATGATATTAAAGTTATACAAGAACCCCGTGAAATTAAGAAACACCTTTTCATAGATGAAATATTTCAAATTGTTAATAAAATGTTTATCGCTAGGCTTCACGGCTTCATCACCTATCACGGAATTTCTAACGAACATCCACCAACCCCCATTAATACCGTCTAAGCCGCACTGTGTTGCTCTCTAAGCAACTATCAGTGACTCATACAAAATACTCAATACTGAGAACCCAAATTATTGTGAATAATTCGTAATTATGTACTCAGTATTCGAGACTTAGACTATAGGATTTCTAATTTAGTCTGATTGAAGGCACTCTGAAGGGATTTTGGTAGCTCTTGTTTCTTTTCCTGAAGAAAAGGCAAGGAAAGGAATTCAGCGATGGCCTTTTGGAGGAACCATCCGAAATTCGCCTGAAATTATTTCGGAAAAATAATGAAAAAACAAATTCTGGATACCCTGAGGGATTCGAAACTGCGTCCTCTCGAATGCGAGCCCACAGCGTTACTGCTCATCCACTACGATCAGTTTTGATAGTTCATTTTGGTTCCAGTTTACTAAATTGTTCAAGAATGTCCTGTTTATACAGCTATCGAGAATTTGTTGTACTGATACGACATTTTATGCACGCAGAAATTAAATCTTTCACAAGTAACAGTAAGCTCACCCCATGATAGTGTTTGGCTATCGATAGGCAGTCGGATTGTTGTCATTCTGTAACCTAGTAAATAAATCTTCCTCATACGATAGGAGACGTGGTGCACCATTCATAGCATCAGCTAGTGTACTCAGCATGGGATAAATCAAAAACCCCAGCGCGTTGCGTCTATCAGATGTCGATCATCAGCATCTTAAGTTTCTTTTGGAAGAGGAGGCCTCTCCCTTCATTGTAATAACAGCCGCTAATACATAAGTCACCTTCCAGGTTATTAGTGTTTCAGTAACGTTTTTCCTAATTTGTAGTTTTTTTGTACCAAAAACGCAACCATAGCTATTTTACTATCGAATAAATGTTTTCGTGAGTATTTAATAATATTTATGGCTAAGCATGGACAAGGACATACGCAGGGTTGTCGAAGTTAACTGGCAGAGGATCGCCTAAGATCATGCGACTTGGAAAAGACTGCTCAAGTTATGTCTGAAAAAATCATGACTTTAAAGAGGCTGATTGAACTGGCTGATAATGATATCCCGTTTAATAAAATGAACGCAATTCATCATTGTATAGAGACTAGTGTAAGCACGTAACTGGTTTTTTTTTTTTGCGTATCGTCACGGGTTTAGAAAAGTTCCAGTTTTTGGGATCAAAGATTATGAGCTCACTAAATACGAACTTGTCACGTGTTTCACCATTAGGATGAATAAAATCTCTTGGGCTTGAAGACCTCGGAAGTATTAACAGACGAAGTAATTAAGCACGGACAGGCACGATCGCGCTATTGTATAATGGTTTCAATGGTCGTAGACTCGAACTTGCTGAAATAAAAACTTGTATTTGACCCTAAAAGTTCACTGTGTAAAATTTGAAGAATTTCTTTTTGCTTCGAAAGCATCACGTTTTTTATTGACGCTGGGTAAACATTCGTAATGTAATCGTTGGTCATAGTGTCTGTAACGGACAGAGAACTTAATACAGATTATTAAATAGTTGAAGTCAAACAAATGAATTGCCAAAATTCTCAATTCGGTAACATATTTGGTGTGATGTTCACTTTAAATAACCTAATAACCCATGTACAGTGAACATGAACAAAGGCTATTAACCTAAGTGGTCAGTAAAATACATAAAAAGTGAATAAAACGTTATGTATCAATTTTTGTCAAGAAGCAACATTAGAGAAAGTATTAATTAAATTGAAATTTAGCGTAGGCGGAAGTGAAAATTGGCATTCGTAGTTTTACAGCAGAGACCATGAGTAATTTAAGCCTTTTAAAGTTTATATTATGTTGCTTTCATTAGCAACATATTGCTAAATAGCAGCTCGACGTTTCTTCAGCCCTAAAGGTTATCGATATTTTTTTAAACTATGAAATGCTACGAGAAGGGAGCTTAATTATTGTACTCTGACAATTAATTTGGCACCAGTTGTTTAGCTATTAAGTTGTGGACATAACCTCGAATTTCTTCTATAACATCTCTGGTTGCTGTTAGTTTGCGAGTGAAGGCTGACACGTGACGTCACCGTTCTCCAGCCAATAGCTATCGAGGAGAGTGAATGAATGAGTGAGCTTAGGAAATTATATAGTAGATTGTCTCGGTCCTTCTAACCCTGTATAAATCCTCTTAAGATTGGTCGATTTTTGGTATTATTAATCACCAACTTATACCAAGACTGAAGGTATTAATTACCAACGCGTTGTGGATTATGTCTACCACATTCCAGTATCAGCATTTCACTTTTTCATTCCAGCCGAGAATTAATGTTTTATTGAATATTTGATCCGCTCAAGTTACGAGAGCACTCTAACATTGAAATAATTGATTTAATACTTTGAAATTCCAGATACGTGCTGCAAAAATCAGACTGAAGCAGTTACTTAACCTAATAGCAGGGCGACAGACGTATACACTCAGCAACTAAAGCAATAGTTCATATATAACACACTAAGCGACATCAGGACGGACTGTTCAATAATAAGAGAAGCTGCATGGTAGATCAGTCTAATTTAATGCTACTTCAATCTGTCCCGGAGAAGTAGTCACATAGTGGAAAGGCTGATCAGCTGAATATTTTCCATGAATGTATGCTTATGTTTCGATCCCGGTTAACTAATTGCGGTACAACTTACACCACGCTGCACAGTGTTCACCTGTCTCCCAAGTCCTCGAGGAAGTCGAACGCGAATCCAGTAGTGGAGTTAACACGTCATCGCCGCACTCTGCTTGATGAGATGTGACTGAAACAATGAGCAGTTTTTAATAGCCTACGTTTATGGAGCCCCCAGGAGCGGTCATTGAGACACATTATTCCTGGATCCCGAGTAGCGGGTTACCAACTCCCTACTATGAAAAGTCCCTGTTTCCATGAGAATATTCCCGTTATACTGCCTGGTTCCTTTTGTTTATTAAACTCTTTGTCTGATGACGACACTAATTTCTGTTTTAAGCGAAGCGGTTACTCGGTCGTAGGGATATCCAATGATATGGTTACTTATATAATTGTACAAATTAAACAGTTATTACTTAATAAAGTTAAATTAAAAAAGGTCAGAATATTCTGTCTCACTATTTGATTACTAACATTGATCTTCCCCGTAATTTCGTAATATTGTATCCTAAAAATGTTAGAAGATATCGTTCTAGAAGGACCAACTGGATTTCCTGTCTGCTGAGAGAGGGGTGTTTTGTAAAAGACGCATTGGAAGGACTAGTTAGTGGAAGGAGAGAGAGGAAGAAGGAGGTACAAGATCACAGATAACATCAAGAGAATAGGGAACTGAATGGACATGAAGAGAATGGCAGAAGACAGGAGAGCTGCCATGTAGAAACCTGCCTTAGGGAAGAACACTGATAATGATGGGATAATGGAGGTTGCTGCTTCACAGCCGCAGGTGTGTATATGTGGGAGACTAAGCTTCCAGGAGCGAGTTTCTTTAGTGCCACTGGAGAGGTCTTCAAACGGACTGCGGTGTTATATTTCCTCACATTCTACCCGATTAGCCTGCTTGCCCAATGAGGAAAAGAACTTTTTGGTTGGAGGAGAAGACTCGGAAGGAATGCAGTGTTAAGTGTTTGAAAAAGTCAAAAAGTAAATTATAGCTGTACCATGCTGTTTTATTGTAATTGGAGAAACAAACTGCAGGAGGAAGATTTTCTAGCGAATTTTAAAAACGAAAATGAAAAATTAAGGCCTGTTGCTTGACAAGAAAATTGAGAGAGGTCAGAGAAAGTTAATGATATGATAGTCAACCAACACTGGTTTATGCATTTGAGTAGCAGGGTATGAAGTAACTACATCAATAGAGGCTGAGGCATGTAAAATGAAAATACCAGGGCTGATGATGAGAACAGTAGTAAAGAGAAGACAAGAGGGTGCTGTCTAGGCGAGGGGTAGCTGCCTTGTCGAATACCTGGACGTCTAACGAGAGTTGGAGGTCAGCTACCCCAGTGACACGGGAATCGAATGCTGCAAATGACCACTGAGTCAACTATTGTGGCATAATATTAGCTGTTATAAGAGTTGGTTGGAGACGCGTATCGGAGTAGGAATACAGCGTGGCTACGCAAGCGCCGGTGCACGGCTCAGGAAGTTTGTCGCATCGTCGACAGAGCGAGATGACGCATCTAATATCAAAGGCGCTGTGCGCAGTTCCATTAACTCGTAATGCGCAGGAAGATCGAAATTCCAGGTTTTACAGTTTTGGAATCTCTATCATCAGAAGAATAACTTTCAATTTGAAGTAAGTTTCACGAATAAAAACAACTTTTCTTCAGTTTTATTATATAAATATGGTTCACCATACCTGCGGCCGATTAGTCTTCTTCTTCTCGTGTCGATAACAGCATGAAATATGAGGTAGTTTTTCCGCCAATACGATGGCTTTGTCAGTAGCTGATTGGAGGTCAAATTGGGATACAGTCATTCCGATTTGTGGAGAAGACAACAGATGCACCATGGTTTCTCTCTCCCCGCACGGACATGTGGTATCTGGATGTTCTCCCAGGTATCCCCAAGTGGCAAGAGTATCTTTGGAACTCCAACTCCAGGCCTACTTAGCGACTTCTATATGGGCCATAGTTGTTCAGACCCAGGCGGGAGCCCCTCTTTTGGCTTGTCCACTCGGTATCATGTTGCACTCTCTTCTTTCATTGCTTGGTGCTCCATTTAGTGGCTTTGAAATCCGCAGGCAGCTTGATCGGGACTTTCGTGTCGATGGCGCTGGTGTATAGCCACGTAGAGGGTGTCGGGCGTCTTCATTCACTCTAAGCCTAGCCGATTAGTGATGGAATAACTTAATTCGATATTATTCTTTATGCTATTAAGTGATAAAAAAAAAAAAAATTACTGTGGTCCATTATTGCGGGTATGAAATAACTTCAAATTCTTAGATATCGTAAGTTCCTCCTTGTATAGACTAAGTAAACTGGATCCCTGATAAACAGCACATTTTTTGAACACAATTCCTCTGTTCGTATCCTCCATAGGTGCTGTCATTTAATCCCAAAATAGGCATATATACCCTTTTTTTTTAGAAAATGTATAGGTATCTTACACTTAAAATCAAAACAAAAATTAGACAAAGGAACAACATTTATCTTCTTTGGAGGGAAATGACTGTGGTGACTTCACTGTAATGAATGTTGATCTAAATCACGCGTTGTGCGACGGACACGGGGCACAGAAACGGTATTCGTTTATCTTCAGAGAAGACTAGACCTGTGCACCTGCGTCCTCAGCGCTTGATCCTGGAGGACTGAAACCTTTCTCATATCAAAATATTTTATCAGAGCACGAGGTGCAGTTGTTCTTCGAATGACTGATATCCCCTCAACACGCCGAACTATGACCCATGTGTTTTTCAATTACCAGTTCATGTATCCTCGTAGTCTTAAGTGATTGGTTCGACATGTCTTCATGTGCCGGGTCATTTTCATTGTTACTTTTTCACCCATACGCACTGTTTAACTGAATTGCTCTTGGGACACTTCGAGTGGCACATTCTCCGCTCTCATTTTAAACCCTGTAGGGTCAACGGCAAGCTGGCCTAGTTGTTGTTTGTTCGGTGTTGTCACAGGAGCGGTAGAGCAGCATGGCAGTGATGTAATTCCTAAATACATTAATCGCCGGCTTCCAATATCCCTAGTCACAAAGTCGTCAACTGTTTTGATCTCAATGGCCTCCGAGACGACGATATCCTAGGAGTCTATGGTCCGGACTAAAATCCTTGTCACTTCAAATTCAAACGTATGCCCTTCAGCCACATCTTTTCCAAGAAAAAATATTTAATCACATCACAAATTTCTTACTGCAACGCTGAAAATTAAAAGTACACCTCTTCCTCTTTCAATAGTTCTATAAAAACGCTCGTAGCGTCGAAATAAAGCAAAGTTGCCGTGAGTGGTTCCACTATCTCGCGTCTTGTCAAAAGACGTCTACACATGAAACCGTACAGACTGCAGCTGCTTCAGGCGCTGAAACGTGATGGCTGAGGGAAACTGATGGATTTCTGTGCTGCCGTGCTGGACGTGGAAAGTGATGATGATACCGTTTCAGGTGTAGTTCTTCTAGTGACGGACGAACCTTCCACATAAATGGCCACATCAGTCATCACAGTATTCGGATTTGGAGATCCAAGCATCCGCGAGAAATAGTAGAGCACGAACGAGAGTCCCCTAAAGTGGTTGTGCTCTCTTCGGTTAGTAACGTCATTTCTTCTTCCAGAACAACATTATCACAGGGCAAAGCTATCTCGAAATGCTAAGATCTTTGCTTTTCCCTTTGCTGCAAACACACTCTGTGGTTTCCAGCGAGATGGAGCACTACCCCACGGGAGCTCACCAGTACTAGCAAATTTGAATGAAATTATGCCTCAGCCTTTAATTGGTCGCAAGAGTGGTCAGGATCGAGATGTCTTTGCGTGGCCTCCAAGACCACCAGAAATCACTCGTTGTGTCTTCTTCTTATGCTTATGCGTCAAGGTCACTGTTTACACCACGCCAGTACCCACTACAACAAGTAGATCGTGAAATGCGTTTCGGAGGAATTATCTATCGCTATGATGCGGTTGGTAGTCAAATTGAACACCTGTAGCAGAATCTTCCAATTCCATCAAATACACGTGAATAGGTTGCAGTTTTGTACTATTGTCTGTTACGAAATGATAGCTTAATGTAATAAAAAAACCTGTAGTACAAAAAAAACCTGTAGTACAAAATAAACCTGTAGTACAAAAGTCAGACAGAATGTATTACATTTTTCTGAAATATATTTGTATTTTCTGTTTAAGCTTCTTCGTACTGTACTCTATGCTGTTTTTTATCGTTCAATTTTTTTTTTTTTTTTTTTTTTTTTTTTTTTTTAAACTGTCATGACAACAAAAATGATATAAAATGTAAGAAATTCATTTCTATGACCAATATTCGCTGCACCATACTTTCCTCGTAATTCATATGTCGATGAATGATTAATCAAACCCTCAAGCCATTTAAAATGTCTATTTCGGTACTGCATTTAGTATCTGAATCCATCGAGAAATTTCTATTTTAATAATGCCTGTGGTTAGTGATTAAATTTTATATTACAACTCATCACTATTTGCGCATGAACACTATCGGACCACGCCAAGCCTTGATTCTCGTCATGGCTTGCAATTAAATATTTATCTAACGTTTCCACTGGGTAGTTAGGACCAGGCATTATCGGTTCCTGGAGCCATGGTGGTAGCTTAACTGTTGCCATCTGTCTGCGATTCGTGTAACATATGTTATCTATGATATGTGTATTTTTGTTTGTGGAGTGTTTTTTTTTTACCGAGCGGGGCGGTGTAATGGTTAGCGTTCTCGCCTCGCATTCGGGAGGACGGTGGTTCGAATCCCCGTCCGGGCATCCAGATTTGGGTTTTCCATGGTTTCCCCAAATCACTCCAGGCAAATGCCGGGATGCTTCCTTCAAAAGGCCATGGCCAAATTCCTTCCCATTCCTTGCCCCCCATCCTTTCCCGTCTCTAAAGACCTCGATGTTAAAAAGAGACGTAAAGCAGATAAAAAAAAATTGTGTAGTGTTTAGCTTACGAAGCGTAGATTCTGGGCCCTCCCAGCATTGGTCCAGGTGATTGCCTAAAACATCAGGACGGCCTGTACGCGCATCCTGGTCCTGTTGTACCGTCTTCATACGCACTGCCACATTGGTGGGTTTATTATTATTATTATTTTTTGCAAATAGAGCTATAAAGATCACGCAAAACTTAATCATTTTCTGTCAGTGTTTCTTTCGCCATTCCAGTATTCTTATTTTCGTTTACTGAAGGCAAGTTTTCTATCTTCTGTCCTAGGTGCGCCGGTCTTCTTGGCTTTGAATTCTACCCAGTTGTGTATTCTTTGTCTGAAGATTTTACGATCTAGAATTTCAAATCTCTTGATATTTGCTTTTCCAGGTCTTATCTTGCTTGATCGAACAAGCTGTTAGGCATTTTTAATGGTTGCATGAGGTCAAATATCTGCTTATTTAATCTGTGATCTGACATCCTGTAGATGTGGCGGTAGAATTTTAGTCTTCGTTTTCTGATGTCGTTGGCTATGTCTGAGTGTGACTCTACTATTTTGTTTGGGTTTAGTCTTTAGCCTTCTACCGTTTTGGTTGTTCCAGTAATTTTTCTGATGATTCTTTGTTCTTTTTTCTGGATGTTCTCGATGTCCTTCTTAGAGTTTAGTGTGAGTGTTTCTGTGGCTCAGAGAGCGTTGGGTTTAATAACTGTATTGTAATGACTAATTTTAAATTGGATTCCTATGTTCTTTTTGTTGTAGACGTTGCAGGTCAGTCCGAAAGCATTTTTCATCTTGATGAGTCTGTTTCGTTGTGCCTTCTTTTCGAATACTGTTGGACTGATAATTTCACCAAATTATTTCATTTGTTATTTTTTTATTTTTTATTTATTATTATTTTAATTTCTACACAACATATTACCTGTTTGCTGTCTCCGTACATACCTGTTTACGTGTTTAACTTAAATTCTTTCACTGTTTGAAGTATTTTGTTCTGTAGATTTACTTTAAGGAGTTTGGATGACGATTTTGACCTAAGATTAAAAAATATCAGTCGATATGCTGGATAATTTGTAAACAGTTAAAAAAATAAGTCCACCTTGACAAGTTAGGACTTATCTTTTTTTTTTCGTAACTACTTTACGTCTCTTTTTAACATCGAGGTCTTTAGAGACGGGAAAGGATGGGGGGCAAGGATGGGGGCAAGGAATGGGAAGGAATTCGGCCATGGCCTTTTTTTAAGGAAGCATCCCGGCATTTGCCTGGAGTGATTTGGGGAAACCATGGAAAACCCAAATCTGGATGCCCGGACGGGGATTCGAACCACCGTCCTCCCGAATGCTAGGCGAGAAAGGACTTATCAAACACTTCCTGTTCCAGTTGCAGCACATAGCTGCGATACAAAGAAAAAGTCGAAGGCTTAGAGCATCCGAAATATAATTTCTGGGAATAATTGAAGGTATCACTAGTGAAAATAAAATACTAAACGAACTGCTGATAGAATCACTGAAAACAAGAAGCAAAAACGATATAAAATAATGGGTGGCAATTACATACAGATTAGAAGAATTTTTTAATTTCTAAATAGTTTACGTCGAGGTCATTAGAGCGAGTGGGTAGTGCGGTCAAGAAATCGGAAGTGTTTCGGCCATTGTCATTTGAAGGAACCGTTCTTGCATCCGTCTGGAGTTATTGGTAAAAATCATCGAAAGCCGAAACAGATGGTGGAATGGGGATTCGAATCGACGTATCTCCGGATGCCAGCCCCCGAATGTTACCTCTCACCCACTTGACTCGGCGAGAACGGGAGAAGAACAGATTTCAGAGATAATAGGAAAATTTGTGTCCGCAGGCCGTGGATGAATTGGCGGGCCAAGGAAACGTCGGTGACAGGGAACGCCGACCTATACCGTTGATGGATACGGCGACGAGATGTACAGTTGGCAGAGTGGATGTTGGTTTAAAGTCAGTGTGGTAGTGGTGTCGGGTAACTGCTTTGCTCACACGGTGCCCGCCGGGGTCTGCCCTCCTCTGCGAGTCACCTCACTCAAGTCGGGTCACATCTCGGGGAACCGCGCAATCATTTCTGCATTCTTGGCGGCTGTCGCCCGCCATGCAAAGTGGCGGCCGGGACGCCCGCTGAATAATGCCCTCGCGGCCCGCCGTTTAATTTAAAACCGATAGTTCTCCGTCGTCGAGTTGTAGATTTCCGATGGCCCTCCGCTCGTGCGACTTCCCACTTATTCAAAGGGCAATTTTTCTTCCTCTCGGAGGCGGCGGGCGCGCTACTTTATTGAGTTCTCGGGAGGCGACGCGCGATCGGCCCTGCCTGAGCTGAATATCTCAACAGCCGGCGGCGGCGCACCAAATCACCAGGTGATAATTTAAGGTCGTCTTTTATCGCCCCTCGCGGCTCCATTAGCAGAGATCATTTTCCAGTAAATCGTTAACTCCGTGCTTCGCGGCTTTGATTAGGTGAGGACCATAAATTTGGCCGTCGCCGTAATGGAGAGGAACTGCTGCAGATTTTGTGGAGCGTAGTGTCGATACTTTATCGAAGTACTGCTTGCTCTTGTTCTAGTATTTGATGAACCCAAATGCAGCTCACCGTTTTTTGCAACTGATCGCAATATAAATATAATTTAAAACTTCATGTTTTCCGCAGACGTCATGCTGTAAAATCGCGCTTACTTTTCGGACTAGCACTGCGTCTTTGTTACTGGTGCTTCTGACGTTTCGCTGTTAACCCGTGACATTCCTCAGGGTTGTATCCGGTTTATGTATTCACAGTAGAGGTGGGCAAAGTGATTCACTAAAAAGAGCGGTTGTTCATTTGATCACTCAATGAAAAGAACTAGTTCTTTTGAATGATTCACTTGCTCAGTAGCTCAGTTTTATTTGAGACCTTATTTTTTTTAGGTGTCACCCCTCACAATCCGGTTATACCCCCACTTTCCGATGAAAATACCCCACCTTTTCGCGAGTGAACCAGTTCTTTAGAACAGCTCTTTTGAAAGAGCGAGTGAGCAGTCGCTCACTAAAAGTGAGCGGTAGTTCTTCTTGGAAGCCGTAATGACGGTAGTGTGTCGGTCTCGATTGAACTTCAATCGAGTGTGCGCCAACAATAAGTCGGTTTCGGCTTTGCCACTGTCGCCCGCGGCCCGACTCACGTTTGTTCTCTGTTCCTCGCCGTTCATTGTTTATCCATTCCGCTCTGAAAGTATAAGAAATGCCCAAGATGGAGGAGAGCTAGTTCGTTTGCGATCGCTCAGCACAGCGCGGAGCAGTGCCAATGGGGAGCTAGTTCTTTCGAATCTGACGTCCCGCTCCGGTTCTCTTTCTGTTTCTCTTTGTGTATTCCGACTACAAGCGTGCCTTGTGAAAGAATATTTTCAAAAGCTGGATAAATTTGCAATGAAAAAAGAAGTAGGTTGCTGAATGGCAAAATAAATAAAATTTTACTTGTGAACAGTAACGTTCATTTCATTTAAAGCAAAAAGTTCTTTAAAATTGATTATAAAATTGATTGTAAAATTATCTATGCTCAAATATCAAATATTCCCAGTAAGTCGAACAATATTTCATTTACTCTTTGATATGGCCTTCTATACGTGAAAGTAATCCGGTAGTATATAGAAACAAAAATGTTTCAGGATAAATAAAAAATAAATGAAAATAACCAGTGTGAGATTAACCTAAGTAATCAGTATAAATGTAAATAAAACGAACAGATACTACATTCAAAATGGATATAACTACTCATTTTCTGTAAACTGAGCCAGTGAACCGGTGAACCGTTGAAAAGAACTAGTTCTTTTCGTAGAGTGATCAAATGAACACCGCTCTTTTTAGTGAGTCACTTTGCCCACCTCTACTGCAGTCCACAAAACCCACGTGAGCTAGCTCTTCATGATATTCGGAATCAACTGATTCACCTAGAAGAACTACCGCTCACTTTTTAGTGAGCGACTGCTCACTCGCTCTTTTAAATGAATTGCTCTAAAGAACTGATTCCCTCGCGAACGACTCATCTCTAATTCACAGCTTCATCATTTTCCAGTTCACTGTGTGGATTGCTTAGATTTTTGGGCAGAGACTGTGTTGCTTCTATGGCATAGATTGTCCGCTTTTCCAGAGGCGCTATAATCGAGATTCGCTTCTCCTGTTGCCTGCTATTACACACTTCCACATTTTGACTCAATCCATAGCCCGAAACATTGGTAGCATCATTAAACAAGTAGGGGAACCTGGAGTAGAACAGGATAAGTTGAAAACATGCTTTAGAGATACCAAAGGGGTAATTAAGAGAGCTGCAAATCTTTTCTGCGTTTACATTATAATTTAATAATTACAAAAATACAATAATATTCTTGGAAAAGAAAACTACAATTAAAAAAAAATAGTCTTCTGTCCATTCTGCCCCGGGGACGGGGTGGTAAGGACAAGTAATTTAAAAAAAAAAAAATATATATAAAATAAAACGAATAAAATAGTGGAAGTACAGAAAAAATTTAGTTTTATGTGACTATAAAAGTTTAACAACAGTTTTCATTTATTGTATCCTTTTCTCAATTCACACCTTAGGACAGCCTCATCATCTTCGCTATGTATTACAACACAGCAGTCACGTGCCCACTTTCTGCACATGGAACAAAATATGATCCAACCTTCAACTGACTCTGAGTAAAGTTCACCGGAATATAAACATGCACAGTCGAAACCATCCTCAGAATCAGTAACGGGGAGGGGGGGCATTACTTTACTGCTGTATGTTTTAATAGTAATCTGATTATTGATTTTAATAAGAAATTAATATTTAGGAAGCAAGGATCCTGATTGCTGTTGATAAAACACATACAATGCTGAATTTATTATGCTCCTATGGCTTGTACATAGCCGGATACATTTAACGTTACGTTAGACATTATGTGTATCTGCAAGCAAAAGCACTATCCGGTTTTACAATCTGCCTGAAGATAGCAAACATAAATTGAATGTTAAATATCTCATTTACAAAATTAAAAACATGATAACATCGTGGCCACAAGCCAACAATTAAATGTTATCTGTATGGTGGATAAAATCCCTTGGGCGCCTTTTAAATTAAAAAGATGAACAATATTAAGGCTCAACTGAATTTACGAGGAAAGTTCATGAGGTTATTTGCCAGCTAGCTTTAAATGGAATTGAGCAGAGATCCTGTCTCATGGATCGATTACGGATCCTTCAAAGTCTTTCCAAACCATGAAACGATGATGGGCGATGGAACATTACCGAAATCACCAACAACAGTAGCGACGGCGTGCGGCGTAGACCAGCAAGTTGTACCATCAACGTATGGACAGCGTCAATCGACCAGCCAGTGGTCGAATCCAGAACCCACCAGCATAGTGCCACTCTGCGCTATGACGTCTGGACACGGCGACTGCTGACCACAGAATCCCAGTATGGCCGCTTCTCCTTCTCTTCCCGAAGTTTCGTTACATGGAACAAGGAAGCTATGAATTAACATTTTTAGACCCCGTATATGATACGGCATTGGATGTTATCAGCTTCAAAATCCCTTCTGCTCCTCCAAGTAGCAACCTCTTTATTCAGATAAATTGTTAAGAAATTATGGCAGCCTGGGATATCCATTACGTGGATCGGATAATTAAGTTACTAAATATTTATAAATATTAACATAATCTGAATATAAAAAATTAAATACAAATATTTATACATTTGTAGTACGCCACAATCATGCATGCTACAGAATCACTGTCATTAGTTTTGACTTTTGTCTTGGGCTTCTTTATCTCCATGCACTTTCTACTATTTTATCCTTTCTTAATTTTATTCTCTTTATTAAATAGTTTTATCCTTTCTTTTTCTTCTTTGGCAAAGTTCTGTTCCTCTTTTTTTTATATGAGGTACCTGTTAAGAGAGCGGTTTTTCCCCTCTTCCAATTCGTCCTTTTAGCGCTTTCTTTAATTTTTGGAACAGGCATTACAATTTCAGGGGAAACATGAAATGAATAGACCCTGTTGTCAGCTATCATCCAATATGTTGACAGTTGCAATTAGGGCTTGCTAAAAACGATCTCTCAGTAAAATCATTGCAGGACAGAATTAGGTACTTTCCCATTCCACCCCAGGGACACGATTTAGGTTATGGAGATAAGGTCACTCGAGAAAGATATGTAAACAAACGTTTAATTACACGAAACTAAAGAAAATTAAACGTACTTCAAACATTTACTAACTATTGTTGTAATGGAAACAAATATGTATACCTAGCTTACCTTGGTTAAAAAAATTATCAAAAATTACAAAGCAGGAGACCAAAATAACACTTCGAAAAGTTCATGCACTAACGCTCGAGAGAAGTAGACTAACATGGTTGCCACAGCCAGGCAACAATAGGTATGTCTAGTTCTAGTTATTGCAGCTTGTTGGCAGCACCTCCTTGACATGGAAAAACTTAGAACTTCATTCCACCCCGGTAGCCCGGTCTACCGGAGAAGTAAATGCAATGTCACGGCTTGCTTTCTGTTGTGTAATTCATTTGATGTCAATGTCTGCCATACCGGCATCTGGGCGCCGACGGCTGCCGGGACGCGTTTCACTAACAGAAAAGACATCACACGTAGAACATCACAGGCCGGCCCTGGCAGTGTAGGGGCTAGCACGTTGGCCTCGCATTGTAAGGGCCGCCGGTTCGAGTCCGGCCGCGGGCATGGGTGGTTTTAATTAAGTGTTGTGTTCGTCTTGTGCTGTCCTTACTGTAGAGTCTACAATATCATGATTAATGCCTGATACAACAGTTGGAACAAAAACAAATTCGAGCTGGCTAAATGGTCGCAAAGACCGAAGGCCATATTTTACTAAAAAAAAATCACATACACATGCGAACATTTCAATTCCCCCATTAGTGCGTAGTAGTACGACCTGGAGTAGGTGAAACATGTTTGGTGTCAGCGGGGGTGTGAGGCAGTAAAACCAAAGCTCGAAATTCGACTACCCCAATCATTAGTAAAACTCGTAAAAGACAGTCGGTCCCAAAACGTTTCGAAAAGATGGTGAAGAATAAGATCATCATAAAACCCACTTATTATCTTACGAGTTAATATAGCTTATGTCAGCTTTCACAGTTGTATCTGTAACAGAATCTGCCAGTTTTATCACATGCGTTTAACCTCATCCATACCGGTCACTTGAAGCAAAAGACAAACAGGCTAAAACATCGACTGTGGTGTATCGGTCGTCCTGATTAGGGTGCCAAGCCGAATGCCAGGACTGTCCATGTTTTCTACCTCACAACGAAGTAGAGCACTAAAAACTAGCAGTAAACGTACACAACACAGATTACAATATTCACGGATAGATGGAGACGGTTATATTATATCCCCCGAGCATTCAAGTAATTCACAAGTCAGAAGTAAAGCATGGAACAATACAACACGCGAAAGTGCGGGGCTGCGTATCAAGCTTCTTAGACGGTAGATGGTAGTTATATTCACAAATTTCTTCCGGTTTTTTCCAGATATGTATTGAGGCATATTGAAATCTTAGTGGTAAAGGTATTAAGGAACGTGAAGCAGTTTTATTATTTTTTGAAGTATGCTTACATGTCTGGAGAAACAATTAAACGACACCGAGTGTGACGTGTGAGCGGCAACGCTCTGTCTTTGCATTCCTGAAGACGCGGGTTCAAATCCCCGTCACGCAACCTGGATTAATCCAGTCAAACGCCGTGAGGGGTCTTTCAAAAACTCAATAGCGCAATTCCTTCCAGTTCTTAACCCCAGTTCGTTCCTAACTCTAATCACCTCGACGTCGACGAGACATCTTATATATATATATATATATATAAATAGACGTGTCTTTTCCTACATTTCACTTTTCAGCCACCACTACCTAGCACAGATCACTGGTCTTTGTGGGTGGAAGAAGCATGCAGTTTCCTGTCATGCACAACGTTGGCTGAATGTCGATAGCTGTGGAGATGTGGGAGATACGATGGTTAAAAGTAGTCGATGCAGGGCATTTTCGTATTTCGACCAAAGACATATGTCTCCGCATATGTCACTCTACTGCCACAACTACATAGCAAAGACCAGATGTGTTTATGTGTGGAAGTGGTATCATGTCTCCTATCGTGTACTATGGTTGTTGCTATGGGGGTGTGGGAGATATGGTGGTTGAAAGCGGTCGACCTGCGGCACTTTCATATTTCTACCGAAAGGCATGTGTCATGGTGTATCACTTTTCTGCCAAAACTATCTAGCGCAGATAACTGATGTTTGTGTGTGGTAGTAGCACAAGGTCACCCGTCGATCACAACGTTGGCCGAATTTCGGTAACTGTGGTAGTGTGGGACATATGGTGGTTGAAATTGGTCGATCAAGGATATTTTAGTATTTCGACCAAAGATATGTGTGTTCGTATATTTACTGCCTGAACTACATAGCGCAGATGACTGGCATATGTGTGTGGTAATAGCATCGAGTTTCCCATCGTGTACTTAGATGTCGGTACCTGTCAATACAAACGAAGTCGTGGGTACCAACTAGTAATGTCTTAATAAGAATAGTGACTGAGGTGAAATACGACTGTTTATTATTGTAATTATTTTTCACTTTCGTTTCAGTCCTTTGTGGATTACTGTTTCGCAACCTGAATTCTTCGTCTGAGGTTCCCTGCTTCCTCCGTTCCCTGCAGATTTTCATTTTCTAGTTCAATCTTGGTTTTCTTCTTCTCCTTTCCCTGATTTTTTTTCTTCTGACAGATCCTAAATCTTCTCAGTTTTTCTTCTATACACTTCCATGTCTTCGATGTTTTCTGCCTTGATTCCACGCCTTTTGACATTCTAATGAAGTTTTTCCATTCATGGAACTTGAATCTTATAGTTCTCTTGAAAGTTTAGGATTTTCTTTGCCATTCTTTCTTTTTATTTTATTTAATTAAATTTTTTGTTACATTTGCTTTTAATTTTATAGTCTTATCTAAGCATATGAAGACAGCATTAGAAATTTACTCTAAAATCTATAGCAAGTGGATGTGAAAAATATGTTTCTCTCAGCCCGTTAAAATATCTGCACTAATTTGAAATCATGATGAAATATTTTTTTTCGTTACCACATTGGTATAAACCCATTTACCTACGATTACACGTATCTGATGGTATTTCCTTCTACGGCACTAATTCATTATTAAGGCTTTCAGATGCTTTAACAGCATTACAAAAAATTCTTAGATGGTACATTTTACCTTAGAAGTGATATTTTACAATAACGATACCTGCACGCTGTGCTGTCGTCTGATTGTTATGTCTGACTTACTTTGAATACAAATAAAGTTTTCCTGTGCGACAGAGTATCGTCTCTGAAATCCACTAAGAGATGACGAGTTACAGCGCTTTGTGGATGGTAGTTTGGCGCGGTCACTAGCTATCAAGTTGGCAGCACTAGCCGGCAGCTCATAACGGAGGCCTTTTATAGGGAAGGACGTTAATAAAGCGCTGGCGGTGTGAATATATTGCCGGGCGCGGGTTAACGGCAGGCCCTTCATAAAGTGACCAACGCAGGCTCCTGATTGGTCAGTCGGCGACCGGTGGTGCCAACACTGGCCGCCGGAATGCTCAATTCGTCGGCCGGGCGGCGCGGCGCCTCTATTGTCTGGCCCAAGCCGCCTCACAGATTGCTTTACGACGCTGGTCCCGGCTCCGTCTGCGTTTATGGGGGAAGCCGTTAAGTCGCTGTATTAGAAGGGAGAATTTCGTGTGCAGGACTGCGACGTGAAGGGAAAGTTGTCGAATACACTCGTATCTTATCAGCACAGAAGTTTTTCAACAAACTCACAGAATTTAAGTGATAGGACTATTATTACGTTCGTGTCATGTAAAAGAAAAAAAGGCAGATACTCAATAACACATTTTCACACTACATACTGCGAAATTACAGACTTATAAATATTTGAAGAATTGAAAGTACTGTCAGATTGTCAAGTAAGAACATCCCACTACAATACTAAAAAATTCTCCACAAATACATAAATCAATTCTTAAATGAAATCGATTTGCGAATAAGAATGATGCGCCATCTTTGCAGCGAGTATACGCGTCTGCTCCCAGCATATTTTTCGCGTGTTAGGACGCCATTTGCAGCCGTATGGTCTGCCTGTATGCTGAGCTGTAGATATTTATAATGTTTAAGAAAATTGATTCACCCGCCGACTGTGAGAAACGATCCTTATTAATGTTCTCGTAATTTAATTAAATTGCGATGGAACGCACGCTCCGGTGGCAATTTCCCTACCACCCATCATCCCCCTTCCCTGCACCCATCTGCATTTGTCCTCTGCAAATTTTAGCTTTAACTTCTTACAACGTTTTTGGTATATTATTCATCATTTATCTTGGTAACATATTCCAATCCCTGACAGCCTTACCTAAAAAAGAGAATCTTCCCACACCCTTGTGCCTGAAATCGAGTGCCAGCTTGTGGTCATGGTCACATTTTCCCTTCCATGCACTACTTTTCATACCTACTCCAATATCTTTCCAAGCCTCATCACCAATATACAACTTTTATACTCCCATGACCCTCTTCACCCTCCTCCTGTCTTCCAATGAATCCCATTCCAGCTCTTTTATCATACCTGTTACTGATTGCATTTTGCGGTAATTTCCAGAAACAAATCTAGCAGCCCCCTTTTGCACCGTCTCCAACTTCTGTATTTGATACGCAAAATGTGGGTCCCATACATACTACACTACAATATTCAAGCAAAGTTTTGTAACCCAATTCCTTTACTTCTCTCGTACATCCCCTCATCACTTTCTACAACAAGTGCAAAATTTTGAAACCTTTTCCTACCACCTGTCCAATGTGTCCTGCCCAGTTACGCTTGTTATCAAATGTAATGCCAAGATATTTACATTTCAAGTCTTAAACAAGCAATTATTTCCCCACCTTATAATCGTAATCAACCTTTAGATTTTTATTTGTGTATCTAATGAGCTGACTTTTCTTTCAATTTATCTTCATCCCATGTTTACCAACCCAACTAGATATCCTGTCCAGATCACCCTGCAACTGCTTATAGTCCTCAACCGTTTTGTTTCTTTTAAATAGCATTATATCATATGCAAACAATCTAATTTCTGATAGTATACAATAAACACAATTATTCATTAGAATAATGAATAGCAATGGTCCCAATACGCTACCCTGTGGCACTTCCATTCTTACTTCCACTTCTTTTGATACTGCATTTCCTACTCTAACTTTCTGTTTTCTATCTTTTAAAAATTCTTCTACCCAGTAAATCACCTTTTCATCCACTCCAATAGTTTTTACCTTATTTACTTTCATTTTATGGCTCACTCTGTCAAAAGCCTTTGAAAGATCTAGTGCTACACTATCAATTTGGTCTCCCTTGTCATCCGTAATCCGGTTCTTGAGTGTAACAGCGGTAATTCACTGTCAGGTTTGTGGGAGAGGGATTTAGCTGGTTGATTTTATGGCGAGAGGCACAACAGCCTTTCCACGACCTTGAGAAAACTAACTTCGACGTGCCATACAAACAAGCGGAATGGCTTATACTCATCCGGTGTGATGACGTTCAATAACAATCCAAGACCACATGTTTCTACACAGGAACAAGGTCTAATCAGAAATGAACTTTTCTCGGGCTTCCAGCTGCTAAAAGATGTCACGCTCGTGGGACGTTTCAAAGGCGTCTATCTCATGAGGGCTGAGACAGACGCCTTCGAAACGTCCCACGAGCGTGACATCTTTTAGCAGCTGGAAGCCCGAGAAGAGTTTATTTACATACAACGCCGTGAAAATCTTCAATCCTACAAGGTCTACTAATCAGGTCTTTTAGGTTGAAACTACTTTTTTTATTTTTATTATTTATTGGAACTTGGTTACACGAGTATATAGCCAGTACGAAGTTTCACCTTATTTCATTATTTTTACATTGGACTGTTAATACTAATAGACGTCAAACAAAACATTCTTTCAGATCATAGAGTAGAATTTTTAGTTATTTAAAAGTTGTAAAAACATTTAAATATACGAGTAAATAAAACATTTTAAAATACGCACCTTCAAGTTATTGTAAAATTTTATGTTCCAGGCAGTAGAACGTACTGCGTTTCAAAGATATCGGAGTGGTAACAATAGTTTAATATTTGGCGCGGCACTACATTGTTTTTCATTCTTAAAAGTGGAACTGGCTTAATTTTTATTTGATTGTCTACTACGAACTTAACGATGGCTGTGTAAACACGTGGGTTCTCCGACGTTTGCTGGGAACTTTAGGCCTAGTTGTTGTAGGTTTTGCAGCAGCTTAGTATTTCTTAAAGGAGAACAGTATATGGTTTACATCTCCATCACTCACAGTCACACCAAGGGGATGATATTAGGTGCAGTCTATACAGATGTTTACCGTCATTGAATTTTAATTGTGCAGTGATACTCATCGTTTTTATTATTGAGTGCCATCTTTGCTGCCACTGTTTAGTTGGTACTGTTGAGTGTAGGTATCCGCAGTGTCTACCCTTATTTTCTACTGATTTTTCCCACATATTTTACCATTTACTGTTTGCAGTGATCCTAATCGTGGATGTGACGTTTGTCGCTGGGATTAGATGATGCTATGCTCTTGGTTTTGCTGCCCTTTTATGTCTGCCAGTTCGTTCCCTCAACACCGGTGTGGGCTTTAATCCAAATTAGCTGCACCTGTTTAGGCGTTGTGTAGATTGTGGAGAGATTCAAACGCGCTTCTTGAGTCTGATAGGATAAAAATCTATTTTAGGGGTGTATTTTATACATATTGCAAAGCTTTTAGAATAGATGTCATTTTCGCAGTGTATACTGTTGTTTCTTTCGGAAACTTATACATGGAAGCATTGGCTGTTTGTGCATCTATGTATGCACACCCCACTGCCTCTTCAGTCTTGTAACCGTCCGTGTAGATGTGACAAGCTTCATATTCTACGTTAGACTGATCGACTAGCAGAGCTCTATTCCGTTCCGAGTTTTCCTTGAATGGTATGTTCATCACAAGTTTAGGTTTCATGATTGTTATATCGTAGCTAGCTTCAAGGCAGGTGAGTTTAATGCCAGAATATATCATTTCTCGGTGTATCTTTAGTTCTGAGTATGCCGTAAATATTGGAGGTGTCAGTTTCCGTACTGAAGTGATTCACAGTTTATATTTTAGGGCATCTGTTGGCTTCATCAAAGCACTGTTAGGCGTTTGTAGTTGTCTTAGAAAAAATTTTGGGCTTACATATTGCCTTAGAATTTCCAGTGATTCTACTAAAAGGGCATATGTGAGTGTAGAAAGCATCGCCCTAGTACACAGACTCACTTTATCCAGTCATTGTGCTCTCTGATGCGCTTCCATAACATATACATAGATAATCAAAGTGTGGACGAACTAACCTTTGATACACTAATATACTTGTTTGTGGGTCCATCTTCCACTAATAATATCCAGTAGTAGCTCTTATTACATTGACCGCTTTCTCACTTTTCGTTATAACATATTTTATATATTGTGACCAGGTCAGTTTGGAGTCTATGATTAGTCCTCGATATTATACGCCATTTTTTACGGTTTACGCGGTTTTCTGTGTCGACCTTGTAACAGGCCTCAAACCCAGATTTTGAATGAAATTGTGTTTTATGAATTATTGGTAGCAAGCAAGTGGTTATACGATTTTGTATGTTTGTCTTGCAATTTATTGTAAATCGGTGTAAAAGGACTTTGTTTTATGAAAGAAAATTATGTAAATACTATTTAATAAATTAAAGGACAGAACTATGCAAGAAAAATCTATTAAATGTTTGTATTACAAACATTAACGTGAGCAACGATGTTTATAGGACAATTTACGACGGTTTAAAGTGATCTATGTGGATAATTCTTTGCGTAAATATGTTTAATTTCTGTGCATTTCGTAATGATTGTAATTGATTTTGATTGTTTTTAATATGTTTTTAATTATTTAAGTATTGTTACAGTTCGATAAACACCTGTCGTAAGCCTTTGTAATATTCTGGAACTTTCTATTGAACTTATATAAGCGAGCGGCAGAGAAGAGTTTTGAAACAGTTTTACACGAACAGTAGTACAAGTTTTATGTTTGCAGAGAGTCTCGTAGCCCAGTACAGTGAGAGTGTATGGCAGTATTGTCTTTGAGTGTAATCTCTGGAGCTTGTGTTTTCATGTGCAACCAGTATGTTTGGAGTTGGTTTTCTTCTGGAAATAAAGTTAAATCTGTATCTTGGACTAATTATTTTACCCTTTATAATAAACAATGAGAAACATACCATCTAATATCTAATGAGGTTATGTTTGGTAGTCTGTGTCGTGAATAGATGCAACCTTCTGATTCTTCTGGGGCAATCGTCATTCCATTTCCCATTAACCATTTCTCGAGGTTTGTCAGAGTGAAGTAAAGGGCTTCCTTCGTATCTACTATGGTGTTGCCGGTCTCATATATTCACAGGTCATCGGCATACAGTCGTATAAATGTGTTCTCTGCTATTATCTGGTCTAAGTCTGAAGTGTAGAGGGGATAGTACAGTGCTTGTCTCTCTCGGTCCGACGGTGTCTATTGTGCTATTGATGTTCAGAATTCTGTTTTGGAGCAGTGCACATAAGTTTTCTATAAACCTATGAGAAATTATGTTGCGTGTTAGCTTATGGGCCAATATTGGGATGCTGATGTTGTCGCACGCGCTTGACAGGTCGATATTATGGCGTATTGATATCCATTCCTACGCCAGCAGTTTTCTAAGTCTGTAACGAGTTGTGCCAATAAGTCATTGGTTCCTTAATCTTTTCGGAATCCCAATTGATGCTCTGGTATTAGTCTCTGGTTCTCTATATACTACTGCAACCTGTGTTTAATTACTATTATTTGTTTTATTTTAGGAAATTGAGGGTACACAGTGAAAAAGTTATAGGTCGATAGGAGGCTGCATCTTGGGAGTTCTTTCCCGGATTGAGAAGGGGTACTATTCTAGCAGTTTTTAGTTTTTTCAGTTCAGGTACGTACTTACTTTCTTGCCACTTAGCCACTTATTATTTAATGCACTTAGAGGAATGGACTTTCCGGAGGGAAGTAGCTGTTTTAGTATTGAGTACGAAATGGTCCGATAGCTGCATTGTTGCTTTTTAATAGGCTCCTTTCCAACTCCGCCATGTCCATAGATGGAGTTGGTGCCCCTGGTTTGTATTTGGTTGCAGCCGTATGTAAGTTGTGTGCCGCAGGAGGCGTCAACTTGGCGATTATTTTTTCTGCGTTTTCAAGTTTAAGTTCTGTGGAGCGCTGGCAGTCTTCAATAGCTTGACGAAAGTTCTTCACCTTTTCCAGATTTGCGACAGCGGTGTGTTTTTATTGTAGGGTTTCTCAGAGCTTTCTCCACCGTTGTCTCTTCTTTTCTTTAAGTGTTTTCTTTGTACGTGCCTGCATTTTCATAAATATAATATAATTATCTTCCATGTTACACCTTTTATAATTTTTTCTTTCGAGCACCTAGTGGTTGAGGAAATAGAGCTTCCTCGGTTTGTTAACTGGGATCGACTGGCTTTCGGCTCACTCTATTGTTTTGAAAATAAAATCGTAATTCCTTCTTTCGTCATCCGATATACTGTCTTCTTCAATGTTTGTAGTTATAGTTTGACGATATTTTATACAATTAGGCAAATTCCATTTGTATGTTGGGGACTCTTTCTTCCGGCCTCCGGCATCTCGATTTAATCATAATGGGGAGATGATCCGAACCTAATGGTTCTTGGAGGACTTTCCAGTCACAGAAACGTGCTAGCAATGGTGAAGTTATGGTAATATCAACAGCAAACTTATTTTCTGATGGCTTGGTAATCCGGATTTCGGAACTGTTATTTAAAATAATCAGGTTTTCTTCTTTTATTGCCCGTATAAGTATTCGCCCCATTCGATCTGTATTGCTACTTCCCCAAGCTGAATGTTGGCCGTCGAAGTCACCCATCATGAAGCAGGGATGTTGAAGTAGTCTTAGGAACATTATCAGCTGTTGTTTGGAGATAGTTGTAATGGCTGCTCTGTATACAGTTACATATACTGCTACTGTTATAGGGACGTGTTCGTATTTGATTCTAACTGCACAGGCCTATATAGCTACATTTGTGTTGATAAAGTATTCTGTAATCTACGCAATTTTTAATTAGTAGGGCTGCACCACCATGTCCACCTACCCTATCTGACTATATTGTAATTTTTAAAAATCAGTTTTTCCTCTGGCTTAAGCAAGTTTCTACTACTGCCCCAATAGACACATTATATAATTTTAAAACCCAATCAAAACTTTCTATGTTGGATAGCAGAGATCTTGCGTTCTAGTATAGCAAATTATTGATGTAATATGAAGCCACTTATGTTTGATGAAAGAACGGAATGAATTATATCTCTCACATTAGGCGGTATGCTTCCCTATGTAGACTAATTAATTAAGGAGTATACTAATTCACAAATATTATTTATTATAATATCGAGTTGTGATACTATTACAAGGATTTAAGGATTGGGGGGTAGGGTGTCATCCTGGGGCATCATAATACATACCATGCAGTGAAGGTCGGAAGCTTACTGTTTGTAGCCGTTGGGTTGACTGGACTGGATTCTGGCTCTTGTTGACTCGCTGGTACTTTATGATGCGGTGTCACTGTTGCTTGTGTTGATTGTAGGCAATCCGAGTGCCTTTTCTTCTCCTCCTGTGTCCACTTTCTTCAACTGGTTGGTTTCTCTCATCATTCCTAAAAATCCGCATTTGCTATCTAAACCGTGATCTGTCATTTAATGAGATTGTGCTGGTTCCAGCAATTTGTATATCTTTTTGCTACTTCCTAGAACCGTGTAGATTTGTAGCTGTATATCAAGTCAAAGATCTGTTTGGTTAATCTTTCAAAATTCATTCCGTATGTGACCACAGAAGTGTAAACTTCCTTTCCTCATTACATATGCTAGCTTTTTCAGTTTTAAAATATATTTCTTTATTTGATTTTAATTTGTATTCTAATTCACTATTGATCTTAAGTCCTAGAATTTTTCTCAAAATCCTTCTTCCTGTTTTCTGTAACATTTGAAGATCTCCAATTCTGCTTAGTTTTTGCTGCATAGACTACTTCCCGACTAACAACTGTTTTATATTGCCTGAGTTTTGTATTCCAGGATAATGATTTTTTATGATATATCTTTCTTGTTAACTGAAATGTTTTCGCCATGTTTTGAACTCTATTTGTTATTGCTACCTTTCCTTTCGTATTTTCCGATATCCGTTCTCCAGGATACTTAATGCAATTTGTTTTAGATTTTCTGTTGTCACTTATTTTACGATTCTGTGGTGCATCGGTGATATCGGTCATAAATTATGTGTGTGTGACGGGACGTCATTTATTATAATATTTTAATACCGAAATCATATAAGGTTTCTAAGTTTCACTGCAGCCAGACGTCCAGTTAGCACGTCCTGTTGTTCGACTTTCTGCCGATCGACAGTTCGAGTTGCAAGCTACACGTGCGGTGTTGAGCATGCAAGCCAATACTTTTCCAGCAAGCTGGAATACATTGATCACTCTCTCTTCTTGACTGACGATCTACAGGATAACATCTAGGCCTCGGAGATAGATATTCGCTGCACCAACCTCACCATTCTCTGTTATTTGTGAACTGTAGGGCTAAGTTTCATCCCTAGGGTCAGTATTACGGGTTACGGGATACCTCTGAATTTGTACAACATCGACTGTAGTTGATTTATGGTCCAGGGCAATTAAATGGGGTTTCCAGAGACATTGTTTTATTTCAAGTAACTCGTAGCTGCCCGCTCCCTCCCCTAATTACAAGTTACCTCCGATGCTCATGTTTATTTACTAGCGCAAGAGAAGAAGAGGGTAGGCTCAAGAGAGAAGAAGTCAAGGGCAGAAGATACGAAGGAAGTCGGCGCAAGTCGTAGGGCATCGTAGGTTAACCATTTAGAACCCACGTGTCAGTCATCCTGGCATACCCATTCAATAGGCATAGCACGATCCTATATATATACATATAGGGCCAGCCACATGTGTGTGTGTTTTTTTAAAAGATATTCGCAATCCTACTCTAATTGCTTGACTTTATAATTCTTTGATTTATTCTAGAACATTCCCATGTGTATTACTGATTAAAGCCACATAATCTGCAAATTCTAGATAGTCTAGAGTGATCTTAGTTGGGTTTATTCCTAGTATTTTAGGCTTTCCTCCAATGCACAATTGAAAAGCAGACGTGACAACACCATCTCTTTGTCTTACACCCGCCTTTATTTAAGAGTCCTCAAAAAGTTCACCTACAAACTATAATTTAGACGTTGTGTTTGTTAATTTAATAATTTCAGTTTTTTTATTTTCAAGTCGTAATAATTTTAGAATGTTTATTAATACGTTTCTGTGAGTTGAGTCACAAGCAAGTTATCCCATATTTTTCGACTTCTGATTTTTCTAATTTCTAGGATATTCTTAAGGTCAATGTTTTATTACGTGTATCGATATTCCGAGCATGTGACCCTAGCGGACTGCCTGCAATGCAGATTCTCGGACGTCTCTCTCCGATAATTTATGTTTGGCCGCGTGTCCCGTAGAGGCGGCGAGTAATTGCCGAGGGCTGGTTCCTCGTATTTTAATCTGCCCTTCGCCCCGTGCGGATGGGACTGCCGGGACCTCTAGCGATGCCTTCCAATCCGCCGCGCCCGCTCCTGCCGTGAATTGCACCGCAGGTAAAATATACAGAGGTTACGGGTGTTCCAGGTTAGGGCCGAGGAAAGCTCCGAATTGAATGTGCGGGATCCACTTTGCACTAGACAACCTCTCTCTCTCCCCTTTTTGTCTCTCTCTCTCTCGCTCTCTCTCTCGCTCTCTGCCGTTTCGCTGGCTGTTAGAGCTCCTGGTTTTTCGACCAGACCGCACATCGCTACATTATTCAAGGAAACTCATCTCCACCGTGATAGAGTTTCATCTCCCTTACCCCCCCCCCCCCCCCCCGCTATGCCCTCATCCCCTTTTCCGTCCTGTGTGAAGACATTCGATTCTGCGCTTCTTAACGCTACTCTGCTGCCCAGAATCCAATTGGGATCCCCACGCATCAGCGGCGTTTAATCAACTTCCGGTCAGCCGCTTGCAAATGACGAAGATGTGGAAAGTTGCTGATGAAAAAATGATCTGTCTTAGATTATTTACATACCAACTGTTACGACGTGCCAAATGTAAGAAGGTTAGAGACGGACCCAATGTAAATTTCAGGTAAACTTTCAGGAGTCACTTGGTAACACGTTCGTCTGACAGAGGCCGCTACATCATAGACGAGTTTCAGACTTCAAATTTGCGCATGTAATGTATTTCTCTTGACGAAATTATATATACTATCTCTAAATGGTGATTTTCGTGATGATCCATCTTTCTCCCTTCATACGTAACCAAAATCGTTAAATGAGGCGTAGAAAGATTAAGTATACCCCTTTGGTAACATTATTAATTAATTGAGGAATATTTCAGAATTAATCCGTAAATGGGAACACTATGAACATTCATACTCAAACTGCAGGGCTTCGCAGGTGTCTAATTAGCGCTAGATATTAGCAATTCATACAGAAATTTTCTCACCGTCCATGACCACATTACAGCTACATATTTCATTTGACTCATGTAAGCGTCTGACTGGAGATCGAAAGGACCCTGGTTCGAATCCCTGTCTTGGCGGGGATTTTCGTAGGCACGTAACCCGACCTTCATGTCTGGCACAGCTTGGTGTGTAATATGAAGTACCCCAAAACGTTTCTGTGGTTCGAATTCCTCGTTAAACTGTAGGTCCCCTGTACCCGGCAGGATTGTCGGGCTAGATTAAGGCGGTTGCAACAGGGGCGGCATGCGCAGCCAATAGAAACACTCTCACCAAGTCATTACGACCTCACGGAATTATTATTTCATTTGACACATAAACAATTGTTGCTACAAAATGAGACGGTTTAGAGCCAAACTGCTAAGTTACGTTGTCGTCGATAAGGATTGATCGCATTACCGCTGGGTAGCAGTGCGACATATCACAGGGATACGGATAAACTGTGTGTGCTTTCTAGAGTAAGATGTTTTTCAGACTTTTTTTCTTTTCTGGAAACATTTTAACATCACTAATTGTTTCTGAAGACATTGTCAGTGTTCTGCTACGTGCTTGTTTCAGCTGGCAAATAAAAAGTTCGCACAAATTAGCCGGTTCTCCTTCCATCTTACACCAGAACACCAATCTCACTGTTAGTCGTGTATCATTCCAGAAATTTTAGCACTGGCCACCTAGCCTGTCTGTCAGAAGGTTAAAGTCTACGAATGGAGTAGGAAGTTCGCAAATGGTGTGACTTCAGTGGAAGATGCTCCTCGTCCAGTTGTGACTCCACAGAACATTGAAGCAGTTGAAGTCATAGTGATGGAAAACCCCCGAATGACACTGAATGAGATTGCAGCATATTTAAAGATTAGTCATCGTTCAGCACACCACATTGTGCATGATGTGCTCCAGTTTCACAAAGTGTCTGCAAGATGGGTGTCACGGTAGTTGACTCCTGAAGTGAGAGAACGACGTGTTGATGCTTGTGAAGAACTTCTTCGGCGCTTTGAACGAGAAGGTGATGGCGCAGTTAGTGAAAGCAGGCGAAAAAATTTCATAAGAAAAAAACTCCCTGTTATTGTAGTTGAGCTTCTATTTATCCTTGTACCGAGCGTGGTGGGTGAGCGGTTAACGTTCTTGCCTCGCATTCGGGAGGACAGCTGTTCGAATCCCCGTACGGGCATCCAGATTTGGGTTTTCCATGGTTTCTCCAAATAACTCCAGGCGAATGCCGGGATGCTTCCTTCAAAAGGTCATAGCCGAATTCCTTCCCGTTCCTTGTCCCCAATGCCATCCCACCTCTAATGACCTCGACGTCGACGAGGGTAAAGCCATAAGTAAAAAAATAAAAAATACCTTGTGCTGCACGGACGGGAGCCGAACCGGAGACTCCCTCCTCTGTGGACTCCAGTGCAGCGGCGTCGGGCTTTTCATTCGTGATGGATTACTCGGCGGAGCAACTCTGACGGTTAATAAATAAATTCCTCTCCGGCGTCGGCATTTTTGTGTGTTTTATGACCGACGAAAAAAAAAAGCATCAAGCTTTCGTAAAAGGGATTATTGCGTTGCATCACAGTGCATTGATAATGTCGGGATATTTTTTTGTTTCCCGGGGCGAAGGGGGCAGCGCGTTTTTTTAATTCCAGTCCGGTACACTTGTCCGTCCGTAAAAATTGCTTTTTTCGATGTTGGCAGCGTAATTCCCGTATTGACGCCTGACGGCTTGTAAATTGGTCGCTGCTGACCACGTGATGGCCACTGCTGAAAAGTCTAAGCACGTGTGGCCACCGCACAATCGGCTCGTGTCAGCAATCCCCCGGCAGCAGAGATAAGTATCAGTAGAGCTATTTCTACAATGCAGTTCACAGGTCGAATTTTGAAGAATTGGGGCGCTCAAACAAAGGAGGCAGCCTACAAAACTCATGTGAGTCCACATTTTGATTATTATTGTGCCGTTCTGGATCCACATCTCTGGGAATTCATTGACAGTAAAGAAAAAGAACAGAAGAGCCACTCAATTTATGACTGCTTCTTTCAGCCCTCACGAAAAAGTCACAGATTGAGCTGTAATTGTCTTGCAGACAGACGATGTACGTTTCATATGAACTTCATTGATAAACATGTGAACACCCATTTTATGAGTTCGATGAAATACTTCGTCCACCTACCTATAAGAGATGAGATTTTTTTTTTTAAAAAAAATATCTTACTGATGCTTATATGAATTCTTTCTTTCCTCGTTCCATTCGTGATTGGAATACACAAACTGAAGAATAATTTTCATGAAAAACACTCTCTGTCATCCAAATTTTTATGTGAAATTGTGAGTGTAAACATATATGTAGATTTGACGTTTACGCTTTTTCAGGTGATCTGGTACAACCTCTTCCAGTTTTGTTGGTCTCTCCAAGATTTCTCCTCCACTAATTGTCTCCAATCCTCTCCCTTGGCCTCAATCCCTCTTCGCAGCTAATCGTTTCATAATGTATGTGGCTCCCATAGTTCTCCTTAGCTTCCCGTTATTTAAAAGCATTAATTTCGGCACTCTCCCATCCACGCTTTTTATAGCATGCCCCAATCACTGAAATCTTTTCTTTCGTCTTTTAATGCTTGAACCTTTGACTTCTTACTGGTGTTTCCATTTCTGATACTATATTTGCTTTTTAAACCTTTTAGGAGTATTATCTCTGCTATCTGCGCATTACTTATCTCTTGATCTATGTTTTAGAGCCATTAATTACACTTCTTTATTATATTATCAAACAGGTGATAATATTGTATACTCTTTCCTATTATCTGTGTGATCCTCCATATTTCATTTGGCGATTACTTTGCTTCATGGGCAACACAACCCCTCCTTTTGTGAGCCATTGTTACTTAGTACATTCGCAATATGAATTTCGTAATTTAGAATATAAATCACATATGTATCTTAGTTGTGTTAATATTACATAGCGTTACATTAGCAGCTGGTTGATTACAGTCAAGGCTGTAAAACATCAGGTACATTTTAAATTTTGATGAAGGAATCAGAATAAATGCTGAAACGTTATTTTTTAAAGGATCCATCCCCAGTAAAGTCAACATAATAACGACCTACAACCTGGAAACCTATACTAACAAGAAGCAATGTTGTAATAAATGAAAACATCACTGCAAACATACGCCAGGAAAGACTACATTCTTACACAACTTTTTCATGTTTTGTTAATAAGTTTATTGTATTGGTGTTTTTTCAATTTAAATAGGTATTAGCTTTTTTTATTTCATTTTTGTCTTTTCTACACAAACTAAATGGACTTTAATATAAAGTGAGTTACTCTGGATACTTGAAATGTAGCGTGAGTCTGAAATCAACTAGCACTAGTTATAATTTCATCATAATGCATATAATTTTTTTGGTACCTACTGGACCTGCACAACGATAAGAAAATATTTGGGAAAAGGCGCTTCTCGCGGTATCGGTGAAGTTCACGTCACGTTGAGGAAAAGGAAATCACTTTCGAGAGGGAAGCTGAGATGTATCGATATTCCGGATAGTAAAACTCGACCATTGGGAACCGAGAGCTGCCGGCAACTGGACCAGCGGAAAATTGGAATGTGAGTTGCGTGGGCGAGGCCAAATCGCCGTCCGCTCGTGGAGGGAAATCGGAATCGGCCGGGAGGCCATCTCGGGCGGAATTTACATGGCTACTGTGCTCCGACTCCTGCATGTATGCATGCTGCGGCGCACGGGTTTGTCGGAGCCTGATTGCGACCGCGGCCGCACACGGAAAACTAAAGGGGCGCCCGCAGGGCAGGCAACCCGCCGGCCGCCCGCCCACTAACCTCAGCCCAACCGAATGAGCAACCGGTTCTCAGTTTTATTTACGTTTAGTATCTTCTGAATTAAAGACGGAATCCATAACGCAATCACTCATTTGTCCGTATATCTGTCACAGCCTCTGAACTCGGTAACTTAGAACTTCTAATAGGGAATGTACATGAAATTCAAATATATGTCTGATATTTTTATTTGGAAGCTTTATTACTGTAGAATTATCGCTACAACGTCTTTTATTTATTGATTTTAATTAATCAAAATCAGGGGAAATGTAACTTCGCGGAAACGCAACGTTTTTTGTCGAATCGAATCGTGACGTCAAAGTACACGTTCATATTTTAAATACAGGCTTAGTTGCTGGGCGTTTTTGTAATTTTATTTTTGTGTTTCATTTTTGTGGTAATTTGTCAGCATAATTGGTGAAATATTGAATTCTTACGAGAATACTCGTACAATAAAAAGTGAATGGAAGCGGTATTCTAAAATAATCTCCCAAAAAAACGATGTTTTCATGATTGAAAATGTATTTTGCATCAAATCCAGATTCTACAGTCACCGATGTTGGAGGAGTGAAAGTTGCAAGGTAATTAAGTGTTAGGTATTTGAATTATTAATTTTATTTCCGTTTTAGAGCAATAGTTACGTATTAGATACAGCTAATATGAATCAAGGGAGACACCAGAGTAAGCGACAATATAGGTCTGGTATATTAGCGGAGTTTGTGATAAAGTTTAAATACACCACGGAGCAGAGTCACAACTGACAGTTTTTGTTACAGGTAAGGAACAAGGAATTACATTGCGCATTGTTTTCATTAACAATTTTACTAAGTTAATAAATTCCAAAGAAATGACTTTCCAGAACATACTGTTTAGTCCGTTATTTTTTACTAACTTTGAAGCTAGTAACCTAATAAAGTAGCAGAAAAGAATTTTTTCCAGTCAATCGTTGATTCGAAATTAATTCCTCACGGGTAAACCGCCGGATTCTGTTTTCAAAACATAATCCGGAGGTACACACGTGAGGACTTCACTGCAAAGATACGCCAGGAAAGACTACATTCTTACATAATTGTTTCACGTTTGTTAATAAGGTTATTGTTTTGGTGATTTTCAATTGAAATATGTATTAGTTTTTACTTTATTTCATTTTCGTCTGTTCTATACTTGTATGTCGGCAAGAAGTGTTTTAAACGTAATATGTAACATCGAGAAGATAGAGTTTTCCTTTTTTCTACGATCGATATATTTAATTCCTGAAAGTGGTTAGGTGTAAATGGTTGAAAATAAATTAATGTACGTAGGGAAAACAGACTCGCCTCCAAACCAAATTTCAATGGATATTGGCGAGGCATGTTAGGAAGTCATTGGCCGCAATTAATTGTATTTGTTGTATCTGTTAGACGTAATGAGATTTATTTTTAAAGTTGAAATAAAATAAAAATTTCTGCAGATGAAATATCTGATACTGCGGAGATTTAAACTCGGGTTGGAAAATTATGGAGCGGACACCTTACCGCCTACATCACGCTGACACTAGGTAATATGTGCCAAATTTTGTAATTAAAAGACATTTGGATTTTTTTATAGTCGTATTTGAAGAAACGACGATACCACAGAAATATCATTAACAGCCAGTTCAGTCATTAAATGATGTGGCTTCTTTAAGTCAAGAGTTCAGGTAGACTTATACTCTTCAAAATACATTCAAGAGATTGAAATTCGTTATTAAAATTTCAGGTGGTCTCGTTTAATAGCTTTAAAAGGTTCGTTGAAAAATATACCTACTAAACTTTTGTAAACTTAATGTCTAGAGTTTGAATAGGAAACGAGTTGTTATGTATTATAATAAATTTAACATAACAACATTAAACATCACATACTTACATAAAATGATGTTCACAACATATAGACAACCTGTTGAAGATTCTTTATGTCTGCTCATAGCTACAGACCACTTTTTTCTTACATTAAAATCTCGCGGGGATAAAAATATACTTTATCAGGTGCATTTCGTATCATATTTTTTCACATAGGTACAATACAGTATTCTTAAAATGATTTTTGACCTCCTTCCATAACGAAATTACTTATAAAACATAAAACGTTTGAGATATAACATTCCACAATGTACAATACGCCACTGTAATCGTGTACAATGACGTCACGGTGCAACCGAGCGTGGTGGGTGAGTGGTTAACACTGTGGCCTCGCGTTCGGGAGGACGGTGGTTCGAATCCCCGTCCAGGCATCCAGATTTGAGTTTTCCCCGGTTTTCCCAAATCATTCCAGGTGAATTCTGGGATGCTTCCTTCAAAAGACCATGACTGAATTTCTCCCCGTTGCTTGTTCCTAATCCAATCCCGCCTCTAATGACCTAAGACATCGAACCCCAAAGGTACTAGGTATTATAGAGATTATAACATTCAAACAACAACAACTCACAATACTCTGAAGAACTCTCTGGATACTGAATACTAAAACTCGACTATGCCGATCTCTTATATAAGCTTTACAGAAAATTCCATAACAATTCAAAGACTTCCGAACGACGTTTCTGGAATTCTAACAATACTTAAACAATTAAATCACATTAAAAACAATCAGAACATACACAATCTTTGTGAAATGCACAGAAACAAAAATTAAAGATATTTACACACAACATTTTCCACGTAAATCAGTCCAAACTGTCTCAAATTGTCCTCTAAACATCGTAGGTCACATCAGTACATAGAATCACAAACTTTTAACTAATGTTTCGTGCATAGTACTGTCCTTCAACATTTTAATTAGTATTTACATAATTTCTTTCAATAAAACAAAGTCTATTTACACAAATTCACAGTTAATTGCAAGAGAAATGCAAAACCGTGTTTAATAAACTCCAAGCTTGCTACAAATAATTCTAAAAATTCAATTTCATTACTGGTCAGTGTCTTAGGGCTCTTATAAGGTCCTGTATTCCACTGGGTATTAAAGGACATGATGATGATTTATTGAACGAGATGCATTCAAAATTGGACTCCGTTTAATTTTAATCAACATTCGCAACAGATAAGGCAAGGTTTTATATCCATGTTATTGAGCATGCTCGGAAGACGTTGCAGGTGTTGATACAAGAATAAGTTGCTGTAGACAGCTCAGTCACTAACGTGTGGTGAATACAAGCAACGTTCTGAAGGAACTCGTTAGGAGTAGGCAACAGTTGGCAATCTGCCATGGCCTTTTCAAGAAGCGATCCTCGCATTACGGAAACCGAGGAAAACCGGAACCTGAATGGTCCGACGGGGATTTGAACCTGCGTGCTCGCGAATGCCAGTCAGAAGCTTTGTTGTTCACCCACTAGACTCGGTAAGTGCACACGCATGCATCTCGTGGTGGTGACATCCAACAAAGAATTCACGCCGCTTCAAAATTTCTTGTTCAAATTATAATAGTTACCATTCTTGATCTTGTTTTCTAATAAAAATAATTGCTGTTTAAGAAAACTAACCAAGCGTGGTAGATGAATGGTTAACGTTATGGCCTCGCATTCGGGAGGACGCCGCTTCGAATTCCGTCCGGGCATCCAGATTTGGATTTTCCATGGTTTCCTCAAATCACTTCAGGCGAATTCCGGGATGCTTCCTTCAAAAATGCCATGGCCGAATTCCTTCACATTCCTTGCCCCCAGTCCCATCCCGCCTCTAATGACCTCGGAATCGACAGAGGTATAAAGCCATCAGTAAAACAAGTTAAACTTTAATTTAGTTGCAGTTTTCATGAAGCCGTATTTAAGATATCTAATATAGGAATCCTGATGTAGAAAGTTTCGTTATTTCACGATATTTAGTTTGCGATGCATGTCAGGGGTTTAGGTGTGTCTATGTCGTTTGATTTTGTAGTGGCAATATTAGCGGAGATTGTGGTTAGTTTACAATTGAAAATGGACTGGAATATTCTTGTTACAGCAGAAAGCACGGACAATTTACTTATTAATAGTAACTAATAACTTGCTTTCATGAGGACCATATTAGTAGTGGCTGGCATTGCCATGTAAACTACTCCAGGACATCTTACAAGTTAGACAATATTATCTCATGCACGTTCAAACACTTGTTGGTAACTAACTTCTAATCTCGACAAAAATGACTGCTTGAACGCGGATTTTCTGGCTCATAACTAAAAAAAATCAACTAAAAATACCGGTGCATGTGTCAGTGTGCAGACATTCATTAATAACTAGCTTCCAAGCCAGTGAAAAACGACGCGTTGAACGCACATTCTGGCTCATAACAAATAAATAAATAAAAGCTTGAATAACACATCCCATCTGTTGTTATGGTGAAATCAGTAAACATCACTGACCGAATATAAATAAACAAAAAGCAAATAATAAACAAAAAAAAGTGATTAAAAATACTGGTGCACGTCTCAGTGTTTAATAATAGCAATGTAAATATTCGGTATCTGCTGTCACGTGACTATCGACACACTGCGCATGCTCAGAACGTTGCGGCACATGCGCACTGAACGCGTTACTTGTAACGCGTAACTAGTAACGCGCAATTCTTAAAGCGTGACGCCAAAACATTTAGCCCTACTGCGGCCAAAGAAGTTTTACTTCAACTAGAAAGTACCACTTATTTTAATACCACCAAACGTAAAGTATTAATTGTTTCCTTACTATCTATATTTCACACACAGCACCCAACGATAATTTTGTAAAAAGAAGTCTGTATAAATACTCTCAAAGGCTGAAGAACGTCGTGCACTATAAATCAGAATCTCTGTAGAACTGCATCGCTGTGTGTGTGTGTGGGGGGGGGGGGACGATAAGCCAACACCATTTGACTTTGACACGGAGTCACGAAACTCCACCTGCCCTGCGTAAGCAGAACGCCCTCTTGGAAGTTTAAAATTTCTGAACTGCCTACTCACTGTGGTATTCTCCATCAAACAGGGTATCAATCGAACTTTATAAATTCACTTACACATTTAGCTCAGAAAATTACTGCGGACAGCTTTAACATATACACCAAATGGAGTGAATACCGTTAGGAAAAATATCCATACTACTAATAGAACTTACCGTGACAGCAAACTAGCCACATCGTATGAACTAAAACGAAATGTCTTGAAAGACCGGAATAGAATTGGCATTGATCATGGAAAATGTGCGGAAAATTACATTAGTTGAAAACAGTACCAACATTAACCTACAACAGATACAAAACATTTCTTTAATGCAACATCCATTTGCCCGGAATGGATAATATATTAACTGATACAATTCCATTGGAGCACACGCTCCGGTGGTAATCTCCCTACACACATATCCTTCTCCCTTCCTCTGCACCCCACTTTTGCTCTCAACCAATTTTTACTTTGAATTCTTTCAATGTTTCAGGTAAATTATTCATCACTTCTCTTGGCAATTTATTCCAATCCCTTACCTATAAAAGAAAATTTCCCTACAATCTCATACCTGAAATCAAGTGTCAGCTTGTGATCATGGTCATCTTTACCCTTCCAACCACCTCCCTTAATTTTCGCACCCAATATCTTTCCACATCACCAATATAGGCCTTGTACATTCCAATCATTCTCTTAACATTCCTTCTATCCTCCAATGAATTCCACTCCACTGTTTTGCGCTAATTTCCAAAGACAAATCTGGCAGCCCTTCTCTGCACTCCTAATGTATTTGATACTCAAAATGTAGGTCCCTTATTACACCACCATATTCCAGTAGTGGTCTGACCAGAGTTTTGTAACCAAATTCCCTTACTTCTCTATTGCATCCCCTCATCATTGTTTCCAACAGGTGAAGGTGCCAGTTGTTATGAGCTAAACTGTTTCTATCGGTTAAGAGAGGGACTGTTTCACCCCGTTTTGTTATATTCCTTCATGCACTAAATACATAAATGCAGTTCACTCTCTAAGTTTGAAAAGATGTAGGATCGAGAGAATATTGAAATTGATCTTGCAGGGGTAGCTTCGAAAGTGACAGTGTTCTTCCGAGTCGAAGATATCTCTTTCGCTCGGCCGCACGGCAAGTGTATTCGTCCGCCTGGCTCGTCCCCCGTTTCCAATCGCACACCTCCGCGTCGCTGGCTCGCCAGGTCCCTCGAGATCTGCCGACCCAATACAGAGTCACAGGAGACGACGACCAATGATTTCGAGATGGTTTGTAAAATGAGATGGGGCCGCTCGCTGCGGGGGAATACAAAATTCTACGTCCGGCATAAAATTGAAATTGCTCCGCATGTATAAAGCGGGCGACCGCGGCGCAGCGCGGGCCGCATATTGGCTTCGCCCGCCCGAATATCACCCCCGCCAATCACAGGCCAAGGCGCGGTGCTGCGCCCTGGCGGATTGCAGACGCCGCGCATGCTGATTGGTGGGGTGTCACCGGTAGCGTTCTATACCACTGAAACAAAATAGAAGAAAAAAACAAATGTACAGTACGCCTACTAGCAAGTTGTTACTTGTTTGGGGATAGATAAATAAAACCACTTGCATTTATTTCACTTGTAGCTGTCCGCAATGAATGATCTGATTCAATGGTCAACACGAAAAATACTTCAGACCTCCCACAAGAATATAGAGATAGACGGTCAACTCATTTCCTCTAAGTGTAACACTTGTTACATATGTGTGATCAGGTATTTTGACTATTATTAAGTGTGATGTTTATGGAGCGTGTATGAGTATGAAGGAATGGAGAGAGTGAAATTCGAAGCATGTAGATGGAGGCATACTCTTCGGAAAGATATCTGGTCGGCTGAAACTTATATTCCATTTGACGGAAAAATCAACGTCAGCAATATGGTATGCACCTACTCCATACGCATAGAGAAGTATCTGTAAGTGAATGCGTCTGTCTGTCCAGGCATCGCGCAAAAATTACAGAACTAATTTGGATGTGGTTTCCACAGTTTGAAAGTTTATGATCTGGCTTGAAATCTGCGGTATGTCATTTGAGGCTACGTGACAGGGGAATGGAACAAGAAGTGATAATTCTTTCGTACAGATAACAGATAGGTGCACACCTCACACTGCATTTCACATGTAAATTCCTTTAGGAGATAACTACCAAAGATTATGTTACAACACGGATAAACATTTAATCTTTGAATTCTATTAAATTGCTTTTTTTTCCTACTAACTTTGGTTATTTATTTCCTTATTTTCTGAAGTATAATGCGACAGAATAGACAAATAACGCTACTCAAACCATTACATCAAGGATTAAATTTAATGTGAGGGTTACAAAAATACTGTATTAAAATTGTTTAAACTTTGCTTCTAGATAAAATGCAAAAAGGCAAACACATTACTATGCACACCAAGATCCACGCGAGCGAAACATCGAGAAAATGATACTTTTGTTATATATTGTATGTTTCTCAATATTTCGATACGTCCGTCTGGTTGAAAAGTCTTTTCATTGCCCTGTGATGATTAGTTGAAATCACTTTGTCCATTTCCATACGATGCATAGTATTGGTTGACGGTACGGAGTTTCTTCGTCGTTATTCTCTTTTACGGCATACTATGAGCAAACGTTTATTGCGCAATGGTTTACAGTACTAACATTCTGATTACCTTAGACAATCTTTGTAGGACAATGAATGACAGAACGGTTCACATTTTCGGCTGTTAGGATGTCAACCACTGCTTGTTTTTTAACTGTTCTACGTCTCTTCAACGTCTTTAGAGACGGGAAAGGATGGGGGGCAAGGATGGGGGCAAGGTATGGGAAGGAATTCGGCCATGGCCTTTTGAAGGAAGCATCCCGGCATTCACCTGGAGTGATTTGGGAAACCAATGAAAACCCAAATCTGGATGCCCGGACGGGGATTCGAACCGCCGTCCTCCCGAATGCGAGGCGAGAACGCTAACCGTTACACCGCCACGCTCGGTCACTGCTTGTTGATTTAAATGTGCTGACATGGCACGCAAACACCACTCCATGATAATAGCTAGTGACATAGAAAAATGTAACAGAATATATACGGAGCTGACATAGTGCAACAGTGCAGCTGTATGACAGCACCGTGCAACGCTGTGTCCTATGTTATCCTCTTCCGTTACGCCACACTGTGTATCGCTTATCTGTCAGCATATAGCAGCCGGCACAAAAATAAACCTGTTGAAGGTCAGTGAGTCTCCATACAATGTTGCAAATCCTCAGAAAAACCAACTTTCAGTAATATGTGCTGAAAAATTCTAAAAAATAATACTGAATTTATGGAACAAGGTGATGTGTTTTTTAACTCGAAATATTTACATGACTATTTAAAAAAAAAAAAAAAAAAAAAAAAAAAAAAAAAAAAAAAAAAAAAACTATTTCCCATGAACTTTACGAATGAAATTACTTTCTTCACTTCAACCAACGGAAAAAGCTAAACCAATGATAAAAAATAGCTGAAAAAAATTATGCGGCTTCCCGAAAGTTAACAGATTAGCACAGAATATTTTATATTCATTATACAGCGAAGAATGTTATAAAAATATTAAAAGTTATACGAATCTCTTGCTTGTCCTTTTGTGTAATGTAAAAAGTTGTCGCTGACTAACTTCCGTTATGTTTGTTCACGTAATAACTTCCAGCGAGAAAGTTTGTGAGAAAATATTGAAATTAATTTTATAAAACACAACAGCATCTTTAAACGAATCCTTCTGGTTTGTTTAATAATTTATCTGCACGAATGTTATCGCGCCGCGCTCGCGTCCAACACTGGCCGACTGCCTCCGTCAATTACGACGAGCGAGATACTCGTTACCGTACCTACTGAGAATAATCAAATTGAGGCTCATGTAAGAATTATTTTCGTGACAAAATACACATAAAAATGGTTTCCTGTAAAATCTAGTGACCTTAAAAAAAGTAAAGGAAACGCAATATTTGCTTTCGATAAAAGTACTAAAGAAATGATTGAAAAACTTACAAACTGGCTTATTTTCACAGCTGTGTACCACTATCCTCTCCGTCACTTATTCATCTTAGGATTCACTGGACTGAAGATCACTGTCGCTGCTTTCACCCAGCTGCATCACGAACTGATCCATTTCTGTCCCTCTCGCGCACTGTTTAGCATAATCAGCTTCTTCTAATCTTTCCGAATGTCTTACACAATTTGCCCAATCTTCTTGAGTAACGCAGTCTAAAACTTCGTGTGTAAGTCGCTCGACATCGGCAAGTTTGAAGATCGTGTTCTTCTTAGCGACATCCCATTTTACTTCTGCCCAGATGAGTTCGATTGGATTATACTGGTAATGATAGGGTGGCAGGCGAACTATTTGATGTCTTATTTCATTTCCCAATTGATCCAATTCGAATACCTTCTTGGCATTTCATCCCTAGTTTCATGCGGAATAAATTGAACACCATTCTTACGTAGCCATTCAACAATATCTCCCTTACCCCAGTTTGAAGATGGTTGTTTGTCTGTTTGAATGAAATGATAACTGGCATTGTCCATGACGATAATGCACCCTTCTTCCAGCGAGCGACATAATGAAAGTTATCGATGCAGGTTCGCAAGTTGATGCAGTTTTTTTGGATTTTCAGAAAGCTTTTGATTCTGTGCCACACAACCGACTTTTAGCGAAGATTCGAGCTTACGGTATTTCGGCTCAGATTTGCGAGTGGATACGTGATTTTCTAACTGGTCGATCACAGTATGTCGTTGTTGACGGAGAAGCCTCTTCTAAGATAAATGTTACTTCGGGCGTTCCTCAAGGAAGTGTAATAGGTCCACTTTTTTTCTTAATTTTTATAAACGATCTAGGTGACAACGTCAAATGCTGGTTGCGATTGTTTGCCGACGATGCGGTTATCTATAGGGAAATAAGGTGCTCCGACGATTGCTTAGAAATTCAGCGTGACCATAACCCTTTTCAATAGGTGCAATGCACCCTCCGCCACACACTTTTAGTGAATCGCGGAGTAATAATAATAATAATAATAATTTGGATGCTATTTTCGATTGGTGCCGTAAATGGCAGCTTACACTTAATTGCAAAAAGTGCAAGGCAATGCAGATAAGTAACAAGAAGAATCAGTTTTTTCACGAGTACAAAATAAACAATTCAGCTGTTGACACGGTTGATTCCGTGAAGTATCTGGGGGTGATAGTACAAAGCAACATGAAATGGGACATAACTTCCGTCGTAGGGAAGGCTAATTCTAAATTACGATTCATAGGTCGTATTTTGAGGAATTGTAATGCTCAAACAAAGGAGATAGCGTATAAAACACTAGTGCGTCCGCATCTGGATTACTATTGTGGGGTTTGGGATCCGTATCGCAAGAATCTGATTGACTCAGTTGAGAGGGTGCAGAGGAGAGCCGCTAGATTCATGACTTGTTGTTAAAGCCCTTATGAAAGCGTCACGGAATTGATATATAGATTGGGCTGGGATAGTTTGGAAGACAGACGACGTAGCTTGCGTTCGAATTTATTGGAGAATATGCGAGAAAATTTAAATTTCGAGTGCAATGAAATGCTTCTTCCACCAACCTATTTAGGTCGCAATAACCGGAGGGATAAGATTAGAGAAATAAGATGCCGTACTGATACTTATATGTATTACTTCTTTCCTCGCACTATTCGGGATTGGAATGGGCGGGTTTAGGATTGGTGCTTAGCACCCTATGCCAACCACAATGTTAGTTATTTTCAGAGTATGAATGTAGATGTAGATATCACAAAGAAACCTCTTAAAAACTTCACCGTTCATTTCTGTTTGGTAATCCGATACAGACGAACTTTTTCCACCACGAAACACTAGTTTGGCTCCTGGTATGAAACATTTATGTGCAGAACCTGCATGTACTATAACAAGTAGACTTTCTCGGCCAGTAGGAACTTTAAGACCTCCGTTACCTCTCGAATCATGCCAAATATATTTGTTTGTATGATTTTGGTTAATGTAAGTCTCGTCTAAATAAACAATTGGCTTAGCGTCCTTTGTACGCGATGAGTGCATTGTTCGCAAAAACGTTGCTCTTAAAGTCGCAATATCACTGCGTTCCATTAAAAATTTTCGTCCGTCGTTGAATTTCGTAAATTTAAAACGCAGTCTTTTCAGAAGACGAAGAACGGAGCTTTCTGAGCCTGAATAGCTGATTTTACGGGCGAGATCAGACCGTATTTTCATAGCCGTTGGGTATTCTCCTCTGTCGTAATTCTATAAAACAGTCCTGGGCACTACTTCTTTATTAAAATCATCCAGTTCAGTGCATTTGTGTTCCAGCCTATACTTCCTTCTTGATGATTCAAAAACAGGGCTCATATCTTCGTTTTCTGCCGAACTTAAAATACCGACGATACGTTGTAGCGACTTCTTGAAATACCACAAGCCTCCGCTGTTAATGCTTGGGCTTGAGCAGAGTTAATGTTTCTCCTGGCTTCTTCGTTGTGGGAAAGGTTGCTAAAATACTAGAAAACATTTGCCACGAGAACTTTACTTTGCTTTCTAATATCTGGACGACCTGCACGAACACCGATTTTACTTCTTTTCGGTAACGCACTGAGTTTTCTAAAAATGCCGGTAAACTGAATTATATGCGTTTGATATAAATACAAAAATAGAAAAATATTACTATTTCTGATTCATTTACACTTAGTACACTTAGTACACTTTCTCACCAACAGAATTACATCATGCGGTCAATTTCCAATCAATAGTAATAAAATGCCAGCTAGGTCATCGTTCGTGTCTGTCACGATGTGACGTCACGCGGGTTAACAGCGGCCAGAGATCTATAACATTACTTGTCCACAGATGTCACTATTATAGCAAACTGAGAAGTTAGGTCATCTATTTACGTTGTTGTATTGATTAAATATGCTCTGAAATGCAAACCAAACATTGAGAAAAGTAAATATTCGCTTAAATACTGTATCAACGTTTAGATGCTTTATGTTTATTTAGATTCGTTGGATATAGATATTTTCGTCGTATTCTCTGTCCTTCGATGTTGCTGTTATGGTGAGCTCGAGTTTCCACAACGCTGCGTTCAACACGTCATTTTTGCAGCTTGGGAGCTGGTATTGACTATATTAACGTGACGTCTGCTCTGTTTGTATGGTTGCCGCTCTTTGTGTTCTGCAAGCCCTTCAGGTCCCTCTCATCTGCATACGTAGTGCCACAGAACGCAGCGCCACATTAGCAGACGCCGTCCAAACGACTCTCTCTCTCCCTAGATGGCGCCTATCAGCTGAAGTGTGTCTGGAACAGTTATCCTCTCATACAACGAAGATGTAATCCGAAGATTGTTGCTAACGAAGTAACAGTAGTAACCATTTTACTTACAAAAAAGATTTTTTATTCAATTCGGACTTTTGGAGTTATAGCCAAATTTCGCTTTACGTAGCCGTGTTTCTATTTGAATTTCTAAAACTGAACTAATATTTATGAAAATTGCAACAGCAAGAAGGGGATATGTGATTCCAACAAAATTTAATCCATAGATTATAGACATAACAATGCACAAATGATTAGAATTACTGAACTGTACATGCACTTCGACCGTGAGAATTCATTACGCAATAAACTTGCCACGTGCTGCAGTCAGAGCCTCAAGAAGTCGTGACATATATAATCAAAGACAGCCTGGTTGTGCTTCTGGAGAACACTCTGCCACGTACTTTGTAGGTGCGTCGAGAAATCGTCAACAGTGGTTGTAGGAGGACTAGAACTACGAGGGGTGACCATAAACTAAGATTATAAGGTCGATATTCCTGGAGTGTCATTCGTTATAGAGTTTCAGCCACCCGCGACCTACAGTGCTGATTGTTGGTAATCACAAATGGCGACTCGTGTGGAAAATTGGTTTCGCGAAGAAATCCCCTCAGTTATTCGATTTCAGTGTGGGAAACATGTAACCGTGGCTGAAATTCACCGGCAGCTGGTGGTGGCTCTGTCAGTATGTTGCAACATGGTGTCTGAAGTTTGTGGCCGGTAGAGAAAACGTCACCGACGAGAATCGCAGTGCCCAACCCAGCATGGCATCGTCACCCTCCCAATAGCACGAACATCGTTCCAAGCGACTTTCACCTTTCTCCTCACTTGAAGGAGCTCCTAGGAGTCCGACGACAAGATTTTTACCAGGAGGGAATGACTATGTTAGATTAACCTAATGTACGCACTATCAGTTGGCTGTATTGGTTGTATGAGATAAAATGTACACGTTTCATCACAGGCTTTGTAACTTTAGTTTCCGACCATACCTCGTAACAAATTACTGACTCAACATATACCAGATAAGTCCGATGGGCAACATGTCATAGGCACAATGCGTTTCTCTACTCAGTCCATGGTAGGCAATTCCCTTGCCGTAGCTCACTCTATGGAATCGCTGGGTCCCGCCATGATCATAGTCCGAAGTGGCTTTCTTCCTCAGTCGGTACCGCCGACAACTCTCAACCTTTCCAGAGGTGACTGATTCATTCTACTCGCGCTTTACTGGTTCTACTTCTACTGTCTTACTATAAAATTTGTTGTTTTCACTTTCAAAGTGGTAAAATTTTCGAAATTTACTTTCAGCAATCTTCAGTGTGTCTTACATTGTCCACCGCAGTGTCTTTTATAGGAAGCGACATTGTTTTAATGCAAGTTCTGCTCCTTAATAAAATTCGGCTTGCAGTGATCGCCTTTTCACCTCCCCGCCTTACTAAGGGAGAGATGGAAAGATGCCAGCTGATATACTTAAAACTTTCAAGCCCTCTCTGCCGAACGCTTTTCATCCCGTTGTTTTCTGTCTTTGAGTGCCAGCCACTTCAAACTAGGCAGTGCCCACGTCGCTCCTAATTCCGGAACTGAATTTGACAGAGGCTGATCTACTGTCGGGCGGTCCATGTGCATTGGAGGCAGTTTCTTTTCTGTCACTCCCTTCACCACGCTGCTTAGTGCCGACCAAGTCAACTTAGTGGCACCGCACGGCTTTCTTTCGATCGGCTTTCTTTCGATCGGCTTTCTTTCGATCGGCTTTCTTGCTCAGTATTTGCAAAAAAAAAAAAAAAAAAAAAAAAAAAAAAAAAAAAAAAAAAAAAAAAAAAAAAAACGGGGATATTTGTCAAGAGAACCAACTTATAGTTGTTTTCAATGGAAGTTTGTGTCACTACGTTTCAGATAAGTTATACCACTACTACTCAGAGCCAATAAAAGTGATTGGACGAATTATTGTTATAACTGAAGGCTTTCTTTGTGAATTTTGGTTATCCAGCACAATGTTTCTACCACACTAAAGCACTGTAGCTTTTTGCTTGGAAGCCAAAAATCAGGGACATGCCCGTGAAGGGTTACCCGTGGAGGAATTCTCCGTCTTCACATTATAAACACTTTACGCTCTGGTTTCGCATTCGGGAAGACACAGTTTCGAATCTCCGCCCGGCCATCGAGATTCGATTTGTTGATGGTTTCCCCAAATCGCTCCAGGTGAATCGGCAGGAATGGTTGTTTCAAAGACAATAATCGAATTCCTACCTGTTCCTCGTTCCTAGTCCTTTCCCGCCTCTAAGTAACCTCGGCGTCGACGCAAAAAAAACTGCTGATAATTGTTCAATGAACGAATCGAAACGCGTTCGGAGGTATAACGACGAACTAAACATTAATTCGTTTCAACGTTATTGCCGTCTCTCCCAAAGAAGGCGGAAGATTTTTGTTAGACAAGTGTTTCGTTAAAATTTTGTCGAGGAACGTCGCTAGTATCCCGGTTCCTTTATTTTCCGTACTCCGTTCTGAAAGTACTACAAAGCCGCGCTACCCCAGGTTGCCTACCATTCCGCCGGCAGGCGCCTGGTAATCGCATGCTAACGCCTCAGCCGGCACAGCTACTGCCGCCCATAACGCCGCCAAGCGGCAGCCGGCCGAATTAAACGGCTTCTCATCTCCGCCGGCGGCCGTTGCGGTCGCTATTAGGCGTGCTATCTCGACTGCAGCGAACACATGCTAATGCCTGCAAACACTTTTTTGTGTGTGTTTCCCTCCCTTTTCTCCGTTTCTCTCTCTCTTTATTTTTCCACTCCTGCCGTGCGGCAGGGCGCTGTGGCGTTATGGTCTCGACGCAAACAGTTTAATTTTCAGTATCCCCAATTTTCGCCGGCGCTGGAGATACAGAGAGATTGCCGGAGTCTTGCGCTGCTGTTTATCTGGACTGCGCTGCTAACGCACCCTCGTCGCCGACGGTGGACGTAAAAATTCTCGCAGTCAGGAAGGGTAGTCGGGCGCATAAGGTGAGGCGGTTGGTGTCCCTACTTTTATTTCCTCCGGTTTAATTCCAGTCCGCTAGGCTCCCAGGGGAAGTTTGCTAGCAGTGGAGCAGCGTAATGTGTCGCTAAGCAGAGGATTATTTTGTACGGCAAAAAGATGGAGAAAGACCCAGTGAGTTGAACGTCTCTGAAGGACGAAATGTTTGCTGGGGAGAAGAAGTCACTTCTCGTCACAATTCCGTCCTTTCTAGGGATGCAAAGTAATATAAATATCGATATTTATATCGATAGCCAGGCACATATCGATAATATCAGCGCCGTAATGTCGATATTTTCCTATATTTGTATAAATTATTTAAAAATTAGAAATAAGTATGTAAATCAAGTAATAAATCTTAGGAAGTTTATTTACAAAAATTAAGGCTGCAAATATTATGCGTCAACAGAGCCTTAAAAAGTAGTTTGCTTAACCTTTCATCATGAAGTTCATTCCTCTTCCCAGTCCTTTCATGCCTCTAATCACAGTGGCAGTGGTTCCTGACTGTGCGAAAAGGCGTTCAGATGGTACCGACGAAGCTACTTTGGTTAAATGTTTAATGGCAATTTTGAATATATCTTAATACAACTAGTATACTAATCATGATTGATTTCAATTTAATTTTCCAGCAGCAAATGTACCGTAATCTCCAAATAGTCGGTGTTATTCTATACATAACAATAAAAAAATGCTTCACAGTTTTCAACTCCTCCTTTACAACTTCCGAATTTTTTTTCATATTATTCATCAATTTTTGTTTTGATAGTTCCACGAAAAGGGACTTTGTATGATGGTGCTAAGTTCTTCATTGAAACTTAAAACTTTTTCCTTCAACTGCATTAAAAGGTCTATTATCAACACTGATAAAATAAGCAATCGTATTGGTCAGGTATCATATTTTTTACCCCCTTTAGAATATTGTAATACGTCTCAGAGAGAAACAAGAACCAACGAAAGCAAACGTAACGCAACGCAGACGTAACGTAACGCAACATATTAAATTAATAAAACGGTGAACGTAAATGAAGTGGGGAAGGAATAACGCCCACAAAACGGAGTGGATCCACAGAGTAGCAAAGGACGTTATCGAGCTAAACAGAGTTTAGCATAGTCAAGTTTGGTCCCTTTCATCCATACATTTATTTGCAGAATTTTTGTTTTTAGAGCGAAGGGATTTGTAGTTTTCGATACTTCACTGCATCATATCGATATTATCGTATCGACAAGTTAAATATATCGATATTTTTGGACCGATATTATCGGTTGACAGATATATCGTTGCAACCCTAGTCCATTTTTGAAATATACGACGATTTCCAAGATATTTTATTCTTATTTTTCATTGACATAAGAAGACAAATGAGAAACACTGTTTGTAGATACAGAATAGTTTATCAAAAATGAAATACGAATCTTCTCCAAAATAACAAGTTGTAGTGAATTTCATTTATGACGTAAAATGTACAGAAAATTATTTGCTCTGCAATTCTGAAACTATCATTGACAGTTCTTAATGCTTTGTAGTACCTTCAGCTAGCAGAGTCGGCTCAAGGTCACTTTCTGTATCCTCTCTCCGCTGCCCTTACACCCACAGGTAAAGGGGAAGAGTCCCCACAGACTGATTCGCCACGCGCCTGAATGGACACAACGTTCTGCTCGGAGCAGTAGGCAACGGGAGAGGGTGGCGAGGTGAGGAGTAAGGCAAGCCGCCAGTAGAGAGTGAACAGAGTACAGACATAGAATACACGCCAATACAGGAGGAAATTAATATCTACATTACAGACAGGACCAAAATTGTCTTGTAAAAATCATTTGTCATTCCTATTCTCACATATGCTTTGGAAACTTTCACACTAACATCAAGGGACGTTAGCAAACTCCAAACAGTTAAATGAAGTTTCTTAGAACGGCCCTTCAGAAAACTAGACTTAACTACATAAAGAATGATGTGATTAGATCAAACCTAGAGCTAAAATTCTTATTCTCACATATGCTTTGGAAACATCCACACTAACATCAAGGGACGTTAGCAGGATCCAAACAGTTAAATCAACTTTCTTAGAACGGCCCTTCAGAAAACTAGACTTAACTACATAAAGAATGATGTGATTAGATCAAACCTAGAGCTAAGGGAATCCATGGAAGAGAGACTTCGGTCATCAAGACTTAACTGGTTTGGGCATGTCAAGAGAATGAATAGTACAAAACTAATAAAAACTTATTTGGAAAAAAGGATAGTGGGAAAAAGACCATAGGGAAGACAAAGAAGAAGATGGACAGACCAACTGAAGGAGGACATAGAGAGAAGAGGCTGGAACTGGGAATATATCACGGACATAGATACTTTTCTGGATAGGAGACAGTGGAAAACTATCGTCTACAACAACCAAGGCTCGTAAATAACACCCGAGAAACAGGAGACGGTCCCCAACAATATGATGATGATAACAGACAGTAGTGCCAACCTGAAATAATATTCTTTTTGTAGAATTACGGCTCTTTGAAATCAAAGCGAGAGAGGATGAGGGGTGCATAACGTGTAGAAAATCAGCCACGGCCATTTTGAACAACTATTCTGGCATTTTCCAGGACTGATTTCAGAAAATCATGGAGAAAAGAACTCTGTAGGGATGGAGTACGACAGTTCCTCAAAAAAAAAAAAAATTAAAAAAAGTTTCGATGTATCGAAAACAAACCGCACTGGAAATACAAAAATTCTCGTTACTTTTTTCTGTCACATGCGTTATCTTAGATACTATGTTGTTAAATGAAGTAAGAGTAGAGATCATTATGAATAAAACAAAGTAGAATTTACATGCGAAAATTAATACAGTGACATCTGCAGCGCAATGAAGCAGCTTGATCTCTATACACCAATCGAAGCTCCGATGTATTCCTATAGGACTAATAGGTCAGAGTTAAGGATTTGGATAGCGGAAATTTATCGCAAATGACCGTCGAGCGGAAAATTTGCTAGCACGAAGCAGAATCGAATATCGACGATCTTTTACGATTCTGAGACAGCTCTACGAATCTATGTGTGGATCACGTGGTTGAGAATTCCCCCAAAACAATCCAATGAACGATGCTTATGCATTGTCATCAATAAAATGAAGTCAGGGGTGAATTTATCCCTGAAAAGATGCGCATGGAGAATGGGTACGATGCCATCATAACGTTGAGCAATTTGTGTACCCAGTTAAAAGATCTGGAAGTCGGTACGGCCACGCAACATTATACCTCCCAACAATATCAAGGCAATGTTTGACAAGTTGTTAGATGCATTACATCACATCGGGTCAGGGTACGTCCAGAATCACTACTCAGATTAAGTCTGCTCTCATCTTAGTAGAGCACATGAATCACTCCTCGTCGGTGAAGTCCTGATGCTCTTGGCACCAGAGCAAACGGTGCAGCCGGATGTACGAGGTGTCAACGGAAAACGACATAAGCGTCTTCTGGCAAAGAGACAAACACCATGCAGTGCTGTGTCACTGTATATTTTTTTTACTGATGACTTTATGCGTCGTCGACGTGGAGGTCATTAGAGGTGGGTCATGGCCTTTTGTAGGAAGCATCCCGGAATTTGTCCCGGAGTGATTTGGAGAAACCACTAAAACCCAAATCTGGATGCCTGGACGGGGATTCGAACCGGTGTCGTCCCAAATGCATGGCGAGAGCATTTAATCTCTTACCCACCTACACTCGGTCACTGTAGAGTGCGAGTCTGCATGCCTTATAGTCCTTGAGAACCACACCTGCTGTTTGTCATGGATCCCTTCTTGCCTGTTGCATAATGTAGCTGTCATCTTCTGCATGCAGTTGGCCGTGTTTGATCACCTACTCTGCTTCGAGCAGCACTATTGCTCTCCACGCACGTGAAGCAATACTGTAAGAGATACCAAAAACCTGGGATTACACTCATGACATTTTTGTCAGTGTACCAATTTCCAGAGATGAAGTGCCTAAGATCAATGGTATATAAAACCAGAAGAGACAAGATCGGGAATGAAGTGATCCGTAAAAAAATCCCAGTCAATGAAATCCTTTCAAGAAAAAAATTAGCCAACGCAAGATTGAGATGGCTGGAACATGTTAATCGTATGGGACCCAACAAGAAGAGCGAAGGATATGGCTGGAAAAGTGAAGGGTAAAAGAACAAGATGCCGGCCCGGAAACAGATAGGACTGATCTCGTGAAACTGGACCTACAGGAAAAAGGTGCATCATGGATCTAGAATCCAAGAAGAGGAACCTTACTTGGAACAGGCGAAGATAGGCAAACGCTCTTACACCGCACCAGGGAAACTGGAGATGGATGAAGATGATGATCAATTCCCGAGTAAAGTAGTCCAAATGTTATCTCCAAGTCATGATGTGATGAAGAACACCAGCACACTGCATCGTAACAGCTCACTGATTAACACGCATTGTCTTTTCCCGTGCCTCGTGCTGCGGGGCCAGACACATTTGACGCTATAGTCGTGTTGACCTCGCGCCATGTGATTCTATAGTCGCGTTGACATCGCGCCATGTGACTCTATAGTCGTGTTGACCTCACGCCATGTGACGCTATTGTCGCGTTGACCTCGCGCCATGTGACTCTATAGTCGTGTTGACATCGCGCCATGTGACGATATAGTCGTGTTGACCTCGCGCTATGTGACTCTATAGTCGTGTTGACATCACGCCATGTGACTCTATAGTCGCGTTGACATCGAGCCATGTGACTCTATAGTCGTGTTGACTTCGCGCCATGTGACGCTATAGTCCTGTTGACCTCGCACCATGTGACGCTATAGACGTGTTGACCTCGCGCTATGTGACTCTATAGTGGTGTTGACCTCGCCCCATGTGACGCTATAGTCGTGTTGACCTCGCCCCATGTGACGCTATAGTCGTGTTGACCTCGCGCTATGTGACTCTATAGTCCAGTTGACCTCGCGCCATGTGACGCTAAAGTCGTGTTGACCTCGCGCTATGTGACTCTATAGTCATGTTGACCTCGCGCTATGTGACTCTAAAGTCGTGTTGACCTCGCGTTATGTGACTCTATAGTCGTGTTGACCTCGAGCCATGTGACGCTATAGTCGTGTTGACCTCGCGCCATGTGACGCTATAGTCGTGTTGATCTCGCGTCATGTGACGCTATAGTCGCGTTGACCTCGCGCTATGTGACTCTATAGTCGTGTTGACCTCGCACCATGTGACGCTATAGTCGTGTTGACCTCGCGTCATGTGACGCTATAGTCGCGTTGACCTCGCGCCATGTGACGCTATAGTCGCGCTGACCTCGCGCCATGTGACGGTATAGTCGCGTTGACCCAGCGCCATATGACGCTATAGTCGTGTTGACCTCGCGCTATGTGACTCTATAGTCATGTTGACCTCGCGCTATGTGACTCTAAAGTCGTGTTGACCTCGCGTTATGTGACTCTATAGTCGTGTTGACCTCGCGCCATGTGACGCTATAGTCGTGTTGACATCGCGCCATGTGACGCTATAGTCGTGTTGACATCGCGCCATGTGACGCTATAGTTGTGTTGACCTCACGCCATGTGACGCTAAAGTCGTGTTGACCTCGCGCTATGTGACTCTATAGTCATGTTGACCTCGCGCTATGTGACTCTAAAGTCGTGTTGACCTCGCGTTATGTGACTCTATAGTCGTGTTGACCTCGAGCCATGTGACGCTATAGTCGTGTTGACCTCGCGCCATGTGACGCTATAGTCGTGTTGACCTCGCGTCATGTGACGCTATAGTCGCGTTGACCTCGCGCCATGTGACGCTATAGTCGTGTTGACCTCGCGCCATGTGACGCTATAGTCGTGTTGACCTCGCGCTATGTGACTCTATAGTCGTGTTGACCTCGCGCTATGTGACTCTAAAGTCGTGTTGACCTCGCGTTATGTGACTCTATAGTCGTGTTGACCTCGCACCATGTGACGCTATAGTCGTGTTGACCTCGCGTCATGTGACGCTATAGTCGCGTTGACCTCGCGCCATGTGACGCTATAGTCGCGCTGACCTCGCGCCATGTGACGGTATAGTCGCGTTGACCCAGCGCCATATGACGCTATAGTCGTGTTGACCTCGCGCTATGTGACTCTATAGTCATGTTGACCTCGCGCTATGTGACTCTAAAGTCGTGTTGACCTCGCGTTATGTGACTCTATAGTCGTGTTGACCTCGCACCATGTGACGCTATAGTCGTGTTGACCTCGCGTCATGTGACGCTATAGTCGCGTTGACCTCGCGCCATGTGACGCTATAGTCGCGCTGACCTCGCGCCATGTGACGGTATAGTCGCGTTGACCCAGCGCCATATGACGCTATAGTCGTGTTGACCTCGCGCTATGTGACTCTATAGTCATGTTGACCTCGCGCTATGTGACTCTAAAGTCGTGTTGACCTCGCGTTATGTGACTCTATAGTCGTGTTGACCTCGCGCCATGTGACGCTATAGTCGTGTTGACCTCGCGCCATGTGACGCTATAGTCGTGTTGACCTCGCGCTATGTGACTCTATAGTGGTGTTGACCTCGCCCCATGTGACGCTATAGTCGTGTTGACCTCGCCCCATGTGACGCTATAGTCGTGTTGACTTCGCGCCATGTGACGCTATAGTCCTGTTGACCTCGCGCTATGTGACTCTATAGTCGTGTTGACCTCGCGCTATGTGACTCTAAAGTCGTGTTGACCTCGCGTTATGTGACTCTATAGTCGTGTTGACCTCGCACCATGTGACGCTATAGTCGTGTTGACCTCACGCCATGTGACGCTATAGTCGTGTTGACCTCGCGCCATGTGACGCTGTAGTCGTGTTGAAATCGATTACATTGGTGGTTTATTGATTATTCACACAACTGATATTATGTAATTCAGAAAAATTTCCCACAACCTACAGTAATTCATATACACTGCTGAGCCAAAACATTTTGGCCTCATTCTTAATAGAGTTTTGGTCCACCACGGGAAGACAATACTACTGCAATTTGATGAGGCATTGATTTGTTAAGTTCTTGGTAGGTTTCCGGAGGTATCTAATATCTACGCACAGATTTTCTTATATTACGGGTCGGTATTTTGTTGCTAGAATTAATTTTATAATAATTTTAATATATTTGCATGAAAATATTAATTTCTGCTTATGCCTGAAGTCAGTATCTTGACTGGTTTCGTATTCTTCTTGTCTTTCTATCTTGAGCCTGAGAGCTTTGTGTTCTTAATTATTTATCTGTTTGATATTTTCTAATTTTAGCATACCAGATGTGTTGTATCACTTTGACATCAGGCGAATTTAGCTGGCAAGACATCAATATGAGTTCACCATGCTCCTCAAATCTCACGGACAGTTATTGTGCAGGAAGATGCCATCGCAATCGTGGAAGACATGGATGATGCGAGATGCACGTGGTCGGGGATAATTTTCACGTAGTCCACAGAATATCATACCAAAGATCGCATGGGAGTGTACCCCGTAGCATAGTACGGCTTCCACAGGCCTGCGTCCATGGAGAGGTGCACGTTCCACACAGGCGTCCGCCTGGAAGACGACACGGCAAGATTATCGAGCTGGTGTAACAAGAAACGCGATTCATACGTCCAAGAGGCACGTTTCCATTTATCCAAGGTCCAAAATCGATTATCTCGAGTGCACAGCTATCGTAATTGGCGTTGTGATCGGGTCAAAGTGGGATCACGTAGGGGCCGTCTTCTGCGGAGACATATTCAACAATGTGCGCTGAACAGTGTGCTCCTAAAGATTTGTGCCTGCACCAACATTGTACTCTGCCATCAGATCTGCCTGCTTTACACAACGGGCAGGTCCCCAATCTCGACGTTCATTGATCAGGCGTGGACGTCCCCCACCTTGTCGCCTACTCGCGGCTTCACCTTTCTTGAGACTCTTTCCATTGATGCTCACTACAGTAGTACGCAAACAGCTGACCAGCCTTGACGTTTGCGAGGTGCTACTTCCAAGGCGCCAGATGATAACTGTCTGCCTCTTGCCAAATTCAATTGATTTCCGTATTTGTCACGTGATAGACTGAATCCGCGTGCGTCTCTGCTACTTTTATATGCTTTACTTACCGCATGACTCAGCCATTCTGACTTGCTGTAGGCGGTAGACATAATGGTTTGGCTCGTCAGTGTGACACCCCTGCCGCTCACTTCACGAGGAGTAGCTGAGTAGACGGCTAGCTGTATGGTGGCCTGCAGGTGTAATCACAGTTGTGATGTGAGCGTCTGACCCAGAGACACCTGCAGGTCGATTTGAATAATTAACCTGAGCGTGCGGCGGATTTGTGTGGCGGGCTGCGCACGCCACGGACGTCGCGTGACCGCGCCGATAGGCCGTCTCCGCCGGACCTAATAAATCCACGCATTTTTACATGCGTGGCTCGCATTAAAAACCTAACGAACGGAGGGGTGGGGTCACTCCCCGTGATTGCTCTGGGGAGTACAGGCGGCATTTCTGTGCCTAGGCGTGGTTGCGGAAGCTGCCGGTTCAGAACTCCCCCGAGTCGAGGCCTGGTCCCGCGAGGGCGCGGCCACGTGGAGCAGCAGGTGTCTGCTGCCACTTGCTGTGACGTCACACTAAAGGGATGCACGCTTGCAACCATCAGCTGGCAACAGAAATAACATACACTAAAGTAGGAGACAGGTGCTTCCTCACAATATAGAATAATTACTGAAAATACTTTCATAAATGTAATTTTCCTGGTCACTAAATGTTTTTTCTATTTTAGTTTCTTAGGTTGATATGCCAGGTGTGTGAGACAATTAATGAGATTAGTAACACTGCGAGCGATCTGGCAACGCTGTGTCTACCCGTCTGTACCAGACCGGTTTGTTTAACTCTTCCACATGCTCAGTCCGAGTTTCAACTCCATTCAGCCTACACATTATTTTTGATCAGCGAAATTGTGTTTTTGTTGTGTGTTACGAAAATGGACTGTCGGAATTTAGAGCAACGTTGCGCAATCAAGTTCTGTGTTAAACTTGGGTAATCCGCGAGTGTAACCTTTGAAAAGTTGAAACAGGCCTATGGGGAACATTGCTTATCAACAGCACAAGTTTTCCACTGGTAGAACACGTTGATGATCAAATTCACCCAGGGAGACGTTCGACTTCAAAAACTGTCGAAAACATTGAGCGTGTGAGGGCTCTTGTGAAATCAGACCGTCGTTTAACAATAAGGACGATGAGTGAACAGTTAAATTTAAAAACTTTCACCGTACATCAAATTTTGACAGATGATTTGAACATGCAAAAGGTTTGTGCCAAAAAACCTCACAATTGAACAGGACAATCGAAGAAACGTTTGCATTGATCTTCTTGAGAGGATTGACAATGACCAATAATTCTTGAGTCATGTGATTACAGGTGATGAATCATTGATCTTTGAATACGATCCTGAAACAAAGCGGCAAAGTGAAGAGTGGCACACTCCTTCATCTCTTCGAACAAAAAAATGTCGAATGAGCAAATCAAAGATCAAAACAATGATGATTTGCTTTTTTGACATTAGGGGTATCGTGTATAAAGAATTTGTTCCTCCAGAATAACCAAATGTTTTACAAAGGTGTCCCTGAAAGGCTCAGGAAAAGAGTGATTCGTGTAGACCCAGACATTTCAGACAAGCTCCATCACGACAATGTCCCTTGTCACACGCCTTTTTCCATCAGTGGATTTTTAACCTAAAAACGCTTTCCTGTTGTTCCTCAACCCCCTTATTCACCTGATTTAAGTCCTTTTGACTTTTTCCTTTACCAACAGTTGAAACATATCTTAAAAGGACGTCATTTTGAAACTCTGGAGAACATTCAAAAGACTGACCGACCAGTTAACAGCCCTACCAGTCGAAGCCTTCCAGCGCTGCTACCAAGAGTGGGGTAGGGAACTACTTTGAAGGGGATAATATTGTTGCTCGAAAAAAAAAAGTAAAACCTTTGGTAAGTAAAAAATCAGTCTCATTACTTTTCTCACACACCTCATATGTTCCTTCAGTGATGATGTTGTTTTATAATTTATAAAATTGATAGTCAATATTATGCAAATTATTTCTAAAAGGCTGTTGAGTTGCATTATCTTGTTTTTTTTTTTAATTTCGCCCTGGATATCTGTTAGCACAAACCGCTCTTTATTTGTGAAAAAATCTTTTGTTTCACAACGAAATCAAACCAGCGAACCATATACGAAAGATATTACGTTTTGATGTCCTGGCCATTTATGTTATTAATCTTTGTTTGCGTTTGCAGTGCTGCGTTTCGCATATTTATGCATTCAGTCCGTCTCTGTTTATGTTCAATGGATGTTTAAATATTTACTCAGCATCTCGCTGTATCACCAGCAATATACTTTTGGTATAGGCAGTACTTACGTTTCTGATCATAACGCATCGTCATATTGTTGCAACATGTGTTCTGTAACAGCTGATTTTGTTGGTTTTCATTCTTATTTCTAGTGGTCGCATACCCCTATGTAAATCTTTCCACATTGTGATAGAATGTAGATGAGCAGGAGAGATTAAGGATGAAGTACCTTCAACCCTCTCTGGGATTATTGCACTACGTACGTGTCGTACATCTTTCGTCGGAGTGGGAATATCGTGGAAGCTAGCAGGTGCGATTGTAATCAGGAGACTGACACGTGGTGTATAAATGTGAAATGACAGCCAGTCTCAGAGAGCTGCAAGGAGGAGAGTGTTTGCCATAGTATACGATCACAGCTTATGGATGAGGCAGATGATGAAGCCTCAAAATATTAGAAGGTAATATTCACAGAGTACATTCGTATAGCGGAATCAGAGAGTTTAGAGCAGTGGAGGCTTTAACTGGTATTACCTGTGAAAGTGACTGACATTGTAAACGAAGACATTTTATGAACTGTGAAATAGGAAGCTAGGCTGCAGCGTGACGGAGTGAGAGTATACGAGTAATGGGAGACCCACCACAGCTACTGACACATGAAACCTCAGCGCATTCCTCTGAGAGACAGCTGGGGCCATCTTGGTGTTCCACGAGATCCACTGTTGATAGTCCGGGTGGCTCAAAATGTGGCCGGTTCTAGAGGAATCTATCTTCGCAGGGCAGTCGTCAAGGTGATTCAACGGACAATAGGGGAAACCTTAAACAACATTTGTGGAGGTAGCATTGGCAATGGTAGTAGTGGTAAAAGTAATGTAGTAAAAGTTGTCTTGAAAGAGTTACTTACTATCAGAGGATTTAAGAAACTTAATTATCCTGGACTAATATTAATTAGTGGTAGCAGTAAATTTGTTAGGGAGCGTCCGTAAAATACGTGGCTCGGTCTCAGGGAGGGAGGAGGGGGTGCTGGAAAGCTACGCTGCGCAACGTGGGGGGGGGGGGGGGAGAGTTTTCGAGCCAGGCCACGTAGCTTTCAATTCATATTATTTTTGACAGTTAAAACGAGGTACAGAACACACAACAGCATGTCATTATTTATTTCCTTCATTTAATTATCTCCGTATGTAATTTACAATAGTCTGGCAAGAAGAAACAGTACACGCAGGGAAAAAAGCTATGTCATGCTACGGGGGAGGGGGGGGGCGTAGCGAACGAAAGCCACGTCGGGGGAAAGGGGGTTTCACAGGAAGCCAAAATGGAGTGGTGTGGTTACGTGGTATATGTACGCTCCCCTCGTAGTTACAAAAATTATAGCGTTCATGAAAACGCTTAGTTGATACAATTCATAAAGAACTATCCTGCAACAATGTTTTTAAAAGTTCTTTCAATGAAACAACAGTGTTATACATAAGTACATGCAAAGTGCTGGAAAAAAGGGGCCCTCATTAGATTGTAGATGCTGAGCTGTGATACATAGGGAGAATAAATAAAAAATACCATCTACTTCTTCAAAACATTTTTTTAGGTTTTACTATCAGATAAGACGGTCCATAATTACTTACTACACAGCTCCTTCAACTAGATTGGCCTACGAACTTAAACACTCATGAACGCACAATTTTCGTTTTCATCACATTTTTACCTGTCTCAGTCAACTAACTACGATTGACCATAAAGGTAGTTCATTCACCGCGAGTGCACAGCCGACCGTTCAGGAGACGTGATAATCTGTGTGCTAGCCGGTGCTGTCATCTGGAAAACCATTCCAAAAGTTAGCTACATGTTTTGAAATTTTCACGCCATTTTCTATTTTCTCCCATTCCCCTTAAAAATTAACACACGGTACCTGGATCAATATAATTAATTTACTACTCTGTCACATATGACATTAGGGAAGTAGCGAGGAAAAATAGACCTCACGAAGTCGTCCCTGTGAGTTATATTATCTCGATATCTATCTGCGCAGTGCTTGCTGCGTTTATAAACGTGTTGATGTTTCTCCAAGATCTGCGTGGCGAAGTGCTCTATGAACATTAATAAAGAGGGTTGTTTTCCGCCTGTTGATAGGATTATTTCTCGAATCACGCAACGCCCAGATCTGTTAGCGGATAAAGGACGTGATAGCGAACACACGGCAACGCCTAATAAGCGCAAAGAGCAAAAAACTATTCTGCTGATTAGTAAAGGATTCCAGAGCGGCGGAACTCAACAATAATCATTCTGAGTCATTAAGCAATGATCCTGTAATGATTTAACGGCGAGATTGAGTTAATCGAGCTAATTGATTCGGTGGGTAGAAAACGCCAGGTCTGGGGCTCAGGAGGTCTCGGGTTTGATACACCGTCCGATTATACATACGTATTTCGATTGTCGTCGGTTTTCCAAAATCACTCCAGGCGAATGAGGAATGGTTATTGGTCGAATTCCTTCTCGTTTTCTGTCAATAAACCTCTCCAAGTTCTAAGACTCAGCAAACACATGTTTATCTTTTTTCCTTTGCAACTTAAGTATCTTCCTTACGCATAAAATCTGTGACATTTACAAAATAACTATCACATGTTATTTGAGGAAGGTAAGATTTTTTTTTTGTAGCAGGTTAAAAATTATCGCGTTTGTTTATAAACATGATACTGATTGTCTCTGTTCAAAGCAGAATAGCTACGGGTGTTGTGAATAAAACAACATTCTGCTTTTAGTTTTGATATGACTACAAGCATTTGTAAAAATATACACAGAGAACTGTATTTTCTCTCTAGATAAGTCAGCACCTCCATTCGTTTTAGACTTAAAGATACCACGATGCAGTTTTTTATTTGTGTGTTTTCTATGTTTGCGAGTGCGTATCTAGCAAATTGTGATCGTGCCAGGCGGTCTACGGATGATTACTGCGGAGTAAACATTTTCATCATTCGGGACTGGATGCGTAGAGTAGGAGGGGTGGTAATACACGAGTCCTAGTCAGGAGAACTGATTATCAGTCGAGGCATATGGCACCGCCGACTGTGATTCGTCCGTCGGGTGAAGACGTTAAATTTGGCGGCCCAACTGGTTTCTTGTGAGAGTTGAAATGCTTCTGCTAGGACAGAGGTACACCATTTCACTGTTTCATGACATATGCACTACAAACAGGCACTACTCTTTACAAGACTCATTACATGCAGCTTCACTTATGCAGGACCATTGGGAGTAGACATCTCTCACATGCCTCTAATGGCCAGTTTAGGGGTATCGAGAAGGCCGAATATACTACTCGACAAACTGTATGATTAACAAGCAATAATTCAGTAGAAGCCGCTGGAGTAATTCCTTTAAACGTAATTAAAATAAACATCGATGAACACGGATATATTCTCGAATTTATATTGTGGCCAATTCAGCACAGATCAGCTACATATCAAACATAAGTTTAGAATTGATTTTAGCAGATCAAAATTGCTAAAAGAAGCTCGAGTGAGGCGTTTAAACCATCCTTGAGAATCAGAAATGAATACTTCAAAGATAATAATAACAAGTGGCAATGGATAAAGGAAATGTCTGTAAAATGAAAATATTATTAGATATCTCTAAACAGAAATTTTGAACGTCAGAATTTCCTTTCGACACTCGCTGGAAGAAGTAGAAATAGTTGGTTTACTGCAAGAAATATAACATTTGTACACTCCTTATATTGAATGATGTGGGGATTTTCTTCTGCATGGACGACATGGACATTGGCCGCAGGGAGGGAGCGGTGGGACTCAGTATAACCGGGCCTGTTAGGCCAGGCTCACCTAGCCAAGAGCAGCAAAGTCTTGTGTCGCCATGTGTCTGTAAAGCCTATCACTCTGTGTGTCAAACTGTATTTTTTGTTTGTGAGTAGTTTATGTGATGGACATCGGGGACCGTCCCAGCAATCGCCTAGACGACTGCGGAAAACCGCCTAAAACAGGCGTCACGAGCCGTGCCCGGTCCCATTGACGTCCATGACCCAGCGTGAATCAACGGTTTGTAGTCAGATTTCCCGCTACGTCGCACAGTGGTTCAGGATTAAAGGATACTGGACATTTAAACTAAAGTCGATCATTTGCTGTGCTGATCAAAAAAAAATGTTAGTTTAATTTTTGATACAAATTAGTCATAAATGCTTAAAAAATATATATGTATTTTCTCCAATAGAAAGTTTTTTTTTTTTAATTTTCAAGTGTGTATGACTCTTTTTTTTTTATCAAAAAGTGTACATACCATTTTTTAATCTGCACAGTAAATGCTACCTAAACCAATTTTTTTGGGATCGATATCATGATTTTTGTTCGAATGTTTGCTATATTTTAACCCCGAAATTCGCTTGCGCCCTGTAGACAAAGCGGCAAGGGTACGCAAGAAGTTTTTGTGTCGTAATATTTAGTATGATAGGTACTTATGATTGCATAAGGTTTGACTTTGACACTTTGATATAGGGCCGTGAAACAAAAACAAAATAGATTTCCACCCATATATTTTTTTAAGTGTGAAGGACTCATATTTATCAAAAAAATTGAACATAACAATTTTTGATAATCACAGCAAATGTCATCTAAAACAATCTTTTTTGGATCGATATTATGACTTAAGTTTGAATGTCCACTGTATTGTACTCCTCAACCACTGTGCGTCGGTTCGCTGCATTTCAAAAAAATGATGTGTTGCAAAGAGTATTCATACTAGAATCCTAATCATCAAAGACAAAATCAATGTGAGGTCTTGTTTAATGTAGTGAACAGCCGTAACGCACATCCTCATAGCGACGCTTCTGCATGTTACCAGTAACTCTATCTTATTCACATCATTGTCACGTTTTTCTTTCTTTCTTCTCTCGGTCCCTGCATCATACCTTCCTTTACCACCGATTGTGTCAATTTATCCCATGTCCACTTAGCCCTTACTCTACGATACAAACAGACGTGAAAATACTGAAAATAAACAATCCACAAGAACAACAACTTACAGTTCAGGAAAGTTATCACATTCACAAAGCCGTTGCATCAAAGTAAACTGCACTTAATGAATTTACTCATTTAACAAATGAGACACTGTTCAAAACATTAAAGATAAACCAGAAACACGAAACATAATAAACATAACAGTAAATTCAACACTGATACCTTTACACAATAATGATATATTTTAATAAATTATAGACGCAGATGTTATAACGCAAGCAAAACATTAGGTTGGCATCACCGTACGCACATGTACCAAGAAGCTTTTTTGCTGAGCCTCACAAAACAAAGTGTAAATTTCAACAGATTTTGACACAGTGATGTAGTGACCTTCAAAAGGGCCACATAGTTTGTGGAACCAGAGCAACAGTTCTGGTCGCAAATGTGTCTTAATTATAATTCGTAAGTAGAATGTATTTTGATATTAGTTAGTTATGTATATTAATATTGCTAATTTTTAACACCATGTATGTACATCACAGTCACTGAAGAAGCCTCGTTCCATATGGGCGAAACGCGTCTGAGTATATATGAATTAAAAACCAGTACCAGTTGCTTCTTATAAACGTTTTTTTTTTCATTTACAATTGTTTAACAAGCAACTGTGGAAGGATGGTGAAGTTACCATACACTGCGCAATTCTTTTTCTTATCTATCTTTTTTTTTTTTTCAAGTCATAAATATGACTCCAGTATCCCTAATCACAGCTTTTAACTTGTGTGTTATTGAGGAAGTATTCTCCATGCTGCTGAACTCTTCCTAAACTCTTTTTTCCCCGTGTGTCCCCTTCCTCTCGTAAATCGCTCGAACAACCTTCCTCGACACGATGTTACACCAATACCACGATGGTTTTCACACTCCATTCATGATCCGCTTATATGAATTGGTATTATGTTTGCTGGTAATTTCTTATATCAGCAAAGATCTGTGGATTAGTTCTAAAAAACATTATTTTTAATATAAAACCGGTTGGAATGATTCGGAGACCTGATGATCATGACGATTTTATTTTTTTCCTGATTTCTCCAACTATTCTCTATTCACTTTTTCAAATTTCTTTACTTTTTAATTAATTTCTATTTTTGAGCTTTGAGGTACTTTATTCTCCATACATTACCGATTGCATTTAGGTGCCCAATATAGGATGATCGATTAGTGCTTAATTGCAATCATATCTAAATTAAAGCAGTGAACTAGAGATCAAATTAAATTTATTTTCTGCAAAACTATGTCACTCAGCTGCTACGGAATATTGTTTGGTGGTGTCGTGAAGATTGAGTAGTTCTTTGTCCGTTCGATCGACGCGTTACGACACTCACATCGACTGCATCTAACTTTTGCTTTCAGTTTGTTCATACTGTCTTGTCATTTTCATGATTGATCGAAGTGTCACGGTTTTTGTGATTGAGACTCCGGTTGATGCCGACAACAAAAAGTAGTAGTCACAGTTGGGAACCCTTGATTTCTGACACACTAACATTTTAAAACCTATTGCTGATTTCCGGAGAATCATTCATGATAAATTTCTACAAGAAAAAAAAAAAGTTTTCTGTATTTGGAATTA